>CM031598.1:68120857-68278357 GCA_018398815.1 Conus ventricosus
CGAGACAAGGAAGTGAAGAAGAGTGCCAAAAAGGACAAGCGAGACCATGTAGAAGGACTGGCCACTCAAGCACAGGAAGCAGCGGAGAAGAATGATATGAAGACCCTCTACACCATCACTAAGCAGCTGGGCGGTAGGAAAACCAACACAAACCGACCAGTGAAAGGGAAGAATGGAAACATCTTGAGCAAACCAACAGAGCAGCTGGACAGATGGAGGGAACACTTTAGCGAGCTACTCAGCGGTACGCCAGTCAAGACACCACCACTCATCGAGGAAGGAGAAGACCTGGATGTGAACCTAGGGCCGATCAGCAAAGAAGAAATCATTCAAGCAATCAGGAAGACAAAGAACAGGAAAGCCCCTGGACCTGACAACATCACACCGGAAGTGCTCAGGGCAGAATCAACGGTCGCGGCAGACATCCTGATGGACTTATTTCAAGAGGCCTGGGAAAAGGAAGAAGTGCCGAAAGAGTGGAAAAAGGGCTACATCATCAAGATACCCAAGAAGGGAAATCTCAGCGAGTGTAAGAACTGGAGAGGGATACAGCTGCTGTCACTACCTAGTAAGATCTTCACGAGAATCATCCTAGAGAGGATCCGGGCAGTCTGTAGACGAAAAGCTGAGAGACGAACAAGCAGGATTTCGAGCAGGAAGATCATGTGTCGACCAGATAGCCACGCTCCGAATCATCATCGAGCAGTCTCTTGAGTGGCAGTCACCAATCTACATCAATTTTATCGATTTCAAAAAAGCATTCGACACGGTGGACAGAGAAGTAACATGGAAAATCCTGAGACACTATGGAATTCCACTCAAGATGGTAAAAATCATACAGAGCCTGTACAAGGACACAACGTGTCACGTCATCCACAACACGAGTGTGTCGGAACCCTTCACAGTGAACACCGGGGTACGTCAGGGATGTATGTTGTCACCGCTGATCTTCTCTCTTGTGATCGACTGGGTGATGAGGACAGCGATGAACCCACCATGCGGGATCCAGTGGACACTCATGCAGAAACTTGAGGACCTGGATTTCGCGGACGACATCAGCTTGCTGACCCACACCCTCCACCACATGCAGAAGAAGACCGAGAGCCTCCGCAGCACAGCCAGTAACACTGGCTTGGAGATCAACGCGGAGAAGACAAAGACCATGAGAGCCAACACAAGCCAGGCTGAAGCAATTCGCCTAGGGGAAAAACAGATAGAAGATGTTGAGAAATTTACCTACCTAGGAAGCATTGTCAACAAGACAGGAGGTACTGATGATGACATCAGGGCCAGAATAACCAAGGCAAGATTTGCTTTCACCACCCTCAAGCCCATCTGGAGGAGCGCAAACGTCCGTCTTCACACCAAACTGAGACTGTTTAACACCAATGTAAGACCTGTGCTGCTGTATGGCTCGGAGACCTGGAGACTCACCAAAGGGCTGGAGAGCGCAAGTTGCAGGTCTTCATCAACACATGCCTGTGGCGGATCCTCCGCATCAGGTGGCCTGACAGAATTGCAAATGAGGAGCTATGGCGCCAGACAGATCAGAGACCAATCGGAGACACCATCAGAATCCGAAAGTGGAAGTGGATCGGACACATCCTACGCCGAGGCCCCGGACAACATCGCACGGCAGGCACTGGATTGGAACCCGCAAGGAAAGAGAAAGCGAGGGCCGCCCAGTGACAACTTGCGTAGGACGCTGAACAGCGAGCTGAGTTCCATCAAGCTGTCCTGGGGTGAGGCAAAGCGGGCAGCCCAAGACCGCACACGCTGGAAATCTGCAGTGAAGGCCCTATGCTCCCGATGGAGCGAAGAGGATTAAGTAAGTAAGACATATCGACTCCTCAGCTGGCCTGGATAAAATCCATTGTACCTGAAACATTTTCCTGAGTTTAACTATATCCTGGAACTCTCCTAACTGTTGTCAAAATATGCAACCATATCTAGACCAAAGAGTTTTCCCCTCTGTAATGGCAGAGGGCCCTTTCAATTCCAGAATCTGGCAAAGACTCTTGAAAAAAATCCTTCACACTATGAACCAACTGCACAGAAAAAAAAAAGGAACTCATGCCTCATGTGCCTAAAAAATTAGAAATTGATGGGCCACACCGCCAAAGAACAATGCCATTTCCGAAATTACCATGCCATGGTTACCTTTTAGTCTACAAAGCTTATTCATACATAAAGTGTCACTGCCACCTTTATCAATTTTTAATCTGGAAAAGGGCTACGCCACTTCATGGAAATTTGGCATTCTATCCGAGACGTACTACACAATATGGAAATTTAGTACTGCTGAGGCCTGTGACATTACATTGGACTTCGGCATTCTGTTTGAGGCCAATAACACTACACAGAAATTTGGCAATCTCTCTGCATCCAATGACTATGAGTGTTATACTCATCCAATTCTTTTTTCTTTCTGCGTACGCAGGCTGATACTCCTGCGGACACTCCCTGTATAGCCAGGCAGTGGAGTTTTGTGTGTATGACCCTTTTTATCCCGCCATTAAGGCAGCCATACTCCATCTTCGGGGAAGGTGCATGCTATGTGTCACGTGTCACCATACCAACAGCCAAACTGGCCTTCTCTTCGAAAGTTGGTGATGGGATTTTACGTGTGTGCAAGATGTTATGCGTGCGTTCACACACGGAACCTCGGTTTATAGTCTCATTCGAAGGACTACATACTCATCCAATGACTATGAGTGTTATGCTGTATGCAAATGCAGCATTCTGTCCAGAACTTATCATGTTAATGTTGTAAATACAAATTTAGCATTTTGTTTGAAGCAGACCTATGAAAATGTACAGAAATTTATACTTCTTGCTGAAACCTTTAACATTATATGCAAATTTGGAAATCTGGCATTCTGTCAATTTAGCATTCTATTTTAAGGTCTCTAAACTGTATGCAAATCTGGCATTCTGTCTGAGACCTTATGATATTACGCAAATCGGAGGCCTATTAAACAAAACTGAAATTTTGCATTCCGTCTCCCTAAGGCGTATGACTGTACACAGAACACAGCATTCTGTCTCAAGCCCATGACACTACACATTAATTTAGCATTCAGACTCAGATCTATGACACTACATAGAAATTCAGCATTCAGACTCAGACCTTTGACATTAGATTTAGATGGAAATTTGGCATTCAGACTCAGGTGTATGACATTGATTTATACAGAAATTTGGCATTCTGTCTCAGGCGTATGATGTTACATAGAAATCTGGCATTCTGTTTCAGGCCTAATATGACACTACATAGACATAAATGGATTCCTGTCTTAGGCCTACAACACTATACAGACATTTGGATTCCTGTCTCAGGCCTATAACACTACACAGACATTTGGCATTCTGTCTAGGGGCCACGACACGCCATAGAAATGTGGCATTCTGTCTCAGGCCTATAACACTACACAGACATTTGTCATTCTGTCTAGGGGCCACGACACGCCATAGAAATGTGGCATTGTCTCAGGCCTACAACGTTACAAAGAAATTTGGCTTTCTGTCTGAGGCCCACAACACTACACAGGAATTTGCCATTCCGTCTGAGGCCCACAGCACTACGTAGGCATTTGGCATTCCGTCTGAGGCCCACAGCACTATGTAGGCATTTGGCATTCCGTCTGAGGCCCACAGCACTACGTAGGCATTTGGCATTCCGTCTGAGGCCCACAGCACTATGTAGGTATTTGGCATTCCGTCTGAGGCCCACAGCACTATGTAGGTATTTGGCATTCCGTCTGAGGCCCACAGCACTACGTAGGCATTTGGCATTCCGCCCTGGGGCCCACAGCACTACGTAGGTATTTGGCATTCCGTCTGAGGCCCACAGCACTACGTAGGTATTTGGCATTCCATCTGAGGCCCACAGCACTATGTAGGTATTTGGCATTCCGTCTGAGGCCCACAGCACTATGTAGGTATTTGGCATTCCATCTGAGGCCCACAGCACTACGTAGGCATTTGGGCATTCCGTCTGAGGCCCACAGCACTACGTAGGCATTTGGCATTCTGTCTGAGGCCCACAGCACTACGCAGGCATTTGGCATTCTGTCTGAGGCCCACAGCACTACGTAGGTATTTGGCATTCCGTCTGAGGCCCACAGCACTATGTAGGTATTTGGCATTCCGTCTGAGGCCCACAGCACTATGTTACATATGTAGGTATTTGGCATTCCGTCTGAGGCCCACAGCACTATGTAGGCAGTGATGTAGATTTCCATGGGTTTCTCCGGTCATTGACCGATAAAAATGTAAAATGACCGATCGCTCGACCTCCATCCGGTCAAATGTCCGATCCAAATACAAGCGAAGCGGTCGCATGTCCTATCGTTTTCGCGAGGTCGCGGACAAGTCTACAGCGTTTTATTGTGGGGAGGCGTGCGAGACTGAGTAGTGTTAAAAGGGCAGAGCCAAGCGCATCGCGTGTTCGGAAAATTTGCACAGCTCTGAGGCTGACGCACCGACTGAAGCGCGATGCGATAGGCGAGAGGAGCACAGACTCAGCAAGAGCGAGTAACTCTTGTTGAATTTCCGGCCTGCGCGCGGTTTGTTTTCCTTCACATCCGACAGTGGTAAAAACGTGTGCATCACGCCATCAGTCTTCATCATGCCACCACGGCGGACCTTGAGTTAATAAAATACATTTATCACAATGAATCCTGTTCCGAGTCTGGTGTCCTATTATTTGGTTACTCCAGGACACTGTGTCCTATTGACATTTAATCTCTAGGACACAGTGTCCTATAGGCAGAGGTTTCCGTTAGACCGGCATATGCCGGTTTTTTAACCGGTAAATATTTGCCTTGTAACCGAAAAAAATAAAAGCCGCCGGTACCGTGTACCGGCAGAACATCTGAGCGCTTTGACTCTCCTCTATCCCTGCACTGTCTGTCTCTCCGCCTGTCAGCGGGTGAGCGGGGATGGCAGGCAGGAAATAAGCCATGCCATGCCGACAACAATACATCTGACATCACTCCTCTTCCCCCTTCCTTTCAGTCCCAGGACCTTTGCCCCCCTTTTTTTTTTCAATGGCAGTGCTGATTACTACAGCACTCGCGTCAAAATGGACGGTTCCATTTTTCTTTGAGAACCCCAGGTTCCCTAGCGTGTAGCCAAAGTTTTGTGCCTTTTACACGTCATCGGACGATGCTTACTTAGTCACGTAGACCAAAGTTTCATTGCACGGACTCTGTAAGTCTGTTGATCAGTAGAGACATATGGATTGTGTGCGTGTCATGCTGACAGTCTGACCCTGGATTGAACTTGCGGTAATCCCCGACCCAGTTTTCAATTGACTGTCGCTGTTTTCAACATCACTTGAGTAACTGCATGGTTCGATGACGAACACTGACGGAATTCTTTCGCACGTGTGGATAGGTAAGTGAGAAGTTTGTTAAGTTTGTTTGTTTGTTTGTTTGTTTTTCTTCAAGTTACGTTTTGGTTGGTTGGTTTGGTTTGGTTTTGTTTTTTTTGCTTTTTGTTTTCATTTATGATTTTTTTGCATGTTACTCTCTCCGTCGACTTTTCTGTTGAGTTCAGTTGACTGAAGGCTGTCACTGACAAGCCTGTTACGTGCTATCCGTGCCGGTAGGCCGCTCGCTATCGCCCGTTCGCATGACCCAGAATCGCGGTTGAGTGTGTAGTGCAAGGCAGGCAGCCAAGCACGGTACCGCTGATTTAAGACTTGTACCGGAAATTTTATATTGTGCGGTACCAAGTACCGGCAAAGTCTATAGTCTAGCGCAGCGGAACCTCTGTATAGGGTGCTTAAAAAATCTACATCACTGTGTAGGTATTTGACATTCCGTCTGAGGCCCACAGCACTATGTAGGTATTTGGCATTCTGTCGGAGGCCCACAGCACTATGTAGGTATTTGGCATTCTGTCGAGGCCCATGACACTACACTGGAACTTGGCATTCTGTCTGAGGCCCACAACACTAAGGAACTTGGCATTCTGTCTGAGGCCCACAGCACTATGTAGGTATCTGGCATTCTGTCGGAGGCCCACAGCACTATGTAGGTATTTGGCATTCTGTCGGAGGCCCATGACACTAAGGAACTTGGCATCCGTCTGAGGCCCACAGCACTATGTAGGTATTTGGCATTCTGTCGGAGGCCCACAACACTAAGGAACTTGGCATTCCGTCTGAGGCCACAGCACTATGTAGGTATTTGGCATTCTGTCGGAGGCCCACAGCACTATGTAGGTATTTGGCATTCTGTCGGAGGCCCATGACACTACACTGGAACTGGCATTCTGTCTGAGGCCCACAACACTAAGGAACTTGGCATTCTGTCCGAGGCCCACAACATTACGTAGGAATTTGGCATTCTGTCTGAGGCCCACAACACTAAAGAATTTGGCATTCTGTCTCAGGCCTAATATGACACAACACAAACATTTGGATTTCTGTCTCAGGCCTATAACACTACGTAGACGCACTTGGATTCCTGTCTCTGGCCTATAAACACTACGTAGACACTTGGATTCCTGTCTCTGGCCTATAACACTACGTAGACACTTGGATTCCTGTCTCTGGCCTATAGTATAACACTACATAGAAATTGACATTCTGTCTCAGGCCTATGAGATAACATAGAAATTTCGCATTCTGTCTTAGGCCCACAACACTACATAGACATTTAGCATTCTGTGTCAGGCGTATGACATTATAATACAGAAATTTAGCATTCTGTCTCAGGCCTACCACATAACACAGAAATTTAACATTTTGTCTCAGGCCTACGGCATTACACAGAAATTTGGCATTCTGTCTCAGGTCTACAACATTACACAGAAATTTGGCATTCTGTCTCAGGCATACCACATTACACAGAAATTTAGCATTCTGTCTCAGGCCTATGAAACCGTATAGAAATTTGGCATTCTGTCTCAGGCCTACGACATTACATGGAAATATCAGCATTCTGTCTCAGGCCTACAACATTACATAGAAATTTGGCATTCTGTCTCAAGCCTATGACATTACACAGAAATTCGGCATTCTGTCTCAGGCGTACCACATTACATAGAAATTTGGCATTCAGTCTCACTCTCAGGCCCACAACTCTATATAGAAGTTTGGCATTCTGTCTCAGGCCTACAACACACATAGAAATTTGGCATTCTGTCTAAGGACTACAATACTATTACTATATAGAAATTTGGCATTTTGTCTCAGGCCTACGACATTACACAGAAATTTGGCATTCTGTCTCAGGCCTAAGACATAAATACAGAAATCTGGCATTATGTTTCAGGCCTACAACATTAAACAGAAATTTGGCATTCTGTCTCAGGCCCATGACATTATACAGAAATTTGCATTCTGTCTCAGGCCCATGACATTATAAAGAAATTTGGCATTCTGTCTCAGACCTATGACACTATAGAAATTTGGTTTTCTATCTCAGGCCTGTGACACAGGAATTTGGCATTCTGTCTCAAGATTATGACACAACACAAAAATATAGCATTCTGTTTCATGCCTATGGTATCACACAGATATTTGGCATTCTGTCCGAAATCTCTGATACTGCAAGGAAATCTGCCATTTTTTTATATCAGACCTCCATGACCTGGCCTTCAATAGTCATCACACATGTTCATACCAAAACTTTCTAGCTGATATAGCTCTTTAAATTTGTGTTGTTCCACTCTGACATTTATAAGCAAAAGATAGATCATAAGATTAGGTAGCATCCTGTCTCCTCCATCTTTCAGCATCAAAACCATAACAAAATCACCTCTGTTCGCTAAAGTTCTGAATCATCACTATTACAATTTTGTGTTCTTCGCAACTGGACTATTTCTTGCTGGGGACCAACTGTAAAGTACACATGTAGAAAGTCCAGCAATGACTGAAAATAATGGCTTAAAATCTTCGTCAACAAGAAACTCAGTGTATCCATTTCACAACATCAGACAATTTCTTTTTTTTACAGATCCAGAAATTTAATAAGAAAATTCCAAAATTCCAACAGTTTAGAATCTGAAGACACTAAATCTATTGGAATAAACTTTTCCCACAAATTAAACTTCAACTTCTACAGCTGAATTCAAAGTCTAAAGACTTCAAGCCGAAATGTCCTGAAGAGTATCCATACATAGTTCATAAAGACTGGGGCACTGACTGCAAAAATACTTCACCTGTACAGAGCTTTGGTCGAGTCTAAATTAGACTACGGTTGAATGGGGAATGACAAGACTTTTCAACTTCAAAGTGCTTGACCCTTTCCGCCATCTTAAGACTGTTCAACTTCAAAGTGCTTGACCCTTTCCACCATCTTCAGACAGTTTACTTCAAAGTGCTTGACCCTTTCCACCATCTTCAGACTGTTTACTTCAAAGTGCTTGACCCTTTCCACCATCTTCAGACTGTTTACTTCAAAGTGCTTGACCCTTTCCACCATCTTCAGACTGTTTACTTCAAAGTGCTTGACCCTTTCCACCATCTTAAGACTGTTCAACTAGAAAGTGCTTGACCCTTTCCACCATCTTAAGACTGTTCAACTAGAAAGTGCTTGACCCTTTCCACCATCTTAAGACTGTTTACTTCAAAGTGCCTGACCCTTTCCACCATCTTCAGACTGTTTACTTCAAAGTGCTTGACCCTTTCCACCATCTTAAGACTGTTCAACTAGAAAGTGCTTGACCCTTTCCACTATCTTAAGACTGTTCAACTTCAAAGTGCTTGACCCTTTCCACCATCTTAAGACTGTTCAACTTCAAAGTGCTTGACCCTTTCCGCCACCTTCAGACTGTTCAACTAGAAAGTGCTTGACCCTTTCCACCATCTTAAGACTGTTTACTTCAAAGTGCTTGACCCTTAGTTTCCGCCATCTTAAGACTGTTTACTTCAAAGAGCTTGACCCTTTCCACCACCCTGGGCTTATATCATGCAGGGGTCAGACCAAACCACCCCTGTGTACATTCTGCAGGTTAAGCCTGGGGAACTCTCTCAGACAAATCACAGGCCTTATTCTTAACTCCTACCTGAACTTTGTACCTGAAAATCCTGCACAGTGCATACCACTGTGTTTTCAATCCAATGCATCTGCATGTAAAATTTGAGTAAAACTCTTGCTTCATTCCTCTGTTCGAAATCCACATCAAGGACTCGCTCATTTCCCTGACATACTTCTCAATATTGGGGTAAGTTCAAATTTAATGAGTCTACCATAGACTCTGAAACTCCAGTGCATCTACCATGTAGTCCCAAATGAAAAAGATGCCACCAGCTTATGAAACCTACAACACAACACTAAGTTCATTTATATCTTTTAAAAAAACCTTCATTCATTCATCTGGAAAAAAAAAAACTTTTACTGAAAGCTCTAAATCCAATGAATATAATGAATGTGCTGATTTCCTTTCTGCTCTTAAGACATTGCTATGCAAAACAAATATCCTGTGTTTGATGTAATGAACTATTCAAATCTCTCAAAAACAACGGTAACAATACTGTTCTCACTTCGATTCCAGGTCATGTAGTATTTGGAGCAACAATGGGCGCAAGAGCTTGCCAAGCATGCCAAAAGCAAGAACTTTTTAAAAATGTCTATTTCTCTTTTAAGAATTTCAACAAAAAATCCAACAATACATCAAACACCACTGGTGAGACATATGGAACACACAAATTGACAATAAACCGTTTCAATTCTGTCCAGGCTGAAAACAATGTTTTCCTTTTGCCTCCAAAGACCGTAAAGAGGAAAACAGTGATATGCAAATTACAAACTGGTCATACCTATTTTACTCATTTTAACCTGTTAATGGGTGAGGAGACTTCATGGTGCATATTGAAAGATAAATTAACATTAAACATCTCCTTGGCATATAGCAGACAGAAACAATTTTGCAGCTCCATGAAGGTCTTGCTTAACCATTTAAAAGACAGACTTTTTCATTTGATCTGGTTGATGATAACAAGACTGGATTTTTAGTTCTGCTTAATCTTTTAGTTCTTTATTTGATTACACTGATCTTTTAATTCCGTTAATATTAACCTTTAGTAGCAGGACATGAATAATTGAATTTATTGAAGATTTAATATGCAATATAATATATAATATATATATATATATATATATATATTCTTGTTTTCAACTCCTTTGCAGCCCTGGTGTGGTTTTCATGGGAGGATAGGCGGCAAATGACAGGCTCATTACAGATAGCTCTGCAATGAATAGGGCTGAATTTCACACTGTAGGTGTACATCTAAAGACTTTGCAAACAATACCAGTACAGTCTTACAAATCCTTACAGATAATTCTGAAAATCTAATTACATCTTGCCTTGACAATCCCTCAACAGTTTGCTTTTTCATACAGTGAGGTATATGCCTAAATCACATGCTTCCTTTTAGATATGTGCAAGTTAATAAGCATGCTGATATCTGGTTTTCTTTGATGCCCATGTGCTTTCCAAGTTTTTTCCACAAAAAAATAGATCTGGCATTTTCTTTCACAGAGTGACAAGAACCATTTTATCATTAATTCACACACATGCAAAGAGGGACAGGAATCAAAAGACAAGACAACATCAATATGGGTTAAGTACAAAGCAGAGAAACGAATGAACAAATCCACTTAACAATTTTCTCCTTACCTGGCATTGCTGAAAACAGACCTAGGTGGACCAGGGGGTGGGCGTGGCACAAGACCATCGTCATCCAATCCGAGAGGTGACAGACACTCTGGGATGTCAGGCAGCTCCTGGGAGCCGTGATCCACGTTGGACGCGGACATGGTCCTCCTATGGCCCCGTCGACCCAGCCTCCCAGGAATCTTGGACAGAATGCTGTTTTTCTTTCCACTACTTTGCACATGAAGGTCACCGGCACTGCTGGCTGGGGGGTGTTTTGATTCGGTCAGTTTGGCAGTCTGGTTTGAGATTTTGTCTTTGGTTTTGGAGAACAGTGTCCGTGAGTCCTCTTTATGTGCTTCTTTAGTAGCGTCAGCCTCTGAAATTCTAGCATCTTTGGCAATGGCATCTGTGCTATTCTCTCCCTTTTTTCCCTTTCAAGAAAGGGGTAACTTCTAGGGCAGTGTCATGACCACCATTTTCTATATGCACACCCGACAAACCAAACCCCTGAGTATCATGTTTCCTGTCTAACCTTTACATCAACAAGGTTGAGTTTTAGGTCAAATTGGTGACTTTTTTCTCTTGGACTACGTTCTATATTGTGAACACCATTGTCCACCACATCAATCTTTTCACCCTGATTTGGCATTGCACTAGCGCCATTGGCAGAGAAATGGTTAGGTTTTGTAGTTTCTAAAGGTTTGCTTTTCTTTATATGTGATGAATTGGGGTTTGCCAGTAGCCACAAGTTTGGAGGTCCCCCTCAGCCCTTTCTTCTCCTCATTTTCACGCAATTTGAACAATAGCCTGGACGGACTGCCCGGGCCCTGTTTGAGAGGTGATCCAATACGATTGCCAATGTCTTTGGCCAGTTTTTCTGGCATCTTTCTGGGACTAGAGGTGTTATGCTTGGCACTGAGGTCATCAATATGAGGTGTAGGCATCTTACTACTGTCAGGAAGATTCAGCTTGCCCTCCTCATCATTTTTAACATTCTGCACAAGGTGACTGGAGAAAGTACCATCATGCTCAAACACCAGAGAATCTCTCAAAACCTCATGGGAGTCTTTGCCATCCAAAAGAACCATGGAAGTCTTTGCTACACTATCAAAATTGTCGTCCTCATCCATCGACGTTCTCAGGCTCTGCTGCCGAGAACGTGACTTGGACATGCGTGGGAGTCCTTCTTTGGGCCCTGCATCATCCAAGGCAGCATCACTCTCCTCCTCATCGCTGGAGCCCAGCGCTGAGATGCCTTGCCACTGGCTGGCCATGGTGAAAGGGGCAGCACGGGTGGCATTCTCATCCACCCCTTCCTCATCCTCCCCATTCGTGTTACTCTTTTCATCTGTCTGCAGCATGGCAAAGGTGACAACAGCACGACTGACCTGATAGCCGTCCAGCCCCTCTTCATACTTCCCCTCTACCTCCTCTTTCCATGGGCTGGTCTGCAGAGATGGAAGGCCAGCTGGTTTGTTGACATATGACTTGTCCCCTTCCTTGGCTTCAATGCCAGCTTCACCATTGACCATGACATCTGCACTGGAACCTTTAGGGGCAGCTTCAACCACCTTGTGGGACACTCTGGGAGTGGATGACACCAGGTGAGTGAAGGAACTGTCAACCTGAGTGCTGCTCTCTTTCCCAGTATCATGTGACTTCCCTTCCTCCTTTCTGAGGGGCGAATGAGCCTGCAACCCTGCATGCAGCAAATGTCCATGTATATTGCCCTTCGAGTCATTTCTCTGCACTGCTGGCTCTTCCACTCTCTCCCTGTGCATATTCTCCTTCCCACTAGCCACAGGATTTGTCAGTTCTTTTCTTGTGCCAGGCGTATCACTGACCAAACCTCTTCCTTTATCACTGTGTATCTCATGATTATCTACAACACTGGGCTTCCCGTTTTCCCCTTCAGGGCTGTCTTTCCCTTTTTGTTCTGCTTCGTACTTGCCCAGATGGTTCTTCTCCAGCACAATGTCTCTGGCCTGAAGGCCGCTCAGACCCTGTTCCTCCAGCAGACGGTTGTCCACGTCACGATGCACAGGGTCCACAGGGATGATCAAGGGTCATTGGCAGGCTTCTTCAGCGCCTCTTCCACTTCCTCCTGGCTGAGGTTCTCAATGGCTTCAGTGGCTCCATGGCCCTGGTCATTGGGGCACAGCAAGTAGGGCCTGTGCCAAACACACACAACTTGTTAGTGCAATATGAACAGCGTGATAAGTCTGCTGAATCTGATCCAGACAATACGCAAAATCAGCTGAATCTGATCCAGACAACATGTAAAATCTGCTGAGTCTGATCTGGACAACATGCAAAATCTGCTGAATCTAATCTGGTCAACAAGCAAAATCTGCTGCATCTGATTAGGACAACATGTAAATCTGCTGAAGCCGATCTAGAAATGAGCAAAATCTGCTGAATCTAATCTGGACAACATGTAAATCTGCTGAATCTGATCAGGAAATGTACAAAATCTGCTGAATCTGATCTGGACAACATGCAACAGCTGCTAAACCTTGACAACAAAATAGGTCACATGAACTGTGAATCATATCAAGTCATATCTGCACAACAAACAGCCTGCAAAATCAGGTCTACAATACAACCTGTCAAGTCATATCTTAATAACACACAGCCTGCAAAATCAGACCTACAATACAGCCTGTCAAGTCATATCTTAATAACACACAGCCTGCAAAATCAGACCTACAATACAGCCTGTCAAGTCATATCTTAATAACACAGCCTGCAAATCAGACCTACAATACAGCCTGTCAAGTCATATCTTAATAACACACAGCCTGCAAAGTCAGACCTACAATACAGCCTGTCAAGTCATATCTTAATAACACACAGCCTGCAAAGTCAGACTACAATACAGCCTGTCAAGTCATATCTTAATAACACACAGCCTGCAAAATCAGATCTACAACACAGCCTGTCAAGTCATATCTTAATAACACACACAACCTGTTGATCAGTTCTGCAAACGCACACAGCCTGCAAAGTTAGTTCTGCATGACACAAACAATCAATTAACTGACAACACATATACATTCTCATAAATTTTGATCATATCACAACATGTCCATGCTGTTCATGCTGGACAATCTGGGCAGCAACACTTCGCTCTTTCCAGACTTTTCAAGAATACCACATTGCCATTTTTGGCTGAAAAACATCAAAACAACGAATGCAACACATAACAGAAGTGTGAACACAGTGGAAACAGCAGAAATTGTTCATGTCAGTATGCACCTTCTTTTTTCCCTGGGCTTTCACTGGTGGCAACAACTCCAACACCTGTGTTTTTCTATCATGCTTCTGAAATGTGCGTCCAATATCATTTCTGATGTACCATAGTTTAATAATCAGCAAAAAATATCTTTGCACTAGTTAGAATAAAGCTTCATAGATCCTTATATTCAACTGTGATTTCTTTACTTTTTTCCTGGCTGATTTTTGTTTTTTGTTTTTTCCATTTTCAGACTGATTTTTTGCTGAAACCGATACAATTTTATGCCCGTCCAGACAACACCCATACACAATTTCATGCCTGTTTGTACAATACACAAAG
Organism: Conus ventricosus; assembly: GCA_018398815.1. Taxonomy (NCBI): domain Eukaryota; kingdom Metazoa; phylum Mollusca; class Gastropoda; order Neogastropoda; family Conidae; genus Conus; species Conus ventricosus. The sequence goes on from CM031598.1 coordinate 68,135,049, forward strand.
ACCAAAGTCTGGTGTTAACCCTGCCAAATCAGTTCTAAACAATACAAACACGCACAAACAGCCTGTAAAACTGTATTTGCAATTTATACCCAACCTGCAAGTTCTGCTCAACATGCATTCAACAAGAATCATGTCTTCATAACACATTCAGAACCTGCACAGCTTACACGACCTGTAAAAGTGATAACTGCACAAAAGACAAAGCTATAAAGTCATTTCTGCACAAGACACAATTGTCTGCAACACACACAACACACTCACTCTCTCTCTCTCATACGCCCACATTAACAAACATATACCCTGTAAAGTCATATCTGTACAACATTAACACAACCTGCAAAGCAATTTTTGTTCAACACGCACACATCCTGTAAAATCACACAGCTAATGTCATTACAGAAAAAAAAATGTTAAAAGGGGAAAAAGAACGAAAACTTTTGCAGTCCCTTTTAAAAAAAGGGGAAAAAGAACGAAACTTTTGCAGTCCCTTTTAAAAACAAATAAAATGTCATTACAGCTAATGTATCTGCCAGACACAAACTGTGCTTACTGAGATTTTTCCCAGACAACTTTGAAGTATCTCATTTTTTCTGTCCCCCCCCCCCCCCCCCCCCTCTCTCTCACAAGGCATGAAATTGTGTGTGTATGTGCACCTTCTGACAATGGAAGTTTGTGCTGTAAGAGGCTAACCAAAGCTACAAAGGGAAGGTCACGAATGTATACGACTCTGTGAAAGAGAAAGGGTGAGAAATAAGGTGGGAATGGATGGAAAGCAACACCTACAGGAGAGAATTGAAAGACAAGAAGCAAGGAATGGACAGATGGGATTAGAATTTTTAAAAAATAGAAAAAGATCAAAGTGACCTTTTTACTGGCCATGATTACTTTGCATATAGTTCTTTTTGAAACAATCATGCTAATCCCCTACAGACCATGCAAAAAAAAAAAAAATTCATATTAAGTTTGCACAGCATATATGCCAAACCCAGTACTCACTACAGTCTTGACAGTGCACATGGCCATACAGGATGGCATGATGATTTTGCAAAAAAAGTCTGGGACTTTCCTTTTAGCTCCAGTGCTTTAAGATCTGCAATACCTCAGACTGAACACGTTTAACAAAGTTGACAATCTCCAGAGCACTTCTGAATGACCGGTATGAATAAAAGGACATTCAATCATTGAGAACTCTCTTACTGCACATTCTGATGAATTACCACAATTTCCTCAAATTGTCGTCAATCTCATAGTTGGGTACAAAAACTATAAAAATCAAAGATTGTATAGGTAAACAGATCTATTATATGAAGCAATATCTCACTCTAACTTCCCTACACAAATATACCCATTCAAACATGAACTCACAATTTGAACAGATATGAACACACATGCCTACTATCATGCCTCCCTATGAATCAACTACATAGTAATAATTTTTTCATCCTTTTCAGTTTTTCTTTTTCTTTTGAGACTGAAGAACAGACACATACCCTTGTCCCCCACTCTGGCGGATAGCCACTAGCTGGGAAGTGGTGGTAGTGGTGATGGAGGTGTCCCCATAATTCTTCTCCCAGTCGTAGGGGTCAGCGTGGCGGATGTTCTTGCGACGCATACACTGCTCCAGAAGGTTGTGGAGGAAGGGTAGTCTGGAGTTGTCATATAGTCCAGAGTCTGCAGGTGCTCCAAAAAAGACCTCAGTTCCACTGGCATGTTCTTCAGCAGCTGAAAGTGGTCATACTTCTCCTTCATGGCTCCCACTTGTTCCTTGTCCTTCACCCGTCGCCAAGGCAACTGACCCGCCATGAACTCCACCAGCATGTAGAACAAGGACCACAGGTCATCATGGCGACCCATTTCCTGTCAAAAACATCTACATTCAATAGACAGTTGATTTTTTGCAGTTGCATGCATTCTTGCATATGTTAACATTTGAAGAACGTGCAAAGACTTCATCGTCATTTGCTAAAAAATCTTTAGGATCAAGTTTTTTAAAAAAAAAAAGAAAAGAATAATCTAAATTCAAGTGTGTATTATCTTATATATCTAGCCTTAGGTGACTTCCACAGCAAATGTTTTGGAGTGTCAATTAGCACATGTGGGAACTTCTGGGAACAATTCATAAAGAAGAAATAAAACGATGTACCAGTTGCAAAGGTGCAGCGCTTAGTGCTCATTGTTAGATGATCATAGATTTGCTTCCCCTCAGAGACATTTATTTTTATGATTTTTCAGCCTAAACCGACCCCTACACAGGGTTAAGTGTGCTATGGGTTCACATGGAAATACTGGAGCCACACACCAGAGTTTGAGACACTTAATACATACATCTCTGAGAATACTGTTCAACTGTCCTGACAATACTCTAGCTGCCAGTATCTCTTGGGCCTAGTTGACATTGTGGTACATTATGAAAGGATGGAACTCCATACCATCATCTTCATCATCATAAAAAAGACAAGTCTCCAATTCTGTGGCCTTTCACATCCTGCTCTCATGCTAACCTCAGGTTTTCTTTTTTTTAATTTTTAAAGTCCATGTTTATGGTGAGCTGGTCACTTCATGACAGTCATCTGTTACGGTAAGTTCATGGGGACCCTTGCTGGTTGGACATAGTAGAGGTCACTCAATAAAACTGGCTCCCTAACTAAGCAATTACTGTTCTCAGCATGTAGTATCTTGCATAAGCTGGTTCACAACAGGCAAAATTATACACAAACAGTGACACAGCAGAAGCACAGTGTCTTCTCTGGTGGATTTGTCACACAATGAGTTGATAGTGGTTACACAACCTGTAGACTGCCAGAGTTGAGGCTGCGATGGGACAAACTTACAAGTGGCTATGTGCCAGGCTATGTGTGAGAAGCCAGAGTAAGTAGCAAGAGTAATGCCATACAGAACACTTAAGATGAGACAATGATCACAACAATTTACAGAAAAGAAAAAAGATGTGCTAGACAGATTCTGTTCCATGTTTATAATGCTTCCAACTTGTTCACAGGAATTATATTTAGAGCACAGTCTGCTGGCAGGTTCTGACACATAAATGTTACACATGTCCATGAACCCTGCCACATTTTCATATATTCATCAATTACCAATAGGAGCTTTGCTCTGAGCTGCAACAATCATCCTGTTGCATTATTCATTTCTCTATGGCAAGTTTCACTGCCTGTCAATTATAGGTCAATTATAGGAGGGTTATTTCTTCTTCTTCTTAACTTTTTCTTCCATGTCTTAAACCTTGCCTGTGTTGTCATGTGGATTAAAAAAGCACACCACCATTATCTTCATTTGAGATATTCCTCTTTGTTAAGTCTAACCCCTAGAGTGCCCCTGGACGAATATTTCCCTCATTGTTATTATATCGTAATTCAGCAAGCCATATTCATGGACAGGCATATCCCAGTTTGCACCGATCAGAAAGCTTGATACATTAGCTTGAATCCTTCATGAGCAAGTAACATATTACTGCTACAAAGAGGTCTGGGCATTGCTAGGAATGCAAGTACCCCCCCCCCCCCCCCCTTCACCACTCTACCCACATCATTCTGGCACTGGCCTTGCTTGCACTGATGCACTATGAGTCAAACTGAATGCTATCACTTGATAGCAGACAACGCCTGAGTGATCAGCAGCCATTTTTTCTCCGAGTATTTTACACTTAGGAGGGATAAGGAGGGGTGAGGCGGGGTGGATAGGGTATTCTGGGCATGAGAAACTATTTCTCTCAGCTTCATAATGCAAAATATTAGGAAACTGTTAAATAAGTATCTATAACCACTTAAAATAGATAGTGCATTGGTAAAAAATTGGTGATTCATACTTTACTTCCAATACTTATCAACCAAGAAGTTTTGTTTAATTATTACCCTCTGCAGCCAAAAAAGCCATAGCAGCCAAGATGTTAAACGACATATCACCAGTTAAACCTACTGCAAATGTTATTAAATATTTAAGTAAATGAATAGATAAGAGACTTGCATACTCGCAGACATCAAAAGCTGAAATTATAAACACAATAGCAAATGAGAAGAGAGAAAAGTGGCTGACATTGTTGCGATGAGCATTAATGGAGGCGTATCGCACAGTGCCCCTGAAGCCGGCTGCAGCACGTGGGGGTCGAACCTCGCCTGTGGCAGTAACATACTGTCGGGCCAGACCAAAGTCCAACATGTAAACCTTCCGTGCACTGCCTCCTTTCCCCATGGAAAAGTTGGACTGAAAAAAAAACATCAAACAAAAAAGATGAATTTACCCTATATACTTCACAAGCTTGAAACTACTTGGAACGGACGAGAAAAAGGTAAGAAAGCATACGAATCCACACCTTAACTCAGTAATGTGGATTTAAAGTGATTGTCAGTTTGGTCCAGCAGGCTAAAAAAGGGAATTTCTTTAAAACAATTCAATTTCTGTTTCAGTTTTATTATAGCCATGTCAATCATGCACAGCCCTTTTAGAGCTTTAACCACATTGCAAAGTTCTGTCAGGGAAAAAAAAAAAAGATTTAAAAAAAGGACAACCAATAATTTGTAGAACTGCTTCGCTGTTGACATTCTCACAGTATATAAGACAATCCATTTCTAGGCATTCTGCTTGATTGATCACCCTAAGCTTACAAAAAAAGACATTACTCAAAAAGTAAAAAAAAAATGACAGCAACCCCCTATATTGCCACATTCACTAGGGATCACTTTCAATGTTATAGCACAAACAACATTTCAGTATTCTGCCCTGTAAAAAAAAAGTGTGAGATATGGCATGTCTCCATACCATGCAGTGAATCTTTCAGATTCTACCCAGTATAAATTCATCATTCATTTGAAATTAGAATGAAATACACAATCACAGGGCAGTGTTTTCTGTCAAAGAATGCGACTATTATGTATAATTTCACAAGCCTACTGATACTGGAACCTGCATCCCGGAAAAGCCATCATATGTGGCTTTCCCATACATTGTATTACTCCCCTTTTCCACAGGTCTCCCGCTCTCTTTGCACCCACCTTACCTGATGTTTCCCATCCAAGGTTTCTCATTTCAGTCACCCTTTTTTCAAAATGGCAAGGAATCAATCTATACTATAAAAAAAAATTAAAAAAGCCTATGTCATCCCCACAGGAGTTGAGCAGGACTCACTTACCTATGTGCTAAAGAGACTACCTGCAAATACTGTACATACCACTACAATATGGAAGACACTTTTTTGATTCTAATGTTTACAACAGTTCATTCTGTGAGAATGATGGAAGTGAGTTATAACAGGTAATGGATATTTCATCATGCCCTTTTCCCTTCCCGATATTTTCTCCTTCCAATCTAGATGTACAACAAGCGCATACACACCAAACCCTTTGTTCATCCATTTACACACTCTCCATCCTGCTATTGTTCCTTCGCCCCCAGCCTCACTCCTTCTTGTACACCCACACACAATAATTTTTTTTTCTCTCTGTTTTGAATCATTGACAATGATGCTTCTGCAATTATGTTCAAATTATTCACAGTCTACCTTCATCAACATGGATGGACAAACCATAAATAAGATAACCAACCAACATATCCTGTAGCATCCACCCCAAGCGAAGACTTAACTACTTTATTTCCCACAGAAGGAAGAGAAGAAAGTACAGAATGAATGCACTGGGGTAAGAAATGTGAGGGACAAAGAAGGGGAGAATGAAATGGGGAAACATGCGTAGCACAAACATCAGACCTTTTACCCTATGCGTGCCACTGGTGCATTTTTTCACACAAAAAATTGGCATCTTTTATCAAGTATGAACACTCTAATAGGAAACCATATACTGAACAATGGGAGGGGGGGGGGGGGGGGGGGGGCATCAGGTTTGCCAGAATGAGCAATGCTGAAGTCAGATTTTATAATAACTATAGTAAGCACTGTTTCTCCAACAACAATTTTTTTACTGACTGGTTCATTGGAATTACTTGGGAAAAAATTCCAGCTTTCTTGTCGTTTTTTTTTTTTTTTTTTTTCATTTCAAGGCCCATAGCTTCATTGTTGTTGATATATTCAGGCATGTTGTCAAAGAAGCAGACTGAGATTTTGTGTTAGCAACTTCAGAGACATCGCTCAGTGATCAAAGCATTCAAATACACCAAGACAACACTGAAGTTATGACCATTAGTTGCGATTACAAAACTTTACCTAGACCAGCCGCCGTGGCGAAGTGGTTAGCGTCGCGGAATCCCGGCTGGAGGTCGTGGTTCGAATCCCATCAGAGTCATGGGTTTTTCTGCCCCGACCGGCTCCTACCCAAGATTGAGTTTGCGCGGACTCAGTTGGGAAGACTGGGACCACACAGTCGAGTTTCATCCACTTAATGGATGCGTTTCTGAGAGTGTTGCTCAAATTTCCTGACCACACTGCAGGTGCCTGTATCTCTCGGCCTGGTTGACGCCAGGATAATTATGAAAGGAAGCGTAGAGTACAGCCCTGTCATGTAGTACTCAGACCGAAATGGAAATCCGTAGCATCATCTTAATCATCCTCATTCCCATTGATCAGCATTAAAAAAAAATGTCTCAAGTTCTGTGGCCCTTCATGCTCTGCTCTCATGGTGACCTCAATTTCGATGTCCTCTCCACGTCTGTGGCCTTGGTTTGGTTCCGTCGGGGTCTCCGGTATCGGCGAGACCATGGGGGGCTGTCGTTGGACGGACGTGGTGGCGCCCTCCGGAGGGAGAGCTCACTCACGCCGACTCCGCGACTAAGCAATTATTGTCGTCAGTAGGGGGCTTAGTAGGTGGTGTCCTGCGTATGTTAGATCAGAACAGGCGCCACTGAACACCACCGAAGTGACTCGGCGGCGGTGCAGTGTCTCCTCCGGTGGGTTGCCTCTTGACGACTTGACATTGACTGCCCCCGTGGATTGCTGGTGCCGGGGCTGCGGCGGGGCCAGCTGGGCTATGGCTGTGGACGGGGTGTCGGAATGAGCGGTGTGGGTGCACTGCCTCTGAGGTGGCGCAGAGGTTGGGACAGCAAAAAAAAAAAAAAAAAAAAAAAAAAAAAAAAAACTTTACCTAGATTTGTTTTTTCTTTTTTTTTTTACTACATTCAGCATATTCTGCGCATTTTCATAAATCACAGGTACAAAATATCCTGAAATCTTAATGGTAAACAAGTCTGAAGCACATATTAACACACATGCGCACACATATACACACATGCACTCACTCATTCACACACACACACACACACACACACACACACACACACACACACACATACAACACACACACACACACATACAGATGAGGCTTACAGGTTTGATGTCCCTGTGAAGGAAGCCAACAACATGAATAGATTCTATAGCCTTCAAGATCTGTGACCCCAGCCGTAGTGTGGTGCTCAGGGAGAAACAGCCTCGGCTGGTTCCGGCGCAGCTCCGCCAAATTCTTGCCTTGCAGCGACATCACCACATAGTTGAAGCGCTCATTGCGGCCACAGCCAATGAAGCGACAGACATGGTCACGCCCTGTAAGAATGGTCTTTCTTCAACTATGCATATCAGGGTTTGAAGTAGTATTTGTAGGTGTGTGTTTTTTCTTTGTACATACACATAACATACTCTCCTTCTTCATCAACAATATAAAAAACACTAAATAAACTAAAGATTATCTTAGAAAAAATAGCTTATTTCCCTTCCTGGGGATCAACATCTCACTAAAACTATGGCATCTTCATCTGTTTTTGTTTGCAGAAAATGGATTCCAAACCCTAGGGGAACAAAGAAAAAGAAACTATGAGGCATCTTCCTCTCACTGCATGTTTGAAAGGCATCATAATGTCCTCAACAATGTTAGCCTACACCAACAAATGCATACCACTTGGTCAACTAAGAGATGTACCTGTATGTACAACATCTTAACTGAATTCAAACAGGTAGAACCCATGTACATACTTTCTTCCTGTGCAATCTATTTTCTGCTTTGTTGAATATTTAAAAAAAATTAGCAATAGATACACATAGCAAACAAAGAGGTTAATATGTGAAAGAAATGAACATAAAATAATATTTCCTGCAGACTCTCTTGTCAACAGAACAAAATATGAAAAGCACTGGGAACTAGGCCACGCTCACATGAAGCTGCAATGAGAGGCTATATCTACTTACAAATAACGTTCATGGTACAGAAAATCATTTCAAAAAGCTGACCAGTGTTTGTCCACAACCACAGGAACAATGATAAATTATTTACCAACCAAATGTAACTAGACTTCATCCACATGATAGCACACATTCTTCACATTCTTCCTGAGGGGAGGATGTAGGGAAAGAAAGACAGGCAAGACAAAAAGGCTTTCTTTGTAGTCTTCTGAATGATACTGTTAATCACACTTTTTGGAAGTGTCACATAAGTTCTAAGTTTTGGAAAGCATTTTGAAAATATTTTTTATAAAAAATGTGCCACAGTCTCAAATGTGAGGTTGACAAATCTTACTTTGCACAGACTGATGTAAAGATCAAATCTGCTGCGTTTTTGACCTTATTATACTTTAGTCAGAAATTAGTTTACAAATGAAAATCGAACACTAAATAACTTAACATTCAAAAGAACAGTATATAAACAGACGAACATAATGCACTGACACATTTCAAAATATCTTAATGTTTTGCCAGGTGTAATTTTTTTTCAAACGTTGTAACGGAAGAATCTACAGGTAATATTGCTTCCATATACATGCCTCAATAGCTTCTTGACAACCTGTAAAATAGTTTTTTTTTTCTTCTGTTTTCATTACAGCCCAGCCATACTCTCATATCTATGATTTTGGATGACACACATGAGAATACATGCATAGGAGAGAAATATAACAAAAACTGGCCTTTTGTGGAGACTACCATCACATATATCCCCTTGTAATTGAAGGGATCCATGCTGATATGTTAAAGTTTTTAAAGAATAGATGTACTTTATGTGGATTTCAGTTTCACTTTATTACATCCAAGCCAAACAGCTAAGACCGTTTAATTACTGTGGATGATAAACTGTCAGAATACAAGCACAGAACAGAAATGTGTGTGTGTGGAGGGAGTTGGCCTTTTCATGGAGACCACCGTCACATACATCCCCTTGTAACTGAAGGGATCCATGATTATATGTTGACAGTTTTTAGAGGATAAATGTACTGTTTCGTGGATAACTGTGTAACTTCATAACAGCTTAGCCAAAAAGCGAAGATTGCTTAATTACTGAGGACGATATACAGTCAGAATACATTCATGGAAGAGAAATGTAAAGAAAAAAAAATAGTTGGCCTTTTTGTGCAGACTACTGTCACATGCATTCTTTGTAATGGAAGGGACAGATCTATGAAATGTAATTTTAAAAAATATATAATCAAAAGTTCTATCGTCTTTTGTCCTTGTGTGATCTGTTTATCAACTGTTTGTTTTCACTTTGTTCTCACCTTGCAGTTTCTTCAGAACAGCAACCTCCATCTTCAGCACTTGTTTGGCTTGCTTGGCAGACTCCAGTTTCAGAGCCACCGACTCGCGCGTGATCATGTCCATGGCTTCGTAGATCTCCCCAACCCTCCACCCCCAATCTTTCGGACCTGCACAAAGAAACTTCTCTGCATGCATCCATGTAAAAAAGCAGCTTTCCAGCTTTCTTACATTTGCAGAGCAGCAAAACAGTCCAGGAAGCAGATGTTACATGTCTTGTGTGTTCGTCAGGATCAGGGTACACAAGTGGATCTGGTCTTAAGGACCAACTACTACAGACAGATCTATGAACCAAGAAAACATAATTCAGTGATGTGGAAACCATCAGGTTTTGTTGGTCCTGATTCACTATCTATCTCCTACAATATATGGGTGCAAGTATATACAAAATTACAAGGACACGCGTGCACGCACACGTGCACACACCACACACACACACACACACACACACACACCACACACACACCACACACACACACAATGTGTGCGCAGAGAAGCACAAATGTGTGAACATTTATCTGACTAAGCCACTAATGCATATGACTGCACAGACACATTTATACGAATTAATATGTTAATCACATTAACATAATAATCTGATTCAAAAGGAAAACAAAACAAAAAGACAAAACAAAACAAAAAGACAAAACAAAACAAAAAGACAAAACAAAACAAAAAGACAAAACAAAACAAAAAGACAAAACAAAACAAAAAGACAAAACAAAACAAAAAGACAAAACAAAACAAAAAGACAAAACAAAACAAAAAGACAAAACAAAACAAAAAGACAAAACAAAACAAAAAGACAAAACAAAACAAAAAGACAAAACAAAACAAAAAGACAAAACAAAACAAAAAGACAAAACAAAACAAAAAGACAAAAACAAAACAAAAAGACAAAACAAAACAAAAAGACAAAACAAAAAGACAAAACAAAAAGACAAAACAAAAAGACAAAACAAAACAGACGAAACAAAGAAACAAAACAAGCAAACAAAACCATATTCAGATAATAAAACTTTTTTTTTTTCCACAAAGACAGAAGGTTAACTTTTACTAAGAAACATGCATGTACCCTTGTACTCTATACCTATCTTCAAGATATGTTTGAAATGCTCTGATGTCTGGTGTGCTTTTAATGTATTTGCATTTGTATATAATTCACCAACGAGGACTATTAACTCAAATATTCCATCTCCTCTTGTATTTTCAATCACTCCAAACAGTACAAGTGTTTTACTAAGATTTACATTGGCACATGCAGCACATTCTGACTTGCATACTTCGTCACTTCCCCTCCTCCGCCCCCCCCAAAACAATTTCCACCTATTCTTGACCATATCAAAAACACATGTGTTCACACATGGAATTAAACAGTTTACACACAAGCTCACTCCTCATACACTATGACATAGATCATCTTCCTTCTATTCTTGATCACATAAATGTGTGTGCTCCCCCACAGATTAACATGTTGTAAGATTAGTAAGTGGTAGAACACCAAACTTATAATCAAACATTCCCAGTTTCAATCATGGCACTTTCACTGCCAATCTGAACATGTTACAGTTCCTTGATTACACATTCTCACACACAATAATAAATGTTTTACACACACACATACACACACACACACACACACATACACACACACACACACACATGCACGCACACATATAGACACAGAGTGAGCTACTTACCACTTTCCATCGATCCTTGACCACATGGTTCACTTGCAGCAAGTCCTCTGTCGTCATGGTGAGGCGGTCAGGAGGCAGGAGTTCCGAGCTGAGCAGCAAGGATTACCTCTCCTGCACCAAACCCACACACTGACACAGCCTCTGGCACTCTCCGCCTATCCCGGTTTAGCCCATGATGTCCACAACTGCTGTTTATGTCTGAAACCACAGACACAATGCTTTGGAGTTGACAATTCATTTTGACAGATAGGGCAAGAACACACTCAACATGCTTCAACTTCAAAGCAGGTTAAAAAAAACATTTTTTTAAGCGATATATACCATGATTTCAAGTACAAAAAAAATGAAGGACTTTCCCCATCCCCAACCCAAGTTATAGAGTGCAACTGAGAACGCTTGAGGATTTCTAGAGGTGGTTCTTTTGAGAGAGACAAGACATTCACGCAGGCAGGCAGACAGAGACAGAGAGACAGACAAACAGAGACACAGACAAAGACAGACAGACAGAAAAGACAAGGAGACAGTGAGTTGATGTTATCAATTCTTATCTGTTCAGTATTCATAACTGCTGGTAAATGCAAACCCTGTTCTATGCACTGGTAACTGTGGAGCAGTCATGCAAAATGACACAAAACACTAAACGCTGCTGCAAACAACTGCAAAGGTAGATCAGGTGACTGTTCATGCCGGTCTCCACTCTGTTCACCCCTCTTTTCATACAGCAGCTTCATTCAAAAACACTGACAAGTTTTGTGTTCCAAATTACAAAAGTACATCTACTGTACTTGCTGTGAGTTTATTGGTCCTTACAATTCTGAAAACTTACAATCTGTGATCAACTTTAATGCAAAACTCTGAAGTTTAATGCAAAAATCTGAAGTTTAATTAGATTAAAAAGAAAATCACTGACACTAATACACTTGTCATTTTCACCTGAAGCTGTAAACAATAATTCTCTTTGTGATGTTGATAACACTGGCAATCTCACAGCCATGGTATGAAATATTCTTAAAAAGAAAAATGGCTGATCATCTTCATATGAAGGACATTCTCCCTCTCTCTCTCTTCCCTCCCCCCCCCCTCCCATACACATACATACATACACAACACACACACACACACACACACACACACACACACATACATATATCTGCATGTGCGCTCATTCTTACAAACACACATTAAAACAAAAATCAAACGATCAAAAAGATACGAGCAGCACTGCTAAACATTTCAATGCTTATGTTAACGGCATGAACTCACCAACACACCACTCAGTCAACATCATCGACAAAGAGGCAGAAAAAAGCTCTGGATACATCATGTGAACGCATAGCAGCATCACCATTAATGTCATGCATCTGTCAGATGACTGTAAGCCTCTTCTAACACAGCCTGCCAGCCTCCAAGCATGTTTGCTAGCCTGACTCACATCCACTCCCTTCTCTGTCCGCTCCCATTGATTTGTGGGCAAATGACGAAATCAATAGGACACTGAAAGAGATAGAGATGGAAAGAATGAGAGAGGTGGTGGGAAATTCTGGAGAAGAGAGAGAGAGAGAGAGAGAGAGAGAGAGAGAGAGAGAGAGAGAGAGAGAGAGAGAGAGAGAGAGAATGAGAGACAGACAGACGGACAGACAGATAGACAGACAGAGAGACAGATGCAGGGGAAAAAGGAGAGAGAGTGAAGGTTGACTGGAGAAGACTGAGAGTGAATATTAGAGTGCTAGGGAGGCTGTGGGTGGAAAGCATGGGAGGTGAGGGAGATCATCTGTACATGCTCATACCCCCACCCCACCCCCCACCCCACCCCTCCTCAAAGTGAATATTCTAGTTGTCAAATGTCTACAGTTTAAAACTTGCACAAATATGACTCAAATCATCATGTCTACAATAATGACAATTAAAACACATTTCACTCAATGCAGTTGTTTATTTTTCCTTTGTTAATTTGCTCATTCTGGCAGATCTAAGAGGCATGAAAAGTATGTGTGCTGTGTGTGTGTGTGTCGTGTGTGTATGTGTATGTGTGTGTGGTGTGTGTGTGTGTGTGTGTGTGTGTGTGTGTGTGCGTGTGTGTGTGTGTGTGTGTTTACTTGTGTATGCAGACTTGTGTGTGTCTCCTGCTGGGACCATGCCATGGCAAACACAATAATTTGATGAATGGTGGAGAGCTAAGTTCATAGATCAGACTACATCTGGAAGAGACATTCTTTCAGACGGGACAGAGGGAAAGGAAAGACATTCTCATACAGTGAGAGCAGAGAGAGAGAGAGAAGGGGGGGAGAGAGAGAGAGGAAGATAGAGGAGAGAGAGAGAGGAGAGAGAGAGAGAGAGAAGAGAGAGAGAGAGAGTTTTACAGAGAGAAGGGAAAAACATTCTTACAGAGTGGAGAGAAAGGAGGTAGAGCTATTAAAATGAAAAAGAGAAAGGAGAGACATTCTTCCAGAAAGACATTCCAACAGTAAAAGATAAAGGAAAAAAAAAATGCAGCAGTGTGAGAGAGAAGGGAGAGACATTCTTTCAGGTGAGAGAGAAGGGAGATACTTCTTTCAGGTGAGAGAGAAGGGAGTAGACATTCTTTCAGGTGAGAGAGAAGGGGGAGACATTCTTTCAGGTGAGAGAGAAGGGAGAGACATTCTTTCAGAGTGAGAGAGAGGGAGAGACTTCTTTCAGAGTCAGAGAGAAGGGAAAGACAATTCTTTCAGAGTGAGAGAGAAGGGAGAGACAATTCTTTCAGTGAGAGAGAAGGGAGAGACATTCTTTCAGGTGAAGAGAAGGGAGAGACATTCTTTCAGGTGAGAGAGAAGGAGAGACGTTCTTTCAGGTGAGAGAGAAGGGAGAGACATTCTTTCAGAGTGAGAGAGAAGGGAGACATTCTTTCAGAGTAAGAGAGAGGAGAGACATTCTTTCAGAGTGAGAGAGAGGGAGAGACATTCTTTCAGGTGAGAGGAAGGGAGAGACATTCTTTCAGGTGGAGAGAGAAGGAGAGACATTCTTTCAGAGTGAGAGAGAAGGAGATACATTCTTTCAGAGTGAGAGAGAAGGGGGATACATTGAGAGAGAAGGGAGAGACATTCTTTCAGGTCAGAGAGAAGGAGAGACATTCTTTCACAGTGAGAGAGAAGGGGATACATTCTTTCAGGTGAGAGAGAAGGGAGAGACATTCTTTCAGGTGAGAGAGAGATAAGATAAGAAATGTTGCTTATAGCCAGCCGACCGCAAAGGGCCATATCAGGGCTGTCACCACGTTAAATCAACTCACAGTCATTAAAAAAAAAAAAAAAAAAAAAAAAAAGGTGAGAGAGAAGGGGGAGACATTCTTTCAGGTGAGAGAGAAGGGAGAGACATTCTTTCAGGTGAGAGAGAAGGGAGAGACATTCTTTCAGAGTGAGAGAGAAGGGAGAGACATTCTTTCAGAGTGAGAGAGAAGGGAAAGACATTCTTTCAGAGTGAGAGAGAAGGGAGAGACATTCTTTCAGGTGAGAGAGAAGGGAGAGACATTCTTTCAGGTGAGAGAGAAGGGAGAGACATTCTTTCAGGTGAGAGAGAAGGGAGAGACGTTCTTTCAGGTGAGAGAGAAGGGAGAGACATTCTTTCAGAGTGAGAGAGAAGGGAGACATTCTTTCAGAGTAAGAGAGAAGGGAGAGACATTCTTTCAGAGTGAGAGAGAAGGGAGAGACATTCTTTCAGGTGAGAGAGAAGGGAGAGACATTCTTTCAGGTGAGAGAGAAGGGAGAGACATTCTTTCAGAGTGAGAGAGAAGGGAGATACATTCTTTCAGAGTGAGAGAGAAGGGGGATACATTGAGAGAGAAGGGAGAGACATTCTTTCAGGTCAGAGAGAAGGGAGAGACATTCTTTCACAGTGAGAGAGAAGGGGGATACATTCTTTCAGGTGAGAGAGAAGGGAGAGACATTCTTTCAGGTGAGAGAGAGATAAGATAAGATAATGTTGCTTATAGCCCAGCCGACCGCAAAGGGCCATATCAGGGCTGTCACCACTTTAAAATCAACTCACCAGTCATTAAAAAAAAAAAAAAAAAAAAAAAAAAAGGTGAGAGAGAAGGGGGAGACATTCTTTCAGGTGAGAGAGAAGGGAGAGACATTCTTTCAGGTGAGAGAGAAGGGAGAGACATTCTTTCAGGTGAGAGAGAAGGGGGAGACATTCTTTCAGGTGAGAGAGAAGGGAGAGACATTCTTTCAGGTGAGAGAGAAGGGGAGACATTCTTTCAGGTGAGAGAGAAGGGAGAGACATTCTTTCACAGTGAGAGAGAAGGGAAAGACATTCTTTCAGAGTGAGCGAGAAGGGAGAGACATTCTTTCAGGTGAGAGAGAAGGGAGAGACATTCTTTCAGGTGAGAGAGAAGGGAGAGACATTCTTTCAGAGTGAGAGAGAAGGGAGAGACATTCTTTCACAGTGAGAGAGAAGGGAAAGACATTCTTTCAGAGTGAGAGAGAAGGAGAGACATTCTTTCAGGTGAGAGAGAAGGAGAGACATTCTTTCAGGTCAGAGAGAAGGGAGAGACATTCTTTCAGGTCAGAGAGAAGGGAGAGACATTCTACGAGAGAGCTGAAGGAGAACTGCTGTAACAGTGAGTTAGGAGGGAGAATGAAAACATGCGTGTGTCCATCAACATATGCACTTTCAAATGAAAACAAATATAAAATGTATCTGTCACCATATGAATTAATGAAATCAATACAATGAGTTCTCTCTCTCTCTCTCTCCCTCTGCCTTGTCCGCTGGGCTATAAGCAACATTATCTTATCTTATCTTCCTCTGCCTCAGTCCATGCTTATTTCCCCTTCAATGCTGGTAGCATTTTATTGTTCTGCCTTTGCTCTTTTTTTTCCTTCCTCCTCTCTTTTTTTTCCCCGATCTCCTTTTTCTTTTTTGTTGTTGTTTGTTTTGTTTTTCTTGTACATATGACTTGAAATTTACATTTTCTTAAAGCACAGAAAGTACATAATATTTTCATACCCACGAATAACATTCCATAGGGGCCCACCACTTTATCCATGTTTAACAGAAAAAAAAGAAAATATTCAAATTCATGTTGTTTATAGACATGCCAAACATGAGGAACTATATCTGAGCTGTTACCATCTCAATGTTGATTCCTAAGACAGTTGTTAAATATCCTCTTTTTTTAAGATTAAGCTAGTAAAAACAGTGTACAAACTCTTTCATAGAATTTTTAGATCAGATGAAAAGTATTGATCTCTTTTGAGAACTAAAAATTCACATCTGGAGGAACATCTCTGAAAAATTTCTTTTCTGCATCTGCCTTTACGACTGACATCTTGTAAGTCCCAACACACAGATCTTGTTTTTCAGTGAGTGATACATCACACTGAATGCACCATGGAGCTTCTTCACCTTTTAAAAGATATGAGTGGGTATAAAAAGAGGGTGGCCTGTATGTAACAGGCATAAAACTGTCGTTTTGTTTTCTTTTCTTTTTACAGCCTTCAGTGGCAGACTGTAAAATCTCTTTAAGGTCTGGATGGATTTGAAACAATTTGCTATCTGTCTGCACATTCCCATTCTCTTGCTGTCTCTGACATAATTCTTACTACTTTGGGTTTCAGATCGGGGTGAAGAACAGATTATCTGAACAATTATTTATTAGTGGCATTCTCAGCCAGATGGTCAACCACCTCATTGCCTCAAATGCTGACATGACCAGGGACCCAAGCAAAATCTATATTGTGAAAAACAAGCATTAAAAAAAAAAAAAAAAAAAAACAGAAAAAGCGAAAGAAGAAGAAGAAAAAAGAAACCACCACCACCATCTACGAAACACAAGCATCCAACATTACAAGATCAGTAAAAACCATACTACTACCAAAATTTATAAAGAGAGGGGGTTAGTTACCGCCAAGGACACAGACAAATAGAGTACAGGACAAGACAGTGTCTAGTCCTGTACTCTGCGTCCTAGTCGGTAACTAACTCCCTCTCTTTCAAAATTTTGCTTCATTTTCCGCCCTCAGTCACTCTGTTTTGAAACCATACTACCACCACTTAATCTCTGATGGAATGTTATGGAAAAACTACAGCCTTTACTTAGCCAGTTAAACATCTGAACTAGGGTTTTTCACATCTGAAATAGAGATCGTCTCTTAAACCACTGTTTCACACCTCTCTCTCTCTCTCTCTCTCTCTCTCTCTCTCTCTCTCATCAAATCATACATGATTTGGAAAAAGATACACTAGTAACCAAAGCCATAACACAGACCTAAAAACAACCTATGGAAATCACACACACACACACACACACACACACACACACACACACACACACACACACACACAAACTCAAAAATCCTTTATCCCAGAGCTAGACAGCCTCATACAGACGTGTATACAACAAAGTCCTAATACTGCTTAGTTTTCACACATATCCAACCTTTCCTCTTATCATGCTAGGTCATCATCAATGAATAGTGTCCCACACTGCCACCTGAAATGGTTAAGTGAATGTTGCTAGCAGGTTTTTAACCAAGAGAAGTAAAACATATGTTGATGAACACTGCTTTCTGAGCGTATAATTAACATACATGTACTTACACCACAAGCCCGATCATCCACTGATCTATTTTCTCTCGTTCAACAGAAAATAAGACTGAAAATTACACACAGATCAGGCCTCAGTGTCAAAGACTCATCTTTAACCCAGCACCTTTGTAATTGCCATATTGAGTCACAGACAAGGATTTACAACCGATGTAAAAATTCGGCCAACATTCCAAAAGTAGCCACGAGACTAATCCCACTGGTGTCTGGAGCCATGTCAGCTCTCGTTCTATAGCACCTACACCTGATAATTACAACCTCCAAATTGCTGGGGCTGTAACCCCTTTGATGTGCCAAGAATCGCACCAATGACCTGTTGCTACACTGTAGACAAAATCAATACCAGAGGCTGCCTTGTCAAGCCTCTGATATATTCCTTCCCTTAAACTAGCTCAAAGTATCTGTCATGCTTAAGAATTAGCCAGGCATGGTACAGGCTGCACAAACCCAGCACACAAAAGAGACAATTAAAAGTAATATAAAACAGCATTTCTGACCAGTCGTACACATGCATACAAATATATACTAATAAGCTCTATCAAAAACAGATACATAAAAAAATATACCTGCATAAATGTATCCTCCCTAAACCCCCCCCCCCCTCCCCCCTCCAAACACATGTTCAAAGAATGTTTTTAGCCCAACCAGCACAATTATATACAAAACAACATTCTAAAAGCCCAGTAAAACCACCAGTTATCACCAATAAAAAGTATAGACTGCATCTTATGCTGTTCCAAGATGACCATCCAGAGTCAAGACATTCACTGACCTTCAAAACAGAACTAAACCTGTGTGGGAACATCACAAAACAGCAGGACACTCATCAAAGCCTGGCTGAGGCAAGTGGCAGGAGATGTCATAACTTAGTACCACTAGTAGCTACAGGATTTCAGTTGACAGGTGGCCTTTTGGCACCTGATATCAATAGCTCTCTACGGAGCGCCATTGTTGGGATTGAAGCAGCAATGGAAGATGTGGAAAGGGGGGGGGGGGGATTGAAAGGGAGGGGCTGAAATGGTCAGGAGCGATGACAGAAAGACTGAAGAACCACAAATGAGTAAGGTGGGGAAGGAAGTGGGGGTGAGGAGGAATGTGTCTGTGGATAGGAAGAAAATGGGGGAAAATATACAAAAACAAAGGGGGAGGTTTAAGGGTTGGAAAGGGAGAGGGGGGTTATACAGATAACACAGTACTAAAAGTTGATATATCTGATCTTTGTAAAAGAAAAAGGTGTTTTTATCCACTTAATAATTTCATATTTTTTCCAATTTTTGACAGAGACATGCATATTCTAAATTCATGTCGTTTCTATTCATCAACCTCACATAAATGCACTTCTGGGAGTGTAACAACAGCATTCAAAATAACTATTGGTGTTCATATTGCTTTTTAAAAAAAAAAAATTTTAAACAGTAAACAAGTGGGGTAACGTTTGCTCCCATAAGAAAACCTAACACAGAGTAACTTTTATTCAAGACTGGCACAGCCTTTTAAACTTGAATAAAGTCGGACAAATATATAGACGAACAATCCAACAGTGGGGGAAAAAAACAAGCGCTGGCCAACAACTGAACTGTCTTCACAGCAACGACCTGGCAAAGATTTGGGTTTAAGGAGGAGGAGGGGGGGAGTTTGAAGATGGAGAAACTGGGAACATGAAATTAAGAAAATATATTACAGATATGAAAACTCTTCACTAGCTGCATAAGGGAACCATCGCAATCCCTTTTGAAGGCAGATATATTGTATTGCCTGCTCCGAGGCCTTTCGTCCGCTGGGTCGGAACTCATCAGGGAGACACGGTTGGTTGTGTCTGCGCTCCTGGCGTCAAATAGAGACACACCACAGTCCATAATACTGTGGTGTTCTCACCACCAAGGGTGCAAAAAAGAATCCAATAGCACCCCTAAAGCAGCCAGTGAAGGGTAGTAAATGAAACCAAACAAAAGTGTGGGGAGGAAAAAAGTTGCTGAAAAACTAGACATTATGCAAATAGTATAAAATGTAGGGGACAATCTTTGAGCTTATGCTTGAGGATCCACCCAAAGATGCAAGGTAGATCAAAAGACAAACACACAGACGGACAGAAACAAATACAAGTAACCTCAATTTAATCAAAAACAAATTGGAAAGAAATGAGGCAGGGAACAGTAAACAATAAACAGTAAACAAGTGGGGTAACGTTTGCTCCCATAAGAAAACCTAACACAGAGTAACTTTTATTCAAGACCAGCACAGCCTTTTAAACTTGAATAAAGTCAGACAAATACATAGACGAACAATCCAACAGTGGGGGGAAAAAAACAAACGCTGGCCAACAACTGAACTGTCTTCACAGCAACGACCTGGCAAAGATTTGGGTTTAAGGAGGAGGAGGGGGGGTTTGAAGATGGAGAAACTGGGAACATGAAATTAAGAAAATATATTACAGATATGAAAACTCTTCACTAGCTGCATAAGGGAACCATCGCAATCCCTTTTGAAGGCAGATATATTGTATTGCCTGCTCCGAGGCCTTACGTCCGCTGCGGTGAGAACACCACAGTATTATGGACTGTGGTGTGTGTCTATTTGACACCAGGAGCGCAGACACAACCAACCGTGTCTCCCTGATGAGTTCTGACCCAGCGGACGAAAGGCCTCGGAGCAGGCAATAAAATATATCTGCCTTCAAAAGGGATTACGATGGTTCCCTTATGCAGCTAGTGAAGAGTTTTCATATCTGTAATATATTTTCTTAATTTCATGTTCCCAGTTTCTCCATCTTCAAACTCCCCCCTCCTCCTCCTTAAACCCAAATCTTTGCCAGGTCGTTGCTGTGAAGACAGTTCAGTTGTTGGCCAGCGCTTGTTTTTTTTCCCCCACTGTTGGATTGTTCGTCTATGTATTTGTCCGACTTTATTCAAGTTTAAAAGGCTGTGCCGGTCTTGAATAAAAGTTATTCTGTGTTAGGTTTTCTTATGGGAGCAAATGTTCCCCACTTGTTTACTGTTTATTGTTTACTGGTCCCTGCCTCATTTCATTTCCAATTTGTTGTTGTTGTTAAATGATAAAACCTTCAGCTGCATGTAATACCATTCAAAATGCCATGCTTTGCATCATTCAGTACTTAAAGACAACAAATAGCTGAACTGTAAATTTGCAAAACTTTTTTTTGTTATAAAAGGAAATAAATCTAATATTACCTTTTCATGATGGTGGTTCTCTGCCTCTGGCAAAATAAAAATCATTTCAACTATCACATAAAAAAGTTTGTTCCTTTTCAACAGATATCTACTATTTATGAACATTTTTTTAATATTTTTTTTAAAGTGTCACTACAGGATGATTCGTGTGACAGCATGAAATCAGAAACACTGCACGCATGTATCCCGCTGGGCATACCATCTCACCACTGACTTTCTCCTCTGTGCCTATGTATTCTGCTAAGGAGTCATGGACTGGCCAAAGATATTCATCCCCGGACATGTTTTCAGATGTCTGTGGTTGCATGCTGTCCATACCCCTCTCACTTCCTTCCTTTCCTTCTCTCTGATCATCAGTGTAGCCTTTGGCAGTGTACACTGCATCAAATATGCATTTGTGTATACAGACAGACAAGAGGCAGAAATGGAGGTTGAGTGCTAATGGGATGGGATGCATTAAGTGCAGTTGTGGGCAGGAGAAGCTGGGTTAAGTAGTTATCACTACTGTTTCCAGTAATGTAACCTCTTTCCTTGGAAAATTAAGGAAAACGGTTAATATGGGATCTGATGCAAGTAGACTCCCATAAGTTTCTTTTGCCAGGATCCATTCATCCCAACTTCATCTTTTACAAAACAGAAAGTATGAAAAGCCAGAATAGCCCAGTGGCAGAGCGCCGGACTCATAATCTTGATGATCCTGGGGTTGTGGGTTCGAATCTCCGCCGGGCCGTTTCGGCACAGGGGGATTTTTCCCTCTGAGTTAACGTTAGTTCTGACTTCATTTCCCATTCAGTCCTTCAAATGAAACTATAAATTGAGGTTCCGTGAGTGAACACACACATAACATCTTGGACACATGTAAGATCCCATCACCAAATTTTGGAAGAGAAGGCCTGTTTGGCCGTTGGTATGGATGACATGTTACACATAGCATGCACCTTCCCCAAGTTGGAGTATGGCTGCCTTAATGGCGGGATTTTAAAAAAAAAAAACGGTCATACACACAAAACTCCACTCCCTTTGTTGGGTAGATGGGATTAATCCTTGCCTGTCTATGCAGATAGTGTCCGCAGGAGTATCAGACTGCATACACAGAAAAAAAAAGAAAAAAAAAGAAGAGAAAAAAAAAAAGCAACTTAAGTCTTAATAAAGTACTAATGCAGCATGTGTCCTGGTTACATAATTTGGTGGGATGCCAATGGCTAGGGGAGGGATTAACAGAACTTGTTTAAACTTTGTGGCTAGCTGACGACTCAAACTGATTCTGTCATTCCCATCACCTCATCTGATACATGTATGTCAATATTGCCAGCCTAACATCTGGTGTGAGTGGATTTCAGTATCTTTGAGTGCATGTGTGTCTTGTATCAGCTGAGTGCCATTGGGGAAGCAAGGTGGAGTCACATGTTGTGGTGAGAGTGGAAAATGGACAGCAGAATAAGATGGAAGATCCGAGTTTGGACTATGTCAGCTTGTCTGATCTTTGAAAGTATGTTTCACGCAAGATGTTTTATATCTGTGTATGTGTGTGTGTGTGTGTGTGTGTGTGTGTGTGTGTGTGTGTGTGCGTGTGTGTGTGTGAGATACTAATGACTAAATGAGTCTAAGTGTGTGTATTGTCTGTATTTTGTGTATGTGTTCATGATTGTGTACATGCATGCTTGCGTGTATGTGTATGTATACATGTACTTTTATGTCAGTCTTTTGTAGGGACCATTTTAAGGCAAGCATAATAACTTAATGAATGACAAAGAGCTTCAGTTCACAGACTAAACATCTGTCGGTATTTAAAACATTTAACTTCCCTTGTGCATGACAACTGTGTAAGCAAGCAACTGCATGGCATGTGCATACAACGATCTTGTATGGAGCAGGGAGACTGTGGACGTATGTACTGTTGAGTGTCCATGGTCTTTTGTTTCTGTTTGCTTTTGTTTATTAACTTACAGATACTGAACTGCCATTTAACATACGTCCTCACACTTCAAGGTGCTCATCTGCATGCATTATATGCATGCATCCATGTATACACATGAACAGATGTGTGTTCACACAACACAACACACACACACACACACACACACACACACACACACACACACACACACTATACAATTGGCACATATCATGGTAGCTATGTTTTCAAAACTCAACTCAAAGTATGTTGGGTTACTCACTTACTGCAAAGATCAGACATCTACTAAGTTCAGTCCATGAACTCCTCCTCCAAATCTTTCCTAGCGGGCTGTTCACTTGTTTAGCTGTGATCCTTGTACAGTACTGCCAAATGGCTGAGCAGATATGGTACAACCTAGATTATATGCTGCAGAAGTGTGCATCATCTGACACCTTCTGGTTGAGTGTGGAAAACAGTGACCGGGAGTTTTTCTCATACTCTCTGTTTAGCTAAATATACTCATGTCACACTCCTAAAATAAAAGCTACTGCAGTTAATCAGCCCTAATTTTTGAGGTTTTACCCTGTAAAAACACCTATTCACCAGCTTCCATCTCTAGAAGGCATCACAAGGGTGCTTCTGATTTCCTATTCTTTTAAAGTTTTATGGGCTAATGGAAGTATCCCCATGAATTCATGCATTGCTAGATAGGAAAGACAGGTGGGACTGCAAGTTTGACACGGTACTTTCGCAACAGGAAGCATAGACCAAAAAATGTGCATCATATACTGCACCATGTCAAACTCTTACAGATTTAAAAGCGAATGGAGGAAGG
Source organism: Conus ventricosus (assembly GCA_018398815.1). Taxonomy (NCBI): domain Eukaryota; kingdom Metazoa; phylum Mollusca; class Gastropoda; order Neogastropoda; family Conidae; genus Conus; species Conus ventricosus. The sequence continues at coordinate 68,158,723 of CM031598.1, forward strand.
TGAATAGCCCCCACAGTTCTCAGGATGCAATCTACGAGTGGATTTGCAGAGTCAGGGCCAATGAAGAAGATCCCCTTGCAACCACTTGCTATGATCATGCGGATGTCACTGTGGTATTAGTTAAACACAGAAAATTACTTCCAGAAAGTGGTGTAGAAGAACTAAGTACCAGAACACATTCAACATGACATTACCTTTACCTTCATGGTTTCAGCCCTGGTGGGTAGCACAGACCATACCTTAGGACCCCTCACAATCACATGGTGATGGTGAGCTATGCTGAGATGGTGTACGCATGTATGTCCTCCTTAATGATGAGTTATAGTGAGGTAAGTTGAGATAGGGAGAAGCATCTGGGACCAGACCTGGATGGGCAAAAGTTCACACCTCCCTTTCATCCTCCTCCCCTCCGTTTTCCCATACATGCATTAATTACAATATTCACTTTTCAGTTTGCAGGCCTTGATTGTTATTCAACAGGATGGTCCTCGCTGGAGATTGTAATGTAAATGGCCGCCGATGTTAATCCAAGACACCACTTAATTGACCGTTTCTTGATTTAGAAACTGAGTTGGAATATCAGATAATTTTCAGTTGTCCTGGAGACAAGTAACTACAAAAATCTACCTGTCCCCCAAAATTTCTACTTGCCATCCTCCCCCCTCCCCTTCCCCTTCTCCGTAAATGGTTTTGCTCCCCCCTCTCCGTAAAATGGTTATTAAAGTCACAACTGGTTGTGCAGTGACAAGTCTGCAGACAAGATTTCTTCTGTAACTAGTGTAAGTAGTGTGCATTTAAGGAAAAGAGGGTATAACTGTTTTGTACTCCCAGTAAGCAAAACTGGGAGTCACACAAGCCCCCCAGAGTAGGTCTGATGTTCCAGCAATGACAAGTACAATACCTATATGCTGCTAACACATTTTCATGACAGAGAGGGGGGGGGGGGGGATTTTTTTTAAAAAAAGTAATAATACAGACCAATTCTGAACCAGAACAAAAACAAATTATTTCATAAAGCAAATTAACTATCATTGTGCAAGTCTGCACATCCAGCCCATATCTTCAAAAAAAAAAAAGTATGCAATCTGAAAAAAAAAAAAAACCATAAAGCTACAAACGACTACTATCCAAAAGCGAAGAAAAATGCCCTGCATGTGTAAATTTGTGTGATTCATTCAAAGCCTGCAAACCTGCCCTCTTTTAATTGTTTCTTTCTTCTTCTTTTTTTTGGATACCTTGATCTGAATAGATAGGTTTTATTAATTGTTATAACAATTAAAATATAGATCCTCTATAAAATGTATTGCTTTGTTTACTTTGCTTGAACTTTGGAATGAACACAAAGAGATGTGAAAGTGTGGGACCGGGACAGACAACGGTAAATGTTGACTAAGTAAGAGCTTAAAAAAAATCTGCATTTGTATCAATGATTCCACATGATACACCACATCCTTCCATCCATCCATTATGTAACATCTATGGGGGAAATATAGATTAACTGTGGGAAAATCATATGGTCATGCACATGCGGAAAGATTTCTTCTTGTTTGTTTTTTGTTTTTACTTCTCTAGTCACTCTCCCTATTCAAAAGCTCTTTAGAAAAAAAAAATGTAGAAACAGGCAATTTGCCTATAAGTGGACACCACTGAAATCATAGAAATTTTCTGCACAAAACTATGTTACCAAGCAAGATCTTCCCAAAAGTGCTTGCGTGTGCCTTCATGACACTTGTGTGCACAGGTGTATGCATGAGCCATGTATGCATGTGTGTGTGTGTGTGTGCGTGTGTGTGTGTGTGGTGTCGTGTGTGTGTGTGTGTGTGTGTGTGTGTGTGTGTGTGGTGTGTGTGTGTGTGTGTGTCACTCTGTGTGTGTGTGTGTGTGTGTGTGTGTGTGTGTGTGTGTGTGTGTGTGTGTGTGTGTGTGTGTGTGCGCGTGTGTGTGCGCGTGTGTGTGCGCGTGTGTGTGTGTGCATGCATGTGTGCATGCGTGTGTGTACGTGTGTGTATGTGTACATGTGTGTACGTGTGTGTGTGTATGTGTGTGTGTGTGTGTGTGTGTGTGTGTGTGTGTGTGTGTGTGTGTGTGTGTGTGTGAGCATGTGCACTTTCATTAATTAAAAGCATCTTCTAAAAAATATATACTAATATATATATATATTGCTCTCTCTCTGCAGATATAAACAGAGAAAGAGATAAGCAGATATGTAGGTTATATGCATGTGTGTGTGTGTGTTGTGTGTGTGTGTGTGTGCGCGCGCGCGCACGCGTGTGTTGCTAAATGATGATTTAGCCATCTAACTGTTTTGCTTATTTCATTTAAAAAATCGAAAATCAAACACAAAACTACAAGAAGAAGAAAGAGAACATGTGTGTACACACACACACACACACACACACACACACAATGTGCATGCACACATACCCACTCTCTCTCCCTCTCTCTCTCACACACACACACACACACAAACACGCACATACACTTTGCATGCTGTTCTAGAGATGATGTATTGTGGATATAGGATGACACACTAAATAAACTGCGGTTGCCAAGATAAAATATTCTGAAATCTTTTAAGAAAAAGGTGCTAAAAAATGTTAAAATGACAAGCGGAAGGCAACAGGAAATTAAATATTATTTGTTAGTATTAACAAAACATATGAACTGAAACCAATGTAAGTGACCAATATAAAACTTAAAAGTACAAGTAATTATGAATAAAATAGAAAGAGCACTGTAACACCAGAAACAGACGTGTATGCAAGAAATAAAGATGCAGTAAGACCAGCAACAGAAGTTTAAGCGAGAAACAATCTACAAAGTCTCTATTTAGTTCAGACATAACTTCATTGATTCATTTACTTTCTTTGCATATTTCTCAGGACTAAGAACCCAACTGGGCTTGTCTTTGAATCTTTATATTTCATTCTGTACTTTGTTTGCATTCCTTTAGTTTAAGAACTTGCAAATCATTTGTGATGAACCTGATATGGCCATTCTGGTTGCCCAGACTATAACCTGATTTGTAAATCAACTGATTTGTTTCATAAATTTACTTGTCCCATTCTTCTTGTCCCATTCTTCTTTTGTGCTATTCATACAAACTATCTTGCATCAACAGGCTGGCTTGTCAGATCATTCTTAACATGGTTTTGTTCCTGGCTGGAAAAAAAATCCAACATTTGTTGTTTGTGTTCTTTTTCATAAACACACACACACACACACACACACACACACACACACACACACACACACGTGCGCGTGTACACACAAACACACACAGTCACACACACACACCACACACACACCAGACAAATAAAACCAGTTTATTCTGACAAAATATATCGCTTGATACTTGATCTTTGCGGTGTAGAAGGCCTGTATGGCCTGTTCACCGTTCGATGAAAAGAAGTCACTAGACTATGTGTGGCATGCGTGGCACAGCCTAGTGGTAACATTCTGGATCATGATATAGGGACGGCGCATTCCCCCAGTCTGTTTTTAAACACACTGACGGATCAGAATATGAATACAATGATGCATATGAGTGTCCATGGGTTATATAGTAAGAAACATTTTCTAAAACTGATTGTTTTCGTCTTTTCTGCTGAAAAGAGCAAAAGACTTTCAGATTCAGCGAATAGCCCTAGTTATTCATTGCTGTTCTTGACTTCTGTTGCAATTCTAAGACAAAAGTTGTCGTATTTCCACTACCGTTTCGACCTTAATGTTTGACAGAAAGAAGGGGTTGACAGGGAGCCTCTAAATTTGAGGATATATTGATGATGTTGATCTGGTCAACTTATTCCTCTCATTCTAGTCTTGACACTCATACGAGTGAGACCGATTCCGACTCACAGTGTGACTGAGACTTCACCTCACTCAGCTGCTGTTGGAATTTGTAACGTGAATAAAGGTTCAATGATCTTGTTTACTTCACCAGACCCAGACAGACAACAAATACTTACAGCAAAATCCACAAAGTCCGTCAAATAGACGAACTGGAATGCCGTTCATTGAGGAAGCCTGTTGGGAGTTAATAAATTCATGTCGCTTACTTAGGTATGCTACCATCACCATAGTTTACTTCCGGTCATGAAATTGAGGCAAAGAGCTAAGGTGAAGGTCAAAAACAAAATCATCTAGTTTTTTTCCTTCGCAACTAAATTATGTGAAATGATGCACAGACAAGCTGAGTCCAAAGAGAAGTGTGGGCACACAGATCTTTTATTCACAAGATTGAGAAATTTCGGCAAGAGGGTATTTGTAAACAAAACAAATATGTATAATGACCTTCACCTTTGCATCATCCGATATGATGCGAAAACGAAAGGAAAAATACTTATTTAGAATTTCTACACCATTTGAGTGTAATGGCCTACACTTACGGGTATTTGTAATACTCTCCCCCTTTTTTTTCCGAGGTTTGTGTGACGTTGAGAGAAAACTGTGAGCCTGCGAGCGGTAGGGGCCACTCGCAAGGGATGCAGGCTGTTTCAGGCGCTAACCATTGGCCCTTTCTGCTGCCCAGCGTCCCTTGCAGGCCCCTATAAATGCGTGCGCGAGGGATGACTAGGCGCTTTTTGTAATACTCGACAGCACGACTGTCTCATTGTTGGAGTGAGTGAGCTCCTTCATTTAGAGTCTGTTCACGTTTGGTGATATTAGACTTATATAAAAAAAAAATAATAAAATAAAAATTGGATAGGCAGTGCTCCTTCCATGTCCAACTGTGGGAAAGTGGATAACCATTTGGCCCCTATTCCTAATGGTTTTCATAGTCACCTCTTTGCAGTAACGTTTGAACGTTTCATTTGTGCGTATACTGTTTTATTTTACTGTGCCACAACTGGATGTCAAATAGCTCTTGCTTTGCCTCGTCTTGCTTTCAAAACCAATATCGAGTGGTCAAGATTCGGAGGTATTTGACAGTGACAGTGGTGCAGATGCGACTGCCAGTACTGTGTGTGCCAAGGATACAGATGGAGGTGTAAGCATGGTGAGTGTTTTTGACGATCAGCAACTACCAGCCATTTCTAGTGTTGTTAGCATGCAACTGAAAAGATTTTTGACCGAGCTGCAGTCCCCAGGCTCGGTTCTGGCTACCCCATCAGGGGCTGCAAGTGTGAGTGCACCTACAGCTCAGGCCTTTCAGGCTCAGCATGTGGCTGCTTGCTCACCGCTTGGTGCGACATCATCGCCATTTGGGCCGCTGATGTCGTCGTATGGGAAGTCAACAAGGATGTCACAGCTGGTGCCAACCTCATCATTCTGCGCCGGTGTGCATGGGCAGTCACCACATTGCCTGTGTGGGGTAACAGGTATGGCGGTTCTCATGGCCTAACCCCCTCCCCTACAATAACGGGACAGCAAGCCAGTCTGCGCTGCCCAGTGACCAGTTGTCGATGCCCCTTGATCCCTTCTTTTATCCCCCCTCCTCTGCTGGTACATGCTACGACAGAGCCACCCCCCTTTCGTCTTCTCAGGGGGACATTTCAGATGAAGAGAGGCCTGATAGAAGACCAGGTGAGAATGAAGAGGACATCAGTGATGAGGACCCTTTGTGGACATTCCTAGCCTGGGGGGTTCCAGCTGAGCAGGGCCAGAGGGCCATTTCCCGGCCCCAAGCCAGGTAGGGAACCCTTAGATCATGAGTCACAGCTTTGGGCACATGCCCTGGAACCTTGTGGCCATGAAGGACTGGAGTACAGTGAAGGCGAATAAAACTATCGCTTCATACACTCAGAACAATAAGATGGCTGCCTTTAGAGCCCAGTCCCATGACCTCGCCTTTCCCCTGGGCAGACAGGCTGAAATGAATGACAGGCATCTCGCCGAACTGCAGTCTCACTTGGGAGCTGCTGCACATGCCCTGGTAACCGCCCTGTCCAAGCTCAACAAGGTAGTGACAGCTCTACCCTCTCCTCACCCCAGTGATTCATCCATGACCAGCTCTGACCCCCCAGTAATCTGAAGCGGAAGCTGAATGAGGATGTGGCCACACCCCTGGGCCATGTCAGAGTGCTGGATGCTATGAGCAACGCAATGTGCAATGATCGCCAGAAGCTGTGCCTGGACACCATTGTAAGCCAGCAGGGGTGAGAATCCATCAACCGCATCAGGCCTTCGGCTTCCTGTCTGTTTGACAGGAACATAGATGCCAGGATTGAGAGCCTCAAAAAACGTCAGGAGTCAGGTGGGGTGTTCCGAGCCCCCTCACCCCGCCACCACCAGCCAAGGCACGATGTCCATCCCTCCTATTGGCAGGATAAGTCCCATTCACGGAAGAGAGGCCTTCCCCATGAAGAAAGGCACCCCCAGTCCTTTCAGCCACAACACAAGCAGCCATTTTGAGGCCAGCCCTTCGTGGCAGGCACAGAAAACTGCTACCAGTGAAAGGGCAGAAGGGGAATCTTCAAACTCCCCTTCCAAAGAAGATGAACCGATCAGCATGACTATACTACAGGCGTGGTAAGATAAGATAAGATAATGTTGCTTATAGCCCAGCCGACCGCAAATGGCCATATCAGGGCTGTCACCACGTTAAAATCAACTCACAAGTCTTTCATTCACACAATTCTTTAAAATGTATCTTCTAAAAACCCATCCAAAAGTTTGTTAAAAAAAACTTTCCTCTGTAAAACCTCAGATCCGATGAAAAATGTTAATCTCTTTCAAGAACTCAAAGATCGCGTCAGGCGGAACATCTCTGAACAAGGTTTTCATGGAATCTGCTGTAAAATGTTTGCGTCTCACATCGTGCAAGTCCCAACACTCTAAAAGGAGATGTTTCATTGTGAGTGGCACATGACATGGAATGCACCACGGAGCTTCTTCACTCTTTAAAAGGTTTGAATGGGTAAAATATGAATGGCCGGTGTGCAGCCGACACAGAACTGTTTCTTGTTTATGACCACCAGACGTAGATGAGAGGAACTCCTTGAGGTTTGGACGGATCTGAAAGAGTTTGTTATCCGTCTGTGTATTCCAGTCCTCCTGCCAGAGGTCTCTGACATAATCGTTAATTTTGGGTTTCAGATCTGAGCAGGGGATATATATGTTGGACAATTTCTCTGTTATGACATTCTTGGCCAAACAATCAACCATTTCATTCCCTCGATGCCAACATGACCAGGAATCCAAGCCAAAATAATGTTGTAACCCTCCACTTTCAACTTGGTAAAAAGTTCAAAGAAGTGTAAGAGTTCTGGATGCTGAAGGTTGTGGCCAGCTATGGCCTCCAAAGCTGACAGTGAATCTGACAGAACCAGGAAGTCCCTCTTCGTAGACTGTGAGGTTATCCTCAGTGCCAGAACCAGAGCTATAAGTTCAGCAGAGTAAGCAGAAGCATCTGAAGGAATATGTTCTAACAGTATTTGAGAAGGAGCACCAGGGCAATAGGCTGCACAGGCCACTCCATCTTCAGACTTAGACCCGTCAGTGAAAATTTTCTGATAGGATGGGAATTTTGAACAGAGGTCAGCATACAACACCTTGTACGCCAGAGAGCTGGTACATTCTTTGCGAAAAACGCACAGGCGTGGTGGTGGAGCACCTGGCCCAACATATGACAGCATGGGCCACCCTGACAGACAGCTCCTATATACTCCAGGCAGTCAGCAGTGTCCTCCAAGCCTCCCTTATGTCACCCAGGGAGGCCAGAGACCAGACTTTCACCTGCCCACTCGATCCTAATGGACGCAGAGGTGTCAGATCTGCTTCGGAAAGGGGCGATTGAGGGGTGGGAAGGAGTGTCGGTTTCTACAGCAGGAAGTTCCTCATACTAAAGAAAGGGGAAAAACTATGGCCTATCATCAACCTGAAGCCCCTCAACAAGTTTATCAGGACCTGCAGTTTCTACTTGACCGCCCTGAAGGATATACATCAGGTCATCCAGCAGGGCGACTTCGCTGTCTGTCTGGACATGAAGGATGCCTACTTCCATGTTCTGGTTCACAGGAGGCACAGAAGGTTCCTTCGCTTTGTGTGGAAGGGTCGGGCGTACCAATTTACGGCCCTCCCTTTCGGCCTGTCATCCAGCCCATATTGCTTCACCAGGGTGACAAAACCGGTCGCCCAGTACCTGCGCACCCAAGGAGTCAAGATAGTCTTCTACCTGGATGACATCCTCATCCTAGCCTTGTCCAGGTCCCAGGCCATCAACCACCTGCGCTTGTCCACTTCGCTATTGGCAGACCTGGGCTTTCCCCTCAACGTGGAGAAGTACCCTACCCCCTGCCAACAGTTTCTGTACCTGAGTCTGCAGTGGGACACCCACCATATGGCTGTGACCCTGCCACATGACAAAGTGCAAGAGATCCAGTTACTAGCATAAAAAATATCCCTACGTGTTTCGACCTTTTAGGTCTTCTTCAGGCAAGACACAAACAAATAGGACAACGAAAATGAACAAGTTTGTCACTTTGCTCTGATCTCTTCAGCGCAAGGTAGGCATTGAATGCCTACCTTGCGCTGAAGAGATCAGAGCTAAGTAACAAACTCGTTCATTTTCGTTGTCCTATTTGTTTCTGTCTCGCCTGAAGAAGACCTAAGAGGTCGAAACGCGTCGTGTTTTGTCTTGTGACTCGTTTGTCCACGTTTCTCTTGGCGGTTCGCGAACATTTATTTCAGATTTGTTTAGATTTCCGCCTGCAGTCATCTCACATTGCAACCAGATGAGAATGGAACAGAAAATGCAAAAGCTGGTGCTGAACGTTGCCGAAAGTGTAGAGAAATGAAAAAAGCCAGAGGTGAACCATTAAATACAAAACCACAGAAGCCAAAAACCAGACCTGCTATTTAAGAACAACGTGAGAAGGAACTGATACGCAAACAAAAGTACTGAGTAGGCTTGAGCAGTCAAAAAAAAAAAAAAAAAGAAGCTTGGATCAATAAGAAAAATCGTGAAAAACGAGCTCAGAAAAAAGGCTGAGAGTGAGACTGACAGATTAGTCAGTACCCCAGTAACTGGAAATAGTGATAAAGATCAGCCTGAATATGCAGGGTACCAAAATGGCTCTACAAGGCGCAAAGCCCTGAAGAAAGCAGAAGTAGCTCTTCCAAATGATCCAGGTGCAAACACAAAGCCTCCAAGGAAAAAACAAGCGCTCTTGAGTAAAGGAGTCACACCATCAGGTGCCAGGAAACAGCTTGATTTTCAGAAAGTCTGTCCTCTGCCTTGAAAGAAAAACTGAGCTCTATGAAACGAGCTAGAACAAAGAAAACAAGTACAGAAAAAGGATCCTGTGTCAAGTTTTTGGCAAATACAAGCAACACCAGGGACTGGCATCACATCTTCGTGAACATGGATTTACTCTTCACTTATTGGAAAGATCAGAAGATGAAGATGCCATTCGCAAGAAAAGATCTGATGCATTGTCAGAAGCTTAAAAAAAACGTTTTTAAAAACTTCTTGACAGAGGTGATATTTCTAGAAGTGATGCCTCAAAGTCATCTGTAAGGGCAAAAACAGGAAAATCATGCCGCTTCATGGAGAGAACACTGAAAGAGGCCTATGAACAGTTTACTAATGAAGCTGAGTAGGATGGAAATAGAGAAATAATATCGTTCTCGCACCAGCCACCGTAGCGAAGTGGTTAGCGTCGTGGACTTCCGGCTGGAGGCCGAGGGTTCGAATCCCATCAGAGTCATGTAGGTTTTTCTGCCCCGACTGGCTCCTACCCAGAGTTGAGTTTGCTGCGGACTCAGCTGGGAATACTAGGACCACACTGTCGAGTTTCATCCACTTAATGGATGCGTTTCTGAGAGTGTTGCTCAAATTCCTGACCAACACTGCAGGTGCCTGTATCTCTCGGGCCTGGTTGACGCCAGGATATATTATGAAAGGAAGCATAGAGCACAGCCCTGTCATGTAGTCTCAGACCAAAATGGAAATCAGTAGCATCATCTTAATCATCCTCATTCTCATCGATCAGCATTAAAAAAAAAATGTCTCAAATCTGTGGCCCTTCATGCCTGCTCTCATAGTGACCTCAATTTCGATGATCTCTGCACATCTCTGCCTTGTTTGGTTCCGTTGGGGTCACCGGTATCGGCGAGCCCATGGGGGCTGTCGTTGGACGGACGTGGTGGCGCCCTCTGGAGGGAGAGCTCACTCATGCCGGCTCCACGACTAAGCAATTATTAAACAGTAAACAAGTGGGGTATGTTTTGCTCCCATAAGGAAACCTAACACAGAGTAACTTTTATTCAAGACTGGCACAGCCTTTTAAACTTGAATAAAGTCAGACAAAATACATAGACTAACAATCTAATAGTGGGGGAAAAACAAGCGCAGGCCAACAACTGAACTGTCTGGCAAACATTTGGACTTGAGGGGAGGGGGGAGGGGAGTTTGAAGAGGGAGAAACTGGGAAAATGAAATTAAAAAATAAAATAAAAAATAAATTAAAAAAAAATAAAAAATATGTTACAGATATGAAAACTCTTCTCTAGCTGCATAAGGGAACCATCGCAATCCCTTTTGAAGGCAGATATATTTTGTATTGCCTGCTCCGAGGCCTTTCGGCCCGCTGGATCGGGACCATCAGGGAGACAACGTGGTTGTGTCTGCGCTCCCGGCGTCAAATAGAGACACACCACAGTCCATAATACTGTGGTGTTCTCACCACCATGGTGCAAAAAAGAATCCAATAGCACCCCCAGAGCAGCCAGCGAAGAGTAGTAAATGCAACCAAACGAAAGTGTGGGAGGAAAAAAAGTTGCTGTAAAACTAAAGACATTATGCAAATAATATAAAATGTAGGGGACAGTCTTTGAGCCTACGCCTGAGGATCCACCCAAAGATGCAAGGGAGATCAAAAGACAAACACACAGACGGACAGAAACAAATACCCTCAATTTAATCAAAGCAAAATCGGAAATGAAATGAGGTAGGGAACAGTAAACGATAAACAGTAAACAAGTGGGGTATGTTTTGCTCCCATAAGGAAACCTAACACAGAGTAACTTTTATTCAAGACTGGCACAGCCTTTTAAACTTGAATAAAGTCAGAAAATACATAGACGAACAATCTAATAGTGGGGAAAAACAAGCGCAGGCCAACAACTGAACTGTCTGGCAAAGATTTGGACTTGAGGGGAGGGGAGATTTGAAGAGGGAGAAACTGGAAAATAAATAAAAAAAAAAAATAAATTAAAAATAAAATAAAAAATATGTTACAGATATGAAAACTCTTCTCTAGCTGCATAAGGGAAACCATCGCAATCCCTTTCAAGGCAGATAATTTGTATTGCCTGCTCCGAGGCCTTTGGCCCGCTGGATCGGGACTCATCAGGGAGACACGGTTGGTTGTGTCTGCGCTCCCGGCGTCAAATAGAGACACACCACAGTCCATAATACTGTGGTGTTCTCACCACCATGGGTGCAAAAAAGAATCCAATAGCACCCCAGAGCAGCCAGCGAAGAGTAGTAAATGCAACCAAACGAAAGTGTGGGGAGGAAAAAAAGTTGCTGTAAAATAAAGACATTATGCAAATAATATAAAATGTAGGGACAGTCTTTGAGCTACGCCTGAGGATCCACCCAAAGATGCAAGGGAGATCAAAAGACAAACACACAGACGGACAGAAACAAATACCCTCAATTTAATCAAAGCAAAATCGGAAATGAAATGAGGTAGGGAACAGTAAACGATAAACAGTAAACAGTGGGTATGTTTTGCTCCCATAAGGAAACCTAACACAGAGTAACTTTTATTCAAGACTGGCACAGCCTTTTAAACTTGAATAAAGTCAGAAAATACATAGACGAACAATCTAATAGTGGGGAAAAACAAGCGCAGGCCAACAACTGAACTGTCTGGCAAAGATTTGGACTTGAGGGGAGGGGGAGTTTGAAGAGGAGAAACTGGAAAATAAATTAAAAAAAAAAAAAATTAAAAAAAAAAAATAAAAATATGTTACAGATAGAAAACTCTTCTCTAGCTGCATAAGGAAACCATCGCAATCCCTTTCGAAGGCAGATACATTTGATGCCTGCTCCGAGGCCTTTCGCCCGCTGGACGGGACTCATCAGGGAACACGTTGGTTGTGTCTGGCGCTCCAGGCGTCAAATAGAGACACACCACAGTCCATAATACTGTGGTGTTCTCACCACCAATGGTGCAAAAAAGAATCCAATAGCACCCCCAGAGACCAGCGAAGAGTAGTAAATGCAACCAAACGAAAGTGTGGGAGGAAAAAAAGTTGCTGTAAAACTAAAGACATTATGCAAATAATATAAAATGTAGGGGACAGTCTTTGAGCCTACGCCTGAGGATCCACCCAAAGATGCAAGGGAGATCAAAAGACAAACACACAGACGGACAGAAACAAATACCCTCAATTTAATCAAAGCAAAATCGGAAATGAAATGAGGTAGGGAACAGTAAACGATAAACAGTAAACGAGTGGGGTATGTTTTGCTCCATAAGGAAACCTAACACAGAGTAACTTTTATTCAAGACTGGCACAGCCTTTTAAACTTGAATAAAGTCAGACAAATACATAGACGAACAATCTAATAGTGGGGGAAAAACAAGCGCAGGCCAACAACTGAACTGTCTGGCAAACATTTGGACTTGAGGGGAGGGGGGAGGGGAGTTTGAAGAGGGAGAAACTGGGAAAATTAAATTTAAAAAAAAAAAAAATTAAAAAAAAAAAAAAAAAATAAAAATATGTTACAGATATGAAAACTCTTCTCTAGCTGCATAAGGGAACCATCGCAATCCCTTTTGAAGGCAGATATATTTGATCTCCCTTGCATCTTTGGGTGGATCCTCAGGCGTAGGCTCAAAGACTGTCCCCTACATTTTATATTATTTGCATAATGTCTTTAGTTTTACAGCAACTTTTTTTCCTCCCCACACTTTCGTTTGGTTGCATTTACTACTCTTCGCTGGCTGCTCTGGGGTGCTATTGGATTCTTTTTTGCACCCATGGTGGTGAGAACACCACAGTATTATGGACTGTGGTGTGTCTCTATTTGACGCCGGGAGCGCAGACACAACCACCGTGTCTCCCTGATGAGTCCCGATCCAGGGGCGAAAGGCTTCGGAGCAGGCAATACAAATATATCTGCCTTCAAAAGGGATTGCGATGGTTCCCTCATGCAGCTAGAGAAGAGTTTTCATATCTGTAACATATTTTTTATTTTTTTATTATTTTTTTAAATTTATTTTATTATTTATTTTTTTTTAATTTCATTTTCTCCTCTTCAAACTCCCTCCCCTCAAGTCCAAATGTTTGCCAGACAGTTCAGTTGTTGGCCTGCGCTTGTTTTTCCCCCACTATTAGATTGTTCGTCTATGATTTGTCTGACTTTATTCAAGTTTAAAAGGCTGTGCCAGTCTTGAATAAAAGTTACTCTGTGTTAGGTTTCCTTATGGGAGCAAAACATACCCACTTGTTTACTGTTTATCGTTTACTGTTCCCAACCTCATTTCATTTCCGATTTTGCTTTGATTAAATTGAGGGTATTTGTTTCTGTCCGTCTGTGTGTTTGTCTTTTGATCTCCCTTGCATCTTTGGGTGGATCCTCAGGCGTAGGCTCAAAGACTGTCCCCTACATTTTATATCATTTGCATAATGTCTTTAGTTTTACAGCAACTTTTTTTCCTCCCCACACTTTCGTTTGGTTGCATTTACTACTCTTCGCTGCTGCTCTGGGTGTGCTATTGGAGTCTTTTTGCACCCATGGTGGTGAGAATACCACAGTATTATGGACTGTGGTGTGTCTCTATTTGACGCCGGGAGCGCAGACACAACCAACCGTGTCTCCCTGATGAGTCCCGATCCAGCGGGCGAAAGGCTCGGAGCAGGCAATACAAATATATCTGCCTTCGAAAGGGATTGCGATGGTTCCCTTATGCAGCTAGAGAAGAGTTTTCATATCTGTAACATTTTTATTTTCTATTTTTTTAATTTAATTTTTTTTTTTTTTAATTTCATTTTCCCAGTTTCTCCCTCTTCAAACTCCCCTCCCCCTTCCCTCAAGTCCAAATCTTTGCCAGACAGTTCAGTTGTTGGCCTGCGCTTGTTTTTTTCCCCCACTATTAGATTGTTCGTCTATGTATTTGTCTGACTTTATTCAAGTTTAAAAGGCTGTGCCAGTCTTGAATAAAAGTTACTCTGTGTTAGGTTTCCTTATGGGAGCAAAACATACCCCACTTGTTTACTGTTTATCGTTTACTGTTCCTACCTCATTTCATTTCCGATTTTGCTTTGATTAAATTGAGGGTATTTGTTTCTGTCCGTCTGTGTGTTTGTCTTTTGATCTCCCTTGCATCTTTGGGTGGATCCTCAGGCATAGGCTCAAAGACTGTCCCTACATTTTATATTATTTGCATAATGTCTTTAATTTTACAGCAACTTTTTTTCCTCCCCACACTTTCGTTTGGTTGCATTTACTACTCTTCGCTGGCTGCTCTGGGGGTGCTATTGGATTCTTTTTTGCACCCATGGTGGTGAGAACACCACAGTATTATGGACTGTGGTGTGTCTCTATTTGACGCCGGGAGCGCAGACACAACCACCGTGTCTCCCTGATGAGTCCCGATCCAGCGGGCGAAAGGCCTCGGAGCAGGCAATACAAATATATCTGCCTTCAAAAGGATTGCGATGGTTCCCTTATGCAGCTAGAGAAGAGTTTTCATATCTGTAACATATTTTTTATTTTTTTTAATTTTTTTTTTAATTTAATTTTTTTTTTTTTTAATTTCATTTTCCCAGTTTCTCCTCTTCAAACTCCCCTCCCCCCTCCCCTCAAGTCCAAATGTTTGCCAGACAGTTCAGTTGTTGGCCTGCGCTTGTTTTTCCCCCACTATTAGATTGTTCGTCTATGTATTTGTCTGACTTTATTCAAGTTTAAAAGGCTGTGCCAGTCTTGAATAAAAGTTACTCTGTGTTAGGTTTCCATATGGGAGCAAAACATACCCCACTTGTTTACTGTTTATCGTTTACTGTTCCCTACCTCATTTCATTTCCGATTAAGCAATTATTGTCGTCAGTAGGGGGCTTAGTAGGCGGTGATCTGCGTATGTTAGATCAGAACAGGCGCCACTGAACACTACCGGCTCCTCCTGGTCGTGGACTTCGGGGAAAACTGTACTTGCCACAACCAGGATGAGGTTCAGGGAGTTCACTGGGCGAGAAACAGGTCACCATTCATCCGGTGGTGGCGTATTTCCACTGCCTAGAAGGTGACGGCATTATTCGTGAGTCATTCATTTTCATTTCATGATGCTCACGCTTTCCATCATTTCCAACTGATTGGAACAAAAAGTCTGCTAAGTCGGGACTGCACTTTGAAAGAATCGTCCATTTCAGCGATGGATGTGCTGGGCAGTATAAGGGACAGACAAATTTCGCTGACTTGTCCTTTGCAGCAGAAGACTCAGGAATTGAGACCAAAAAGCATTACTTTGGCAGCAGGCACGGTAAGGGTCCATGTGATGCAGAGATCGGTGTCTTAGAAAGATGCGCTTCACTGGCAGTGAGAAGAGCTGCCATAATTGGTGACGCCAAGGACTTGTTCTGATACAGGAAAAGAACGCTGACCAGACCAGCACAAAATAATCTCCACAGCCACAGTAGGAGAACATTTTTCTTCATAGGCCGATACGATATGCAAAGAAACCGGCCAGAACGATCTGGTGAAGAAATCAAAACTTTATCAGGCACAAGAACGGCACATTCGTTCAGACGACATGGCTCCTGCATCATCTCTTGGAGGATCCACAGCTGCTTCTGCAATGCTTGTGTGACCCTGGAAGGCCAGTGTTCCAATGACTCGGAATGTGGATCCTGGAGCCTGTTCAGCTTGAAAAGACATCGTCGGACTACAAAGGGTGAGTTTTTCACTCCACATCATTTTACACATAACTGAATGTATTCGGTTAAGATTTATGATTACAAGACTGTAATACACTTTCTTTTTACACACACACATATCACGGAATACACAACATTATGCATAGTGGATGACTAATACACATGTGAAGCTCAGTGAAATTTAAAATGGTGTGAGCAAGTACAATTATGTGAAGTTGTGACCTAATTATGTTCATTATGTGTCACACAGTTCTAAGAGTGCAAAGGCAGCAAAATCCGCAGCCTTCTGCAAGTCCTGAATAGCCCCTGCTGCTGAAGCTCCTGTTGACCAGCTCTTGCTGACCAAGCCCATACTGACCAAGCACCTGCTGCTGCTGACCAAGCTCCTGCAGTTGCTGTTCTGATTGATATAGATGCTGGCGTCGCTTCAGATGCCTGTGTCATCACAAGCGCTCACTCCACTACAGTTGCCAAGGTCGACGCTGTAGATGCCCAGGTCACCACAGCTGTCCATGCTTTTGCTGATGCCGACATTGCTGCAGATCCTCAAGTCACTGCCAGGCCTCAGACTACTGATGCTCTTGACCATGACTGCAGGTAAATAACTATTTGTATTGGAACGGGGTGTCATTTTTTATTACACACTCCCGACATAACATGTCTCAGAACTCCTTCATTTCACTGAGGCCTTGTCCAAGTATGAATATCAGGAAACCTCATTGGCAGAGGAAGAGACACATGCAGAAAACCCTTAACCCCTCTACAAAGTTTGAGTCAGGATGAACCCATACTATCGTCAAAAGCAACACCCAATAAATAAAGATCATACTGGTGGATTCTATACAACTCGCATTGTCTGATTGCCTTTTCTGATTAATTTTTCACTCGAACAAACAAAACGTGGTTGACAGATAGAAAATTAAGGTGTTTTTTTAATAAAGATACTGAACTTTTATCTATTTTCAAAAGTCCAAAGAGATATTATGATGTTGTTGTATTTTTGGGCCTTTGACGACTCAAAAAGCAAGTCATAGCTGAGGAAAATTTGCTGGTATATTATTGAAACTTAACATTGTATTTGTAAAAGCTATACAATGGATCCAGTTTCAGTTTTGCTTGTGGTTCTCTCTGCTAACCTTGTTCCATAGTGATGTTATTGTTTTTTATTATGTTTTTTCTTTTTTGTCGTTTGTTTGCAGTTCATTCTGGAGGGATGAAATGATGACGAGGTGCTGCGAAGATGTTTTATGGTGTTGTAAGTATACTCTAATTGTAAGTTTCAGTTAATTATTACTCATTTCTATTTGATTCACTGTGACTAGTTTCAATGACTCATTCAAAAGGACATCAACAGAGACATGCTTGGGCATTTCTTTTGCAAAATTAAAAAAAAAAAAACTTTAAAAAATATACAGGGCAGCTGTGAAGGACGTGATCGGGTAAGATTTTTGCTAGTATTAGGAAGTCTCCATGGTGATGTTGCGTGTCCTATATTAAAACTCAATAAGATCTACATAATGATATCTAATTAAATCACTATTACTAGTTTTTAACTTTTAATTTTGTATTTGTTGATATTTGTTCATTTGCAATGATTGCAGGTCTTGGGATCAGATGAACTTGAAGTTCAAGTCAAGTTCCTCAAACGGTTAGCCAACATTATGTGTTCCATGCAAGAGATCAGATATACTGGGTGCCTCGTGAGGACATCACATTTGTGGAAGCGCCAACAGTGAACACTCGAGAACCGCATTTTGTTTTTAAAGACGCTTGAAGCAAGACTGAAAATCTTCATTCATTTTTTTTCTGCATGATTTTTCATATTGTGTTCTTTATTGTCTATTCTTTTTGTTTTAATTTGCTATTGTTTTATTCTAATTTATATATGTATGATATATATATTTGACACCAAGAGCACAGACACAATCAGCCGTGTCTCCCTGATGAGTCCGATCCAGCGGACGAAAGGCCTAGGAGCAGGCAATACAAATAAATGTGCCTTCAAGAGGGATTACGATGGTTCCCTAGGGCAGCTAGTGAAGGGCTTATCATGTTTATAATATATTCCCCCCCATTTTCTTCATCTTCAATTTTTTTTTTTTTTTTTAAATTCAAATCTTTGCCAAGTCATTACTATAATGACTGAAGAATTGTTAACCTGCACTTGTTTTCCCCTGCTACTTAATTGTTCAGCATTACATTATATATATATATATATGCAGTTTCTCATTTCATTCTTTGATAAAAAAAAACAACAACAACAAAAATGTTATCACATGCTTACATGTGTTATTTGTAAAAAATCATGCCTTTTATCTTGATTAAATAGCAAGCACAAACAGTTTTTATGTCATGAGTGATTTGTTTCAATTTTTGTCGAGTCTTTTCACCTTTCTTCTGCCTATGCTGTCCCGCGTAACACCATAACACTTTTTTGAAACAATGGTATTTCACTAAAAAGAATGATCCAGCAGGATTACAACTACTGGTATCTTGTAAATATAATTACTGCACATATTTGTAATTTAATTAAGTTAATGGTTGGGTGTGGGCTGGTGACAAAACAAAATTCTCTGAAGACTGTTACGTGTGATGCGGTGGTTTATGTTGTTAAAAATAGTTTGTCTTAATTCCAAATTATCATTTTTTTGGATATATATGTTTTCTTTCAGTATGTTCAGATATAACAAAAACTGATTTGAATTAAGCCATAATATTTATTGATACAGTTATACAGTGATGTCCCGGTGATGCACATGTCACACAGCTGACACCACCAAGCTACCAAACACACAGATATATATATATATATATATATATATATATATATATATATATATATATATATATATATATATATATATATATATCATGAACAGTATTAAAACGTCCTTTAAAAATCTGAAAAAGCTCAACCCCTTGGGGAGCAACATTTGTTAAAAATATTTTTAAAGTCTCAGCACTTCATTTTAAAATATTTTTAACAATATATATATATATATATATATATATATATAGAGAGAGAGAGAGAGAGAGAGAGAGAGAGAGAGAGAGAGAGAGAGAAAATGTATATATTACATAGATAAATAAGATAATGTTGCTTATAGCCCAGCCGACGCAGAGGCACATCGATATCGATACACACATATATACATTATATATAGATATCGACACACACATTTATACATTATATATAGATATTGATACACACACACACACATATATATATATATATATTAAAAAGTTCAGTTCTCCCAAGGGCAAGGCACTGCTCTACAGCAAAGACTCGATCAAAAGTTGTGTGTGTGTGTGTGTGTGTGTGTGTGTGAAAGGGGAGGGGGCTGCCTGTTAAAGAAACGGGAATGAAAAAAGGGTTGTTGGAATATTTGGAATAAATACTTGCCTTTGAACCCATATTACTGGCACTCTCTCTCTCACACACATCCCCCTAAACTTCCCCACAAACACACACTGAACGCATCCTCGCTATCTTCCTGTGTGTTGTATCTGTCCCTGTTCACCCTCCACTACCATCTGCCTCAGTCTCCCAAATTTCACACACAAAACAGAGAAAGAGAGAGATTGAGAGCATATTTATGAACACACACAAGAGAGAGACAGAGACAGAGATGTACCCACAGGTTTTTAAACAGATTACAATGAGAACAGTCCATAATAGATCCTACTTTTGAAGATTCTTTTCCTGATTGGCCTGAACAATAACAATACTAATTTTAAACAAAATCTTAACCGAGATTGATATGCTGAAGAGTAACGTTATGTAACCTGTGCAGGATCTAGAGCAAATTTGCGTAACCACGGACTTGGCCACCATCATGGAAGGTTGTGTGCCAAGAGGCATGTGCATGCAGCAATGCACAGGACTTTCATCAAACACCAGGTTTTGTTGAACTGTTGTTATTTATAACTCAACGAAGTTTAACTGCCCAAGCTACATTCTACAGAAAAATAAATTCTGCAGACATCTGTAGAATTTGGCCATCCTAAGATGTGTGTGTGTGTGTGACAATAGTCGGCAGATTTGCCAATTTATGGAGACAGAAAGAGAGAGAGAGACAGAGAGAGAGAGAGGGGGGGGGGGGGGGGGGTTAAGATTTCCTTTTCTTTTCTTACCATCCAAACCAAGAATTCCTGTATTTGTTTCTGTTTGTCCGTGCATTTGTTTGACCATCTTCAAGATTGAAAAGGTTGTTTCAGCCTTGAATAAATGTCAATTTTCATTCATTCATTTCTTCTGTTGTTATTGCTGTATGCACATATCAGTTAAAGGCTATATGAGCAAGCTTAGAACATTTCTTCTTTTTTCTTGGTGGTGAGGGGTGGGGTGGGGGGGGGGGGGGAATGTCTCCTTGTTTGTTCTGTGTACTCGGTGTTCGCATTTCTGCTGGGCAATTCCGTGTTGTAAGCAGCATTTGTTTACAGTTTATGGGCATGTAATTTATCTCATCATGGGAGCAAGTTAACCTACTCATTCGCTTTTCACCGTTTACAATTCCCTGCCCAATTTAAGTTTTCCATTCATACCAATCAAACCAAGGTTACTTGTATTTGTTTCTGTTCTTGTGCGTGTGTTGTCAAAATCGAAAAGCTTGTTCCAGTTTTAAAGTAACTGTTAGTTTGTGTTTGTTCATTTCTCCAGTTGTGTGTCAGGTCCATGATACAAGAGCAAGCTTA
This sequence comes from Conus ventricosus, assembly GCA_018398815.1. Lineage (NCBI taxonomy): Eukaryota > Metazoa > Mollusca > Gastropoda > Neogastropoda > Conidae > Conus > Conus ventricosus. Next base: position 68,179,249 of record CM031598.1, read on the forward strand.
GAACCCCCCCCCCCCCCCCCCCCCCCACCCCTCGCCCTCCCCCACTTCTTTTTCGGGGGTTTGTCTTCTTGTTCGTGCCATGTACTCTGTGTTGGCATTTTTGTCAGGCGATTTGGTGGCGTAGTAGTCGGCAGCAGTCGTTTCGTGTTATGGGCATGCAGTCATCATGGAAGCATGAGTTACCCTATCTAGTCAGTATTAACTGTATTATTCCCTGCCTCATTTAAGAATTCCTTTCGTACAGTACTAATCAAATCAAGGTTGCATGTTTTTGTTTCTGTTCGTCTGTGTGTTTCTTGAATGACGTTCAAGATCAAAGAGGTCAGTCCAGTCTTGAATAAATGTTAATTTATGTTCATTCCTTTCTCTAGTTGTTGTTGCTGAGCAGTGTCGGGAACTGAGAATGTAAGCAAGCTTGGACTATCCTTTTTCTTGGGAAGTCTCCTTGTTTGTTATGTGTTGACATTTCTGCTAGGCGATTTGGTGTCATAAACAGCAATCAATTGGAGTACGTTATGGGCGTGTAATTTATCACATCATGGGAGCAAGAGCTATCATGCTTATTCATTATTTACTGTTTGCTATTCTCTGCCTCAATGAAGATTTCCTCTCACACCAATCAAACTGAGGATACCTGTATTTGTTTCTTTTCATCTGTCTTTGTTTCACGATATTCATCTTATACTCCACAGACAACCACTACAAGCAACAGTGAAGATATTTCAGAACTAATTTGAGAAAATTTACATTTACTAACTGAGTAACCAAAATTTGGATTGAATTAACAACTAACATCAAACGTGCACCTAGTATTAATGTATTTAAGAACCTCATAGATGTACATGAATTAATAACTAAAATAAAATATGAATTTGATGGATAAATCCGACTGAGCTAGCCTATGACTGGACAAACAAACATATATATATATATATATATATATATACACACACACACACACACACACACACAGACAGAAAGGGCGTAAAAAGCCTAAATAGGCCAAGTTGTTTTGATACAACGCCCCAAATCCTGATCCTGATCCCGATATTCAAGATAAAAAAGGTGCCAATCTTGAATAAATGTTAATGTGTGTTCGTTCATTTATCCAGCTGTTGTTGGTAGGCCTGCAGGATATATGAGCATCCTTTTTGGGGATGTCTCCTTGTTTGTTCTGTGTTGACATGTCTGCTAGACGATTTGGTGTCATTAGCAGCAATCCTTTGGAATTATGGGCGTATTATCTCATCATGGGAGCAAGAGTTACCTCCCTATTCGTTATATTCTGTTCATTTTCTCATAAAGTGCATCTGTTTCTAGGCAGTGGGTCTCACTCACATGCGCCCTGGAGTCACACGCTCCATGAGGGCTGACGTCGTGTGGGTGTGTGATTAGCTGGTTCAGCGTCAAGATGTATTCAACGAAGCCATTTCAGCGTCAAGATGTATTCAACGAAGCCATTTCAGCGTCAACATGTATTCAACGGAGCCATTTCAGCATCAACATGTATTCAACGGAGCCATTTCAGCGTCAACATGTATTCAACGGAGCCATTTCAGCGTCAACATGTATTCAACGGAGCCATTTCAGCATCAACATGTATTCAACGGAGCCATTCAGTGTCAACATGTATTCAATGGAGCCATTTCAGCGTCAACATGTATTCAACAGAGCCATTTCAGCGTCAACATGTATTCAACAAAGCCATTTCAGTGTTGGCAGGCTGGGATGGTTTTGCGCCACTTTGACTCCAATTAATTACTTAATTTGGAGTATGTACACACTAAGAAATTAGCTGAAAAATATCAAATATATATCGAAGATCATGTGTAATGAATTGGAGAGCATAAGCCCAAACCAACGTTGATAGTGCTGCAACAAATCTCCTAAGAAACATAACAAAAAATTGAGCAGCAATTTGCCATTTATACAATATTCATCATCTGCAAGCCTGACTGAATCACAAATTCCTGCACTGTAGTTTCTGTCTAGCCCAAATCAATTCATGCTAGGGTTATTGCTTACAGATAAGCTGACCATCAGGGCTGCAGCAGTGCTACAATTTGGGCAAAACCCTTGAACCTTAGATGGTGAACAATTTGTTAAAAAAAGTGTTGAGTCTATACATTCATTTTTTTCTTTCTTTTTTTCAATCTAATATTGATGACTTATGACCAGCAAAACTAAGAAACTGATGTTAACATTATACATTTTTCATGCACCCATGACAGAACAATGGTTGGTTTTCACTGTGAAGCTGAGCAACAAGTATTTTAGAGGCAATGCAGTCCTTTCAAACCTGAATATATTTGTTACAGCTTGGAGACTCGGAAATAAAGCAGATTTTTGTATATACACACTTATAGTAAGGTGTTCTATAGGCATCAAAGATGACTGTCCGAAAGAGGTAGTACACAGTGAAAGAAGAATAACAACATTAAAACATCTTTGCACCACATTTCTTGAGAACTGTCCAGAACTGAGCAGGAATTGCTTCCATTGCTCAGCCTGTCCAATCCAAGAGATGATCAGAGCAGTGACAAAAGTTTTGAACAGACCATTGCACCGTTTTTAACATTTTAGTGTTCTGTCTTACAAGTGATATTGCCCATCCCCTTCTCTCTCTTTTTCTTTTGTTTTGTTATGTCTGTCTTCCCCCAAAAATTGCAACAAGTTTGTTTCCACATTTTAAAACAAAAATGGAGGGTTTGGAGAAACTAGCAGTTACAGATGAGTGCTTTAGAATCATGCATTTCAAAATCACTACTCTGCCATGAGCTTGAATAAGTATCTAACATCTGCCCATTTTTTTAAATAACTTAATGCAGAAGCATACACTCAAATCATTTGTAAACTTTTTACCAGTACTCAAAATTCCAGTTCATTCCTAAGCGGTCCAACTACTGAAACTTACAGTTTTCCTATTTTCTTGCTTTGCCAAACTGTTTCATCTGATCCATAGGTTGACCAAAGACAAAACCAAATTATAAGAAAATCTTGATGCAAGTTTCAAATAATTTATGATCTCCTTCAAGTGTGATCTCTGTGTCACCGCCATAATGAGGTTTATCTTTATTTCAATTCTTTGAATAAATATGTGGGTCTTATGGCTAGTATTTTTTTTTATACATAATGCAAAAAGGTAGTAAGAAACAGGGTCTCCATGTCTATGGCCATTCTTAACTGTAAAAGACAACTTTTGCTTGTTTTTTATTTAAATTTTATTTTTTTTAACCTTAAACCAGTCCATAACACAAGACTTAAAACATTTTAACCAAAAGTCGGTAAATATTAGCAAATTCTTTGTGAACACCAAACACTTCCAGTCCTTAAAACATTAACTCCAAATTTGACAAATTGAAAGCTTGTTCACATTCTATGCTAAGTACCAGCTGAGGTACATTGTACTCATCCGCATATGCATAATACATCAACTAAAGATAATCACCACTATATAAACCCGGTTTCATTTTCATAAATTATTTTAGATGATGCATGGTGTATGCATTTTGATTTACATGATAAAACAATTTTGTGAACCACATTTGATACTGACACTGGTCTCTACACACACACAAAAAAAACAACGCCTATGTTTTGGGATGCACGTTACTGTTATTTCTCTTCTGACAATTTCTATTTTCTAAAGCTCATATATGTACTCTGATAATAAATATAGCAATCTTCTATAGAATTTTTTTTACATTTTGAAATGAATCCAACAGAGCAGAGGCTTTTATTATGAAACATGTTCTTTGAAATATAGGTAACATCTTCTAACATAATCACTCCTATTTGTTTGCTTTGGCTCATCTTAGGCAGGGATGTTATTTACTAAATCTGTCATCCTACAATTCTGAACATTAACTGTTGTATATATTGATTAATAAAACCTCTGTCTTCCTCTTAGGAGATCCTTTTGGTTTATCATATTATCACTTGATCAATGATTCTAAACATAATCTTGCTTACTATGTGCCTCTTAAATCAATAAGACACTGCATACCAAGTCAATAGTTTTGGATCAGCTGAAACCAAAGGAAGCTCAATAGCCAAAAAAAGGTGACTATTATGTACGCTGCATCTCAGATTTGTTGAAATACTGGTGGCACAATGCTGATGCTGTGAATCCAAATATTAATGTAGTTCCACAGTCATCCAAAAACACCTTTACCCTAAGAAAAAAAAAGAGCCAAATTTTGATTAAAAACTACCGCTGAATTTGCAATGCAGACAAATTTGCTGTCACTGCAAGGATGGTTGTCACTGCTTCAGGGGTGCCCTACGGACTGACGTCTAAGGGACCAAGTCAAGTCAAGTCAAGTCAAATTTTTACAAAATTGCTGTTACTTAAAAAGAATGCAATGAAGTGCAAACTGTTCAGTGGCACTGATATATCAAAGTTTGAGTTAGAATCCAGCAAAGGCAGATAGAGCTGGTTAAGTGTAACTGAATACAGGCCCAGGAAACTCTGATATCATTGTAATACACAAGTTTAAGGCTGTGTTCAAGTAAAATGCATGAGCTACAAATTTCACAACTTCAGACATTGTCAGAAAATTGTACAGTTCTAGCACATACTATGAACAGAGCCTTTTGACAACAAATTTTTCCACAAAAATTCAATACCTCCTGAAGAATATCACAGACCACCAAAATCTCCGAGGCTCCGTCTTAAAATCTTAACCTCACGAAAGTCAGTTTTAGAAATGATGCATTAGGAAAACAAGCCTGGGCAAATTCAATGGCATGCACACACACACACACACACACACACACACTGCACACATGCACACACCACTCATACATGTGTGGGAAATGTTCGTCTATTTAAAAGCGACCATTTTGCAAATACCTCCCCCCTCCCCACAAGCCCTGCCCTCTTAGGCTTGTACATGTTGCTGGTTTTCCATCCTATAGAAAGTACATAAAATTATTCTGCTCTACACTTCAGTGACCTGATGGTCCCGATTCTGATTCGGAACCATCAAACTGAGAGCTCAGTTGTCTGAGCACCTAGCTCATGCACCATCTTGGTTTTCAATACTGAAAAAAAAAAGAAAGAAACATACTACATCCTGTCATTGCTCTTACCAGAAACTATGTGTAACAGTGGTATCCATTGTAATTATTCCCTAAAACGGTCGGATAATCCTGACACCTGTTTTGTATCCTTGGCATGGGAATTTGCTCAGCTAAGAAGTGATCCTGATCATGGGTAATCAAAAATATGAAGACAAAAGTCACAGGTTTTTTTGTTACATCAAACAGACAACAAACAGGCTGATCAATGGGTTCAATGATCAAGCTCTTGCTGATTAATTCACTTATACTTCCATAAACGCATGCAACATGACAGACCCAACAAAGATACTAGATCTAGTTGCAAAGTGAGGCAACTGCAGGCGGAAATCTAAACAAATTCTAAATGTAATTGACAGCTGACTGCCAGGAAAATGAAGACAAATGAATCACAAGACAAAACACAACCTGTTTTCACCTCTTAGGTCTTCTTCAGGCAAGATACAAAACACTCATGACAACGAAAATGAACGAGCCATTACTTATCTTCATTCACTTCAGCGCAAGATAAGTGTTGAATCTATTAGATACTAGATTTCATCACTTGAATGAGAAGTTATTGAGTCAGACTGAGAAATATTTATGAATCAAGTGCTCCATGAAATCAACTCAGTCATGGAGCACTTAGATTGCAGTGCAGCACATAGTCTGAAACTAACGTTCTCTAAAAGACACTGTGCCCAGCAGAACTGGATGTGTGGGTGGTGGAGTGTGCATGTATTGCACTGGTGAAAGTTAAGGGTTTATAGGTGCTCCTTTTTTGTGTGATTTTCTTTATTTTTATCATTTTTTTTTCAAGCTGTTTCATACTGTACGTCTCACTGAGTTCACTTAATTCTGTACGTGTAGACTCAACAATGACATACACAAACACCACATCTATGCATTTTTTTCATCAAATGTTGAGCATTTCAATCATTGTAACATATGCTGAGATACCTTCATACAATGTGCACACATTCATAAATGGCAACATGAACAGCTGGCTGAAAAAACATTTCAATGGTTTATTCAATTTTCAAATCACACTTTCTTTTTGGCCCACGAAACAGTTACATTGGTTCCAAGGCTGACAACACCAAAAAGAAATTAAGTATATCTATATGGCAACATCGAATTTCAAATAAACAAAAAAAAAACAACATAATTCACAGGACAAATAAGAAGACAACAATTCTGTCCTTAAAATATCAACAACAGAACACTTTCTGATTGTACATGCACTGGTGCAGGAGCAGTATGGTTGCGTATGCAAGTCAGAAAAAGGCACACCTGAAGTTGTAGTTAAAAAAATGAACTTGTCCATGCCCCGAAGGTCCTTTAGCACAGCATATCAGTGGACTGGGTCAAAGTACGTGTCTGGAATACAAAAATAGCTAAAAGTTACCAACTAAACCTCAAGTAACATTATGAAATACCCTCCTGTGTGCCATACAAAATATCAGCATTGACTTATTCTTCTGAGCCAGCTTTAAATCATAGAATGAACAGAAAAGTTTGATTTGGTACTTCTTTTTTCACTAAATCAAAATTACCTTCAAGGACCAAGCAAACCTGAAGAATCACTCTGGATGAAATGGTTGTTTTTCTCTTGGTCCTGTTGCATTCTGTACCTCTCTTGCAGAGTACTTTAGAAAGAGCTGAGCATTATTTGCAGTTTCTGAAATTTTTTTCCCCATCTGTTTTATTTGTCTTACATTTTCAAAACATGATATAAATTCTTTGGATGTGTGTCATTACTTTTGTTTTTTTTTAACACACAAAGATTCATGAATAGTCATCAGAATGCATGTATTTCTATAAAAATCTAGGAAAAAAAAAGAAACTGAATCACTAACTACTTATATACCACCCCATTAGTACCTGTTATGTCATGGAATGACAAAATCAGGCAATATTAATTTCACCCATATACATCCTTAACAGAATCAGTTAAACTTTAACATCAGTATGCAAACCATTTTATCTAATAATTTTCTCCCTTCACTTCTCAGATGTACATGCGTTACCTCTCATGTCTATAATAGTATGCAGTTCCCTCAAATTATGTTTTATTTTATTAATATCATATTTCCATACAAAATATTTCCCCATTCAAAAAATAAAACAAGTGCTTCATCTACTTTTTTTTTATAAGCTATTCAGTAGTAAGCAGAACAACTGCTAAAACAAAAAACGAAAAGAATCTTTACAACTCAAGAGTAACTCTAACCCCTAAACTTAAACCAGCAGCTTGTTGGACGAATGCAGTGGTCAGACATCTGCTAAGTTGTGTCCATGAGACCCTCAGCTTTAATCCTTCTATAATAGCTATAAAATAATTCATCCATCAGCTGTAAATCCTGTGAAGTGGGGTCTTGTAGCTTAGTAGACGTGGTGTTGCATACATAAACTAGTCCGCATAAACCGACACTTCTTGATAAAACTGGAACTCAAACAAGAGTAATCCGACTCTACACTGAAACCAAGAAGCTGCAAAAACATGTGATCTTTTGTGACGTAGAGCACTGGTATGCAGTGATGTGCCTTTATCTAATTCACAAGACAGGCTTGATATTTACTCATGGTGTAGAGTTGTGGTTTAAGACGATAAGTGTTACGATAATGAGTGCTAAATGGATGGGGAAGAGTTCTGCTGCAACCCAGACACTTGTCCACAAGGTGGAGACACAGAGCACCATGAAATTTTCCTTGTATTCTATGAGGACAAATAAAAATATCGTGTGTCGTGTATCGTGACTCTGGTCTGCTTCCGCACCTGTGAAGACCACCAATGGGAGCACTCCTGATGAGGGACAGGGGGTGGTGGAAAAGAAAGGAGTTGCATTTATGCCTTCTGTTGTTTTTAAGAACAAGAACTTTCTGAGCCATGAATTTTGACTGCTACCCTTCCTGCTACCTCAAGCCAATGCTAACACAAACTGAAAGAACCTTGAGTGTCTGTAAGACCAGTGATAAAGCACTGAGCTCACAGACACACATTGGAATTTTGAACCACGCTGATGCTAAACATAAAAACTGACATTTTCACTGCTGATCAATGAACTGGCTCATTCCCTGGTGACGAAGCTGCAGCTATGAGCCAGTAAAGATGTTGTTTCCTACTGACAAACCCACTGCATAACTCCAGTCAATGTATGAATAATTCTCTCACTTTTCTGTCTACAGCCTAAGACAAACAACCTCATTAAATACTAAGTATAGGTAGACTCCAATCTCATGTAGTATAATGTAAATTTTCATTCATAAGAACTCATTTAGAATTTAACACATGAACTCTACAGGTCCTCATTTTTCTTGTATTAACTTGGGCAGGATTTATAGTAAAGTGGCATGCTTTTTTTCTGAACATACACAAATGCCTATTTTTACATAAGTGAAGCCACGTCACAAGTGATCTGATTCATATTTTGTGAATGTGATCAAATCTGTCATGCTTCAAGAATTCATTATGGAATCAAACAAAAAGTAAATGTAAGTAATCTAGTTCAAAAGCAGAATACCAAGATGGGTTGGAGAAGGAAAAAACAAACAAACTACAAAACGTTTGATGGGGTTGTAGTCAGGTGGTACATAATTATTATCTGAGGTATCAATGTTGTTTTTTTCTAACTGTCTTAGATGTTAAAAAGTTTCTACGTCAACAGTCACCACCCCCACCCTCACTCAAAATATCTGAGGTATCAATGTTTTTTTCACCCTGTCTTAGATGTTAAAAAGTTTCTATGTTGACAGTCATCACCCCCACTCTCACGCAAAATATATGTCAAATACAGCACAAATCATCTTTAGCACAGGATGTTTTTCCCCATGTATTTTAACAGATATTGACTGGCACCTGCAGACATTTTCATTTTCATATTTTTAGAGCCAATAACAGCAAGCTTTCCCATTGGTTTTTCTTCTTCTTCTGTGACTTCTGATTGAGAAACAGTTTCATGTTGCATCTCTGATGCCATTTTACTGCACAAATGAAGATACTTCTGCCTCTGGCATCAAATGAATGTTATTTCTGCGAGTCCCAGAAATGGACAAAAACACCTTATATGAATTTACACCTGGCGAAACAAAATCATAGATCTCACAGTTGGCAAAACAGTTGTTATTTTATTTGTCTGTTGTATTGTAGACTGGCGTTTGAAACACAGAAACTCACAGAACTTTTTTTGCAAAACTGTTGTTATTTTACTTGTCTGGTTTACTGTAGACTGGGGTTTGAAAAAAAGGAAAGTCACAGTTGGCAAAACTGTTGTTATTATACTTGTCTGATGTACTGCAGACTGGGGTTTAAAACACAGAAACTAAGGATGAATTCAAGCACAAGACAGGTCAGCGACATGTTCAGTTGTTCAGGATGTGATAACTAAATGGAACAAAATTGTGTCTTCTTGTGATTAAAAAGATTTTAGTACATGCCAAAAAATGTCTAATGTATACACAGAAAGAGCACTGAGAAGAGCAAAATTCTGAGAAAATATATTGTGGCAGCATGTGGAGACAGAAGTAAAGGGGCATCTAATACTGTTAGCAATAATCTGACTAATCAGAGCTAAAAAAACTGGCCATAGCTTGAAACTCCCACATGATTGAGTATATTATGTCAGGTTGAATCTCCTTCAATATAACTAAATTTTGTGTACACCCTTGAATGTCAAATGTGTGTACCAAAACATGGATTCACATCATACAGAAAACAAACCAGTTTTTCTTCTATACATAACGCACCAATCTCTTCATCTTCAAACATGTCCACTGTAATTCTATATACCTCACCAAACCTACCCCAACCAGTCTGAGGCTAGCTAACTGGAATACTTACGCTCCCTTTTCTTCCTGATCTCTTCCCACTGCCAGACATTGCCAGGGGAGTGCACTGCAAATGACAAACCACACGAATACCATAAAGACCATCTACCACAAAAACTGTTATGTTGCACACACTTTCCACTTGTGACCAAAAAATCGAGCCCTGCTTGTCTTCTAACACAGTGAAATATTAAAACCACAGAAAGAAGTTATAAATTCACTTACTTCATTAATATGCTAGCAACAGATACGCATCATTCCTTTCATACTTAAGCAGTGGTCCCTGCTTGCTCTCCCTTGAGTTCTGGATCTTCAGTTTTTACCAAGACTACAAAGCTATTTACACGATATTAAAAAGACAACTTGAGCTAAATGCTTTGGACAGAAAAAAGGACAATCACTGTTGCATGCACACATATGGCTGCATACCAAATCCTTTCCAATTATATACATTACATGAAAGCACACACACAATGCACATGACATGTATACTTACACTCTCTTTCTTCCCAGCCCAAACATAAATAACACAGCTCCAAGAATCAGTGCACATGCCCATCAATGGGTAACATGGAAAATGTTTGTTAAAATGGAAAGTTTTTAGAGATGGATTTAAATTATTAAAAGAAGGTTGGAAGAACTACCTAAGGCTGAAAGAGTGGGGGCCAAGAAAGAGAGAGGATATTCTGAAGTTTAGCAGAAGAATGAGACCTTTTCCTTTGATCATGCTGATGTATTGTTAAATGAACGAATTTCGAAATGACTGACAGTCACTGTGTGACATATATATGCCAATAAAATGAACCATGACTGACACTGTGTGACTTCTATAAATCAATAAACTGAACAATGACCGATGACCAGAACATCACCAGACAAGATTACGACTACTGCTACTGCAGTTTTGACTACCATGACTTCCACAACAACAACTTCTATATCTGCGATTACAACTGTTTATTGTCACCCCCAATCTTACCAGTTGTTAACCATTATCATTATTAGACGTGCGTGACAGCAGAGTTGTCAGGGTCTCAAGAGTTCAAGGCTTCATAAAGTCCACTGTTCAAATCCTATCAGTGGTAGGTTGTTAATATAAAGCATACTTTTTTTCTTTTTCCTTTCTTCCAGATTAATATGTATATACTTCCTTGAAATGTGCACACAAATGCCAACATGAAATGCATATATAAGATTCTGTAAATCAATATTAGAATGGTGGTAGTCATATAAGCAAATCTGACAAGCACCACCAACCAAAAACAATATACAGGTGCCTACACACTGGAGCATGATTTGTCATAATTATGTCTTAAAAAGCCCCATAATTAAAACAAAACTTGGGGGTCACAACCCACAAACACAGAATCATTTTGAAAAAAAAAAATGAAAAAAAAGGAAGAAAGAGAGAGAGAGAGGGAGATCAGGGAATTACATGCATAATTGTTTTTTTACTGATCAACATAACTAAAGAATAATTAAAACAAAATGTGTTTCACAAATAATAGCAACCTTACCAGCTTTGTGTATTTTCACGAAAAGTGGAAAAATTCCCAGCAAAGTGAATCCCAAAAATCGCACAAAGCGACCATTCTTCCAATGCCAGCGATAAGGGAACAGCGCCAGTTTTCCAGTCACTGTGTAGGGATATTTCATAGTGTTTCCAGCACCCAAAACCTGCACACACACACACACACACACACACACACACACACACACACACACACACACACACACACAGAGATTAATATGCAACCATAGCAATGCCAAACAAGTCATGAAATATGTTATCAGTTATCAAACTATCCCCAGACATGACTTCAATTCTTAATTTTGTTCAGATCTGAAGATGCACAAATCAAGCCGTATCACACTCGCTGGCAAGAAACTCTACAAGCTGAGCAATGTGCAGATATTTTTCAAAGAACATTCTCAAAACACAATCTGTAAAACACTGGACAGTTTGCTCTTTCCTAACATTAGGACTCCCAGTGACCCGTCACATGTAATTCACACTGCTCCGAACAATCTTTATCATGACATTTCTTCCATATTTCATGCCTGTTATTCTGACTCCCTGCTTTTCTTGCCTTGAGACAGCAACATCTCGAAGAATAACTGATGAAATTATCTTGTTTTAGTTTCAGTGAAAAATTAATATAAGTTCAAAGCTCAGGTGATTTGACAAAACTGTACTCTGACTGCATGTTTTCCTTAGCTTTCATCTGATATGCAGACTCTGCATGTTCTGATTGCTGAGATCCAGAACAAAGCCTGAAAGATGTGAACATATTCCTGTTTAATACCTGCTTAAGATCATCAGTCATGAATGGATTATCATGTGAATCTGACATCAAAATCTCCAATTACAAGACAAGCCAGTAGTAATGGGATGCTTTCATATTTGAAGGTATGGAGTTTCTGGAGATCATCGAAGATGCTTATGATGATGAAGGCATATTTTTTGTCTGAATTCAACTGACCACTTGAACTTCAGTACACTTAATGATGGGCAGAGTTATTTAGCATTCATTGCTGAATATATATATGCTTTTATATTTAAGCTAATGTACTCTTCCCTGACCAGGAGTCAATACTCAAGAATATTCCAGCCATGATAGCATTCACTCTTTGATTCCAGATTACCATTTCATTGTCAGTTTAAAATAGCTGAAGAGATCTAGTCTTGTTAGAAAACAGGCCCACTCCATTGTTTTTGAGTAAGGTGATGGTCAGTCCAACTGGTAGTTTCGACAATTGAGGTCAGTCCTTCTCTGGCTCCCATTCACACTTTTGGATTATTATCTTTTCTTGTCTGCCTTTTGGCCAAGTGGAGAAAGGCTCAGTGATGTGAAGAAATACTCATTGACCACAGGGAAAGTTCTGTTGACAATGGGAAAGACTTCAACATGGGATCCACTTCAGAGGGCACCTTGTGGTGAAGCTTGGTTGTGTGAACTGAACGCAGTTGTACTGGTTTCACCTGTCAGCGGAGCAGCAACACGTGGGGCTGTGGAACGCATGCAGCAGTTTCTTTGTAGTGGCATCTTTCACTGGTGGGCTCTGCAATCATGATATATGGGCTGGTACACCCATTGGGGTGCTTCCTTGAGGTTTTGTTGCATCACTTCTGGTGGTCACACAATGGCATCAGCCATGGAGCAGTCATTTTCCTGGAGGTCTTAATGGAACGCTCTGTGAATATGTGAACATGTCGCATGCTTCCTAGGGTGGTGCAGAATTAGTCCCAGCTGGTTTATTTGGCTGTTGAGGCCAGCACTTCTCTGGGTCCCACTGGCACCTTCAGGTGCATCTTTTCTTGTCACTGGGGGTTGTAAAAGCATCAGCACAGGTCTAACATTGGGTCATCCATCTTTTGCTTCTTCTGTTCACATCACACAGAATCAAAAAATGTGTTTGACACTAGAAAATTCTGGACAAGTCAAAAAGTAAAATGTTATTGTGAAGTTCACTAGAATCAAAGATGAAAAGTGTCCTTAGAGCAGGCAGGCAGGGATTCTGGTGGTTAAGTGCTCTGGATCTAATGGTTCTGGCCCATTTTTGATGACCATAAGATTTTGTGAGCAAAAGGCTGCAGAACAGAATCTGAGAAAGGCTGACATGACAGGCAGCAGTGGCACCCTCTGGGTATGCCTCCTTCACCAGTTGGGTATATAGGTCAAAGAGAAAAGGAGCTTCTGATGTTTCAAGCATGGAGTGTCAATCAAGCTGTCCAGTTCTCCCAAGTTCTTAGAGGACAGGGGTATCAATGCTGTATGAAAAGCTACCTGGGTGGGGACCAGGAGGTGGTCTGAGATTGACACAATAACCTCATGTAGCCATATGGTAATCTTTAAAAAAAGCCCAAGTGGCCTCCCATTGACTGTCCCTGTGCAGCAAGGCATTTGGCCAAAGAATGGTGAAGAGGCAAAAGCAACCTTGCACTATCCACTAGAAATGGAAGATGGTGAGAGAGATGTCATATAACTGCAGTAGCCACATACTTGGCAAACTGAACAGATCATATGCCATAGTTTGCACAAGTTTGACATGGTACAGTATATAATGTCTACTAGGCTTTTCCAGATGTTGACTAAGGAGTGGCTGTTGCTGCTGTTGGAGCCTTGAATTGATGACTCACCATCTCCCCTTTCTTTGCTGGTGGCTTATTTCCATTTACTGAAAATGCTATGGATTTTGGCTTCTTTGTTTCGATGTCTCAAATCAAAACAAGTCCAAGTTCTTTTGTACATTCTGCAGAGATCACTTGAGAGGACTGCATAGTTCGCTGCATGCTCTCCTCTTTCTTCAGTATTGTATGTGGAATACTGAAGTCCTCACTTGTGCTGGCCTGCCTAGCATCTTCACCATCCTGATGCAGTCACAACTTCGGTGGGTAGGTCACGTAGTTCACATGCCAGACCATTGGCTGCCAAAGAAACTATTGTTTGGCGAACTGCAACAGGGCAAACACTCTCATGGAGGCCAGAGGAAGCATTTGAAAGACAGCCTCAAATCCTCCCTGAAGGCCTTCAACATCAGCCACAACAACATGGGAGCAGACTGCCCAGGACAGAGATGGGTGGTGATCAGCTGTCCGCAAAGGTGCAGAGACCTGTGAAGGCAACAGAATTGCTGCAGCTGAGCAGCGCAGGATGATCAGGAAGACCAGTGTCAACAGATCTCCAGCTGCTGCCACCATCCCCTGTCGTACTGTGGTAGATCTTTCCGGGCGCAGATCGATGGACAACAAACATGTGGAACGACAGTACATGACTGGGTTTGCATTTTTTCAAACTAAAGGGATCAAGACAGACACTCAGCAAAGTATATGCACTTAGTGTACCCAGTGTCAGCTTTTTGTATTGTTGCTCTGCCTCTTTCCGAGCAGTTATGAAACTGATCTAGGCATGCATGAGTTACTACCTTCTGCACCAGATGTTTGAAAACATTGCTCTTGCTGAAAAAGCATGTTGTAGCATTCACAATATGCTCAACACAATTTCTTGCCTGACCCAAGCAATTGTACAGCCCTTTCTCTATCATATGCTCATAAACGGTAAAATTCACTCATCGATTAAGGATGTCACTCAGTCTGATAAACAGACTGAAACAGACTCAAATGCACTCCTCTGCACCAACTGTAAAAAAGACAACAACAAAAAAACAACAAAAAAACATTTAACAGGCTTCGAGACTATGTTACTGGGATGTATGCCAAAAAGGTAAAGACCCACAAAATGACTCAAAGTGAAGGAAAACACATTACAATGCCCTAAACCCCACTTCCCATTCTTCCTGATTGTTAGGATGATCTAAATTACCAGCCATCGTGGCATAGTGGCTAACATGGAGGATTCTCAGCTAAGAGGTCGCGGGTTTGATTCCAGAGCCATTCATATTTGTACAATTTTTCACCCCATGACCAACTCCTACCCAGAGTTGAATTTGTTATGTGCTTAACTGGGAAAATTGAAACCACCCAGCTGATTTTCATCCTCTTAATGGATGCATCTCTGACAGTGTTGTTCAAGTTTCCGGACCAACATTACATGTGTCCTGTATTTTCTGGTCTAATTTATGCTGTTGTATTAATTATGAAGCTAAGTGTGGTGTACAGCCCTGTCAGACCAGAATGGAACTACACAGCATCATATTAATAATCTGCACTGATGTGCATAAAAAAAAAAGGCTCAAATTATGTGACCCTTCATGTCCTGCTCTCATGCTGACCTCGTTTTCTATTTCCTTTCTTCTTCTATGCTCTTGGCAAGGTTGTGTTGAAATTGCTTGCGTCAGCAAGTGTATGGGAACTGTTGTTGAGCAGATCTGGTAGCGTCCTCTTGAGGGAGACCATCATGCACACTGGTCCCCGACTAAGCAGTTATTGTCATCAGTAAGAGGCTTAGGTGATTCCTACGCATGATGGCTCAGAATAGGCACCAGTGAAGACCATCAAAGTGACTTGGCAGCATTGCAATGTCTCCAGAGGTGAGTTGCCTTATAAAGACTTTGGCTCTCTCTATGCATTGTTGGTGTGGGGCCGAGACAAGATATGCAAGGGTGTACCTGTGGGTGGAGATCCAGAATGAGCACATGAGTAGCACAGATGTGTGTGTTGTGTGGAGAGAGAGAGAGAGAGAGAGAGAGAGAGAGAGAGAGAGAGAGAGAGAAGAGAGAAGAGAGAGAGAGAGAGAGAGAGAGAGAGAGAGAGAGAGAGGAGAGAGAGAGAGGAGAGGAGAGAGAGAGAGAGAGAGGGAGAGAGAGAGAAATCCAAAAGACTACCGAGCCATGGCAAGGGGCAAAGTCAAAAAGATCCTGAACTAGCTGGACCTATCTGGTCACTTGGACACACTTAATTCAAGTGCCTTTAAAGGGAGCTTTCTTGTTTTTGTTTTGGAAATGCCAGAGAATGGCAATGGCTACGTCACATAGCTGTAACTGAGACGCTGTGTCCATCCAATGGAAAGCAGGAAGACCTCACTGAGAATAGTATTTTCTGAAGAGTCTCAGTTGAACAGAATAATATTCAACCTTATGGGTGGGGGCAAGAGTTAGGATGGGATTGACCTCAAATCCAAAAAGATTTTGAACTCCCCAGCTTCTGTTTGCTCAGGTTACAGCAGCCCTGACTACAGACCTGTATATATAAATGTACCTTGCACCTTTCAAATCCTCAAATGTAAGCCACGATGGAAATCAACATTGAAAGGAACTTGTTAATTCTGCTTTTCATTCACAATATACCTCTTTTTATTTCTCTTCCATGTTTTTTTATTTTATGCAATAGCTGGCACTTGGTAACCCGCCGGTTGTTTTCCTCCGATAACCCAATTTCATAATCTGTAAGGGACGTCTTTTTTCTTTCTTTTTTAAGTGTAAATAGTAGGTGGATAGTCCCATTCCCAATCACAACCGTGCTACATGGGTTCATGTAAATCTAAAACTGAAACAAAATGAACCCACTAGGCCTATGCCCCCAAATGGTTTCTTTACGTTTTGTTTTTCTAGGTAAAAATAAACCTGCTTGTAACATTCACGTCTCCCCCCCCTCCCCTCCCCGCATCTTTAACCAATCGTGCCGATAGCACCAAAACTATCATGGGCCAGTGACTAGAGGTGCACGGTATTACCGTATCCCGGTATTATATCGGTTCGGAAGCCTCTCGGTATGGTATCCCGGTACGGTCCGGGAAGGGTCGGTTATACCATGAATTGGAATAGAAACCGAAAGTAAACATTTTTCTGAACAAAGAGGCAGTTTCCGTGAAAGTGCGGTAGACAAAGGCACAATGGCTGAAAGCGAGTACACGATAGTGGCAAATGCTAAAGCAAAAGCCCTATTTGGAAGCACTTTGGAACCCGAAAAAGAAAAATTGTGGTTCCATAGTGGAGAATACGGCGGTGTGCTTGACGTGCAATGGCAATGTAAAAACTGCTGGTGGAACCTCCAACATGAACACCCACATCAGGAGACACCATCCACAGTTACTGCCCACACAGACGAACCTCAAGCTCACAAAGTGAGCAGCCACCAAAAAAACAACAGCGCCAGCAGCCCCTTGCGGGAGCTTTTCAGGCCCAGGCGAAAAAAGACAAAGATCCAACAAATTCTCTTCGTGCAAGGCCATCACAAACCAATTGCGCTGTTTCCCCGTCAAAGATTTGCGACTTACAAGTTGGGGGAAAGCAAGCACTTCCGAACCTGATTGAAACGCTCGACGAACGTTACCAGGTTCCTTCTCGTAACCACTTTTCGAGCTGCTATCCCTGAGATGTACAAAAACATGAAAGCCACGGTGATTGCTGACCTTCAGAAATCCGAACAAGTAAGTTTGACTACAGATGGATGGACCTCGAGAGCAACAGACTCCTACGTCACTGTCACTGCTGTGTTGGTGGTTGATTGGCAGATGGTGAACTATGTGCTGCAAACAAGACCAAGCCTGAGAGCCATACAGCTGAAAACATCACAGGGTCATCACAGAAGCAATCAAAGAAGGAAACTGCGGGGTTGCTGGGTCTCACGCTTGTGCCCGACAACGCCTCAAACATGGTCAAGGCTGAAGCTGCTGCAATGCCATCTGCATTTGGGGATGCTTTGCACACACACTCAACCTTGCAGTTCAGAAGGTGCTCAAGGTGGATGGAACCGCAGCCATATTGAGTAGAATCAGGCGGATATCTCCCTTCTTTCACAGGAGTCATTTGGCTTCCAAGTCCTCCAAGCAAAGGCAGAGTTGCTTCAACTGAAGGAAAAAAAAGCTGAAGGTTGACGTTTGCACCAGGTGGAACTCCGCCTTTGACATGCTGTCACGATTTCTGTACCTGCAGGATGCTGTCGTCGCTGTGTTTTCGCTCAAAGAACTGAGCTATTCAAAGAGCGTGACATCAAGAGTCTGAATGATGAGGAGGCCGCCGCCGCACAAAAAACTTAAAATCTTTCCTGAAACCCTGAAGGACATCACAACTTTCATGTGCACGGAGGAGATGCCAACTTCGTCTGTGATCATCCCCCTTCTTGAGAGTCTGCTTGGGGGGAAAAAGGGACATCTTCGCTCAAAGCCAGACGACTCCATGTCCGTCCAGCAAATGGGGGGGGGGGGCTGTCATGCAGCAGATCTGGAGGGCCGGTATGCAAAACAGAGAGAGATGCTGCAGATGATTTCACCCTTGGACCCTCGCTTCAAGTCTTTCTCCTATATGGCACCAAAAACAAGCGATGGCATTTTTCCACAAACTCACTGACGTCCCAGTGAGCTTGCACACAAAACCCAAGACCGCGAAGCAGTTAAGGCAGAACCAGGAACTTCAGCAGAAACCTGGAACTTCAACCACCCCCAGTCTCCCAGCTCTTGATGAGCATGCCCATGATGTTGAGGTGCTTGAGGAGATCCAGAAGAGCATTTCGTGAAGAAGAGACCGAGGAAAAAACGGAAGTACGAGAGCAAAGGAGCGTGCCTGCTTGATTCCCCTGGCAGATGTCTTCGTCACACTGTCGAGCCAAGCAAGACCATCTTCCAGCAGGGAGCTGAAGAAGCCCAGAAGTATCGAGAGGGAAAAAATCTATGGCATGGCGGAGAACCCACTCTTGTGGTGGAAACAGAAGAGTACCCGTTTCCCCTTTGTTGGTAGGGCGGCAAGGATTTACCTCGCCATCCCGGCCACGAGTGTGCCGTCTGAGAGAGTTTTTTCGCCCAGCTGGGGACATTCTGACCAGCCAAAGGGCTACCCTAAACCCCAGAACCGTGGACAAGCTCCTCTTTCTGAAAAAGAATTTGTAAAGTCATGCACTGTTCTTTTCAGAAAATGTAGACTCTACTGATGTGGCGGGCCATCCCTAATCGTTTCGTACAGTTGAATATAAAAAAGCAATAAAACGTTTCTCTCGGTAGGAATGAAATTTTATCAGTTTTGTCTGATCATTAGTTGATTTTTTCCCATGAAACTTGTATATTTCTTCTCATGCTTTTCTCTCCCTTTTTGTTGTATCTATCCAAAAGTCTACCGTCTGTAGGTTTCATTTCATGATTCAGTGTTTTTGTTTTTTTCATAGTATTTTTTCAATGGTTTTTAATCATTTTAAATACAAAAATCAACAAACAAATTTTATACAGAAATCAAAATTTTTGGTCATATAACAAAATAGAACCATAAGTCAATGGACCATATTTTTTCATAGTATTTGTTTACCTGATTTTGTATTCAAAGTGAACACTGAATAAATAATTGTAAAAAAAAAACGATCACGGTGTGGTGTCTGCTTTCTCATTTGTTCAACTTCTGCATGCTGCTTCTTCTTCTTCTTCAGTGGGGATGTTAACCTGCCCCGGCCCAGTCTGAAAATAACTATTCTGGCACACAGGTTGATGCATTGTGTATTTTTTTGTGTAGCCGGTACTCACCCGTCTTTTAGGACATGAGCATCGGGATCTTTTTGAGTCCCTGTATGGTCTTTAGTGCATGTGACACAGGGCTGGACCTCGGTTTTTAGTCCCATCCGAACGACGTCTTGTACGTACAAGGCCAATGGTCATCAATTACATGGGGTCGGGGACGGCGGTATACCGTTGGAAAATATCGGTACGGGCAAAAATATCGCGGTATACTGGGGGTCGGTTTTCTTCACGGTACACAGCTCTACCAGTGACCAGGGACAAGGTTCGTGTCAAGAGACACAGCCACAAAACCCTTTTTTTTTCTTCTTCTTTTTTTGGGGGGGGGGGGGGGGGGGGGGGGGGAGGGTGAAGGTAGCAACTCACAAGTAATTTTGTTTTGTGCAAGGGAAGAAAGTAAATGCTCGTTCGGGGGGGCCCCCTTTACCATTTGGTTGAGTTCTAATGCCAAATCCCCGAAAGGGTTTGCTAGTTCTCCCCAAAGCGGAAGTCTGTTTTTTTTTTCCCCTTATTCTTCGCAGGGGCGTAACTACGTTCACTTCCATTATAAAAAGTATCTTCTTTGCATAATATTAGATCAACTATGCACGTGGAGGGACCTTCAAATCAGTGCCGCCTGCCAAAAAGGGAAAATCAACTATGAACATAGTTGAAACAAAATGAGCAGAAAAGTGGTAAACAATAAGCAATAAAAAAAGTATGTAAGTCTTCTTCTTCTCTTCCTAAAATATGGTTCACTCAAAAACGGTAGTCACCAGTGCGCATGTTTTAAAAGTAAATGAAATACATAACAGTGGATAGACTGTTGGCCCCTGGAGCAAATTTGGCAACAAGGGGGTCGCACTCGATATTCAAGAAGTTAAAAGCAATGGCCAAATTCAGGGGCCCCGGTAAACCATAAAATATCTGGGGAAGTTTAAAAATTGAATCGGCAGATCTCAAAACTGGTCAATCAATTTGTTTTTTTAAATGGATTGCATTGGGCAATCTTGATTGGCACCCGGCCCGTGAGTTCCACAGCCGTAAGAACTGGGATAAAAAGAATGTAAGTGGCCGGGGGGCAATATTTGATGCAGGTTATTTGGTATAACATTGACCGCCACTCCGGTGCTACTTTTATTCAATACTAGTTGTTCCATTGGGGAAAATCAATTACTTTAGCTCTGCCTTTGAAGAAGATGTTAAGTTTTATAAAAGCTCTTCTCTCTTCTAAGTTTCCATTCTAATCTCCTCATGTTCTTCCTAGTATTCCCTTTTCTCTGATGTGGTTCCCTGTAAAGAACCGTGCTGCTCTCTTCTGAATCTTTTCGAAAGGTTATCAATGTCCTTTAGAAAGGTAAGGATCCCCAAAATGAGCAACCATATTCCATACTGGTCTAACCAGTGTTTTGGGAGCAGTCGTCTTTAACCTTTGGGGCAGTCATGATATCCTGTATAAGAAAGCTAAGATGTTATTTGCTTTCTTACATACTAAATGTAATGTTCTTTCCATTTGAGACGACTATCTATAATCACGCCTAAAAAATTTGCAGAATTTGTTTCTTTAAGAATAGTATTATGGTAGAATAATTGATCTAATTGGTGAGCGTTTGTTACATATACGCAACACTTGGCATTTTGGGGATGAAATTCCATTTTCCAGTTCTTTCCCACCTTTTTAAAGCGTTTAGATCTTCTTGTAGAATGCGTGTATCATCTTGCTTCTGATTGTTCTATATACTAAGCTGTCATCTGCAAAAAGCCTTAAGTAGTTCAGGAGAGAGATTTCTAAATTATGTCATTTATATAAATTAAGAAAAACAAGGGCCCCCCGAACAGTTCCCTGTGGTACACCTGACAAGACTGGTTACAATAGGATGTCGACCCTTCCACAACAACTTTCTGCGTTCTCCCAATGAGGAATGATCTAGCCCCTTTTAGCAAAGAACCGCCAATGCCGATGTGTTCTAATTTAAGCAGCAGGCCCTCATGGTCAACCTTATCAAAGGCTTTAGAAAAGTCTAATAAAAAATTTCATCTATTTGCTGTCTGTGACAGTTATTAAAATCATTGAGAGTTGTTATAAGTTGAATCTCACAACTCCTTCGCTGTCTAAACCATGCTGGGCGTTATTTAAGAAGTAATATTTGTCAAGATGGTCCATTATGCTACTATATATTATGTGTTCAAGTAGTTTAGCTGATATGGATTTTAAGGATACAGGTCTATAGTTCTCTGCTTTTTTTTTGTCACCCTTTTTGAATAAGGGAACAATGCTCGCATCTCGCCACTCATCAGGTAATTACTCCCCGGTCCAGTGAAGCTTGGTAAAGTAGTTGGTATACCTCACTCAATCATTGGCACTTAATTTTAAGAGCTTGCCAGGAACGCCATCGGGACCAGTAGCTTTGTTTTCATTGATGTTGGTCATAACTTAAATACTCCTGCTTTGTTTACTTTGATGTTTTGCATTTCAGGGAGTTTATCATCATCCTTTAGTCTAACGTTAATTAAAAGGGTTTTGGGATTTGAGAAAACTGAACAAACTGCTTGTTTAGTAAGTTTGTTTCCCTTCAGGGTCCTGTATTAGGTTTTTTCTGGTTGTTTCTCAGTTCTGGAATCCCAATGTTGTCCTGTCTCTTACTCCTTATGTAAGACCATAATTTTTTGTTTTGATGATCACCTTCTGAAATCATCGAATTAACATAATTGGAGTGAGCAAGCCTACATTCTGACACCTTCTCTTAATAAGAAAAACCTAACATAGAGTAACTTTTATTCAAAGACTGGCACAGCCTTTTAAACTTGAATAAAGCAGACGAATACAAAGACGAACAATCTTATGGTGGAGGAAAAAACAAGCGTAAGGCCAACAGCGACATAATCAGCGACTAACGATGTTGGCCGCCAAAAGGAAGAAGAAGCCCCTCCTTCATCACAAGTAACGGCTTGGCAAAGATTTGAATGTAAGGCGGGGGGGGGGGGGGGGGGGGGGGGGGGGGGGGTTGAGATGAAGAAGTGGGAAATAGGGGGGGGGGGGGGGGGGAGGGGAAGGGATGAAGAAGTGGGAACAGGGGGGGGGGGGGGGGGGGGGTTGAAGATGAAGAAAGTGGGAACATAAAATTAAATAATTATGTTATAAATATGAAAACTATCATAGCTGTTGAGGGGAACCATGGTAATCCCCCTGAAGGCAGATCTGTTGTATTGCCTGCTCTGGTTGTCCCATTTGAGCAGTAGCACAGACACAACCCCCGCGTGTCCCCCCTGATGAGTTCCGATCCAGCGGGACGAAGGCCTAGAGCAGCAGTACAAAAGTCTTCCTTCAAAGGGGATAAGGATGGTTCCTAGCAGTAGTGAAGAGTTTTCATATCTCTAATATGTTTTCCTAAATTTTTATCAAGTCCAATTTCTCTTAACACATTCCAAATCATTACTTGATTACAGAGGGTTTGTTGGCCTGTGCTTGTTTTTTTTTTCCCCACTCTTGATTGTTCGTCTTTGTATTTGTTTGACTTTATTCAAGTTTAAAAGGCTGTGCCAGTCTTGAATACAAGTTACTCTGTGTTAGGTTTTTTTATGGGACAAAAGTTACCCTACTTATTTTCTGTTTTTTAAACCTGGCTAAAGAATGGGGCATGAGATTCAATGCCAAGAAATGTTACATCATGAGTGTACGACACAGATCACCTTTCTTCTACCAGCTGGACAACCACATCCTACAGCAAGTGGACTCTTACCCCTATTTTGGAGTCGAAATAAGCGAAAACCAGTCTTGGTCCGTGCACATAGACAAGATCACCAAGAAAGCAAACTCCAGCCTGGGTAGTTTCGTAGGAACCTACACTTTTGTTCTGAAGCCTGCCGCAAAACAGCGTATGTCTCTCTTGTCAGGTCCCTTCTAGAGTACAGCTGCACTGTCTAGGACCCATATGTGCAAGGCGAAATTGATAGGATAGAAGGCATCCAACGCAGAGCAGCCAGATACATAAAGCGAGATTACCGGTCCCGAAACCCAGGCTGTGTCACAGCTATGCTACAGGACATTGGCTTCCTTTCGCTGCAGGAAAGAAAGATGGCAACACCGGCTCACCTTCTTATTTAAGATAATCGAAGGATATCTTCCTGGCATAGAGACTTTATACTTGATACCTGTCCGGAACGAAAGACTTATAAGACCCACAAGAGCAAAAAATCAAGAAAGGAAAAAACATAGTGGAGCAATACGCAAGGAACCATCAGCGCTGCTTTAACATCCAGCATACTGCAACACTTGTCTTCAAGAACAGCTTTTTCCATGAACCATCAGGGAATGGAACAACCTAGACAACGGTGTTCTTTCCGCAGGGACTATGGAGGAATTTAAGAACCTCCTCCAACCCACGCCCCCCCCAAGAGAAGTAAACAAACATCTCCCAGCCCCCCCCCCCTCTTCCTCTTCCTCCCCCCCCCCCCAACTCCCTTCCCTTTTCCCTCTTCCAAGACTGCTGCAGAGGCTTGGCATCATGTCAGTGCACGCAGAACGTGCGCTGGCTGGTCAGACCATCAAACATGCAGAATTTTTTTTGTTTTTTTTTTGTTTTTGTGCTCTCCCCAAGTTCTTGCGTCGATGTTATGCCACAGTGTGGCCCTATCGACTATGTGTCAAGTTCAAGATCAAGAATTTGAGCTTTATTAAGTTCACTTTTTGTTCCTCCTCGACCAGATCCAGCTGGAACACTTTTAAGCTGCCTCTGCCATAACCTTCAGGATTCTGACCTTTGAAGCAGAAATCTGGAATATGATTCATGAACTTGATTCATGAACCTGAAAAAAGTTTGTCGGGAAAGTTAATGTTCATGATCAGGAGAGGTCACTCTTACGGGTATCATAACAAAAAGGGTGTCAAAGTGCATGTACGTGGTTAAGATATAGCTAGATTAGGTAGGGGTTAGGGCCAGGGTTAGTTTTCAGCAGGTGCGCAAAAGATAGAATTTGATACGTTTACTGATTGTTAGAATTTAATACGTTTACTGATTGATCCAACAAACTTTGACATTTTCAATGTGCTTCATCTACCAGGTCAGTGATCCTGTCAGTGTCAAGTCATCGCATAATGTTGTGTGTGCCTTTTAGGCCTAGCTCTTTTCAGCAAGATTTACAAACACAGTTTACCGAGAACCAGCTGCTACATGCCAAATGATTTGATATATTGTTTCTGTAATTATGTTGTTGTTGCTGGAACCAATCCATATTCAGTGCCTGACTCGGATACTGAATCAAAGAAAACGAAAGTACTGACCAGAGCATCAAGATCATTGAGCTCATGTTTTCAAATCCAAATATGTAGGCCTAGGCAATTGCCATGTTTCACAAATTGACTGATGGATGTTGCATACTTAAAAAAATGTCTACACTTATGCGTTTTTCCCCCGTTTGTTGACACAAGCAGTGAATCGATTGTTGTAGATTTCACAATTTTCAATTTTCAGTGGTTTCGAGTGACGTAAAGATAGAATTATTATTTCTTTTGCATTAATGCAAAAAAATAAAAATAAGGAAAAAACATTTATTATTAAAGTATGTCATTCAGCTTGCAAACCTCTCAACGAGTACTGAAAGATGGGATATGTGCATAAGCTGCGAGGATTTATGCTTAAGCCATTCCCAACACCACCACCACCACCTACTACTTCATCTTCATCTTGCGCCCTTAACTCAAATGGAGTCGTAGGGGCGCCGCCTTGATGCGCTGTACACCACTTTCTTCCATCTGTCCGGTCATGAACGAGAGCCTGGATTTCAACAAAAGGTTTGCCTGTCCACTCTGCAATATTGTCCGCCCATTTTTTCTTCTTTCTGTCTACCACCACCTACTACTACTACTACTACTACTACTATGATACGGCATCACAGAATACAATAGTCAAATTGTAGTATAACTTTGTAAACATTTTCCATTTTTTCCTTTATACTTTTTTAAGACAAGACTTTAAGAGACAATCTATCAAGAGTGAACAATTCTTTTTAAAAAGACATAGTTGCTCTGATTTAAATAACAATTCCAAGGCTATATATTTCAGATGGTTGATTATATTGTTATGAGGTCCCAGCAGCTGAAATCTAAAATTAGATAGAAATGCTACTATGATTTTGGACATTGCCATCTTTTTATTGCAGGAAAATGATGAGGAGCTGAACCAAGATTGAGCAATGAAAGGTTTGATCACTCTAAATCATTTTCCCCCTTGTGTATCATGTCTTCTTTCCATCTATCAAGACATTATTCATTTTACTGTGAAAACAAATAAGTGAAAGGTCGGTACACAACTGGTCCCATCATGAGTCAGACAATGTTTATTTGACACAGCAGTGACAGCACCCAATAGTCTGTTGTCAGAAATGTTGAACAAAACACACACCCCATGCCTTTATGTGTATGCACCCAGTCCTATCTTAATGCTGCACAGGTTGGAAGGTTTACTTCTATGCAGACCTGTCTAATCTTGTGTCACGTTGTCAAATATCTACATTAGATACAAAGAAATGGTCAATGGTGAGTCACACAACAACAATGATAATGATGATTATAACAATGAAAGTAATAGTAATAACAGTGATAGTAACAACGATAATGACAGCAATACAAAATGAAGTAAAAGAAGGTTTTGATATGTAGTAAATGATTAGTTTTATGTTTTGTTTTGATTATGTGTGAGTTGGTTTGTGGCAGCAACAAACAAGAGGCACGTCAAAAAAAATTAACAAAACTTAAAAAGTAACAAAAAAGACCCTCCCCCTCCCCACCCCCATACATACACAAATAAACAAAAATGTACCTGATCTCTGAGTTCAACGTAAGTGACATGTTACAAAATTACTAAGCGCATTTCTGCCAGATGCCCACATACTTTGCAATGTTCCCACGCACAACTCCATATTCATATCACAAACTGAAAAAGAGGTCAAGATCAGAATACTGAAACAGTATTGAAGATGAAGACAATGGAAAAGAATGAAAATAATGATAATAACAACACACTTGTTGTATGTTTTTAACAACAACAAAAAAGAAAATGATGTGAACAGTTGTGATACACAGTAAACATGTTTGTTTGTTTCTTTCTTTGTTTTAGTTTGGCAATGGTAGTTATGTAGACACTTAAAGTACATGATAAAAACAGTAAAAAGATATTTTAATGAATATCACCTAATAGAAACCATGACACTAATCTTTCGAACTGTTGTTGGGAAAACAGTATGTGAAATATATATGGGAAAAAAGGAATGTATATACCGCATTACCTTACTTGTTGTGATATACATTTCTTGCTTGCAATGATGTACATATGT
This sequence comes from Conus ventricosus, assembly GCA_018398815.1. Taxonomy (NCBI): domain Eukaryota; kingdom Metazoa; phylum Mollusca; class Gastropoda; order Neogastropoda; family Conidae; genus Conus; species Conus ventricosus. Next base: position 68,206,344 of record CM031598.1, read on the forward strand.
CCATGTGCCTGCGTGTGTATGTGTGTGTGTGTGTTTGTGTGGAGACACATGCATTTATCTTTTTGAGTCATTCTGGTTCCAAAGAATTGTAACAGCTTTGATTTGAAATGCCATTGATAAATGAATTTACTATTTCAGCAACAAGACGAGTTCAGCAACTGCAACAAGTTCTGGTGAAAGAGCGCTACGTCTCTTCAACCTTTGACTCCCATGTCATACAAGTGTCCCCAGAGGTCAGCCTCTTGGACCAGAAGGTTCACATCACACTTCAAGGTCTTCCTGCCCAAAGCAAGTTCACCGTGTTTGCATTGACTGAGAATGTGTGGCAGGAAAAACCAGTCCAGTTTGCCTCATGTGGGCACTACACAACCAGTCAATCAGGAAATGTGGACCTGCAGAGAGATGCTTCTGTGGGCGGCACATACACAGGTAGGACTACTCATAGTTTATGACAGTAGTCACAGAAGTTTGTGCAATCTTGACGTTCGCTGGGAAACCCCTGTTTCCATTGTCTCTTATTCTTTATTAAATGAAGTAATACCTTAATGACTTTCCAAATCACTGTGTTTTGTGCTATTCGTTTATCTTCCTAAACTGTCCAGCTCTGTCCAGCGTTGTGGTCTCTGATCTCTCTCTTTTTTTTCTGCCTCAGTAGCTGTTTCTCATGTATCATTTCCCTGTCTGTGGTTCATTTCTGTGCATGGAGATATCAACATCTATATTATAACTGTGTTCTTGCTTATGTATATGGTAAATGATAAGCCTGATGTGGCTTAATGTTTTATGAAAAATTTTGCTAGCTTACCATAGTGTTCTGAATTATGAAAGCAGATGCAACATACAAACTTCTGCAGACAAGCAGATTAAGTGAACAAATGACTGGCAGTAACATTTGATGGTGAAAAATGTAAAACTTGCATATTGGTAACAATACCCCCAGCTATAGATATGAACTGAGCTGTGAATACACTTCAAAATGTTGAAAATTACAGCTTACTGGGTTACAGAAAGACTTTGGGGTCATGGTTGACAAAAATCTAAACTGTGAACAGCAAATCACTGTTACTGTCAGAAAAGGCAAAGAAATAACAGGGATGACTGCACACCCTAGTCAGTTCAAAACAAGGATGTTATGGCAACTTTTGAAAAATTCTTAGTTAAACCAGTTCTCGAATATGGTAACATTATTATGGTCACCTAACCAGAGGAAGCATGGTTGTTATGATGTCAAAATCACTAACAGTATGTTTACTTTAAGTATGTTGAAAACAACGGGATATTTTATGAAAATGAATATACCTTTTGCCCAAAGTAACTAAGTGCACAAGGTTATTAATCTTTGGAATGCATAAGCTACTACAGTTTTAGCAGGAACACTTAACAGCATTAAAAATCAACTAGAGAAACGCTTGGAACAATTCTACTTTTAGACTGATTTAAGTAATGGAAGTTAGTGGATCACAGTATATGCTATGCTCCCCAATATGCAATATACAGTACAATACAATACATAAGATACATTGTTTTCTGCTTTAAACTTTCAAAGAAAGTTGTTTTTTGTTGTTGTGACTTGCAGGTTTGTGATGTCATGAAGGCAGTTTGGAAGTACGTGATATAATTATTTTGGTGGGAAACTATTTGTGCTGTTATTTTCAGTTTACAGCAGAGTCAGGAATGTCTTTCTTGTTTTCTTTTGATATTATAAGGATGCTATAATTTTTCCATTTGCTTGTTGGATTGATTTGGTTTGATAAGCAGGTTCCCTCAGTTTGCATGTACTACATGTGTACAGGTGTGTGTGTGTGTGTGTGTGTGTGTGTGTGTGCGTGTGTGTGTGTGTGTGTGTGTGTGTGTGTGTGTGTGTGTGTGTTGTTAGAGATAAGATAAGATAAGATAAGATAATGTTGCTTATAGCCCAGCCGACCGCAAAGGGCCACATCAGGGCTGTCACCACGTTAAAATCAACTCACCAGTCATTTAAAAAAAAAAAAAAAAAAAAAAAAAAAAAACTTTCACACATCTCGCCAAATGACATCGTCTACAAACGCACCAGAAACTTTGTTAAAAATCCTTCTGCCGTAAAATCCTAAATCAGATGAAAAATGTTAATCTCTCTCAAAAACTTAAGGACCACGTCAGGCGGGACATCCCTGAACAGGATCTTCATGGACTCCGCTGTAAAATGTTTGTGTCTCACATCGTGCAAGTCCCAACACTCTAAAAGAACACGTTTCACTGTGAGTGGCGCATGACATGGAATGCACCACGGAGCCTCTTCACTCTTTAAAAGGTAAGAATGGGCAAAACACGAATGGCCGGTGTGCAGCCGGCACAGAACCGCCTCCTCTCCACGATCACCCGACGTAGATGGAAGTCCTCAAGGCTTGGACGGATCTGAAAGAGCTTGCCACTCGTCTGCGTGTTCCAATCCTCCTGCCAGAGGTCCCTCACATAATCGCCAATTTTGGGTTTCACATCTGAGCAGGGGATATAAGTGTTGGACAGTCCCTCCCTTGTGGCATTCCTGGCCAAACGATCAACCATTTCGCTCCCGCCGACGCCAACATACCAGGAACCCAAGCAAGAGTAATGTTGCAACCATCTGCCTTCAACTTGCTAAAAAGTTTTAAAAAAAGCAAAAGCTCTGGATGCTGAAGGCTGCGGCCAGCTACGGCCTCCAAAGCCGACAGCGAATCCGACAGAACCAGAAAGTCCCCCTTCGAAGAATGTGAGACCATCCTCAAAGCCAGCACCAGAGCAGCAAGTTCAGCAGAATAGACAGAAGCATCCGAATGTATACGTTCCAACAGCATCTGAGAAGGAGCCCCAGGGCAGCAGGCTGCACAGGCCACTCCATCCTCAGACTTGGAACCGTCAGTGAAAACTTTTTGATAGGATGAGAATTTAGAACAGAGCTCAGCATACAAAGCCTTGTACGCCAGAGAGCTGGTAGACTCTTTGCGAAAAGCTGCAAGATCGAAACGAATCTCTGGTGTGAAAAAGGTCCACGGAGGTTGATCCGGAAACTCGGAAAAATCGGAAACTACTCCCAGGTCTAAACCTGCATTCCGCACGTGAGGCCGCACACGAAGCCCAAACGGCGGAATACATTCGGGTTGTTTTCAAACCTACTTTGGAACGGAGGGTCAAAGACACAGTCATAGGCAGGATTCTGCGGTTCTGAGAACAGTCGGATATAATAATTCAAAGACAGTTTCAGCCCGCTGTTGGACAATGAAGGTTCACCCGCCTCTGCGCACAGGCTGTACACAGGGTGGTGCGGAACGCTCCAAGACAGAGTCGAAGCCCTCGATGGTGGAACAGGGTCCAAGAGTCTGAGGTAAGACGATCTTGCGGAGCCGTAGACAGCACATACCGTAGTCCAGTTTGGAACGGACCCAAGGCTCTGTAGAGGTGCAGCAAAGTTTTCTTATCAGCGCCCCAGTCGCGTGTGCGCTACGACCCGCAGAATATTCAGTGCTTTCTGGCAAGCAGTTTTGAGGTGTTTGATGTGGCTGAGAAAGTTTAAGTTTCTGGTCAAAAATGACTCCCAGAAATTTGGCCTCTTTAACAGCTGGAATGGGGATTTCCCGACTTGAAGTTCCGGATCTGGGAAAAACTGACGGAAATTATGGAAGTGAATACACTGCGTCTTTGTTGGAGAAAAGGTTGAAACCGTCTTCATCCGCCCACCGATGGACTCTATCCACGCAAAGCTGGAGCCTGCGCTGGACACTCGGCACAGGCCTCCAGTTGCGTATACAGCGAAATCATCCACAAACAATGAGCAGTCTGAACCCTGCTGAACCGATTGAACAATGTTGCCGATTTTAATACTAAAGAGGGCAGGAGACAGCACGCTCCCCTGTGGAACACCCAACTCCTGCCCGTGGACACCAGAGAGAGCGGTGCCAACCCGGACCTGAAACTGTCGCTCTGCCAAAAAATTTTGAATAAAAAGCGGAAGATGACCTCGAAAACCCAGATCGTGGAGATCATGAAGTATCCCCGACTTCCAGGTAGTATCGTAGGCCTTCTCCAAATCAAAGAAAATTGCCACTGCATGCTGTTTGTTCAAAAAGGCGTTCCGAAGTGTAGATTCCAGACGAATCAAATGGTCAACTGTAGACCGATGTTTTGCGGAAACCACACTGTTCTTTCGCCAAAAGGCCATCGGTTTCGAGTTTCCACATGAGCCCAGCATTGACCATCTTCTCCATCAGTCCACAGACACAGCCGGCCAAAGCCATGGGACGGTAGTTTGATGGGTTAGAAAGATCTTTTCCAGGTTTGGGAACTGGAACAATGAGGGCCTTCCGCCAAGAAGGTGGAAAGAAACCAGTAGTCCACACATGGTTGTATACCTGTAGCAGGATGTTTCAGACCTATTTGCGGAAGATGTTTCAAGAGTTGATAATGGATTTCATCTAGACCTGGAGAGGAATCGCTGCAGAGAGTAAGGCAGATTTCAGCTCATTTAACGTGAAAGGAAGATTGCAGTCTTCCACGCTGTCTGACGAAAAGTTGCAGGGTGATTTTTCTTTAAGGGCTTTGTCTTTGACAAAAGTGGCTGATTTGTAAGAAGAGGAGGAATTCTTTTCAATGGTTGAAGCAAGCAGATTAGCAACTGCTTTCTTCTCTGTTATTAAAGAATCCGAAAACTTGAGATGGTTCACAGTGGGACAGGTGTTCTTCCCTTTGATTTTCTAATTATGTTCCACACTTTTTTTTTAGAAGTTTTCGATGTCAGCCTGGAGCAGAAGCTTCTCCAGGACCGACGTTTACTGATTTTAAAAGTGTGTCTTGATTTAGCACGGAGTTTCTGATGGGCTCGAGCGTTGGGACCCGAAGGTCGTTGGTATACCCGACGCTGAGCCCATTTTCGAACTTTGGAAATTTGTTGGCAGTCTGAATCAAACCAGGGTGTTTTTGGCATTTGAAGTTTATCGGAAGACACTGGAATACAAGCTTTAGCACACTTGATCATAGTGTTAGTGATTCTGCTGGGACCGGACTCTGAAGAAAATCAGTGTCCTGAATTCCGAAGAAATGTGGCTGCAAATAGATCCCAGTTTGCTTTCTTATAATTTAGATGTTGAGAGACAGAGACGTGTTCAGTTATTACAGGTTGTAGAAGGACAGGGAAATGGTCACTTCCGTGCAGATCGTCATGGACAGACCACTCATAGTCCAGGACCAGCGAGGGGTCACAAACCGACAAATCTAAACACGAAAGTGAACCTGTGGAAGAGTGGAGGTAAGTTGCAGATCCGTCGTTCAGACAACACAAATCTAATTCCGAAAGGACATCCTCAATTAGCAGACCTCTGGATGACGTACTGACACTACCCCAAAGAGATCTGAACAGCTGTTTAAAGGGCAACAAAATTAGTGGATAGGGAGATCAGGGTGACTCCCCAAAAACAGTTAAATTCATCCAAAGGTGTGATTCGCTGCAGAGATCTAATGGGTGTCTCAGAGGCAGAAATAAAAACGGAACTGGCGTCCCAGGGTGTGACGGAGGTGCGCAGGTGACAGTCAAGAAAGGTGCAGAGAGAGTGGCCACCAACACCCTTTTTCTGACCTTCTGCAAACCCTGTGTTGCCTTCGGTCATCAAGGTTGGGCTACCTGAACGTCCGCGTTCAGCTGTATTCCCGTCCCCGTTGAGATGCTTCAGGTGCCAGAGGTTTGGACATGTCAGAGACCGCTGTTCTGGGCAGGAGGTGTCCCGGTGTTTGCTGCAAGGCAATCCATGATGGGCCGTGCAAAGATCCGGCACATTGTGCTAACTGCGGTGGCGATAAACCCTCCTCTTCAAGAAACTGTCCTCTTTGGGATTCAGGAATCGCCATTCAACGAATAAAAACAGAAAAGAAGATCTCCTTTTTTGAAGCCCGCAAGCGGGTTGTGGCAGTCAGACTCCAACAGTTTCAATGCTTCGGCTGTAAAGACGGTTCCCACAGTTCACACTCGTTTCATCTGCTGTCAGACTGATGACTTTACGTTTTCAAAGACACTGCAAGTCAGAACTGTCAACTCTGGTGGAAGCAGGTCCACCACCTTCCAACCCAAGGTGACTGCCCCTGGTGGAGGCAAAAAATCCGCCACCCCTCAGACTGCCCAGCAGTCTACAACATCTGCTGCTGGGCAGATTAAAAAACCAGCTATCCCCCCTCGACCTCCTCTGTCCAGTGCCCGTGCGGGCAAGGGAGATCAACCAGTGTGGAGATGGTGGAGTTGAGGAAGAAACCTCCATCTCCCAAATCCAGACCTCCACCATCTCCAAACTCCCGCCTTTGTCACCTGCGGGCAAGTCTGCCAGCAGGTCCAAAGACCAACACAGTCCAGTTAAACTAAATAATAAATTCTCTCCATTGACGCAGACGTTGAGGGGGAATGAACCTGATCTCTCTCCCTTTTTTGCCTCTGCACCATGGATAGTACCTACCCTTGGAATATCCGTGGATTAAATTCCAACTTTTAGGAGCTGCAGCTTCTGTGTCAGACTATAAAACCTTCCGTCGTGGCTCTTCAAGAAAAATCAAATTCAAAGCCAGAAGACCTTTACTCTTTCTGGCTTTAATATTCTTTTTAAAACCCGCCAATCATCCACGTTGGGACTGTCGGGCGGTGGTTGCCCTTCTCATACATAAAACTTTGTTGTATAGTCCTGTCGCTCTGTCTACCTCCCTTCAAGCTGTAGCTGCGAGAGTCACTCTCCCACAAGACTGTGACGATCTGTTCCCTTTATCTTCCACCTCTGTCCCGATTTGTCGTCAGGACCTTGTCAATCTGTTAGGGGGAACTTCCCGACCTTTTTTGCTGTTGGGGTGACTTTAACGGTCACAACCCTCTTTGGGGTATGCCGGTACGTCATCCAGAGGTTTTGCGATTGAGGATATCCTGTCGGATTTGGATTTGTGTTGTTTTGAACGACGGATCTGCAACTTACCTCCACTCTTCCACAGGTTCACTTTCGTGCTTAGATTTGTCCGGTTTGTGACCCCTCGCTGGCCTGGACTATGATGGTCTGTCCATGACGACTGCACGGAAGTGACCATTTCCCTGTTCTTTTACAGCCATATTAACTGAACCCGCCTCTGTCTCTCAACATCTCAATTATAAAAAAGCCAAACTGGGATCTATTTGCAGCCACTATTTCAAAAGACTTCCAGGGACACTGATTTTTTTCAGAGTCCAGACCCAGCAGAATCTCTGACTAACACTATGATCAAATGTGCTAAAGCCTGTATTCCAGTGTCTTCCGATAAACTTTAAATGCCCAAAACACCCTGGTTCGATTCAAAATGCCAACAAATTTCCAAAGTTAGAAAACGGGCTCAGCGTCAGGTATACCAACGACCTTCGGTTCCCAACGCTCGAGCCCATCAGAAACTCCGTGCTAAAAACAAGACACACTTTTAAAATCAGTAAACGTGGGTCCTGAGAAGCTTTGCTCCGGGCCCTGGCATAAAAAACTTCTAAAAAAAAAAGTGGGGGGAACATCTTTAAAAAAATAAAAGGGGAAAAAAAACCCCCTGCCCCCACTGTGAACCACCCAAAGTTTTTCGGATTCTTTAATAACAGAAAAGAAACTTTTTGCTAATCTGTTTGCTTCAACCATTAAAAGAATTCCTCCTCTTCTAAAAAATCGGCCCACTTTTGTAAAACACAAAGCCCTAAAAAAAAATCTCCCAAAAATTTTTTTCTTTCCAAACAACAGGGAAAGGGACTACAATTTTCTTTTTTTACATTAAACGACCCGAATTTCTGCCTTTATCTCTTGCACCCGTTTCCCTTCCCCAGGTATAGTTGAATACATTATAAACTATTGAAACATTTTCCCGCAAAGGTTTTTGAACACCCTTTTTACATTTTAAAACAACCACTTGTGGACTACAGGTTGCTTTCCCACCCTCTTGGTGGACAGCCCTCTTTTTTCCCCACCCCCAAACCCGGGAAAAGACTTTTAACCCAACTAACCAACCGCCCATAGCTTTGACCAGCTGTGTCTGAAAATTTGATCGAAAAAAGGCCCAATGTAGGCTCTTTGGGGAAAAACTCAAAAACCGGGGCCCTTTTGGCGAAAAAAACCAGGGGTTTTTTCCCGCAAACATGGTGGGTAAAATTTTAAACCATTTGATTCTTTCGGGAATCTACATTGGGAAAACGTTTTTTAAAAAACAAAAACGGGCTTTCCCAGGGGCAATTTTCTTTGATTTTGGAGAAGGGGCATCGATACCCCCGGGAAGTGGGGGAAATACTTCATGTTTTCCCCCATGATCTGGGTTTTGAGGTCATTTTCCCCCGTTTTTTTTTTCAAAATTTTTTGGGCCAGAAGGGACAGTTTCAGGCCCCGGGTTTGGGGCCCCACTCCCTCTTGAGGCCCACGAGAGGGTTGGGGGGGTTCCACTGGGGAGCTACAATTTTCCTCCCCTTTTTTTAGTATTAAGTTAAACCCAAACATTGTTCAATCGTTCAGCGGGGGTTCGGGATGCTCTTTTTTTGTGGAGATTTTGCTGTCAAACGCAACGGGAACCCCGCCCCCGGAGTTTTTAAAGCGCAGGCCCCCGCTTGCGTAGAAAAAAACCATCGGTGGGGGGGTATAAAAAAGGGTTTTTCACCTTTTCTGCTACAAAAACCCAGTGAAACATTCCATAATTTCCGTCCAGTTTTTTCCAGACCCGGAACTTAAAGGGGGGGAAAATCTCCCATTCCCAAACTGTTAAAGAGGCCAAATTTCTGGGGGGTCAAATTTTTTACCAAAAAAAATTTAAATTTCTCAGGGCCCTATTTAAAAACCCCCAAAATGCTTTCCAAAAAAGGGATGAATAAATTTGCGGGTCGTAGACTCATGACTGGGGGGCCGCGATAAGAAAACTTTGTTGGGACCCTCTACGGGGCCCCCGGTGTTCCAAAAATGGGGCTCCCTTTTTGCTGTGTTCGGCTCCGCAAGATTATCTTACCTTTAAAAATCTTGGGGCCCCATCCCCCATCAAGGGGTTCGGGCTCTGTCTTGGGGCGTTCCGCAAACCCCCCCTGGGTTTTCGCCTGTACGCAAGGGGAGGTTTAAACCCTTTATGTCCCAAACCCCAGGCTGAAAATGTCTTTTTAATTATTACATCCCACTGTTCCCCAAACCCGAAAAAATGCCTATGACTGTGTTTTTTTTACCCTCCGTTCCAAAATTTAAATTTGGAAAACAAACCCGAAATGTATTTTCCCCCGTTTTGGGGGGTTTGTAGCAGCCTCCGGGGAATGGGTATAGGGCCCGGGGTAGTTTTTCCCATTTTTTCCCAAATTTCCGGAAAACAACCTCCCTGGACCCTTTTTTACACCCGGGGATTCGTTTCGGGGTTTTCGCAGCTTTCCGAAGGAGTCTCCCAAAAATTCTGGCGACCCAAATTTGTAGCCGAGGGTCTGTTCCAAATTCCCCTCCTAAACCCCCAAAAATTTTCACTGACGGGGGCCAAGTCTGAGGAAGGAGTGGCCCGTGCAGCCTATGCCCTGGGGCTCCCTTTTCAGATAATTTTTGGAACATATACATTCAGATGCTTTCCCGTTATTCCCGCTGAACTTTTTGCTTAAGTACTGGCCCTTTTAAGATTTAAACTCCCATTCTTCGAGGAGGGGCTTTCCGGGGTTTTGTCGGGTTTCCCGTCAGCTTTTGGGGGCCATTTGCTGGCCGCCAAAAATTTTGCATCCAGAACTTTTACTTTTTTTTTTAAACTTTTTTGGGAAATTGAAGGCGGCGGTTACAACATTTCTCCCTTTCTTGGGTTCCTGGGCCCTGTTTTGGGATCGGCGGGAACGAAATGGTTTTTTGTTTAGCCAAGAACCCCCAAAAGGGGAAAAAAAGTTCCCCAAAACTTTTATCCCCCCGGCCCCCGATTTTGAAAAACCCCAAAAATTTAAAGATTTGGGAGAGACCCCCTGGGCAGGAAAGGGTTTTTGGGAAAACACGACAATAAAAAAACTCTTTCCCAAAAATTTGAAAACCCAAAAACTTTCCCCATCACGTCGGGGGGTCGTTTAAAGGGGGGAAAAGGGTTTTGTGCCGGCTGGCCCCACGGCCTTTGTATTTTACCCATTCTTCCTTTTTTAAAAAAATAAGAACTTCCCTGGTGCATTCCCTGTCAAGCCCACTCACAATGAAAAAATGTTCTTTTAAGGGGTTTGGGGCTTGCACGTGTGAAAACACAAAATTTTACAGCGGGGTCCCGAAATCCTGTTCAGGGATTTTTCCCCCCCTTCTGATCCTTGGGTTTTTGAGAGAAAAATTAAAAATTTTTTCATTTGATTTGAGAATTTTTAAAAGGGAAAAAGGATTTTTTTAAAAAAAGTTTCGGTTTGTTTGTTGACGTTCTTTTAAAACGAGATGTGTGAAATTTTTTTTTTTTTTTTTTGTTTTTTTTTAAATGACTGGTGAGTTGATTTAACGTGGGTGACAGCCCTGATGTGGCCCTCTGCGGTCGGCTGGGCTATAAGCAACATTATCTTATCTTACCCCAAAGAGGATTGTGACCGTTTAAGTCACCCAACAGCAAAAAAGGTCGAGGAAGTTCTCTTATCAGACTGACAAGGTCCTGACGACAAACCGGACAGAAGGTGGGAGATAAAGGGAACAGATTGTCACAGGTCTTGTGGAGAGTGACTCTCGCAGCTACAGCCTAAAGGGGAGGTAGACAGAGCGACAGGACTATACAACAAAGTTTTGTGTAGGAGAAGGGCAACACCGCCCGACAGTCCCAACGTGGATGGTTGTGCAGGTTTTGAAAGAATATTAAAGTCAGAAAGAGTAAAGGTCTTCTGGCTTTGAATTTGGGTTTCCTGAAGAGCCACGACGGAAGGTTTTATCGATTGACACAGAAGCTGCAGCTCCTCAAAGTTGGAATTTAGTCCAGGGGATATTCCAATGGAATATTGTATTATTCCATGGTGCAGAGGGCAAAAAGGAGAGAGATCAGGTCATCCCCTCCTCAACGTCTGCGTCAATGGAGAGAATTTATTATTTAGTTTCACTGGACTGTGTTGGTCTACTGACCTGCTGGCAGACTTGCCAACAGGTGAAGAGGGTCTGGATTTGGGAGACGGTGGAGGTTTCTTCTTCATCTCCACCATCTCCACACTGGGTGGAACTCCCTTGCCCGCACGGGCACTGGACAGAGGAGTTCGAGGCGGGATTGCTGGTTTTTTAATCTGCCCAGCAGCAGATATGTAGACTGCTGGGCAGTCTGAGGGGTGGCGGATTTTTTGCCTCCCCCAGGGGCAGTCACTTTGGGTTGGAAGGTGGTGGACCTGCTTCCACCAGAGTTGACAGTTCGTCCTTGCAACGTCTTGGGAAAATGTGAAGTCATCAGTCTGACAGCAGACTGACCGAGTGGGAACTTTGGGAACTGTCTTTACGGCCGAAGCATAAGAAGCTGTCGGCGTCTGACTGCCCACAACCTGTTTCCGGGCTTCAAAAAACGAGATCTTCTTTCTGTTTTGATGCGTTGTATAGCGGATTCCTGAATCCAAAGAGGACAGTTTCTCGAAGAGGAGGGATGATCGCCACCGCAGTTAGCACAATGTGCCGGATCTTTACACGGCCCATCATGGATTGCCTTGCAGCAAACACCGCACACCTCCTGCCCAGAACAGCGGTCTCTGACATGGCCAAACCTCTGGCATCTGAAGCACCTCACGGGGACGGCACATACAGCTGAACACGAACATTCAGGTAAACAACTTTGATGACCGGAGGCAGCACAGGGTTGCAGAAGGTCAGAAAGAGGGTGTTGGTGGCCACTCTCTCTAAAACCTTTCTTTACCGTCACCCTGCGCACCTCCGTCACACCCTGGGACGCCAGTTTCGTCTTAATTTCTGCCTCTGAGACACCTGTTAACTCTCGACAGCGAATTACACCTTTCGACGAATTCAACTGTTTATGGGGAGTCACCTTGATCTCCCTGTCCACTAGTTTTGTCGCCTTCAGCAGCTGTTCAGATTGTTTTTGTGATTTACATTGAATAAGAAACGAGCCATTCCTCAACCTTTTGATGGACCGAGGGTCACCTGCTATACCTTGAAAGCACTTTTGGATAGCAAAAGGGCTCAGAGCTGAAAGGGGGCTTTCCTGCTCCGTCCCTTCCATCACGAGCCAGGAAGCCCAAAAACCTGTCTTCTGTCGTACCTCCATATCCGAATCGCTGTCAGAATCGAAATCCCCTGAAATAGGGGATGCTGCCTTCCTTCTTTTTTGGGGGGATTGTTTTTGAAAAAGCCATATTTATTGTATTAGGTTTCATCCCTCCCCTTACCCACCCACCTTGGAGTCCAACTAAGGGGCCAGGGCAAGAAACCAATGTCTTGACCCCTTCCAGGCTTTAGGAGAGATATACGACAAACAGAAACCACCAACCTATCCCCCCTGATCATGCTCAACTCCCGGGGACAGAGAGCTGAGCACTGCAGGGGTTTACTTGGCCAGCAGGGGAACTGTCTGTCTTGACCCAGCCCCAAGAAGGGGAGCCGATTAGTACACCCGGGCCAAAGTGTACTCCCCGTCTAGGAGAGTCCGAGCCAAAGTGATGTGTTGAGAGCGCTGGCCCTCTCAATCACCAGGATCTCATTCCCCTCCGACACAGGTCGCACCGCACGGCAAACGCGGCGGATCTTAAGGAGACTACAGAGAGAAAAGGAGTGTGGAAAAGAAGACTTGAAGGGGAGACGAAGATAGAAAAGGGCCAAACTAGAAAGGCAGAAAACAAAGAAAAGGAGAAAGGGGGTTACTCTTAGTCCAGGATCCTACACCTTAGCCTATCCGACATGGGAAACCCTACCAGGGGCATCAACTCCTTACCACGTTACGCTTAGGCCAGACAGCATCTTGGCTTCTCGGGCCTAGAAGCAGTTTGAAAAAAACCAGCCTATCTTTAAGTATTTATGCCCCCGCCATCAAAGCCTAAGGGATCACTGGACCGCGCAAAGCCCTCCGACCACGACAAGGTCGCAACCCCCGGAGGGGTGTGTTAGAGAGAGGGAGAACGAATATGAATTTAGATATGAATGAAATTTTTTGTTTTAAGCTTTTGAGCCCATGCACGTTTTGGAGTAGAGGGAAGGGGAGGTAAAAGAAACAAGGGGCTGAAATGAACATGAAATATGACATCATGACTAGGAAACCATATCAAGGAAGCTTGATGGTGTAACATGTGAACTTCACAGAAAGGGTTGTATAGTCACTGAGAGGAGAGTATTCTCCACCACCAGCTCCTTGTCAGGGTGTTGTGTGGGTGATCGTGCGTGTGTTGGCTTCTGTGTTTGTTGACTCACTTTCTTTTATGCATAGTCACGTGCATTCTGCTACACAACAGCAGGGCTTCTGAAAACGCAAAAAATTGCGTACAGTACGCATTAAAACTCTACGGGATGTACTGGGTGTCCGTGTAAGGGGTCCCCAGGGACCCCTTCAAATTTTGGTGAAGGTAGACATAAAGTGAGAAAAGACTGCCTTCAACATCGTAAGTTGGGTGCCGTAACATTGTAGGTCTGCTACACTTCGGACCGAACCCATCCCTTTTCAAGTTTGAACAGTAACAAAGCGAGTAGGGCAGCCTCCTAACAACATACGTCGGTCACTTTTGTCTCTGCTGAGGCTGACTGACTAAGCTTAACGCTAGGCCACAGCATCGTTTTCAGTTGACCGAATTTTCCTACTTTGAGCCATGTCAGATGTCACGATGAGCTTTTCTTTTTCCCGGCAGGAGAGAGGCATTTCCACGAAGCCTTTGTTTCCAACATGTCTCTCGAAGCGTGGTTAACGAAATCATCGTCGCAAAAGCGAAAAAGCGTAGCAGAGGAGCAAGATCGAGAATGGATACAATTTTTGATGTTTATTTTGTTGTTTTTATTGTGATGATGTGTCTGTGACAATTGCAGTGCGCGTGCAGGGATGCAATTTTTTAACGTATATTTTGTTGTTTTTATTGTGGTGTAGGGACCCCTTAATGTTAGCCTGGGACCCCTAAAAAGTCTGATGAAGGGTCCCTGGGACCAGGAAAGATTCACCCGCAGCAAAGCCCTGCAACATCCATTAAAAATAACTACCTCCGAAAATAACTGCTGCAGTACTGTTCTTGCTGTAAAACAGACTAAGGGGAGTCAGGTGAACTGCAGTCAGGGGAGGAGGAAGAACAGCTTGCCTTTTCTCTTGAAGGTTAGAAATCCGTGTGCACATGGTTCTGTTCTGCCTGATCCTTGATGCAGACATTTCTTGGATACATGTTGTTCATTTTAACTGTTGTGATGTATGTGTTCAAGGCTCGAAATCAGTAAAGAACAGACCAGTGGAGTTCATTTACTTTGATTTTGAAGGAAGACAGGTCATGATCCCAACAGGTGTTGAGGACACTAAGTGAAAAGAAGTTGGTTCACTGGATTTCCTGGACACAGTTTGGCTATTTGTTGCAAATTTTTGTTCCAATCTGACAAATCTGTCATGCTAGCAGCCAAGCAAGGAAAGCTACAGAGAGAGAGAGAGAGAGAGAGAGAGAGAAGAGTTTTATCTTTCTTGTTGATGACATTGATCTTCTTTTTGTGGTTCCTTATCACAAAAGGAATTTGTGAATTGTAAAGGACTCGCTGTTGGTTTCTGCAAGTTAGTTTTACTGTTGTTGTTTCGCACTCTATTTTCAGGAGTAGAGCCCATGGGACTATTCTGGAGCATGAAACCAAATCCCTTCGGCCCTCAGTTCATCCGCCTAGTGAAACGCAATGTAATGCCATTGTTATACAAACTGTCAGTCTACCATGGTCACTTGTCATTGGATGACCTTTTCAAGGGCAAGTTCTGCTCTCAGCCTTTGAGCACAATGACTGTGGAACGCAGAGTTCTTGCAGTGGGGGTCAGGGAATCCCAGTGGAGGAAGGGAGGCTTCGAGGAATGGTCTTTCTGCCACCAGGTAGACTTATACACTTTTGCTATTAATATTGTGGATGTTCACACTCTGGATATCTACTGTTCTTTCTCAGAGGGACAGACATTCATCTGACATATAGTCAGTACTATTGGCCAGCTGTGGTGCAATATTTGACAGGAAAAGCAACACAATTGCTAAACCATTTAGCACCATATTCCCCAAACCCTTGACCAGCATGTTTGCCAAGCAGAAGATGCCACATTTTCGAAGCTGTAATGTACCACACCCCATGTGCACATTTGTCACACTACATTTGTCAAACGTTGAGTATTGCATTTGTCAAGCCTTTAAGCACCACATTTGTCAAGCCTTTTGGCTTCACATTTGTCAGGTCTTTGGGCATCACATGTGTCAAACCCTTGCACACTACAATTGCCGAGCATTGTGGGCACCACATGTGTCAAACCCTTGCACACTACAATTGCCCAGCATTGTGGGCACCACATGTGTCAAACCCTTGCACACTACAATTGCCGAGCATTGTGGGCACCACATGTGTCAAACCCTTGCACACTACAATTGCCGAGCATTGTGGGCACCACATGTGTCAAACCCTTGCACACTACGATTGTTGAGCATTGTGGGCACCACATGTGTCAAACCCTTGCACACTACGATTGTTGAGCATTGTGGGCACCACATGTGTCAAACCCTTGCACACTACAATTGCCAAGCATTGTGGGCACCACATTTGTGAAGCCGTAGACGCCACTTTTGTCAAGCTTCTAGCCACCACCTTTTCCAAACCCTTTGGAGCCACACTTATCAAAGCTGTGAGCACCACATTTGTCAAGCCCTTAGACACCAGTTTGGTCATCCTCTTGCTCACCATAAATGTCAAGCCCTTGGGCACCTCATTTCCCTTTAGGCATTATATTTAATAAGCTCTAGGCACCATGTTTGCTTGTGGAAGGAAACTGTATTTAGAATCACAATTGCTAATCAGTTGGTACCACTTTCATTGAGCATGTCATCATATTTGCAGAGTTCTCAAGCTCTGAGTTGCTGCATTTTTTTTAATCTCTTCCTTGATTTTATATCTGTATAATGTTCTATCAATAAATAAAAATGTAAATTTGTCATAGAACTTAAATACATGGTAATGAAGTCTTGAACCAAAGCACACTTTGTTATATTTGTTCAACTCATGTCAATTATTACAGAAAAAAAAATAAAAAACAACAAAGCCAAAAAAAGAACCAACCATACAAACAAAAAGTGAGGCAGTACATTTGTTATACTGTCAGCATTTTTTCTGCCATCTCGATATTAAAAATAACGGTCTGAAAGTATCATGTTTGTAATTCCTAAACTCTTCATTCACTAGATAGCCAGAACCAAGTTTTCAAAGTCCTTGGAAATAATTTTTGTAGTCACTACTGCTATCAAGCAGAGGTGTCTCAAACATTTACCATGCTGTAGATACCTCATGTTTCAAGCAGAAGGCACTGCATTTAGTGATACCAAGCTATCATGTTTGCAAAACCTTGAACACCTTATTTGCCAAGCCCAGGGCATCAGAGGGCTACAGGCAGTTCATTTCCCTTGTCCAGAGCGTCCTGTTTGCCAAGCCCAGGGCATCAGAAGGCTACAGGCAGTTCATTTCCCTTGTCCAGAGCATCCTGTTTGCCAAGCCCTTGGCATCAGAGGGCTACAGGCAGTTCATTTCCCTTGTCCAGAGCATCCTGTTGGCCAAGCCCTGGGCATCAGAAGGCTACAGGCAGTTCATTTCCCTTGTCCAGAGCATCCTGTTTGCCAAGCCCTTGGCATCAGAGGGCTACAGGCAGTTCATTTCCCTTGTCCAGAGCATCCTGTTTGCCAAGCCCTTGGCATCAGAGGGCTACAGGCAGTTCATTTCCCTTGTCCAGAGCATCCTGTTTGCCAAGCCCTGAGCAGAATGTTTTCCAGGGAGGAGGCATCACACATGTCAAGCCTCAAACGTCATCCTCTGGCCTTAGCACACAATCAGCATTGCTGGAGGAACTGTGTGTACAGTGCATGAGTGCAGTGCCCCAGTGACTCTCCATGGAGTCAAGGGACAAGAAGGAGGCATCACCAGCCGCCGTGGGGAAGTGGTTAGCATCGCAGACTCCTGGCTGGGAGGTCGTGGGTTTGAATCCCATCAGAGTCATGTGGGTTTTTCTGCCCCGACCGGCTCCTACCGAGTTGAGTTTGCTGCGGACTCGGTTGGGGAGACTGGGACCACACAGTCGACTTTCATCCACTTAATGGATGTGTTTCTGAGAGTGTTGCTCAAATTTCCTGACCAACACTGCAGGTGCCTGTATCTCTCGGGCCTGGTTGACGCCAGGATATATTATGAAAGGAAGCGTAGAGTACAGCCCTGTCATGTAGTCTCAGACCAAAATGGAAATCCGTAGCATCATCTTAATCATCCTCACTCTCATCGATCAGCATATAAAAAAAATGTTTCAAATTCTGTCACCCTTCAGGCCCTGCTATCATGGTGACCTCAATTTCGGTGTCCTCTCCATGTCTGTGGCCTTGGTTTGGTTCCATCGGGGTCACCGGTATCGGCGAGTCCATGGGGGCTGTCATTGGATGGACGTGGTGGCGCCCTCCGGAGGGAGAGCTCACTCACGCCTGCTCCGCGACTAAGCAATTATTGTCGTCAGTAGGGGCTTAGTAGGTGGTGTCCTGTGTATGTTAGATCAGAACAGGCGCCACTAAACACCACCGAAGTGACTCGGCAGCAGTGCAGTGTCTCCTCCGTTGGGTTGCCTCTTACGACTTGACATTGACTGCTCCCTGTGGATTGCCGGTGCCAGGGCCGACTGGGCTGTGGCTGTGGATGGGGTGTCAGAATGAGCGGCGTGGGTGAACTGCCTCTGCAGGGGTTGATACAGAAAAAAAAAGAAAAAAAAAAAAGGAGGCATCATGTTTTCCAAGCCCCAGGCCCCACATTTGTGCACAGCCAGTCCTTGAGCGCTATGTTGATCAAGGAGTAGACACCACATCCACCAAACCTTAGGCACCATATTCCCCAGCAGAAAGCTCCAAATTTGCCAGTCAGTCAACACATTGAAAAATAATTCTTTTAAAATGTTTAATGTGTTTAAGACAGATGAATCATTACAAACAAATGACAAGCAAAACCCAGTTCCTGACTGTGGCTGTACACCCCCCTCTGCCTCCTTCAGGCATTACATTGACCAATCCCTAAACATCATATTTCCAGTGTATTTTTTCATTCTCAGTATGTGGAAAATCCCATGGAGATCACAATTTTCAGGTTCTAAACACCATGTTTCTGAAGTATTTTACTGTCTCACTTCTTAGTCATCAGTCAGTTCATTCTTTCTTTTTTAATTGTTCCAGTGGTAAACATGCTTGCCTTGGAAGCTTTCATTTGAGCTTTTGTGATTTTGAACAAAGTTTTGAGTCATTGTGGCCTTTAAGCTATTGGTATTAATATGGTAATACACATACCCGAACCCTGCTCTCCTTTCCTCCTTGTTTCTTCATCCAACCCTTTACTTTTTTATCTGTTCTACTTAAAAAATAAATTAATTGGATGACTGATTTTTTGATGGACAGGCTGATTGACTGATGTTCAACACAGGTGAAGGTCCATTTCCAGGTGTGGTGGACATAGATGGAATGGCAGGGGGCCTTATGGAAACCCGAGCTGCTCTCTTAGCATCTCATGGTTTTGCTGTCTTTGCTTTAGCCTTCTTTGGCTCCAAAGATCTGCCTGCCTCACCTGAAAAACAAACATCGGACTATTTTGAGGTAATGAAATCTACCAGGACTGTTGTGATACTGCAGCAGTAGTAACTGCTTTTAGAAGTGTGTATGTGTGTGTGCGCGCGCGCGCGTGTGTGTGTGTGTGTGTGTGTGTGTGTGTGTGTGTGTGTGTGTGTGTGTGTGTGTGTGTGTGATTCAGTTGGAACACTTTCATAGGAGATCATTTGTCTGATGTATGTTTTTGGTAGCATTACCTCTTTGCTTGACAGCTTGCTTGCATGAAATGCTGGACTTAATGTGCTGTTATCGTGTATGCCTTGTAAATTGGTTGTGCTTCTCAGATTTGAGACAAATAAATATTCCTGTTAGGATGAAAAAACGGTGACAAAGATTTATGCTGTCCCAACCCTTTTTTGTTTTTTGTTTTTTCTTTTTTAAAAATATTAAACAAGCATAGAAATATGAAGAAGCAAGTGCAACAATGGTGAACTAAAGAAGTAGGTGAGGTTGGGAGGAGTTTGGAGCTGGGATGAATGTATATATGTATGTATGTGTGTGTGTGTGTGTGTGTGTGTGTGTGTGTGTGTGTGTGTGTGTGTGTGTGTGTGTGAATATGACAGATAAAAGAAGCAGAGCCTGAAAAATCATTAAACTGGAAGAAGTGTGTGCAAATGTCAAAGACTGAATATAGAAGTGTTTTCTTTCTTTGTTCCTCAGCTAGATCCCTAAGGTCAAGTTTGATAAGATTTTATGTATGAGACCATTTTTAATCTCACCATTGAAGTTGCCACATTCCATCTCCAGGAAATCAAGGATGATTAAGTGGAATAAAGGCACAAGTTGGTTTTCAAACAGTTAAAGAAATGTGACCATGAGCGAAATTTAAATCAAACCTCAGGGGAAACAAAACTAGTTATAATTAAATGTTCCGGAACTGAAAATCAAATGGACATAGGAGAACTGTAACTCTCACAGTTCTCTGTGTGTATAGTCTCCAGAGTTAATGACAGTTGTATACTGTGCTCACCTTCCTGGTCATTTGGTATGTTGGTTGGTGTATGAAACAAGTATGTTGACTGAAAGCTTAAATTACTTCTGCAAGCTTCAGAAAAAAAAGGATTTTGAAGTCATGTATACCCTCTTGTGCCATGGCCCACATAGTCACAAAAAGCATACAGGCTGCATACATTTGATGTAGTGAATAGATAACTCAAAGTGACTGGCTTACCACCTGGGGGGATGGTCAGTTATCTCGGAGGATAGACTGGTCAGGGTGTCATACACTACATGGAGGCATTATGAAGAAGCATTCCTCATAGCCATTTTTAATGACATGGGAGATTCAGGCCTGCATAGAAAAACAGGTAAAATAAAATGAGAAAAGGAAGAACAGTATTAATCATTCTACACATGAAGATATTTTAAACAATTTAAGCAAGAAGATTCATTCTTGTTGTATTTTTCTCTTCAGGAAAACTTTTTCCCCAGATGGACTAGGGACACAGTTTAGTTTTTCTCATACCTACCTGTTCAAACAAACGGCTTATTCCCACTTGTTTGGAACAACAACCTGTTATCAGGATTCCCTAAAAAAAAAATTTAAAAAATTGGGAGAGCAGGGAGCAGACCTGGCCTCAATCCACTGATAGGCTGGCCAGAATGATCTCCTTTAGTGAGTTCACAATATTGCGCCCTGTTAGAACTAGTGCAGTTTTCTCTGTTCCTTGATGGAAGAACACGTCTCTTTGGGCTTTTTGATTTTTCAAACTTATTTAATTCATTATGGATCCCCACAAATGACCGTTTAAGTTGGCTTTCCCCTCGGCTGGTGAAGCTTCTCATTCTTTGGCTTCACTGCAGGATATTTTACCTGAAAATTCTGGAAGTTGCGTTGGATTGTGGGTTTGCAACTGCAGTCCTCCAATTTTTCGTTGGCCTGGTGTCTTCCAGATTTGCTGTGAAACCTGCTTCTTTGACTGCCTCTCAAATTTGCTCCTCCTGTTGCAAGTGGTACTGTCTCGACGATTCACATAATACCTGTGTCTCTTTTTTACTTTCTATTCTCTGTTTTGTCTTGCAGCATGTGCAAGGATTGGTTGGGTGCGACATGATGTTCTGTGCAGAATTTCAATGTTCACATCAATTTCTCTGACATTCCACCAGTTTTGGCAAGAGAGTCAGCTGCCTCCCCCCCCCCCCCCCCCCCACCTCCTCTTCCCTCCCTCCCCCCACCATACCCATTTTGACATGGTCCCGAGGCCAGTGGAAAGACGGGAGGTTTGGAAGTGATAACCTCGGGGGCCTCCTGAGTGTGAGAACCACATACATTGCACATGCTTGGAAAGTTGCCAGATGGGGGCTTGTCCAAGAGGGGTTCCTGTTGCAAAAGGGTGAGCCTCAAGGATTGTGGTTGGGAGACTGGATGCTCTCTGATCATTGCAGTAAAGACCCTTTCAGTGAGAATGTGGAGTATGTGTCTTGGTCTTTGAGGAAGACGTCTTTTTGGATGCTGATTATGACTGCTGATGATGATGATGTTACCACTTCTAATACTGAGTCATCTCTTGCAGATACTGCCTTTTACATGCTTGGTCAGTGATTATAGATACTTTTCTGATTTCATATTTTTGCCTTTCTCCTCCACCTTACAGGAGGTTTACATGACGTTGTCCTTTTTTGAGGGCTTCATTTTAGTTGAAGTGGTTTGTACATCTATGTCATTCAAGAAAACTCTACAGTTTCAGGACGTATTCAACCAGTCATTGGATGTCTCGCAGTATGCCCTTTGTCCCAACATTTGCTATGGATTTTTTGGTCCTTCCTTTATCTTCCATGTTCTCTCCTTAAGAAAAGTACGATTTGTGAGGGTGTTTTACAGAAGATTTGGTTTCTGAGTGAGTAGAAATGCTACTTCTTTGACTAGTATCAATCTCGTTTTGCCTGGTTCACAAACTGCTCAACAGAAAGAGAGAGCATTGTGCCCTTCAGATATTTCCACAGCAATGACGTCTGTCTAAACTTATGATGGGCAGTGAGTTTACTTCACCTGCCAAATAATTTCTCCTTACTTTGTCATGTTTGGATCTCATTGATTCTGTTTTTTTATGTGCAGTGATTAAAAAAGATAGAAGAAGAAAAAGGAGATGAAGAAAGGAGAGAATATTAGGGCTTCTTTGGGGGCAAGCTTCTATTCAGGGCCCTTTACCCTTGGGAAATTTCAATTCTTGAGGTCTCTATGACGCTTTGCGAGTCTGTGTCTGCCCTGTTCCTTGCTTCTGTTGCCCCATTTTTTCCTCAGTAGGAGGCCATCTTGTCTGAAATTTGGGTCCTGTATGTGCTATGGGAAGGCTTGAAGATTTCCTTTATGCCCCCCCTCCCAACCACCCCAACTGCCACCCCACCCCCTTCTCATGATTGTGGTATCCCTCAGTGTGGTCTAGGTTTCCTTCAGACCCCTCAAAGGCTGCAGTTCTCATGGAGGAAGTAAATTCTAATGGGCAGTGGAGACCAGGTATCACCCTTGGAAGACTGACCCGTTATATGACCCAACAAAATTTCCTGTGGAGAAGGTGTGCAGATTTTGTGCTTCGGCCACTCCCAGGGCAAGGTACTAAACAGTCTTATTGGAGAGGATGAAGGAAGCAGTTGACCCAAAGCTCCGAGACCAGCAGGCGGGCTTCCGGCAAAAACAGATCCTGTGCTGACCAGATTGTCAGCCTCAGGATCATCATCGAGCAGTCCTTGGAGTGGAACTCGCCCCTTTACATCAACTTCATGGACTATGAAAAGGCCTTTGACAGTGTAGATAGAGAGACACTATGGAAACTTCTGAGACACTATGGAATACCAGAGAAGATCATCTCTCATACGGTGCACCTATCAGGATGTGAATTGCAGGGTGGCTCATGCAGGCCATTTGTCAGACTCATGCAGGCCATTTGTCAGACTCATGCAGGCCATTTGTCAGACTCATGCAGGCCATTTGTCAGACTCATGGAGGCCATTTGTCAGACTCATGCAGGCCATTTGTCAGACTCATGCAGGCCATTTGTCAGACTCATGCAGGCCATTTGTCAGACCCATGCAGGCTATTTGTCAGACCCATGCAGGCCATTTGTCAGACCCATGCAGGCCATTTGTCAGACCCATGCAGGCCAGTTGTCAGACTCGTGCAGGCCAGTTGTCAGACTCATGCAGGTCAGTTGTCAGACTCATGCAGGCCATTTGTCAGACTCATGCAGGCCATTTCTCAGACTCATGCAGGCCATTTCTCAGACTCATGCAGGCCAGTTGTCAGACAGTTTTGAGGTGAAGACGGGAGTGCACCAGGGATGTCTGTTGTCACCTTTCCTCTCATCCTCCTGGTCATGAACTGGATCATGAAGACCTCAACAACGGGCAGGAACAATGGGATACAATGGACACTCTGGACGCAGCTAGATGACCTTGACTTTGCTGACAACATGGTACTCCTCTCCCACAGTCACACACAGATGCAGGACAAGACCACCCGCCTTGAGACAACATCAGCAGGAACAGGGCTCAAGATAAACAAGAAGGAGACCGAGCTGATGAAGATCAACACCACATGCAGCAGCCCAGTCACAGTCGGAGGCAAGCCCATCAGAGAAGTAGATTCCTTTGTCTACTTGGGAAACGTAGTTGACAAGCAGGGGGGCACCGACCGAGACATCATAGCCAGGATAGGCAAGGCACGAGCAGCATTCATCATGCTAAAGAACATTTGGGCCTCAGGAGAGATCTGAAGGACAACAAAATTGTGTATCTTCAATTCAAACATGAAGTCGGTTCTGCTCTATGGCTGCGAGACTTGGAGAATGACCAAGGCAATACAGCAAAAAATACAGACCTTCATCAACACCTGTCTGAGGTGCATCTTCAAAATCAGATGGCCAGAGAAGATCAACAATGAAGATCTATGGAAGCAAGCAGGACAGGAACCAGATTCTGCGGAGGAAGTGGGGCTGGATTGGACACGCTCTCAGGAAGCCAGCATCCAGCACCACACGCCAAGCCCTGACATGGAACCTGCAGGCGAAGGAAGAGAGGCCGACCTCGCAGCAGCTGGAGGCGAGACGCTGAGGCAGAGATAAAGAGGGAGGGGACCAACTGGACAGGCATTCAGTGAGCACCCCAGAACTGAGTGCGATGGCGGAGTGTTGTCGATGGCCTATGCTCACTCTTGAGCTATGGGCCTAAGTAAGTAAGTCATTCTGAGGGATTGAGCTGTGTGTCTCGTCCTGTCTGACTCACATTTTCAAAGAATACAGGAAAGCAATCATAAAAATATTCAATGTATATAACTTTGTAATACTAGGAGGGCACACAAAAACATTTACCTGTGCTCTCTTCCCTCTCTCTCAATGTGCACACCACATAAGAGAATTGTCTCTCACACAGACACTCTGTCACAGATTTATAATCATTTCCAGACTTGCATACAAACCGATAAAACAGATAATCTAATATTGCATCTGGGAGGAGATGCAAAACAAAACTAATGATGCTGTCACACACACAGATGTTTACAGACAAACACACCCTATGTATACTGCAAAAATAAACTAATTTTGTGTATTTTTGTACAACAGACTGCAGCCAGATGGTTCAGTTCCCACCCAGCAGTGGCTGCAGGGGGGATTGGGGTGATGGGGAGGAGCGGTGGCACTGGTTATGGCCTCATCATGGCCTACAGATGTTCAGAGGTGAGAGGATAAATCTGTGCGTCAGTGAGGACGAAGAAGACAGGTCTGGGTCAAAGTTGTGCGTGTGTGTGTGTGTGTGTGTTTCTTTGTCATGTAAATATGTATGTGAGTATAAACTGTATATGTTGATCTGCATGCTAAATATTTGCAGATGTCCTGCTTATGGTGATCTCGATGTCAACCATTTGCTGATGTTCTGCTTATGTGTTCTGTGACGTTGATGACAAATGTTTGCTGATGTTCTGCTCAACCGTAACTAGACAGAATTTTTTACTTCACACTCCCGATAATGTGGGTTAGTCACAGGCTTTACCATGTACTTTGCAGGTCGTACAAGATCCAAGCTCATCATATAATCCTCATAACCAGTAATGCAGGCAGCATTTAAATGAATGGTACACCAGGGTTGAGGGAGATGCGCACGTGCACACGCACACACACACACGCACATGTACACCGCATGCGCGCGCGCACATGCACGCATATATACACACAAGAGTACATAGAAATATATTCCTAGATATATTCCAAGATCTCTCTCTCTCTCTCTCTCCTCTCTCTCTCTCTCTCTCTCTCTCCTCTCTCTCTCTCTCTCTCTCTCTCCTGGGTTGTTTTAAAAAAAAATTTTTTTTTTTTTTTATTTATTTATTTTTTTTTGGGGGGAGGGGGGGGGGAGGCTGTAGGGGTGAAAATGATGTTTATGATAGACATCAAACTGTTGTGCAAAATTCAAATGAGGTAATGTATGACATTGGTTTGGGTATGTATGTAAGGAACTTGAAGTGTTATGAATTACTTATTTCACCCTCTTCTCTATTTTTCACCAACTTTCTCTGTTCCTCTCTCCCTCTCTTTCTGTCTCTCTACCTCTCCCCCTCTCTCTCTCTCTTTATTATATACCAATTTATGGGATATATATTTGTGCTGAACTTGAAATGTAGTGAGTATTCCCCTCTCTCTCTCTCTCTCTCTCTCTCTCTCTCTCTCTTCTCCTCTCTCTCTCTCTCTCTCTCTCTCTCTGTGCCTAACTGATGTGCAGTATATTTCTCTGTTTATGCTGGTTTTTTTTATTTGTTTTTTTTTTCTCTCTTCTGATACATGTATACAATTGTCCATGATGTACGTATTGTGATCAGTTTGAGAAACTGCTAGCCCCATCTATATTATACAGAATGTATGAAAATCATGAGAATAGTGTGTTAAATGTTCAGTGTCTCTAGATGTTCAGTCATTAGACAGAATCTGTACATGTGGTTATGGTTTTTCACTGACCTAAAAAAAAGTGACAGAACCCTAACTGATTGATATGTATAGCCTTTGTATAATGTGTATGGTCTCTGTACATGACCTCGTCCTCACTGTCACTCAAACACATGAACATAATTCCTGTTTTAGTACTCTCTCTCTCTCTCTCTCTAACTGATGTTTAGAGTGCAATAAGCTTGCTGTGAAGTGGATTGGGTAAACTGTCAACATAGATTGTTTACAATTTCAAGGCTTTATGATATGTTACACATCTGGCTTAACTGCCCAGCCTCATGTACATGTATACAAATTTTATTGTTTTACATTACATGTACATTGTATGTTCCTTCCATGACCTAAATATAATCTCTCTCTCTTTCTCTCTCTCTCTCCATATATATATATATATATATGTATATGTGTATGCATATATGTGTATGTGTGTGTATATATGTGCATATGTATGTGTGTATGTGTATATATGTTTGTGTATATGTGTATGTGTATGTGTGTATATATATGTATGTATATGTGTGTATATATATGTATATGTATGTGTATATATATGTACGTGTGTGTGTGTGTATATATATATATATATATATATATATATAATAAACAGTATAAAAACGTCCTTAAAAAATCTGAAAAAGCTCAACCCCTTGGGGAGCAACATTTGTTAAAAATATTAAAATGAAGTGCTAAAATCCATCTACAAGCTTGTTTCAAGATATGTCTCTCTCCTCAGATTACTTTTTTGTGGCACACCAACGGTCTTTTATGGCGTGCGGGACCTGATCTTGTCTCTGTGTGTGCGGGTTTCGTTTGCTGCACGTGGGGCCTGTGTGTGTGTGGTTTTTTTTTTTTTTTTTTTTTTTGTTAGGGCCTGTTCAGGTGGAATGTGCTAGCAAAGATTTCCACTTGTGCCTGCAATTATTCACTATTTCTACTTTGTGTTCAGAGTTGCTAAGTATGGTTTGCATAATATTAACCATTTTTCTGTGGAACATAGGTTGCATTTTTTGGAAATATTGTTGTATGGTGTTGCTCTTTTTATGATTTTCCATGATATGCTGTAGTCTATTTTTTTATCTTTGAGTTTCCAAATGTATTTTACTCAGTTCTGTTTGGTTTTGTATTTTTCATTTTTGAATGACTGTTTATGGTTTGCGTATCTGGTTTTGAAAGTGTTTTCAGTAATCCCTATGTATAGTAAACAAGTAGGGTATGTTTTGCTCCCATAAGGAAACCTAACACAGAGTAACTTTTATTCAAGACTGCACAGCCTTTTTAACTTGAATAAAGTCAGACAAATACATGGACGAACAATCTAATAGTGGGGGAAAAACAAGCGCAGGTCAACAACTGAACTGTCTGGCAAAGATTTGGACTTGAGGGGAGGGGAAGGGGAGTTTGAAGATGGCGAAACTGGGAAAATGAAATTTAAAAAACAAAAAACAAAAAACAAAATGTTATAGATATGAAAACTCTTCTCTAGCTGCATAAGGAACCATCGCAATCCCTTTTGAAGGCAGATATATTTGTATTGCCTGCTCCGAGGCCTTTCGCCCGCTGGATCGGGACTCATCAGGGAGACACGGCTGGTTGTGTCTGCGCTCCCGGCGTCAAATAGAGACACACCACAGTCCATAATACTGCGGTGTTCTCACCACCATGGGTGCAAAAAAGAATCCAATAGCACCCCAGAGCAGCCAGCGAAGAGTAGTAAATGCAACCAAACGAAAGTGTGGGAAGGAAAAAAAGTTACTGTAAAACTAAAGACATTATGCAAAAATATAAAATGTAGGGGACAGTCTTTGAGCCTACGCCCGAGGATCCACCCAAAGATGCAAGGGAGATCAAAAGACAAACACACAGACGGACAGAGACAAATACAAATAACCTCAATTTAATCAAAGCAAAATCGGAAATGAAATGAGGTAGGGAACAGTAAACGATAAATAGTAAACAAGTAGGTATGTTTTGCTCCCATAAGGAAACCTAACACAGAGTAACTTTTATTCAAGACTGGCACAGCCTTTTTAACTTGAATAAAGTCAGACAAATACATGGACGAACAATCTAATAGTGGGGGAAAAACAAGCGCAGGCCAACAACTGAACTGTCGGGCAAAGTTTTGGACTTGAGGGGGGGGAGAGGGGGGTTTGAAATGGAGAAACGGGAAAAAATGAAATTTAAAAAAAAAAAAAAAAAATAAAACCTTTTGAAAAAAAATGGGGGGCGATAGCCAACAAAAATTCAAAAAACCAAATAATTTTTCCAAAACTCACTACAAATAAAAAAAACAAATTCAAAAGATAAAAAGATTTCGAAAAAGCTGATAAACTAGAAATTTTTTAAAAAAGGAATTAAACAAACCCCAAACCCCCGAAAAAAAACTTTCAGAAAAATTCAAGAAAGCATAAAACCACATACAAAAACATCCCAAAAAGAAAAAGAGTTGCACACGCGGAGTTAAGTGACAGGTAGAGGCAACGCAACAAAAAAGCCTTCAAACCTTAAAGACCAAAAACCCAACTTCCAAAAAAACCCCAACATTAGACAAATAAACCCACCAAAAATCCAAACGGGGCCAAATAAGCAAAAATTTTTGGAAAAGGGCTATAAAAGAGAAAACAACAACCAAATAAAACCCTTTTGGGAAAAACGCTAGAAGTCATCCAAAGGGTTAAGGGAACTCAAAAAAAAAATAATTTTATCCAATCGACATAGAAATTTTCTACCCTCCATATAAGAACTACTCCCAAAGTTTTGAAATTTGCCACAAAACACAAAATAACAAGTCAAAATGGAGATTATTTCCAACCAAGAAAACCCTACTCCCCCCAAATGAAACTTGGGGTCAAAGAAACGGCAAAAACCCACATTTGTGTAACCAGGGGCGTTAGGGGCCGAAACATGTGAACTAGTCGGACTTTTCATCTATCCCAAAATCCAAAAAAAACTTGGAAAACAGTCTTTGTACAGAGATACGGGCCCTTTCTGCATTAAACAATAATCCAAGAACTATTGAAAACAAGAAAAAAAATTAGTAAAAACTTCAAAAACCACAAATTTAAAATCACAATAAACAAATAAAAAAGTATTTAATTACCTAAAATAACATTAGACCCCAATGACAAGGTACAAAACCCTACAAAAAAAACCCCAAAGACATACCCCTATGTAAACGCAAAAACAACCACCCACCACTAACTAAAAACAATACCCAACGGGATAAAAAAAACATCCAACCCATCATGCAATAAAAGCATTCAATAAACAGCAAAAGAAAACCCAAAAACCCTTACAAAAAAAAGGTTACAATTACCAGGGCTTCTGAAAACGCAAAAAATTGCGTACAGTACGCTTTAAAAAACCAGGGGACCCACTGGGGGTCCCTTTAAGGGGCCCCCCCGGGCCCCCTTAAAATTTGGGTGAAGTCAGCCCAAAAGTGAGAAAAAAACTGCCTTCAAAAACTTAATTTTGGGTGCCGTACATCGTAGTCTGCACACTTGGGACCAACCCACCCCTTTTTTCGAGTTTAACAAAAACAAACATAGGGCACCCCCAACAACAAACGGGGTCACTTTTGTCGCTGCGGGGCTGACGAAAAGCTTAACCTAGGCCACGCATCTTTTTCAGTCACCAAATTTTCCTACTTTGACCCATGTGATTTCACGATGACGCTTTTCATTTTCCCCCCAGGAGAGACATTTCCGCAAGCCTTTTTTTCCAACATTCTCTCGAACGGTTAACAAGTCTCACACAAAGCGAAAAAGCGTACAAGGGGACAAGATCGAAAGGGAAAAATTTTTTTGATGCTTATTTTGTTGTTTTTATTGTGACGATGTATCGTACAAGGGAGGCGCGTGCAGGGATCAATTTTTTAACGTATATTTTGTTTTTTTATTGTGGTTAAGGGACCCCTAATGTTAGCCCGGATTCTTAAAAACGAGAAGGGTCCCGGGACAGGAAAGTTTTTCACCCCAGCGACCCCAACAAACAAAATTAGCCCGACAATAAAAAAACAGAAATAAAAAACAGAAAAGGAAGACATAGGGTAAAACCCCCACCATATAGGGACAAGTAAAAAAATGTAGAAAAGAATTTTTTAAAAAATTTTGGGCACACATTTCCAAAAGAACCAAACTTCCAAAATATTAAACAAAAACACCATTAAACATCATACCATTTGCCCAAACCTCAAAAACATAATTGCTCACTAAAAAAGAAAAGAAACCAAAAGAAAAGGGTGCTAAAAGGGACTCTGCAACGCACCAAAAAAAGAACACCCCCCTAACAAAAAAATGTCTTCACAAAATTTTGATACTAAGCTAGGGTAACATCAGAAAATAAAAAGAAACATACAAGGATTACTGAAACACTTTTAAAAAACCCAAAAGCAAACCTAAACAGTCATTCAAAAAAAAAAAATAAAAAATCAAACAGAACTGAGTAAATACATTGGAAACCAAAGATAAAAAAAAGACCAGCAATCATGGAAAATCAAAAAAAGCAAAACCCTACAACAATAATTTCCAAAAATGCAACCTATTTCCACAGAAAATGGTTAATATTTTCAAACCAACCACAACTCAACACAAAAATAGAAAAGTGAAAAATTGCAGCACTGAAATCTTTTCTAGCACATTCCACCTGAACAGGGCCCCAAAAAAAAAAACAAAAAAAAAAACCAAACCCCCCACACACAACACACCACACCACACACACACACACAGGGCCCCCCCCAAAAAAAACCACACACACACCCACCACACACACCACAGGGCCCCCCGTAGCAAAACGAAACCCCACACACAAGAAAGATCAGGGCCTGCACGCCATAAAAACCATTGCGTCCAAAAAATCACCTGAGGGGAGAGACATACTTGAAACAAGCTTTTAGATGAACTTCTTTTTAAAAATTTTTTTAACAAATAAATATATATATATAAAATATATAATAATTTTAATATAAAATATAATATATCAGTATATTTAAAATGCCAAAAACCCAATTTTTTAATCCCAAAACCCCCCTTGGGGGGGCAACATTATAAAACAATTTAAAAAAAAGGAACTTAAACATCTTTTAACTTTTTTTAAACCTAATATATATTAAATTAAATAAAATATTATATATATATAAAAAATAAAAAAATAAAAAACCAAAATTGTGTGTGTGGTGTGTTTGGTGTGGGGGTTGTGTGTGTGGAAAAAGTATAAAGGGTGGGGTGTGTGGTTTTTTTTGTGTGTTTTTTTCCCCCTCTGGGTCTGCCTGCCCTGTCTCCTCTTTCCCCCCCCCCTTTTTTTCCCCCCCCTTTTCCCCCCCCCCCTTCCCCCCCCCTCTCTTCTCTCCCCTTCTCCCCCTCTCTCTCTCTCTCTCTCTTAAAAATTTTTTACTTAAACCCAAAATTCAATTTTTTGTAACGGGATGTGTAATTTATTTGGAAGCCCTTTTGATCGCTTTTTAAATTTCCCAAATAGACCCAAGGTATTCAGAGGGAAAAATTTGATTTGAGATATGATTTTTTAAACAAAAAATCACTTTTTCAAGGGGAAATTCGCTAAACTTTTTTAATTTTTGGGAATTTTACTGTGTACAAATAATAGGGTTCCACATTAAGTTTTTAAAGGTTTGTTCACCTCTTTTAAACACCCATCCGTAACCTAATTTAGTAACGGGGTTAAAATTTTATGGGGCAAATTGCATTTGGAAATATTACATGTATAAAAACACCCCCCCCCCCATCTCTCTTTTTTTTCCCTTTTGTCTCTGCCCTCTTCCCTCTCTCTCCTCCTCCTCTGCCCTGTCTGTCAGACAACCTGTCTTCTGTCGGGCCTGCCCGGGCCCGGGTCTGTCCCCCTCTCCTCCCCTCCTCTCTCTCTCCTCCTCTCTCCCTCCCCTCTCTCGCTCTCCTTTTTTTCCCTTTTTCCTTCTTTCCCCTGAATATATAATAAATAATATATATATAAAATAAATTTTATGAATACATGGGGCATGATTATGAAATCAGTTTTTTAACCCGATTTTAATTGCCCACCCAAAGGTTTTTTTAATCAAATTTCACTTTTCAATTTTTTCCCAGGGGGAAATCTAAAAAAAATTTGCCTTTCCTCTCTTCCACTGTCTCTCCCCCCCCCTCTTTTTTCTCTCTCTCTCTTTTCTCTCTCTTCCTCTCCTCTCCTCTCTCTCTCTCCTCTCTCTCTCTCTCTCTCTTTTCCTTGAAATATTTTTGTAAACACACTTCGGGTTTAAAGCATAAAAATTTTTGGACAAATTTTTATCGGGGAAAATTTTTTTTACTGTACCACCTAACCTCTAAATATTCAGAGGTTCCCATGATTGATTTTGTGACATGCTGTTTTTTTTTTGTTTCCCAACAAAGCCTTATGCAAATGTACATAAAACCCAATTGTCACTTTTTAAAAGGGAATTATAAATCTTTCCCTGCGGAAGTGTTTTCATTTTGTTTTTATTTGTACAAAAAATTTTTGCCACATTTTAAGTGGGAGTTGTCCAGTCCCTTAAATCATCCAGGGACCAAAATTCGTAATTGTGTAAATGTTTATTTTCCCAAATGTTTTACCCCCCCCCTGAACTTTATATAACTATCCCCCCCCCCTCTCCTTCTTGGGATCTCCCTCTCTCTCTTTCTCCCCTTCCTCCTCTCCTCTTTCTTTCTCTACCCCCTCCCCCCCCCCCCCCCCCCTCTCTCTTTTTCTCTCCCCTTTTTTTCCTCCAATAAAAAATTTGGGCATTCAAGTAAAAACCCAAAAAAAAAATGTTAGTTAAAAGTTGCCATGTAATTCCCAATTATTCCCCGTAGCCCTTTGTAAAATTGAGGGGGAAACGGGTGTTAGCTTTTGGACGTTGGTTAAAATTTGGTTTCCCCCCACTCCCTACCCATCCCACTTTTTTTTTTTTTTTTTTTTTCCCAAATCTCCTTTGATTTTGTTAAAAGATTTCCATTAAGCACGGGAACATTTTGCGGGGGCCCGCTTCGCTAAAGCATACACACCACCCCGCGGGGCCCACGTTTTCCCCCATCCCAGGCGCGAAACGCACACCCGCCCCACACACACACACACACCCACACACCGGCGCGCGCACACGCACGCGCCCCTGCGCACAAACGCACACACACGCATGTAAAACACACCACACACACACACCCCAAACGCGCGCGCGCGCACAACACGCAAAATGCAAAAATCTTCCTAAGATCTTTCCCTTTAGGAGATAAACACGGTACAAGAAAAATACTTATGATAAAAGTTTTTTTTGTTGAACGGGGGATTTTCTTTTTGGTTTCTTATTTTTATTCTTTCCCAAGGGCACTAAAGAGTTTCCCTGGTTTTGTTTTGCTGGTTTTTTTCCTTCTCACGGGTTTTGGGAGGAACAAGAAAAAGAGAACTTTATAAATAATCTAGCGGAAAAACAAACAACCCCCCCCCCCCCCCCCCCCCCCCCCCCCCGCCCCTTTTTGGCCCCCCACCCTTTACGCCGCGTGCACGCATGCCTTGCGCAGCAAAACACACACAACACACACACACGGCCACACACACAAAAACCACCCACGCACACCACACACCCCACGGGCCACACGCACACAGGCAAAACGCAAAAAGGGCAAAAACGCGCACAACGGGGTTAAAAAAAACAAAAGGCAAAATGCTGCTTTGGGGAAAAGCCGGTCATGTCCCGGGAAATGCGATCGGGGATTTTGTGTACTTTTTAAATTTTTAAGGGTGTACACAAAATTTTTTTTGATGTATGCCTAACTTTTATTTTTAACTTTCTAGGTTTTTTTTCTAGTAAAAGGCGAATGTAAAAAATTTGTCTGCTTTGACAAAAAGCACACGGGTTTTTTTTACTTTTTGTGCATTTTTAAAGGGAAAAACTTTTTTTGCAAATAAATTGTCCATGGAAGAAAAGTTTAAAGGGGATAGAATGTTACTTTTCATTATTGTTAGGGGCCCCTGTGGGTTTTTTAAAACCCCCTGATATGCCCACTTATGAATCGAAACCTTTTAGGGTGGTTTTTTTGGGGGGGTTTGTTTTGTTTTTTTTTTTTTTTTGGTTTTTTTGTTAACCGGGAATCCCTGTGTCCAATGACCACTCACCAAAAAATTTTTTGGGTTTATTCTCTTTTCATCTGGGCCTTTTTATAAAATTAATCAAAATTCGCTTAACTTTTTAAAATTCATCTTAAAAAAAAAAACGAAGCAAGGGAAAAGGGCTTTAACAAAAAAAAATAAAAAAATAATAATGGTGAAACAAAATATCTTCTTTTTAACTGCCAGGGCCCTTAAAAATTTTTGGGAAAAAAGGAGAGATTTTTTTTAAATTTTTAAACAAAAAAACCAATTTTCTAAAAAATTTCAAAACAAGAACACATTTAACAAAAACTTAAAAAGCCAGAACACTGAAGGGGGAAATTTGAATTTTTTTTTTTTTTTTTTCAAATAACAGTAGGTCAAGAGGAGGGGGAATTTTTTTTAAAACAAAAACTTTGACTTAAAATAGAAAAAACAGTTAAAGACAACAAAAAAAATTAAAATTATTTTATTTTTTAAAAATTTTCCGCTTGGGAAAAAAATAACATTATTAATATTTTTTGGGCCCAAACGGGAGGGACCCAGCGTTTTTTCAGAACATCAAAAATCAAATTGAGGAAGGGGGTTTACCCCTAAAAATATTTTTAATTGCGGTGACGGAATTTTAGTACTCAATCCAGCCTTAGTTATGAAATTTAAAAAAAAAATCAACAATTTTAAAAGGGCTAGGGAGGATTTTTTGAGATTTACGAGTTAGAATTAATAGATTTTGGAGAAATTTTAAAACCCAGAGGTCCTCAGAAAACACATGGGGGAAACCAAAATCCACGCAAAAAAGCCGCCTTGACTATTTTTTTGGTTTGGGAGACATTAATTAAATCGTGAGTAACGCTGAATCTTTTTGGGGTTCCCGGGCAGTGCCCCTTTTCGCCCATTAAAAATTTGGAAGAACCTTTAAATTTGGGAGGAAAAAAAAAAAATTTTTGGGAAATTCACCCTCGTCACAGTTAAAAATTACACTTGGATTCAATCAATAAATAACTAATAGAAGAATTTAAGTGCCCAAGTATGCAGCTTTTTCCGTATATGAAAAAAATTAAAAACAAATACCTAACGATCAGATTCAATTTGTAGTATAAATTTCACTATTCGGGAAACACCATACTATTTTAAACAGGGGTAAAACAATTTTGTACGCATACACAAAAACAAAGACCTTAAAAAACGGAAAAAACTTAAAAACAAGAAATACAAACCCTGAAGCAATTTTTCAACCAAACCAAGCTAAAGAATAACTTAAAGGAAAAAGAAAGGGGTCCCCTGGAGAATCAGAAAAACAAAAATGGGAAAGGGGTAATGTTTAAAATCAAAGGTTAAGGGGGCACTTTCAAGGGGGGGAAAAAAAATAAATTTTTTTTGTAATCTTGAAAAAAACAAATTTTTTAGCAAACAATGTTAAAACAAACAACAAACAGATGGCCGTGTATTTATGGGAAAAAACCCATTTGTTAGACAAGAAACCCAAATCCTTTTTTTATGACGAAAAGAACGGGAAAAAGGGGGGATAACCGATATAGGCAAAATTTACAAAAAACCTTTTCCCCAAAAAAAAGCAAAACGAATCTGAAAACTTTTTAGGGCCCCAAACAAAAGAAAAAAAACAACAAAGCATTGAAAATATGCAAAAGACAAAAGCCCCGGCACGGATGGGTTTACAGTTAATTTCTTTAAATTTTTTGGAAACGGCTGGGAAAATTTTTTAATCCCGTTTTCTAAAAAAAGGCTTTATAAAGGGGAAATGCATAACTCCCCAAAAAGAAAGGGATAATAAAAATGTTTTTCAGAAGGGGGACCCAAAACCCAAAAAAATACAAAAAAAACGGGGACCAACCACTGTTAAATGTTCTTTTCAAAATAGGACAACCTGCAAGCTAAAAGAATTAAAACAGTCCTAAAAAAACTAATTCAGAAGAAACAAAAAGGGTTTTATCAGGAGGTTAGGGGGGGGTAATTTAAGACTATTGTATGACATGAAAAACATTACTTGAAAACAAAAATACTGCCTGGGTTACGGTCTCAATCGACTTTGAGAAAGGGTTTCCGACTTTCCTTTAAAAAAGGGTCTATTTGGAAAAAATTCCCGTTACTTTGGGTTTTTGGGAAAAGGGAAAGGTTAAAAGATAGCACTTTTTAAAAAAAAATTTAAAGCCATGTAAAAATTTAAAGGAAAGAAAAACTCAGAGTTTTTCCCCTTAAAGGGGAGGGTGGGCGCCAAGGGAAACCCATACCCCCAAAACCTTGTGTTATTGTTAATTTCCAAAAGGGGCAAAAAAGAAAGATGAAAATTTAAGGGGGAAAAAAAATATCTGACACAGAATTTAAAAAAAAGCCAATTTGCAACACACGTCGTTACATTAAAAAGGGATAAAATTTATATGAAAAACTGTTCCCCTCAATAAAGAATTTGAAGGGAATTTTTAGGTCTTAAATAAAAATTTTTAAAAAACCGCAAAAGTATGCTAGGGCAAAAGGGAAAAGGGTCCCCAAAAATGTACATTTTTCTGAAAAACAAAAAAGGAACCCTATAAAATTCAAACTGCAGGAATTTTTGGGTTTACAACTTTTTATCAAAACAACCCGAAAAAAAATGTCAATTGTTTACAAAAATTTAAAACCCTTTTTTAAAAATTTTGGGAAAAACGCTGGAAAACCCCCTTTGGGAAGGTTCAGTAAATTTAAAAAATCTTATTTTGTCTAAAACTTTTATAAACCCGGGGTGTTTTCTCCCACCCCCCCTGACGTGACATAAAACACTGCCCCAAAAAATGTGTTTTGAATTGTATGGGACAAAAAAACGGGCAAAAATTAAAAAAAAAGTATTGGGGTTTTATAAAATTGAAAACGGGGGTAAAGTTTTTCCGACATTCACTGCCTTTATGCCAAACTTTTTTAAAATTCATGGATTAAAAAAATTAAATTTCTAAGAGCTCAAAGTGGAAGAAAAAGTTTTTTTAACGCTCTGTCCCCGAAATAAAAAAACTAAAACCCTTTTGGGGCAAAGAATATTTCCGATAGGTGTAAACCTTTTGGAAGGATGTGTTTTTAAAACTTATGACACTTTTAACCAAAAAAAAAAGATTTAAGAATACGGGAATTGCAGCAGAACCAATTTTTATAACCCATAAATTTAAAATTGAAAAAAACGCAATTTTTTTTTTTAAGTTATGGTTTTTTCAAAGGGTAAATTCATGTTGGGGGAAATGGGAAGGGAAAAAGGCACTTTTTTAAAACAAAAAATTTTTCCCAAAGGGAAATTTTGGAGTTCAGGTGAATTACCTCCTTAAAATTAAAGGGTGAGTCCAGGCTATAAAAGAAAAACACTAGAAAAAAGAAACATAACATTTTAAAACAGTGCAAAAAAATGAAAAAAGCAAAATTTTGAAAATTAAAAACAAGTGTTGTCAAGGGTCAAAAAATTTTCTACAATTTGCTCCTGGGTAAAATAGATTACTCAATATAGAGTCTTTTGCAAAAAGGGAAATAAAGTTTCAAACAGCGGTAGACTGGGGAAAAAGTATTTTAAAAAAATTTCCCAAAAATGAAAGAAATAAAATTTGATGGTTTTTAACGAACCCCTTCCACAGGGGTTTTTGGGATCCCAAAAATTTCTTCTAAAAGAAAGGGTCTCTCAGAAAACCCATAAATGCGATTTTGTAAAAAAGAAAGAGCACAATTCATCATTAAATTTTTGGGAATTTTCCAATAACACAAAAAAATTCCCGGAAGGAATTTGGAAAGAAATTTGAAACAAAATGTGAACATTGGTTTTTAGATTTTCACTGAAAGTCGAGCTGATCTTGGGTTTGGAAAACCCACGAAAAAACAAAAAAAAACCCCCAAAAATTTTTTTTTTTTTATTTTAAATATGGGCAAAGTTTTTCGCCCAAAAAGAAAATTATTAAAAACAATCCCAACAAATGTCTGAATTTTAAAAAGTCAACAAAAAAAAGATAATCAAATAGAAAAGCGGGCCCCTAAAAGGAAATGCCTATCATGAATTTTAAATTTAAAAACTGGTTACCTATAGCACACTGGCGCAGACAAACACTACAGTTCCCTTCCCCAATAAAAAATTAAACCGAAATACTACAAAGTTTTCCCTTTTTTTTAGAGTGTTTTTTTTTCACAGGGAAACTTTAAAAAAAACTGTAAAACAATTTTTATACAAAAAGGGATTCAATGCCCTGCATTTAGTGTGGGGTCCAAAAATGTTTGGATTTTCAAAAACGGGATGTTTACCTTTCCCCTTTTTTCTTATTTCCCCCAAAATTTTTTACCTCCCCCCCCCCCCCCCCCTCTCCCCCCACCTAATTTTCCAAACCCCTCCTCCCCTTCCTGTCAAATCCCCCTCCAAACCCCTAAACAACTTATTTTTTTATGTCATAAATTGATGTTTTTTATTTTAATTAAATTTTTATTATTATTTTTTAAATTTTTTTTTTTTTTTGTTTTTTTTGGGTTTCTCTTTTTTCTACCGGGATCAAATACCCCTGCAGTTTCCCTGGGGTTTTTCCTTTTGTTTTTTCCCCTGGGAATGAAGAAATGCTAAATCAAATAGGTTTTGGAACCCCAATTTTTTGGGGAATTTGGGAATTTCTAAAGAATGAAAATATAGTCCCTTTTTTTTATTGGGGCATGGAATTCATTGAATGATGTATTACATTGTTTATGTAAAATGTTTCAAAAAGGAAAAGAGAACCTTCGTTGCAAGGGAAAAAGAAAAAAAAAAGTAATGCAGGCCCACCTGTTAGAAGGCATCTAACAGCCTTGTTTTCATTCAACGCCTGGCATCCTTGCGCTGAAGAGTGAAGAGGTCGAAGCTGAGTACCAAATTCGTTCATTTTCATTGTATTATTTGTTTTTGTCTTGCCTGAAGAAGACCTAAAAAGCCGAAACGCGTTGTGTTTTGTCTTGTGACTCGTTTGTCCACGATTCTCTTGGCGGTTCGCTAACATTCATTTAAGATTTTGTCCATACTAACTATTTGCTGATGTCCTGCTGATGATTTCCATGCTAACTATTTGCTGGTATCCTGCTGATGTTGATTTCCGTACTAACTATTTGCTAATATCCTGCTGATGTTGATCTCCATACTAATTTGCTGATATCCTGCTGTTGTTGATCTCCATACTATTTGCTGATATCCTGCTGATGTTGATCTCCATACTGTTTGCTGATGTCCTGCTGATGTTGATCTCCATACTGTTTTGCTGATATCCTGCTGATGTTGAACTCCATACTAACTATTTGCTTATATCCTGCTGAGTTGAACTCCATACTAACTATTTGCTGATATCCTGCCAATGTTGATCTCCTGACTAACTGTTTGCTGGTGTCCTGCCGATATTGATCTCCCTACTATTTGCTGATATCATGCCGATATTGATCTCCCTACTATTTGCTGGTGTCCTGCCGATATTGATCTCCCTACTAACTATTTGCTGATATCCTGCCGATATTGATCTCCTTACTAACTATTTGCTGATATCCTGCCGATATTGATCTCCCTACTAACTATTTGCTGGTGTCCTGCCGATATTGATCTCCCTACTAACTATTTGCTGATATCCTGCCGATATTGATCTCCCTACTAACTATTTGCTGATATCCTGCCAATATTGATCTCCCTACTAACTATTTGCTGATATCCTGCCGATATTGATCTCCCTACTAACTATTGCTGATATCCTGCTGATGTTGATCTCCAACTAATTATTTGCTGATATCCTGCCGATATTGATCTCCCTACTAACTATTTGCTGATATCCATGCCGATACTGATCTCCCAACTAACTATTTGCTGATATCCTGCTGATGTTGATCTCCATGCTAACTATTTGCTGATATCCTGCTGATGTTGAACTCCATGCTAACTATTTGCTGATATCCTGCTGATGTTGAACTCCATGCTAACTATTTGCTGATATCCTGCTGATGTTGATTTCCATGCTAACTATTTGCTGATATCCTGCCAATGTTGATCTCCATGCTAACTATTTGCTGGTGTCTTGTGATGTTGAACTCCATGCTAACTATTTGCTGATATCCTGCTGATGTTGATCTCCATGCTAACTATTTGCTGATATCCTGCTGATGTTGATCTCCATGCTAACTATTTGCTGGTGTCCCTGTGATGTTGAACTCCATGCTAACTATTTGCTGATGTCCTGTGATGTTGGTCTCCATACTAACTATATGCTGGTGTCCTGCTGATGTTAGGATAAGATAAGATAATGTTGCTTATAGCCCAGCCGACCGCAGAGGGCCACATCAGGGCTGTCACCACGTTAAAATCAACTCACCAGTCTGCTGATGTTGAACTCCATACTAACTATTTGCTGGTGTCCTGCTGATGTTGAACTCCATACTAACTATTTGCTGGTGTTCTGCTGATGTTGATTTCCAGGCTGAAGCTTTGCTGATTTTCTGATGATTTTTAATTTCATAACTATTTGCTGATCTCCATGTTAAGTATTTGCTGATATCCTGGTGATGTTGATATGACTGATATCCTTCTGATGGTGACCTCCAGCCTAAATGTTGGCTAATATTCTCCTGATGTTGGTTTCCATGCAAAATGCTGATATCCTACTGATGTTGATTTTCACTGTCCTGCTAATGTTGATCTTGATAAATGTTTACTTCACAAATTTTTGTTACCAAATTGTTTTACATTTCCCCCCTACAGGTATGTTCTATTAAATCAAGAGAAAATTCAGCTTTGTCAAAGACTTCCTCATTAATGCTTTGTATGTCTCTTGAGAATTTATCCTGTTTTTCTTGTTAATTGTGATAGAACTTTTATTTCAAACCGCCAAATGGGCAAAAGGATCAAATCATCATTGTTGGTGTTACATGTGTGTGTGTTTCCATTTCCATATTTTACTGATCTTCATGGGTATAACAATAGCTAGTAAAAAAAAAAAAAAAGCACAAAAAACCCTTTCTGTGCATAGTGTGTAAGTGCCTCCATGGTTTTGGTGTATGTCAACAGGTAAAAGCCTTTGTTTGGGCGAATGGGCAGGCATTTCACAGTTTCATGGACATGGAGGATACAGAACATGTGGATCAACACTTCCGCACAGGCGTGTCGTAAGCGACTGTTTCCTCTTCATCTTTCGCATGATTCAAAATTTTCTCGTTGATTTCTAACGATTGTATAAATTTGTTTATCTATCTGACTATCTGTCTGTATCTCGATATACATGTGGATAAGTTACATTCAACACAGGATGAATTTGAAATGAAAAAAAATAAATTAATTGGGTCTGTAAGGATGAGAACAGTAGAAATAGCTGCAATAACCAATATCAACTTAACCCTTTCACCGCCATAGGCGCCTTTTGGCGACGACAGGGCAGAGCGCCGACGTTGCCATTTGGCGACAAAGTAGGGTGACCTAACTCCCGATACTCTCACGATCCAAGTTCATGAGATAAAAAGCCAGCAAAAAACGTCATAGTTGGGGGATGGTCTGGCCCGTGCTCACAGCCATTTGCTTTGTCAGAACACTATTCAATTCAGTGTTTCATCGACTTTATTCCGATTGTTTTTCCATTCACTATGACATCACCACCAAGCACTTTACGTACTCGACCTTGCCATACATTTACCACACATCAAGTGCTGGGAATATTGAATAGACGGTCAGTTGTTCCTAATACAGATGAAGAAGACCCAGATAGTTACAAGGAAACAACGATAGTGAGGGCTTGACCGATTATTGCAAGGTGAAGCGTTGGACCGTGGCCAAATAGTTGGGAGAGGAGGTGTGCTGACAAGAGATAAGACTAGACGCCCACTTACTACCGCAGTGCCCCAGTGTTTTTGCGTTGAGCCAGCCAGCACTGACTGACTGATGGGTTATGTGAGGGGGCCAACTAAGACTTCAGGCAGTGAACTTCACACACGCTGTGGGCCGACACTTGCTGGTCGAGGTTGAAGGGAGCGTGGCCGGCTGACACGTGAGAGGCGAGCAGCAGACATGTTGGATGGGTTTTATGAATAGCTGAAGGGCTCTCAAAGGTTCAGAGA
The DNA here is from genome assembly GCA_018398815.1 of Conus ventricosus. Taxonomy (NCBI): domain Eukaryota; kingdom Metazoa; phylum Mollusca; class Gastropoda; order Neogastropoda; family Conidae; genus Conus; species Conus ventricosus. The sequence goes on from CM031598.1 coordinate 68,248,146, forward strand.
CCAACAGGCACATGAATGACTTTGTGTTCATAAAAAAATATTACTGTTGAGAGTGAAAGGGACGTGTGTGTGTGTGTGTGTGTGTGTGTGTGTGTGTGTGTGTGTGTGTGTGTTTTGTGTGTGTGTGTGTGTTCCCTTTTTCTTTCTTACATGTGTACCAGTTAGGCATAAGCATGTGTGTGTGTGTGTGTGTGTGTGTGTGTGTGTGTGTGTGTGTGTGTTCCCTGCTATTGGAGTAGTTGTATTTGTGGCTGTTTCTTCCATTTTTCTGTTGGAAATATACTTTCTGGTCTTCAATCGTGAGTGGAGTATTTTTCCTCCCTTGTTGAGAGTTTGTTGGCATTCTTTCTTCATTTTTTATGTTTAGAAGAAACATAACATTCTTTTTTTTATTTTGCATTTTTTTTTGCACTTGAAAGTACTAAAAATTTGAAATTGTTGTTGACTTACCATTACTAACATAGTATGATATAATAAAAGTACAGTGTATCTCCTCCATTTTACAAAAAATAGCATGAGAATTGGTTGTTTAGTTCCAGAGATATCCGTGTTTCACATATGCTGGTATAAAATAAGAGCTTTTTTGGAAAAAAAGGCTGGCGATGGGGATTTATCCAAAATAGAATGTCTGGCGGTGAAAGGGTTAAGGGGGAGACTACCAAAATGCATTCTACTTCATTCGTTTTATAACTCATTCACAGGATAAATTCTTGCCTCATGAATTTCTTTTACATACAGTATTTTAAGTGCTGTTCCAGTAAGGTGGTGTTCAATTCATTTTATCCGACCTCTTGCTGTTCATCCCATCACTGAAACTGAATATTTTGGCCACAACCAGTTGTTGAGAAGTGTTGCAGGACACATGCTATGATGTGATCTTTTCCAACAGTTTGTCCTGATGGACAGATCTGGTCTCCTGTGGGTAACCAATTGGTCCAAGCAGCCCAATTTGTCCAAACAGCATGTTCAAACATTTCAAATTGTCCAAATAGCCCGATTCGATCAAACAGCTCGATTTTGCCCAGAGTTTTTAAAGAACCTTCGTAAGTTTTAAATACTGTATTAATGGCTTTCACTCTGCCCCCAACCCTTAATGTCTGTGCCTCCCACTATCTCTGCCTACCTGAATGTATCATCATTATCTTATCTTTGAAGTTATTTTGTGTGTCTGTGTGTCTGTCTTCTTATTCCTTATGAAAATTAACAGCTTTCAACTGATTTTTCCAAATTTAGTATGACCCATCATATGCTGGGTAGAGTAACAGTGACTCTTTTTTGATAGACGGTTGCATAAGTTGCATTTTTAATGAGGCTGAATGGTGAATCAAAGCAGTATCCTGGTTTGCAGCGGTCTATGCTAAACACAGGGGGTTGCAAGGGGTTGAGGGTGGGGCTGAAGAGATGATGCATTCCAAGTACTGGAACTCTCGGCTCTGATGTTGCTGAGCGTTTTGCGTCATACACCACGCAGGTCTAACAGTTTCCAGAGAGACTGTTTGTGACTACCTGATAAGCTGACAGATCTGAAAGAGCCTGATGAATACCTTTTTGGTGTGCTGCCTAAATTACTTCCCTCAGAGTTCACAGAGAAGAAAATGAAGAAAACAAACCCATGCCGATCAACGAGTTGTTGCTGGTATTCAAATGCTTTCTTTAAAAGTGGTTCTACTATGGTCCAGGAGCGCTGATCCAGAACTTTGCATTACATCTTTCTGACAAGTGCGAGGAGAGACATGCCTTTGTAGGTGTTACAGTCTTTTTTCCCTTCCTTCCTTTTTCCTGATGAGTACCATAATAGTTTTATGCCAGTGTGCCTCTATAGGTGTAACATTTTTTTTTTCCTTCCTTCCTTTTTCCTGATGAGTGCCATGATAGTTCTATGCCAATGTGCCTGTGTAGGTGTTACAGTCTTTTTTTCCCTTCCTTCATTTTTCCTGATGAGTACCATGATAGTTCTATGCCAGTGTTTTGGGACCTGCCTTTCCTTTTCTTAGTAAAAAAAAAATCACAGCAAGCTGGTTATTCCAGTTTGCTTACAAGCAGGTGTGGATTCCATTGTTATGTGATCTATGGCTGCAGCCTTGTTCTGTGGACTGGCCTTCATTGCCACTTTGACACCCACCTGCCTCCCATCTGCAGAATGGTTGGTTCAGTGTGTTTGGGTGTGCTTTGGGTGTCAAGGTATGCACAAGGGTAGAGTGGTTGTTAAGCCTGGTATGGTGCAGGGGGTCTTTGAACTTCTGCTATCTTTGTGAGATTGGGTCGTCTCCATACAGATTGGGTCGTTCCATCTTTGTCATAGAGTATGGTGGGAGGTCAAGAGGAACACCTTGGAGTCACATGGTCTTTACTTTCTCATAAGAATCCTCTGCGGAGCATCTGAAAAGTGCACTTAGTTTTTCTCCATGTATTCCATGCAGATTCTTTTGATGCTTTCCATTGTTCTCTTGCAGTTGCAGAGTATTCTCGCAGCTCTTTGTGTCACTGAGTCTTCTTCCTGTGTAGATTTGATCCATGCTCTTTTCAGTCTCTTTTTGTGGAATTTCCTTTCACAGTATCATTCCACCATGTTGTTGTTTTCCTGTGTCCTCTGCCACACTTGTTTCCATCTTTTCACAGCGCATAAGCAAGAGTCTGTCTCTGAAGAACTTCCAAGCTTCTTTGCTTGTCATGTCCTTGGTAAGCATGAGTTCCAGTTTCTCTTTGATGGTTTTTCAGATGTCTTCCTGGACCATTGAATGCTGACATTTTCTCAGGTGGATCCGCCAGATGGTCTGATTTTCCTTCTAAAGAGTACTTTTCATGTTGTAATGACCCACATTGAGGTTGGTCCATGGTCAGTGTCCAGTTGTACTTTAGGTATCATTCTAGCATCATTTGCATGTTTGTCTTTGATGTTCTTGTCAAAATAGAATGTACTCAGGATGGTGTGTTCAAGTTATACCATCTGCACCAGGTATATCTTTGGCTGGGGCGTTTAGCAAATGAATGTGTTGAAGATGAACAGGGCATGATTTGCAGAAAGCTTCAAAAGCAGTTGTCTGTTATTGTTGCACACTGTGTTACTGTCACTCAAAGGGCTTAGGTGTGGGAGTCAGGACATTCTTCACCTACCCTGTCTGCCACCAAAGTTGTCAGCAACAATAATGTCATAATTATCTGGCTGTTTTGTTTGTGATTCTGTCTATTCAGTTCAAAGAATATGTCCTTGTCTTCCTTTGTCATTGTGTGGTACATATGCTTGGAAGAGCAGGTGATCCCGTCCTTTGCCTGAATATGATCTTGATGATTCTTTCTGAAGTATGTTCAATTTGCATCAGCTTCTTTGGTGTATTTTTTTTATAAATGAGAGAGATAAAGAAAAATATCAGTAGACCTTTTGTTCCAAAGTAGAGAACAGAGAAATGTGTGTTCTGGCTCCCCCGGTCTCAACCAGTTTCGACCGGGCGACTCCAGAACACACATTTCTCTGTTCTCTGACAAGTAAGGCTTTAACAATGAATAATCCATCACACATTCTCTTTTAATAACCAAAAAATAACGATTATCTACAAACATACATACTGTGTAGGATTATCCGTTTTCAATACTAATTTACTAAACTTTTCAGATTTTAGTTTTTGCTTAATCCTGTGTTTTTCCTGATCATTCTCAATAACATCATTTTCACGCAAACATTCATCAAATGCATCTTTGTCTTTCATGTGAAATAAAACTACAGTCTTTAACTGTTCTCTAAAGTCTTTTAAAACTGAGTTATATTTTTGACATAAAATCCACACACTTATCCCAGCATGTCTTCCACTGAAAGCCAGTTTCGAAAAAGTGTTTCTTTTTTTAACTATGTCTTTTTCGCCAAAACAGTCACTAAATAAATAGTGTTGTTTTTCCTTCAAACAATTTAAAAAAAAGGTTTAGACACCCCCAGTTTATTCGGGGATCAACTAAAAAATTTTATTATCAGTCCTTAAAACCTTCTATTATATATCTTGCCCCTTTAAGTTTTGGGGCAGAAAATCACAATAGATCAAATTATAACGATAAACTTTTTTAAACAGGTTGAGGATAATATTTTTTTCCCACAACCATTTTTCCACAAATTAATGAAAAAATGAGGGTTTTGTCTAAATTTAAACTGCCCCCTAGTTTTATAATAAAATTTAAATCTAATCCAGTTTTGTTTTTATCATCCCTCTTTAAAAACTTGTTCTTTAAAAAAACCCTATAAGGTCTAAATGTGAAAAAATTAACCCAAATTTATCCTGTAATCGTTTCTATTTAGAAAATTTAAATTTGTCGCGGTTGTTATGACCAATATCCTCACCGTTGTAAGAACAACGTGGTAATTTTAAGTTTTTTCAAGTCTAATTTTTTCCCACCAATAAAAATTCCCTTTTCATAAGATTTCACTGACGCCCACGCCCCATTTTTTCCCTTACTTTAAAAGAACAGAATTTAAAAATATCATTGTGAACGTGTCTCCTAATTTTGTGGGGGAAAACTTAATTTTGAGAAGCACCTCTAAAACCGTTTCTTTTCTGTGGGGATGTATGTTTATTCCCATAGGGTTTTTTCAACCCTTTTTCCCGACAAATTGTCGTCCGGCTAAATTTACATGTAAAGGGCCAAGTTGAATGCTTTTCTAAAACTTTTTTGGCGGCTAAAATTAAGGGCTTATAAATTAAAAATTTTATTTCCCATTCAAATATGGTTCTTAAATCCATTTGAGGTCAGGTTTTCGAACTATTTTATTTTCATATGGCCAACATTTTTTGCTTCAAATTGCCAGCTGTTCATTTTTGGGAAAATTTTTTTGCTTCGCCAACCTCTTTGCTTTTATAATCACCCAATTTTTATTACTCAAAACATAAAAAAGCGCCTACTAAAACCCGTTCTGTTCAAAGTCTGAAAACTCTGCAAGGTTTTTTAATTCTAAAGTTATACACCAACAGGCCCAATGTAACCCCCGATTCATCTGGCCCCGGACATTTTTTAGACAGTTTATTATTTTTTTTCCCAAAACAATGTGAGGTTATCACTTTTTACGAATTTCCCCCGTTTTGTCTGTGTTTTTTTATACGAAATGATCCCCTTTTCCCAAAAACAATCTTTTAAATTTTAAATTTGGGGGAATTGTAAAAATTTCTAACGAAAATAGCAGCTTTTCCCAAGGAAAGCTCTTTAAAACATTTGGGCTTCCTAAAAATTTTTTTCAGTTTTGCTCGCTCGTCCAAATGAACATAGAGAAATAAAATTTTGAAAAGATCGAGCGGATTTTTCCCCCTAAAAAGTGTTTTGCTGGTGAACAAAAAATTTTTTAGCGTCCGGACGTTAGTTGCAAACCCTAACATTTTAGCGTCGTTATCAAAAATAATTTGTTTCTTCGGCTTAATGTTATATTGTTTTTGATTTGCATTTTTAAAAGTTAAGATAATGTCTAAGTTACCATTTTTCTTTTAAAAAAAACCCCCAAAAACCATCAGGTATTGTTAACGGGTAAATTTATTTGCTTCCCCTTTCAATTTTTTGAATCTTTATTTTTCCCTAGCTTTACTTATATTAAACCATACGACTTTGTAAAATATTCTGGAGCGCGACCATTTTGGTTCCACAATCTTCCAATACTTTTTTTTAAAAAAACGAAGGATGTCTTGATTGTTATTTTTTACAAACATTTTTTAAACGAAATAAAAATGAGGCTTTTAAAAAATATAAAAAAGATGCAAAATATTCGTTGGGGGCCGCCTAAAAATTTTAAAAAATATGCAACTGATACTCTTGTCTTGCTGTGACCCAGACGCATTTTTCAAAAAAAAGGTGAGACCCCATAAAACAGATATTTTTAACCCTCCTTTAAAAAAAAGACTACATCGCCAAAGTGTGGTTTAGTCATCCGATGCATTTTATCAGAACCATTAACTTTGCTGTGTTTTTCATAACTGGGTGTGGATTTGGTATGCTGATCATCTAAATTCCCCTGACCTTTTGGTGGGGTCAGTGTACAGATTTCTTTTTTATTACACCTTCGGGCGTATTTTGACTGAACTGCAAGCACCATTACCAAACGACAAACCGTTTAATCCTTTCACAACAAATAGACATAAAGGCTTTTAAAAGGTCGTCAAATTCAATATTAATGTTAAGACAGACTTTAGACAAAATCGGATCTTAATCATGGCTTGGGGCACCCTTTTTTTTGGGGCGTGCACAGAAAGTATAAGAACGGGACCTCCTTATAAAATTTTTTCTTTTCAGGCCGACTGTTTCACCCGGGCCATAAGCAAGAGCAAAATCAGCTGGACAAAAATTATTTTAGACATATTGGGCTTAACAAAAGGGGAAAATGAACAAAAATAAACACTCTATTGTCTTACTTTGGTGTTTGCTGGTTCGAAATCACAAACAAATCGGCTAACTAATTTTTCTTAGCTTTGTGCACAAAAAAAACAGCAAATTTTAGAGGACCATTAATTTCAGTTGATTTACCTTCAAGTATAAAAAGGACCAACATGTTTTACAAAAAGCAAGATGAAAGTAACTTTGCTTTTTGGCATGGTTTATACATGCCCCTTTCTAACCTCAGACTCCGGTGGGAACAATAATAAAACTACAACAATAAAATCCTTGTAGCAGGAAATAACAGAGGTTGGGAAAAACGACATAACGGGGCCATATAGACAAACATAAAAAAACACCCAAATTAAGTCATCCAACCTAGGGTCCAAACCCCAAAAGACTGTTGAAGACGTGGACTTTGTTCGCGAGCCATGAATATGAAAAGACGCACTTGTTATTGGTTTAAAAACTGGCCCGGTTTTACTTGGTTTTTTATTTTATAAAATAACCCAACTTTTAAAAGAACTAATGCCCATAAGTGCTCGGCCAAAAAAGCCAAACTTTTGCTTGCATAGAAAAAACCCAGCTAATAACACTCCTAAATACCAGGAAAAGATCTATGTTTTTACCGGCTTTTTTTTTTAAAAAACTCGCAAAGATCAAGCTGTTTCTTTCCCCCTGATTTTCAGGTGATGCGATGGAGCACTAAATTTTCCCCTCCACCCCCGCCCTTAATAGCCATCACCAGACTTATTTGCAAATCCAAAAGGCCGTTTAACGCTGCAAATGTGCACCTTTTTCTCAAAACGTTTTTATTCGTTCTGCTAGGTTGTGTTTTCATTAAAATTCTTTGGATAGTTTTCTCTTTTCTAATCACTTGAGTCTAAGGGTCTGGGGTTAAGACGCCGCTTTTAGTCTTGCTGCTCTTTCTTTTTCAAATTTTTAGTCTTTTGTTCTATTCTTTCTTTATCATCCGCCCTAAGTTGGCGTCGTCACCCTCAGCGAGTTTTTTTTTTTCTTTTTTAAAGCCACTAGTTCAGTCAGTTTTGCTAATTGTTTTTAAATTCACCTCTATACGGGTGAGTTGTTTTTAACGTGGGACAGCCCTGATAGGGCCCTTTGCGGTCGGCGGGGGCATAAGAAAACATTATCTTATCTTATCCTAACACCTCTAATTTTTCTTACATTCCGATTAATACCCTCAAAATTCTTGGGGGGGGTTTTGGGGGGATCTTAATTGTTTTTAATGCTGTTTCTTCTGAAAACTTTTTTCTGCTTCTCTTTACATTTGTTGTTTTTTTTGCTATTGGAATTAATTTTTTGTATTTTCTATGTTTTGGGTGGAACTGTTGGGAGTTCTTTTGATGTTTTAAAGGGGTAGCAACTGCTTTCCTCTTTAATTTTGGTTTTGGTTCAGTAAACCAAGGCGATCCCGCTCGCTTGCACTGACCCTTTGTCTAATTGCACCCCCACCTCCCCCCTTGATGGGTTTTCTTTTATACGAGCTGAACACGTTCCCCGTTCCCCCTTTTTCACAACAAATGGTTTCTTTTAGTTTAAAATCATCAGGGTATTATTTTTAGGGGGTTTTTTATTTTTTTAAAACTTTGGTATAATGATCTGACTTTATTTTCTTTTAATTCACCCCTTTTTGCTCCCCTTCACTATTTCATCCTCCAATAAATCTCCGACGTGCTGTTGAAAGGAGTTTTTTTCATCTTGTTGTCTGCAGGATCACTAATATCAAAACGCATCTTCAAGCACCATTTTTTTAAATAATTAACTTTTTTTTTTGTTTTATAAAAATGTCACAATAAAATGGCTCGATTTTTTACCCGCATAGAAAGCTGAAAAAACCCCCCATGGCGTGAAGGGAAAAAAACGGAATTTATTTTCCCCAAAAAATCCATTTATTGAGCGGTCAAATTCTACTGCAAATTCCAGACCTAGGAGCGGTGATTTGATTGTCCCGGGCTTGCAGGCTTATTTTAAAAATAAAACTCGCTCAAAAAACAGCCCCAAACCCAAACAGTTGTCCAAATTGGGGGGGCAATCGTTAAAAAAATTTTCTTAAAATTTGGGGGGGAAAAATATTTTCTTCACAATGCAGACATTTTTTAAAACCTATTCGATCTATGGCAAAACCGGAAGAAAGGGAAGTCTTCGTTTAAAGGGAATCGGCAATAAAAAAAGGCACTAAAACTTAGAATAGACGCCGAACTCGACCCAAGGCAAAAAACAGAAAAAAGGCTTTACCCGTAAGTTAGGGTTTTGGGGAAACGTTTTTTTTCATTCCCCTAGTTTTTTGAGTTGTTAAAAACGCATGCCCCCCACCTTCAAGGGGGATTAAAAGACAGATTGTCTACGAACTAATTTTAATGACTACAAAATTTTTAGATCAACGACACCCAAGCAAAAACAGCATTTTGACTCTCGTTTGGTTTGATGTTGTTTGCAACTCTAAAATTAGCAGGCTGATTTAGCAACAATATGAGTCACAATTTGAAAAATATTCGAAAACGTGCGTCCATTTAAAAATCCTAAAAGCAGGGGAGACGCTATAGGAATTTTTTAAACTTGTGTCACGCAAAAACGCTTAAAGGTATTTTTTTGCTGGGAGTGAAAACCCTTCGCAAAAGGAAGTGAAAAGTTTTTTTAACCAAAAAAAAGAAAGTGCAATGTACAATGATGGTATCCCAACCAAAACTTCTACGGACTTTGACCTTATATCATTTTTGATGAAATAAAAAATTTTTTGGGGTGGGAGGGTAGAAACCCAACAGCAGACCCTTTCGCTAAAGATCTAACCTTCCATGGTTTGGCTTGATGATTATTTAACAACAAAAAACGGTTATGGATTACCTAAGTCAACAAGGTAATCTTCATGGAAGGGAGAAAAGGTTAAAGACGTAAAAATTCAAATTGAAAAGAAAAAGAAGCCCATAAACCCCTTAAAGACATTTGTTTTTATTAATTGATACACGCTGAAAATTGCAAAAAACAGATTGGCCAAATAAAATAAAATTTTTTCTTTTTAAAAAACATCCTACTAAGCATTTTTCCAAAATTTCCTACAACCCGAGTCGCCAGAAGAAAGGGATGAAAAACCCCGACTAAAAACCTTAGATTAAAAACATTACACAAATCAGCAAGACTAAGCAGGCCTTTCAAATACACAAAAAAAAACGAAGGTATTCTGCTTCTTTAAAGCTGTTCCTATGTTAACTGGGCATCAACTATAAGGGCCCCATCACAGGAACAGTGTTGGTCTCTTAGCAACGGGGAAGGCCCCCCGCCTTTTACCTTAGGGGGTTTTGTCTTTAGCTCTGGCCGTTTCATTACTGTAGGTGCTGCTAGCAAAAAAAAAAAACTAAACTTCAAAAGCACACAGCCATGGTTCAACAATAAAAGCTAAACTTAGTTCCTTTTAAACTGATAATAAATAAAGCACTAGCTGACTCAAACATCAGGATGAAGAATTTAATCGTTTTTCAGGGCCATTTTAAAGACACAAAAGACAAAAATTTTTCTTTAAAAAAAAGGGAAGGACAATTTTTCTCAACAGCCCAAAGCCGAGCAATAAAAAAGGGAAACTTAAAAAAGTAAACAAACATTAAAAATCTGCTCTAAACAGCCCATTAACAACGCCCAAAAGGGGGTTTATATTTTGTTTTGGTCTCCAAAAAAACTGTTGATATGATCAATTATTTTTTTGATTTAAATAAAATTTTTAGTTAGAAAAGAAATCAGCATGGATAAGAAATGAAAGGTCCAGACAATTTTTTGAAGCAATGCGGAAATTTATCAAAAAAACTGAAGAATTGATTTTGAAGTCATTGATCCAGCAAGCGACGGCAATGTTGCTCTGCTATTTCTCAAAGTTCCCCGGGGAAACTAAAATAGACCCCCGTTAAATAAGTTAGTGTTTAAAACGTTAAAACAAAAATGAGAAAATCTGAAGTTGGCTCAACTAAAAGCAACTATTCTTTCTCATAATGACTTAACACCCGGTTGGGGAGCCAACTCTTAAAACGTTTGATGAGCCCCGAAGAAGCTAATATGAGAGGCTTGGGTTTGGTATGGGGGAAGTCTTAGAGACAGATTAAAACATCAAGTATCACCGATTGTAGGCAATTTACATTCCACTACCCCAGCTTAGTTTTCAAAAAAGCAGTTTTAAAAAATAAAGAATACAGACAACAAATGTTTTTTGTGGTGTGTTCTCGCAAGGCTGCTTACGTCCGCAAAAACGCAGAGAAGTTCTAACAACACCCTTTCATCAAGATTTAACTTTTGTGGAATATCCTTTCCGTTAGCGGGATTCCATACAGTTTGAAAAACAAAACAAACCAAAAAGTTAATGTCACACGGGGTTAAGAAACAAATCTAAAGCCGATTAAAGTGTCAAGAACAGCCAACAATTTTCGAACCCGACAAAAACAGTTGACTTATGCTGATGTTTTCCCCCGACGCATACACATTAACCACAAGAGTAGATTATTGCGCATACTACAAAAAATTATGGCAAAAAAAGAATTTTTGTAGAAAAAAGTTTTAAAAAGAATTCCATCGTTAAAACGGCGATGAACATAAAAAACTTGTAAAGGGCCCTTGCTTAATACGAACTAAAAAAACGCCCCCAGAAGGCAGTAAAGTTAGTTTAAGAACTGGAAAAGGATGAAAAAAATTTTCCCTATGTTTTTTTTCGCAGACTTTTAATCACTCATTGTTTCCTTAAGAAGGGCCAGCCCACAAAAACTTCGAAAAACAGCTTATGAGAATCTCAATTGTTCATTTGCCCTTTATTTTTGTTAGGGCGGATGGCGTCATTCAGCACCAGAATATATAAGGGCCCCAAAAGCGGGTAGAAATTTTTACACCATGCAGCAAGTGCGAAAGACTGTTCAAAAATCTGAATTTATCTGAAAACATGGGTACGCCCAAAGACCAAAAACAGAGACTCAGCCACACATTTTGGTTTGTGGTTTGAACTCAGTGAGGAAGCCAACCAAAAGTAAGAGACCATGAACATTAGGGAAAGTTTTGAGGAGCAGACACAACAACGCAATCTTCAAATAAAGTTTGAACCAAAACATGGAACTGCCCAATTCTTTTATAACTTGGAGTTACGATCTCATCTTTTAAAGAAAGCATGGGGTGCCTTCAGGGTAAACTGCATTGACATTATGAAAAAATACATGTGTTTTTTTTAAAAAAACATGTCCTTTTTATGACTCATGCGCCAGTGGGTCATTGAGTCACTAGCTTGTTCTTAAAATCCGCCCAATAAGGGGAAAAATATTTTGGACCCCAATCTTGTTTTGAAAGGGCGTTTACCCCTTTTGAGCATAAAAGTTGGGAAAGGTTTGATGAAGACTCCTTCCTCCAAGGGGGCGTTCTTTTAGTCTTAGGGAAAGGCATCAGTGAAAATCCGATACCACAGCTCAAGATGCTGGGAGAAGTTAAAAGGGAAAACAATGGGAGACAAATGACTCCTACTTGAGGCAGATGTTGTTTGTTGCGGAGTCTTTGAAAATTATAGAAAGCCTGCTGAAACTTCGTTTGGATCCTGCGCATTTAAATTTCTGCGCCCGGGGGAGTTGGGATGCTTCTTTAAAATTTACTGGGTACAGATTGATTTATTTCTGACCTACCAATGATCGATGATTGAAAACGGTTGCGTGGAGGAATTAGTATGGCTCGCATCATACTGTAAAGCAAAAAACAAATATTGGACGACATGATCCAAATAAAAGGGCTAACTATCTCGTATTTTGACGCAAAAAATCGTATGGGGGGGCCCATGGCGCAATCACTTCCCTTACGCAACTTCAAGATTTTCACAAGCGGCGGTACAAATAAAATTCAAAAAAACAATTTTAAAGGGTTGAACATTTAACGCCGGGGCAACAGCGCGGATACATTTCGGAATTTTACTTAGAATATCCTTAAAACTCCATGACCTGCATAATGAATACCATTAGCAGCAGAAAAACCTAAAGATGAATCCAAGAGAGCCGCCTAAACTTGGCCTAATCTTCGAGGGAAAAAAAAAATTATGTCGTCATTCAGACTTCTACAATTTTATTTAAGGCTGGTTTGAAGTTTACGCTTTCATCGTAAATTTTCTTTTACAAAACAGTTCATAAACCATACACATGAAGAACACTGATCTTAAACTAAATCCCCCGTGCTTTAGAAAAAAAACTTTTTCCCAGCATAACAACAGCGTTTGGGAAAAACTATGGAAATCCGCACAAGCGCAAAAAGTCAGTTGGTTACCAGAGGAACGAAGCAATTGCCCTTCCCAAAAAAAAATTTTCAGGACTTTAGAAGATTTCATGATCACTTTTGGTATAATGATGAAAAAAGAAGTCAAATTAAAAGCCCCTTTTTATTGGGTTTACCCGTTTTAGAATTATCAAAACTTTTTTAAAGTTAGGTTTTTTTATGACTCTTTTTAAACCCCCGTACCGAGTCCCGGTCTTTTCACGATACAACCGTTTTGTTATAGATATCCCCCCGAAGACATCTATAAAGCTGGGAATTGAATACTAAAGGGGATGCGGGGTGGTACACACATCCGATTATCCTAAAAATTCGCCTTTACATTCAATTTTAAAAAAAAGGTTTTAGGGAAAGATGAAGGAGAATTATCTGGAAAAGGTGATTTAAAGGGGTATGTTTGGGTTTTAAAGGGCGAAAATGCGTATTTCAAGCAGGAGAAACCAAAGAAAGCAAAGGGGAAAATCTCGCGTGGTTTTCAGCGAGCATATCACATGACAAAATCAAAGAAGCATTGTTTGGGAATAAAACTTTTCATCATGACAACGTAAAAAATACGATCTAAACTACATGAAATCAACACAAAGGTTGAACAAAGAAGTCATTTGATAGAACAAAACAAAACGAGTATTTGTTAATCCAGAGTTTTCATATGCATATGGACATTATAGAACCGTAAAATAATTAAAGCGGAACTGTGTCTGGTGGGATTATTTGTAGTTCTTCCTTTACAAAAGATCTTTGAGGAGCTGGTTGTTTTGTTGTGTCAGTTTCTCGTAAATAATACACGGGCGATTCATCTTTACAATTCTTTTTATTTCATATGGATCAACACTCCAAACTGGATCGGTTGCCCTGATGCGAGTGTCCCCTTCTGCTTCCCCCGGTAAATAAAGGTACCTTACTTTCAAACCCAAATGGTAATAGTTTGCTGGATGAACTGGAGTCTTCAGCAACATTTATTGTTTTTCTTTTGATTGCTTGTACTGGTTTTAGCCCTTTAAATTCTTCATTATTCATTGCGCGCAAAACTGAGGGCAGTCTTCTAACCCATTCTGTGTTGCGAGAATTGTCAATAAGCTCTCTGTGATACTGGTAAGAAAAAAGTCTTTCGGCTAACTGTTTGTTAAAGTTTTCGACTAAAGCCTGTGATCTGTGAACTCCCGGAATGCCTCTTTTAATGGTAACTCTATGTTTTAACAATAATTGATTCACTTGGCCTTTAAATTCTTTTCCGTCATCGACTTGAATCATGCGAGGATAAGTTAAAGGTCCTCGCTGGTATATCAGCTGTATAGCGACAGCAACAGCAGAAGCACTCTTTTGTGTTAATGGTTCCGCATCTTTGTATCTTGAAGCTATGTCAATGACTGTAAGTGCGTACTTAAATCTTTTTCGTCTAATCGTATTAGAGGGTAAATATAGAAGGTCCATTTGATGGGTGTCGTTTGGAGTTGTATTGACAAAGTGTGGTCTCTGTATTCGTCTAGGCGCAGGTAAATAAATTTGCCAAATCGCTTGTTTAGATAACCATTCTTTTGCTGTTTGTTCACTGACACCCGCTGCTTGGCTTAGCTTTTTTATTGCCGTGATTCCCTTCCAATATCCTTTTGGTGAATAATAGATTTTGTTCATTTTTTATTCAGCCATATTATGCGCAACAAAATAGACAACAGTCATACCAACGACAATAAACGCGATTTCTTGCGTCTTTTGTTTTTCTGATGGTTGATAAAAGTTGCTGAATTTTGGTGGGGGCAATGTCTGGATTGGTTTGCCCGTTACTAGATAATATTCTTTTATTGCTTGATCAACGTCTTTAAATGTGTAAGCTGCATGTCCCTGTTTTTTCAGCGTGTTATTAATAAAATCTAACTGCTCAATTCTATGCTTTTCATAGTGATCTTGTGCTGCGGCTAGTTGCTCCACAGCTTTGTTATGTCTTTTTCTCTCGTCGTCATCCCGTAGTTTACTAAACGCGTAATTACTTCCGCTAAAAGCAAGCGCATTCACCACAGCGCCGCCTATCATCATTACGAGTGAAGCCATTTTTTATAAATGTATTTTTTTTACATATTTATATTCTCTGGAAATTATTCCTTGCTTAACTAGAAAATCTTTCGTAGCGAGCGAAGCTGTAATAATAGCGATTAGCTTTGCTGAATCCTCAAAGTCTAGTTTGCCAAGATCTGCTGGTTTTATTTTTAACAGGCTTTTACCAAGCATTGAGTATCCTACACTTAGGCCTCCAATAACAGCAGAATGGTATACAGGTTGGCGACAGTTTTTTCGGCGCTCATTTTAAAAAATAAAATAATTATAATTAATAAAAAAACATGAACAGCGATGATTTGCTACAGCTACAGGGCAGCCTAAACCTTCCTAAACTTATGAATGACCAAGTTGATGACCAAGCTATTATGCCCAAAAAGGAAAGGTTGTATTCTTTGGCAGCATGTGGAAAACAAAACAGTTCCTCGGAACTGAATTCAGCATAGAACAGATTCAACAGATGTCGCCGCAAGACATTATAAAGTATCATAACAGGTATGAGGCGCAGTTGGGGTCGAGAATGGTAAAAAGTGTGGGGCAAACGGTTCTTAGTTTGTACACTAAACTAGTCAGTAGATTTGCTCCCATTGATTCTGAACAAGATCTTACGTATGATTTAACGCAAGATCCAGTTTTAACAAAGTCATTAGAGTCTCTAAGCTGTGATTTATATTACAGATTTGGAACATTGTTATCGCCGTTAATCATGGGATTAATTACTTTTAATCATATAGATTTTATTTCCCTTCAAAATGAACGAGTCGGAAAATCAGCAGAACCAGGAAACATTGAATCAGAAAACACTGAATCAAGTCGAGAAAGTGACCAGTAAACATCCTGGACGCATTGCAGCAGGAAAAAAATTAGCAGAGTGGAACAAACAAAAAAAAATTACAGTTACAATCACAAAATATAACTCATCATGAAAACATAACACCGCTAACGCCAACAGTTGATTCAATGCCAGCTCCAGAACAAGAGCAAGTTAATTCAAGGGCACCAAAGTCTTCATGGAATATTGAACTTAAAACAGTTGTCATTTTTGGCGCCATTGCTGCTGCTGGGGGCAGTTATTACGGTTATAAAAATATATAAACAATGGCGACAAAAACAAAAGAAGTTAAAACAACCTGAACCATTAAATACAGAAGACAACAGCACGCCAGCGCCGCCAATAACAAAAAATCATTTTGATCCATTTAAAATGCAATAATATTTTAAGAATTTAAAATTTAAATTTTTTTGATAAAAATAGATCATGGCGGATTATTATTTGTTTAAAATGATGGAGTCAATAAATAAAGACATGGAGTCTATAAAAGACATTTCCATAGACCAGAATTGTAATCAATGCGGTTGCTTAGGATGTAAGAACTTCATTAAGATCTATGCTAACCAATCTCACACCAAGGGCGTTAAAGCAAGACATCCTCAACGATGACGCGTTTTTGAGGCGTGTGTGTACTATATTAGACATCTACTATTTAAGATAAAAACATAGATTGTATTTTTTAATAATTATAACATAACTTGAATAAGAACTTGGTTGTACTTAAAGGATGACTTAATTACAATCTTGAGGTAACTTAATTAAGAACTTAATTAAGAACTTAATCAAGAACTTAATCAAGAACTTGAAGTAACTTAATTAAAAACTTAATTAAGAACTTAATTAAGAACTTGAGGATGACTTAAGTAAGAACTTAATTAAGAACTTGGGGTGACTTGGGGTAGGAGTGTGTGTGGTGTACACAGAGCTTTATTATTTGTCATGTGTAACACCACTTGGTGCAAGACAGTGCTTGCGTTTTTGTGATTCATTGGCTCTTTTGTTTGCAAGTTCAAAGCAGCCACCAGGTGCATTTAACAAAAGCCTGATTGAATAAAACAAGACAATTGTATAAAGTACACCCGGCGGCCGCCTAAAAAGGCAGCCTAAAAGTTTGTAACAGGGCGTGGAAGCAGGACGTTGAAGCAGGTAAAGCAAAAAGCACGGGGCAGGAGTCCAGCAAGTAGACCACCGTTCACGCGCGCGTGAACGGCGAAGCATGACGTCAAAGTAGGTGAGGTAAGAA
Organism: Conus ventricosus; assembly: GCA_018398815.1. NCBI lineage: Eukaryota > Metazoa > Mollusca > Gastropoda > Neogastropoda > Conidae > Conus > Conus ventricosus. Next base: position 68,264,894 of record CM031598.1, read on the forward strand.
CTATTTTTAGAAAACTGTTCGGGGCAGGAGTCCAGCAAGTAGGCCACCGTTCACGCGTGTGAACGGTCCTATTTTAGGCTGTGCTTTAGCAGTTGCCTTCCGCCGTTAACAGGATTGCTGGAGCTCGCTTGTAATTGCTATGTGCAGATCTTGTTTCCAGTACTGTGCAAATTCCGGCACTTGCAGCATGGTTTTAATTTCATTCAGCTTGCTAAAAATAAAACGAAAGGGAAGGCCTACAGCATAAAACCTTGGATATCCAAAAAGAACACCTGCAACAGAACGTAATTTTCGTACGTGTACATCAGAATACCCAGTTTTTGCTTTCAACCAAACAGCCCAAGTTTCCTTTGTTCTCCCTTCTTTCCTTTCATTTTCCTGCCATTGTTTACACAAATTCAAGAAGTAACCAAACTGAATGTAAATTAACAAGGACTGTGCATCTTGCCTCCTCAAATTTCTCATCCCTTTTTGTAGTCTTTCTACAATTTCAGCTTCATTTGCTGTTTCGGAAAAATATCTGATCAGTAAAAGCTTCTCTGAAAATAGCTGATTGAACGTCAGCCTGATTTGCCATAAGATAGGCATGTAATTCTTGTGGTGTTGAAAGATCTGTTCTCCTTTTTTTGTCTCCTTTCTTTCTTTTAACAATTGCTCAAGCTTTCTTTTAGGCTTCTGTGGCAAATCCTGGGGTCCTTCCCTTTTAATCTTTTCAATTATTTCTGTCATTTTTTTAAAGTAGTCTTGATTCTCTTGCAAAATAAGCATTTCTTCCTCTGTCCACAATTCCGTTGGTGTTGGCGGTGGTAATGGAAGATTTTGAGCTTGTTGGAAAGTTGTAGCTGATTCCATGCCTTCCACCATGGTTTCATCCATTTCTTGAGTAATATTAGTGTCACTTCCATCACTAGCAGAAGGCATTAAAACACCACTCCCTGACTCGCCATGTTTTTAACACACACACAGATTCTCTCTCCGCTCAGCCCGCCTGTCAAATGTAAAATGGCGGCGGCTGTGTATGGTGGCCACAACACAAAGTGTCACGTGATTTAAGCCAGCACTTGATTCGATAAGAGGCTTGCGCGCAGTAAACATGACTAGAACTGTTTTAGCCTGGCGCAGCGCGAGTCCCGCCTTATGGCGGTTACAGTCCTAATGACAGACCTCAGCAGTAATTTGATACCTGCACTGGCGTTTGTGTATGGGGCGCGTTCAGCGACAGCTGCTTTTCCTCTACGTTGCTCTATGGGGTGCGTTCAGCCATTGCTGCTTTCCCCCTACGTTACTCTCTAAAAGTTTAGTAAATTAGTATTGTAGGGTAGAGAACAGAGAAATGTGTGTTCTGGAGTCGCCCGGTCGAAACTGGTTGAGACCGGGGAAGCCAGAACACACATTTCTCTGTTCTCTAAAGTACCTTATCCAAAAAACTACAGTACGTACTTGTGTATACAATCACAATCATACTCATATGCCTATAATTATTAGTGTATATTCGCATGTTTACCAACATAGAAAGCACACACATGAGATCAAATTTTTCTGATGAAATTCACTCAGTTTGGTAGCAAAGCAAAAGCACTATGGCCTCGAGGTTGACATTGTATTAACTTTGATCTCTGATGTTTATTCAGCAGCTTTGTTGTTTTGATGTCAGACTGGATATGACCAAGTGTTCAAAGACGGAGGAGGGTCTGGTCATGAAGGACGCGTGGGTGTTAGACGACAATCAAATAATACCAGTGAGTTGCTCTTTGCTGTGATTTTCCTTGCTTTCAAAGAGCATTGTTGTTTTTAATTTGCTCATCTTCTATTCTCTTACGGCAGTAAAACCTGCAGTGTATTCACCACTCCTTTGGACAAGTCAAATCGTGTTGTTTTCAGCTCATCTGAAACTTATTCAGGCACAGCCGCATTTTAGTGTATCACAGGCACATATCAGCACCAGGTCACCCACCAAAAGATCCCCTCCGCTAGTGCCAAGTCATATCAGCACCAGGTCACCCACCAAAAGATCCCCTCCGCTAGTGCCAAGTCATATCAGCACCAGGTCACCCACCAAAAGATCCCCTCCGCTAGTGCCAAGTCATATCAGCACCAGGTCACCCACCAAAAGATCCCCTCCGCTAGTGCCAAGTCATTCTAGCTGTGGTCACCATGCTTATCTGATTCAGAAACATATGGGACAGCTCCAACTGAGCCCTACTGATGACAGCGTTTTCCAGTGATGGCGCAGACTGAGCTTGGGCTTCTTCTGAAATGCAGAAATGTGAAAAACCCTGGTAATCCATCAGAACTAAAGAGTGATGTCAACAGAAGTGGAGGCCATGGGACAATAGAGTTTGAGCGTTGTTTCATTTTGGCTTGAAGTTACAGGTGATCAGGCTATGCCCCATGTTTCTTTCCATGATATATGCTGGCCTTGGGAAAACCCAGGAATTATAATTAAGTGCCTTATTAAACTTGACTTGTAAAGTGTGTAGTGCGCTGCCATTGTTTTAATTTCATATGGTTACATGTATTTTTTCCTGCAGATGTATCTGTGAAGCAGAGTATTGTTTGTGATTGCTTGTAAAGGTCTGTCTGCAGTGTAACTTGGAAACAGTTGTTGATTTTCATCCCTTTTTGCTGAGTTTTTGATGTGGTCAGTATCTACAACTGGTTCAATTTTGAAGTGTCTAGGCTCAAATCTAGGAATGCCGGATGAGAAGCCATTTGTAACTGAGTAAGAGCAGATGGCAAGTTGTTGGCAATTTTTTAGTTTCGTAGAGTGACTGCTGTAGCTGCTGCTCACACTCTTGCAAGGGAATGCAAAGAACGGCTCTTGTGTAGGTTTACCAACAGATGTTAGTTAAATTCAAGAATACTTTAACAAAATCAATGTTATGTGTGTTAGAGTCATGTTCTGACCTTTTGCTTCTCTTTGAATGGTATGTTTTATTATTTTTAACTTTGTAATGCGGCTTAAAGAAAACAGAAATGAACAGTCAAAGAAAATAACTTTGTGAATGGAGTTACTTTTTAAATGATCACAGTCAAGTTAATGAGATGAGCAGAAATAGAAAGCAAGCATTTTCACTTGATTGCAGTATTTGTATTGACTGGTAAGTTGCCTGCAAATTGTGTCACACCACAGATGCTGAACTCGGGTGAACAAGCATCATTGCAGTTATTCCTCTGTCACTTCAACTCTATTGAAGTTTTGATATTGTTGCTGGAATTATTCAATTTTCTCTGCTGTTTTCATCCAAATCTTTAGTCAGAAAAAAAATTGTCTGTGTCCAAATTAAAATCGGAAATTATTCAAGTTTAAAAGGCTGTGCCAGTCTTGAATAAAAGTTACTCTGTGTTAGGTTTCCTTATGGGAGCAAAACATACCCCACTTATTTACTGTGTGTCCAAATTACAAAATTAAAAAGATATGATTTGCGATAAGTCAGACTTCCTCACTTCAGTGCATCGGTGAGCATGACTTTTCACTCCTACTATCTTCATTGAGCATGACTTTTCACTCCTACTATCTTCATTGAGCATGACTTTTCACTCCTACTATCTTCATTGAGCATGACTTTTCACTCCTACTATCTTCATCAAACACAAGTTCAGTGTTACAACATTGTCCTTAATTAAAACATAAAACACTGAACAAGTATCAGATTTTGTGTTTGCCACAATCTTCCTAGAACCAGTAAAAAATGATTCCAATCAAAATTGATAAATAATATTGAGTAAACAATACACAGTTGATGTAGGAGTCAACAGGAAGTAACATTGTTTTTGCTAGAAGGAACAGATGTTGTTTCAGCCACAGAAGGGGTCTCTTTCCTATTATGGCCTTTAGAATGTCATTGTCTGCTGGACATTGTTTCAAGTGGTTCATGAGTACAGTTCAGGCAGGGACCAGTGCAATGTGCAATGTTAAGAGCATGTAGGGGGTTGTATCCTTTTCCAAGACATATTAATTTTATTTTGATGTCTTCTGTGGTGTTACACTCTGTTCTACTCAATTCTTTGTATCAGCTGATGATTACTGTTTTCTTTAAACATATGCACCAGATGATGAAGTTTCATCCAGTTTGTAAAAGGGCAAAATTTATGATCCACTTAAAAAATAGAAAAAATCCAACTGACTTTTCATGAGAGTTTTCACGTGCTTTTGTTTTTCTTTCCTCAGTTGTGGAAGAAAGATGTGCATGTGCTGGCTGTGGCAAGTGATGATGATGGACAGGCTGACCCCTGGGTAATGGACAAGATTTGCCATCTGTATCCTGAAGAGCGACGTCACCTGCTGGAGGTGGTGCACTATCCCCATGCTGGCCATTTATTGGAGCTCCCATCCTTACCCTTGTGTCGTGCCTGCTACAGCCCTTTCTTTGGTAAGCAGTGGGTGGGGCAGCTTGTCTAGGACACGAGTGCCATAGTTTTTAACATTCCAGATTTCAGATGTTTTTTCAATTGATATTTCTTCTCTTGCTAACGCTAATCTTTGTTTTGTTCTTTTTGTAGCTGCTGTTTAGATTGTTTGTATGGTCTTGCAGCTGGACTTTGATGTTGTTTGCAATTCCTTGCTGGACTTTATTGTTATTCATTATTCCCTAGCCATCTTCAAACAGTAGCTCGAGTGCTTTGTGATCAGGATTTACCTCACTGTGATTTGATGATGAAAAGCAATAGTGATAAAACTGTCCTTGACATACCCCAGGTATTAGTTGGAATCACATGGTAAGTCCGTTGGAAGTTCTCACCAAATTCACCCTTTTTATGTGTGAGTTTTGTGGAGCATACAGTTCCAAGAGTTTCTAGTCTTTCTTTCGCACAACTTGATCAAAAGGCATCTCTTGATCTACAGAAATGAAGTGTAATTGTTGCTGTTATTCGTATGTTTTCTTGTAAAGCTGATGAAGTACAAAGGTAATATCTGTGCATCCTTTTTTCTAAATCCAAACTGGGCATCACAGCAGCTTGTTGCCGGTCATTTGGTACCTTATATTCCATGCTCTTGAAAAACTATAGTAAGGCTTTTGCTGCCGATTTTCCAACAGGCAATAGCTTTGGTTGTGATGTCATCCACAGCTGCAGCCTTGTTCTTTGCATGGGCCTTCTTTGCACATCTGACCCTCCCTTCCAGGATGGTTGGTCTAGAATGCCAGCATGTCTGGGTAGGTGGTGTTTTGTCAGGTAGGGTACAGAAGGTGTTTGAGACACGCCTCCCATCTTTGTGATGTTTGTACCTCCTCATTCAGGGAATCGTCATCTTTGTCATTGATCACCATGATTGGGCTGAAAGGATCATCTTTGTCATTGATCACCATGATTGGGCTGATTGATCACCATGATTGGGCTGATTGATCACCATGATTGGGCTGAAAGGATCATCTTTGTCATTGATCACCATGATTGGGCTGAAAGGATCATCTTTGTCATTGATCACCATGATTGGGCTGATTGATCACCATGATTGGGCTGATTGATCACCATGATTGGGCTGAAAGGATCATCTTTGTCATTGATCACCATGATTGGGCTGAAAGGATCATCTTTGTCATTGATCACCATGATTGGGCTGAAAGGATCATCTTTGTCATTGATCACCATGATTGGGCTGAAAGGATCATCTTTGTCATTGATCACCATGATTGGGCTGAAAGGATCATCTTTGTCATTGATCACCATGATTGGGCTGAAAGGATCATCTTAAGAGTCACAGGGACTGTATGCTCATAAAGAAAAACTCTTGATGACTATCTCCAAGTTCATTCAGTTCTTCTCCATTTTTTTGCAAGCAGAGTCGTTTGCTGCTTTCATTGTTCTCTTGCAGGTCTTTGTACAGCTCTGTACATCACATAGTCTTCTTGTCTGTATTTAACCCACACTGGAAAGTCTTTTTTCTTGTATGTTTTTTTGTCATAATGTCATTCCACTGTGCTGGCACCTTGCTCTGTCTTCTGCCACACTTCTCATTTCCACAATTTTTACTGAGCATGTCCAAGAGCCTGTCTAAAAAAAGACTTCTACGCTTCTTCACCTGTCATTGGTTGGTCTGTACGTGTTCCAGTTTGATGGTTTTCCTGACCTCTTCCTGGAGCAATGGGTCTTGAAGTTTTCTGAGGTTGACCTGATGGGATGGTCTTGTTTGCCTTCTCTCTGACACTTTTCATTTTGGATTTACCCACTTCTAGGACTGGTCAGTGGTGTCCAGCCCAAAATTTGTTTTCATTCTGGCATAATCTATGGTGTTTTCTCCCTGATGTTCTAGTCAAGATAAAGTTAGTTGGGATGCTGCCATTAGTAAATGTACTTGCAAAAGAAGGAAACCAGCACTTAAAGAGCCGTTTTGGGCAGGAGATAAATGTTTTAATGACATGAAAATGTAGAAATTATGAAGAGAATGCCAGTGACCTGCTCTAAGAGCAGAAGGCAAGATAAGCAGAGTTTCTTACTTACAGGTAAAAAGGGTCCTCTTTTAATGTTTAGGGTATGCCCAACAGTCTGAATCAGCTTATGACCTCAAAACTGTTATAAATCATGGCTTGATATTATTATTTTTGTACCACAGAATCATTCATACATGAACCCATGTATGATGTCTCATCGTGGGGTATAAGTATGCATTATAAATTGTTAATGGTGATTTACTGTAATGGGAGTTCTGTCCAGTAACAGTTCTGTTGGCTGTTGTCATTATTTTGGTTTCAGACGTAAGTGTGAACAGGCATAAAGTGTGAAAATGCATATGAGAGTGTTGCTAAAAGTTTATGATCAAATCTGCAAGTATCTGAATATTTTAAGGTTAGAACCTGGTTAACGCCAGCACGTTTGATAAAGAAACATGAAATATGGGCCTAATGCTATTGTGTATTCTTGGACCAACATGTAACACCATAGCATCATGTTTATCCTGTTCTTTGCTCATCTGTTAAACATGTAGAGTCCAATTCTTTTTGTGTTCATGGCTTGCTCTTGTTGTGAACTCTGTTTTGGGGTTGGTGGATTTAATTTGATTGCATCTTCACATGATGTTCATGTTGAGTTTTATACATACACTTTATTGCTTTAGACAACATGCCCATAGAAAGTTTATGTGAGTTGTTAGCCAGTTCGTGAAGATTTTCATTGAATGGACATGGTGGAATCATCCAGTGAGGGAATCTCTCTCACATTGGCCGAGCGACTCGGCAGTTATCATGAATAGGGGATGTAGGAGGTGGTATGATGCCTATCTGAACAGGCACCACTGCATGCTACCAAAATGATGGAAGTGTGATGCCTACCAGCTGTTGTCTGTTCGTTGTGGTCTGCTGATGCTGATGCTGCAGCAGGACTAGCATGTGTATGGGACTGCTACAATAAGCAGGTGGGAGTGATGCCACAAAGATAGCATGGAAGATCGGACAGCCCCTTTCTCCTTCCCTGCTCCCCTGCCCTTCTCCTCCTTCTGCCCCCATTCCTCCACCCACCAACTCCATTCCTACCATGAACAGATTTATATCCATTTCTGAGTGAAGACATATGGTGGGTAGTCGATGTGCCGTCATTTGTTTCAGATGCCGTCTTGGTGTGGGGAGGCTATGTCCCTGAACATGCAGCTGCCCAAGAGGATGCATGGGAGAGAATTTGCCAGTTCTTCCAGAAACATCTTCCTTCATCCAGTTAGGATATTGCAGTAAATATTTGGATGGTTGTAAACAGTGCTTTTTATTTGTGCAACCCTTGACCAAAACTGTCTTTGAAGGGCAAATTTTACAAATGGAGAAAAAGAACAAAAGGCAGAACTCACAAAACAAGGTGCAAAGTGATGCTGAATATACAACACAAGACTTACTTGCCTTAGTCCTCTGAATTCCCTGGGGAAACACAGGGCCGCAACCACACTCTTCCAGCGGACACGGTTTCGGGAGATCTTCTTTAGCTCGGCCCACATCATTCCAGCGACCTTCACTTCTGTATCAGTACAACACAAGACAGACAAGCAAATATTCGACAGCTTTGTCTTTTTATCATACTTACCTGTCCAAACAAATGCTTTATTTCTACATGGCTTGGATTATCACCATATCATCATGATCCCCAAGAAGCTAAAGCTGGGAGAGCAAACAATCATCTCCATACCCAAATGGGCAGCAATGGAGATTGCCTTCACTTCTTTGTGCCTATCAAACTAGATCAGTTTTCACCTTTTCCTTGATGGAACAACCTGGCTGTTTAAAGAGGTTGTAAGTTTTTTGCATGTAATGGATTCCTACAAATGCTCGTCTAAGCTCGCCTTTGCTCATGAAGGAAAAGCATCCTTCTGCTTCTCAAAGGGGAGTTTCGGCCCTTAATTTCCCAACATTTTTTCAGTTGCCATTTCTTCCCAACAGTTGGATCGATTTTCACTCGCCTTGTCATACTCCCAGTTGACATGAAACCTTCTGCTGCTTTGACGTTCACATGTGTCTGCTGTTCTTGCTCAATGGTGCCTTCACACTAATACACATGAGTCCTGCCTCTCCTTAACAGCAGTTTACCTTTTTCAGTTTGAAACTCATGTGAAAATTAGTATGGTGTGACGTGGCATTTGTTGCATGAGTTTGTTGACTGGATAAACCTGCATGACAGTCCGTCAGTTCTGGCAAGAGAGTCATCCACCTCACCTAACCACAGCCATACTACACGGTGTGCAGGTCTGGCAAGAGAGTCATCCACCTCACCTAACCACAGCCATACTACACGGTGTGCAGGTCTGGCAAGAGAGTCATCCACCTCACCTAACCACAGCCATACTACACGGTGTGCAGGTCTGGAAGCAGGCCAGCATCTCTGCCCTCTCCAGCTTTGCACTCTCGACCCCTTAGTGCCACATGGAATCGGTTTGGAAATCCATGGGGGATGTGCTATCTGCTTGCTTCCTGCAAGCCTCAGGGTTGAGTGGCTTCTTGAGAGGAGGAGATTTAGCATTGATCCCAGCTGCTAAAGGGCAAATCTTGGTAGACAGCTGGGAGGCTTGGACATCCTCTGGTCTGACCAAATTTTTTTATGCTGGTTATGTTTCGTATGGATGCAGAAGAATGTTGTATGGATGATGATGTGGATAATATTTATGTGGATGATATTTACTGAAGTTACAGCATTTCACTGCCAGATATACACGTTTTCATACTAGAATATAATTTCCAATTCCTGGTCTGTCATCAGAGTCACCCACTTCACCCTCTACTGTTTTGACCTTATCCTTGTCCTCCTCAGGAGGTGCATATGTACTTCATTTTTTGAAGTTACTATGTCTGACAAAGCTTTGCACTCCATCTCAGCATTCTAGAAAATTTGGGCAGTTCGTTATTCCTTGTGTTGGGCTATTGCTGAATGTTGTTTTTGGGGTATCACCTTTTTTTTGCTGTTTAAATAGAACAGTTGCATGTAGATAGGAATTTTATAAGTAAAAGTAGTTTTACGGTGTTCTGTCTAAAGACTAGATCATCCTCTACCTCCCCGCATAGTCCAGAAAAAGTGCGAAAACTGATCTAGTTCAATATGGCGCAAAAAAATTAACTTAATATGGATGATCACTCTTACTGCCTAATTACTTTTAGTAGAAGAATTCTTTTTTAGATGCTACAAAGGACAGAAAGAATATACAAAATAATGCTTCCCTGATAGATAGAAGTCAGCATGCGAATGACAATGTATGAAAAGAGATTGTACTGTACACTAAATCAGCATTACTGTGCTCCATGTTTGGTGTGTTTATTTGTATTTCACCTTGTTTGAAGTAATGCTGCAGTGGTTTCATTTTCCTTATGATGAAGAAGTCAAGCTGAGCAAACGTTTTTTTTTAAATACACTTCAGTGAATCTGGACGAGTAAATATTCAAACGTCTGACCTCAAGAGTTACCAATCCTTGAACGGACATAAGAACAGCGACTGGGTTGAGTGAAGTCCGGTAGAAACTTATGTATATATGTATATGACAGTATTAGATATTAGAGAGGACCTCAGGTCAATCACAACCGTATGACACTTAAAGATTAATTAATACCTCAGTTCAATCAGATCAACCCGCCAGGAAAAAATGTCTGTGACATTTTCTGGTTTTCCGTGCCATTCCTAGTATTTAATACACATTTTATTATGTTTTCTGATGATATGTGCTATACCTTGTAAATAATACTCATTTTATCATTTCTTTCCGTGTTTTTAAGTTCTTTCATTTTTGTTTCTTGCTGAATTTAGGTTTTTGTGTTGTTGTAACATATACAAAAAAGCTTTGAATATTGACAACTTTGCACATATTTTTTCAGTTTATTATTTTTAAAAAACTGAAATGGTCTACATGCGGTTTTGAAAAGTGGGTCGAGTGTATCCAATGATTGTTGGGAAACACACACAAATACACATGCAGGCACGCACGCACACGCATGCATGCACGCTTTCATGCACGCGGGCACGTACGCGCACACACGCACATATTGTAATTCAATACAGATGAATATAGTACTTTCTTAGCACAATGAGCCTGCTATGAACCATTGATAAACCATGAAAATGAAACAATAGAGTTTTCAAATACATAATGGTTAATTATAACCGATACAAAATGATATGGTGTAAAAGACAAGAGAATTTAAAAGGAAAGGGATTTTTTCTCCAACTGGATCGTGTGTGTGTGTGTGTGTGTGTGAGATATTGTGTATTCGGTTTTTGCTTGTATATGTGGTTTGACTGTTCTTCCATATATCTTTTTGTGCTATATGCATGCGTTTATGCCATTATGTACTATGAATATTACGCTTGTGAAAGTATGATGCATTTTGTAAATGTTTTTGTGTATGCAGATGAAAAGAATTAAAAAGAAATTAAGAAAAAAAATGTAATCGTAACCTCTCTGACATGATTCCATCTTACTAGTTATTTCTTCGTTGATGTCTTTAGTGCCATATCAACTACACGACAGGGCAGTAATTTGATATCAACTGTATACTTGATTTAAGTCTGCATTGAAACATTTTTATGTATGTTTGTTAAAATACAGAATTTTTCTTTGTCTGTGACTGTAAAACTGTTTAAAGTTGAAACGAAAAGTTGCCTGTGTGGAAAAAAACAAAAGCAGTTGAAATGGTGTTGCTGAAGATGCACTTTTTTCCAGTTTCTGTTCTTGGAATTTCACCGAAGACGGAGTATGGCTGCCGTAATGGCGGGATAAATAATGGTCATACACACAAAACTCCACTCCCTTTGTTGGTTAGATGGGATTAATAACTTGCCAGTCCATAGAGGGCGTGTCTGCAGGAGTATCAGCCTGCGTAGGCACAGAAGAAAAGAAGAAGTTCTTGGAATAGTTGCAAATATTAACCTATTTAAACGACAGCTGCTTACACAGTTTTTGTAGTCAAAAACTCAGAGTTCAGTCACTTTCACCACCTGTCACTATATTGACCGCCGTTTTCCACATGACAAGGATTAATTAACAGGCATGTTGGAGACAGAGCAAAGGTTCGTAACATGTAAATTGAAGTAACAATTCCATCAAACGCAACTGCCAAGTTAAACTTTCATTCTGCAGCCTATGTGTGTTACTGACGCAGCAAGTGCCTTGTTGATATTTTGTTAGATGGTGCAAGACAAGCCTTATTATTTTGAATAGGTAAACTTGTCTGATGAAGGGTACACACTTTATGATATTCTCTTTTCTGTCAGATGATACCTCGATATGGCTGATTTACTGCATTGAATTAGCCATATTTTGCCAGACTTTTGCTTGAGGGTTTTTTGCCTTGTAAATTCGTGCCCAAAATAAAATCTTGAATGGCAAATGAACAAACTGCAGCGTTACTGAACTCGACAAAAAAGCAGAAGAGCACACAAAAACAAAGTGCGAAGTAACGCAGTTTTAATGCACGACACAAAACAGGACAAGAAATTTTCGGCAAAAATGCCTTCCTGTCTGTTTTTTTTTTTGTCGCTGAGGAAGGCATTTTGCTGAAAATTTCTTGTCCTGTTTTGTGTCGTGCATTAAAACTGCGTTACTTCACACTTTGTTTTGTGTGCTCTTCTGCTTTTTTGTCGAAAATCTTGAATGTTCACCACAAGAAAAACTGTGACAATCGAGATGTATGTATTTTTAATCCAGTCTTTGTTTCGTGTTCGTAATCTAAGTGTGCAATCAAAGACTCATTTCTGGAATTACTTTAATCATATAATTAAAACAGAATTTTAATCTTAAATTTAAAACAAAATTTTAATCATAGAATTAAAACAGAATTTTGGAAATATGTCTTGTCTTTTGTGCGTGTTTTGTTCCTTTCTTTAGTAAATAATGGAAGAGTAAATGTGTGTAATAAGCCCTCTGATGATGACTAGTGTACAGTGGATGTATGTATGTGTATATACCACTTGTGTATGTGTATATATATGTACATGCACACACTTACACACACTTTCTCTCTCACACACACATACACTTCCTCTCTTACACACACATACACTTTCTCTCTCACACACACGCATGCATTCTCTCTCATACACACACACATGGGATGAGCACATGATGCATTCTTGTGCGCGTGCACACACACGCACATGCACACATACACACACACACATTAAATGTAAATCAAGTCTCAAATATCTTGATTACAAGTTCTGGGTTTTATTCTTTTTCCCGATAATTACAATCACCGATGCTGTGCAAGGAAATAATGTAAACATAAAAACATAGTCAAAACAGCATTTTTCTTCTACAAGCGTAAGAAGAACAAAACAATTCACATCACATACAAAGTTACAAGCTCCAAAAAGCATTGTTTAGAGAACTATTATGGAATTAATTGTAAACCAAGAAGGTAGTCAAGCCTAAAAAGCAGTGTCCATTTCCTAGTTATTGGGGTGTGAACTCACACACCTTCGTACATAAAGTTTAACCTAGCTTGGGACCTTGGCTTTCGTTTAGGGTAACACAAACTGACCCTAACTGAGAGATATTGCCAATACGTTATGTCGCCTGCAGTCTTCATGTTCAGCATAAAGCAGCAGTTAGGAAGCCATGCAGCTGATTGCCATGCACTATTTTGATCATACTTTTTGCTCAGCGTTTCTTCACCCTATACCTCTTTTTTTTTTTTAACAAATTCTTTTTTTTTTTGTACAAGCAAGCACAAATTGTTCAAATTTTATTTTTTACTTGTCCCTTCTCCTCTGCCATCTGAGTGGCATTTCACCCATGCCGCTCATTTCGACCTTCCGTCCACTGCCACAACCTTGCCCACTATGCTGGGAGCGGTCAATGTCAAGTCATCCTAGGAAAACCCACCCACTGTTGAGTCACTCGTTCAGTGGTGCCTGTTCTGATCCAACATACATAGGGCACCACCTCCTATGCCTTCTATTGATGACAATAATTGCTCAGTTCTCAGAGCCAGGGTGAGTGTGCTCTCCCTATGGAGGGTGGAGGGTCTGTCCGGTGACAGACCCCATAGATTTGCCAATACTAG
>CM031598.1:68283357-68290857 GCA_018398815.1 Conus ventricosus
GTAAAGAGAGTTTGTTTTCAGAAAGGCACTGAAATGAACACAGCTGTACTCATACCAGACAGTAAAGAGAGTTTGTTTTCAGAAAGGCACTGAAATGAACACAGCTGTACTCATACCAGACAGTAAAGAGAGTTTGTTTTCAGAAAGGCACTGAAATGAACACAGCTGTACTCATACCAGACAGTAAAGAAAGTTTGTTTTCAGAAAGGCACTGAAATGAACACAGCTGTACTCATACCAGACAGTAAAGAAAGTTTGTTTCAGAAAGGCACTGAAATGAACACAGCTGTACTCATACCAGACAGTAAAGAGAGTGTTTTCAGAAAGGCACTGAAATGAACACAGCTGTACTCATACCAGACAGTAAAGAAAGGAAGTAAAAAGAAAGCAAGAATAAATGGAAACAAAATTCAATAGTAGTATGATTGACAATAAGTGCAAAAACATACATATCCATTAATTCATTTAAATAAAAAACAACAACTGAGGAACGGACAGGTGGAGGATTACGAGAGAGAGAGGCGTATATATACTGACTTGTAAGCGTGACCTGCTCCGCAGCAAACGATGACGTCAGAGAAACCTTGCCGTGCACAGTTGTCGATGACGAAGTTTCTGTCTGGCGTCATCGTGTACAGGCAAGTCTTGGTGTACATTTCTGGACCCAGATACTGTTCAAACACACACACACACACACACACACACACCGCACACACACACACACACACACACACACACACACACACAATGAGTGTAACATAAATACGTGTGTGCGTGCGTGTTGTCGTTGTTGGTGTGTGCTGTGTGTGTGTGTGTGTGTGTGTGTGTGTGTGTGTGTGTGTCGTGCGTGCGTGCGTGCGTGCGTGCGTGCGTGCGTGCGTGCGTGCGTGCGTGTGTGTGTGTGTGTGTGTGTGTGTGTGCGTGCGTGATAATAGCACTCGCTGCGCTTTATGATTCAAGAAAATGAAGCGAACTGCAGCATTAATAGAGACAATGTTATAATATAGCCTACAGATGTCACACAAAGCAAAACGTAAATTCAAATGTGTAAATACAATGCAGACAAATGAATCTTTGAAAGAAAAAAAATCTGGTTCAGACGTTACAAACAAAAGACATAAAAAGCCCCCCCCCCCCCCCCCCCCCCCCCCCCCCTCCCCCACATCCAGATCGTAGTCAGCGTGATATTGACGAGAAGTTAGTTGGTAAGTGAGGGCACACAATATTTATATCCTTATTCTCACGTCGTCTGTATCCGGACGCAAAACACTCCAGCCAGTGTACTCTTCTGCTCCCCCTCCCCTCCCCCCCCCCCCCCCAACCTTCCATTCCGCTTCTCCCATACGTCATCACCCTCCCAACACACATATGACTCAAACGTAGCCTACAGACACATCAAACTATTAAGCCTACCCATCCCCCCTTTCGCATAAATAAGCTTACATCCTTGCGCAAACATGCGCTCATATGAGGAACGATAATTATTGCAGTCCATGAGAGAAGGAATAACATTTGACAGAAGACTGTCTGAAGTAAACATGTACACACACACGCACGCACGCACGCGCACGCACGCACGCACGCACACACACACACACACACACACACACACACACACACACACACACACACAACAAGAATGATGAACTGGCGATGGACAGAAAACGGCAATGTGGCCCCTTTTTGGCAACAATGACGTTGGCAATGCTTGGGTCTCTGTAAATGGGTTCCTTGTCCATTCTGCAGTGCTGTCAGTCGATCTTTTTTTTCTACTTTCCCTCCGTTTCCCGCCCCCAATAGTTCCTTAAATGATTATTTAGCAAGGCCATTGGGTCTTTTTCACATGTAAACGTAGTTTCCTTTTCTCAACTGATGTCAGTCGATCTTCGTATGGTCCTATGAGCTGCTTGATGATTTGACACACATGTTCATTGGTGATATGAGCAGTGTATTTGATGTTTAGTATCTTGCAGCAACACCTGATCTCCATGGGTTGAACTCTTCTTTCCATATCTGCTGTCATGGCCCATGTCCTGCATGCACAGAGAAAGATGGAGTGTAGGCCTACTAATGCATACAGGAGTCTGGTCTTGTGTTCCATGGAGACGTTACTGTCCTTTCATACCGGTTTTAACCTGAACAGAGCTGATGTCACATTTGCTGTCTTCAAAGGTTTGAATCCCTCACTGCTAATGACGGACCCCACATCAGTGAACTGTTGAACAATTCCTTGCTTCTGACAGTGGACAGGCAGCCTCTATCAGTAGTGATGGTGGGGTTGTGGCTGGCCGTCAGGCAGCCTCTATCAGTAGTGATGGTGGGGTTGTGGCTGGCCGTCAGGCAGCCTCTATCAGTAGTGATGGTGGGGTTGTGGCTGGCCGTCAGGCAGCCTCTATCAGTAGTGATGGTGGGGTTGTGGCTGGCCGTCAGGCAGCCTCTATCAGTAGTGATGGTGGGGTTGTGGCTGGCCGTCAGGCAGCCTCTATCAGTAGTGATGGTGGGGTTGTGGCTGGCCGTCAGGCAGCCTCTATCAGTAGTGATGGTGGGGTCGTGGCTGGCCGTCAGGCAGCCTCTATCAGTAGTGATGGTGGGGTTGTGGCTGGCCGTCAGGCAGCCTCTATCAGTAGTGATGGTGGGGTTGTGGCTGGCCGTCAGGCAGCCTCTATCAGTAGTGATGGTGGGGTTGTGGCTGGCCGTCAGGCAGCCTCTATCAGTAGTGATGGTGGGGTTGTGGCTGGCCGTCAGTTTGATCTTCTCAGTGCTGATTCCCATGCCCCATCTTGCTGATGTTTCATCCAGTCTTTCAACACGTTTGGCTAGTTCTCGTTTGCCTGCCAGACCATAAGTATCATCTGCATAAGGAAGGTTCGTGACGGTTTTTCCTCCATCGCTGACTGTGCTGACATCATCTTCAAGTGCATCAGTCCAGATGCATTTCAAGAATATATTGAAAAGTGTGTTTTTCTTGCTAGAGCCATACGTGGGTGGATGGGCCTGTGCATGCGCGCGTTCTTTTGTGTGTGTGTGTGTGTGTGTGTGTGTGTGTGTGTGTGTGTGCGTGTGTGTGTGTGTGTGCGTGCGCGTACGTGCGTGCGTGCGTGTGTGTGTGCGCGTGCACGTGTGTGTGTGTGTGTGTGTGTGTGTGTGTGTGTGTGTGTGTGTGTGTGTATGTGTTGTCAGTACAACCTTGAGTTAATCTGAAAATAAATTGGTTTTAGTCAGTCTGTGTGTGTGTGTGTGTGTGTGTGTGTGTGTGTGTGTGTGTGTGTGGATGGGAAAGGGGGGGGGGGGGGGGAGGAAAGAGGGAGTAGGGGAATGTATATAGAGACAAAAGCCCTGGCTGGCAGACGCTGATGCAATATCAACCGTGCAAACCGTGAGGCCCACAAGCGGCAGATTATTATTAGGTCTAAGGTTTAACGTCGATATCAATATATGAAATGATAGGGTCGACAGACACGGTTATCCTGGGGAGTCACATAGACAGCACTCTCTCTCTCTCTCACTACATCAACACCTTTACAATGCATCAAACATTGAACAGCGTGCTTGGCACCTCAGAGCATGGAACTCTCAACCTTCTCTCAGAGTTCTAACCGCCGAGCGAAGCAGGCACCATCAACACAGTGTTGTGACGTGTCAGTCAGCATGTACTGACATTGGGCACCATCAACACAGTGTTGTGACGTGTCAGTCGGCATGTACTGACCTTGGGCAGAATCTTCTGCAGGAGATCTCTGCACACTTGAACCCGGACAGGGTCAGGGACGAAACTCCGAGTGTTGCCCGTGACAGGGGGTCCTCCAACATCGATTCCGATCTTGGTGCCAGAGTTGCTGTATACAGGCAGCGCGTAGAAATCGTACTTGGCCGTGTGGTAGAACCAGATGGGGAACCTGGCACATGATGCACCGCAGATTGGAGTAAGTCGGGCAAAACGACTGATAAATAATCAACAAATATATTTCAAGCACATTTAAACAAACGGAAGAGATGGCTGGAGGGAAATACACCAGAAAAGGAATAGAGAAATGAAGGGGTATGCTACAAAAATGACCTAACGAAGGAAAGGACTGTGATGAAAAGGAAAAAGAAAGAATAGAAAAAGAAAGCAAGAAACAAATTCAAGAAGCCAGGAAAAAACAACAACACGTCTGTATGTACGAAGATGGAATTTTCTATCGTAATTCCCCAGGTTTTTGTTTATATAACTCGGAACATCCTTTAAACTGTTCTGAAACGCCACACCAGTAGAGCAGAAATAACTTCTGCTGCCGTCAACAGACTTTCATTGCTGTCCAAACATGGTGGGGTTTTTTTTCATTCTAAAGTAACACAGTAGGCTTCAAGTATACCTGCACTTAAAATCTAACAGAATTCATAAACATTTGACCCAATGTTTCAGACAGATATAAATTTCTGTATTGTTCCTGATGTGTGTGTGTGTGTGTGTGTGTGAGAGAGAGAGAGAGAGAGAGAGAGAGAGAGAGAGAGAGAGATGGGGGGGGGAGGGAAGGGAACATAGAAATTATTTAGCAGAACAGAAAAAAAAAACGAACTTCTCCTTGGTGAACTCCTTGATGTGGGGGGTAGCGAAGTAAGTGACCTGTTCCTGAGTCACGGTGACCGGCACGTGCACCCCGATAGATCCCAGCACGTCATTCAGCCACGCCCCCGCCGTCACCACCAGCTTATTACAGGTGAACTTGCCCTTTGAGGTCGTCACCTGCAACAGAAAGGAAAACTGTCACCTGTTGATATCATAAACCTGTGAGCGTGTTGGGGCAAAACTCAAAAACGGAGATCACGGCGGTGCACAAACTTTAAACATAGTTCTTTGGTCCAAGCATTGAATATACTGTTGAGGAGCACTGAGAGGCATGCCATTATTCTCACCATAAAGGGCTTGAGTTTCAATAGTTTACTTCGTGAATATCAGGAAAATGGAAATAGAGTGCCAGAGAAAAAAAAAAAAAGGTGTCAGACAAGCAAAGTACTGTCGGAAATTTGATGTTTAGGCATTTTCAGCCAAATCACTGGTGACCTACAATATCCGTGTAATTCGCGTTGTTTATAGTCCAGCGAACCACAGAGCTTATATCAGCAGTTCTATCCTGTAATTCCAAACGTTGAGTCAAAGAATTAAAGTACGCTTGAGACAGCTGAAACACACACACACACACACACACACACACACACACACACACACACACACACACACACACACACACACATTGCTTACAAAGTGGGCATAAACAGTTTGGGACCTATCGCAAGGAATTCATTCCGCTTGACTTCAATCAATCCATATAGCACGATTGATTGTCCTCACCTTTCATATACAGGTCATATACTGTTCAGCTCGCTACCAGTTGAGATCTTTGACACTGATCCTGCAACTACTGGTTAACTCCCTTTTGATCCTGTTGGTCATACCTCCACGACCCCAGCGGCGTTTCTCCGTATCCTGAGGACGGGGCACTTGTCGACGACGACAGCGCCGTTGCCCCGGGCCAGCTGCAGGTGCGTGGTGATCCCCAGAGCGGCGTCCACCAGTCCGGCGTCTTTCTGGAAGATGGTCTCCACCTCGGGGCCCGCCGTGAACTGAGGGTAGTGAGCCCGCAATTCGTGACTGTTCCACACCTGGAATCTGCACAGGAGGTGGGGAGACACGGGTGCAGTTCATGGACGGAGTGAGACGATACAGGAGTAGAGGAAAGGTAGGCAGTATGGAGTGAGACGATACAGGAGTAGAGGAAAGGTAGGCAGTATGGAGTGGGACGATACAAGAGTAGAGGAAGGTAGGCAGTATGGAGTGAGACGGTACGGAGTAGAGGAAAGGTAGGCAGTATGGAGTGAGACGATACGGAAGTAGAGGAAAGGTAGGCAGTATAGAGTGAGACGATACGGGAGTAGAGGAAAGGTAGGCAGTATGGAGTGAGACGATACGGAAGTTGAGGAAAGGTAGGTAGTATAGAGTGAGACGATACAGGAGTAGAGGAAAGGTAGGCAGTATAGAGTGAGACGATACAGGAGTAGAGGAAAGGTAGGCAGTATGGAGTGAGACGATACAGGAGTAGAGGAAAGGTAGGCAGTATAGAGTGAGACGATACAGGAGTAGAGGAAGGTAGGCAGTATGGAGTGGGACGATACAGGAGTAGAGGAAGGTAGGCAGTATGGAGTGGGACGATACAGGAGTAGAGGAAGGTAGGCAGTATGGAGTGAGATGATACAGGAGTAGAGGAAAGGTAGGCAGTATGGAGTGAGATGATACAGGAGTAGAGGAAGGTAGGCAGTATGGAGTGAGATGATACAGGAGTAGAGGAAAGGTAGGCAGTATGGAGTGGGACGATACAGGAGTAGAGGAAGGTAGGCAGTATGGAGTGAGACGATACAGGAGTAGAGGAAAGGTAGGCAGTATAGAGTGAGACGATACAGGAGTAGAGGAAGGTAGGCAGTATGGAGTGGGACGATACAGGAGTAGAGGAAGGTAGGCAGTATGGAGTGGGACGATACAGGAGTAGAGGAAGGTAGGCAGTATGGAGTGAGATGATACAGGAGTAGAGGAAAGGTAGGCAGTATGGAGTGGGACGATACAGGAGTAGAGGAAGGTAGGCAGTATGGAGTGAGACGATATAGGAGTAGAGGAAAGGTAGGCAGTATGGAGTGAGACGGTACCGGAGTAGAGGAAAGGTAGGCAGTATGGAGTGAGACGGTACCGGAGTAGAGGAAAGGTAGGCAGTATGGAGTGAGACGGTACCGGAGTAGAGGAAAGGTAGGCAGTATGGAGTGAGACGGTACAGTAGAGGAAATGAAGGCAGTATGGAGTGAGACGATACAGGAGTAGAGGAAAGGTAGGCAGTATGGAGTGAGACGGTACAGTAGAGGAAAGGTAGGCAGTATGGAGTGAGACGATACAGGAGTAGAGGAAAGGTAGGCAGTATGGAGTGAGACGGTACAGTAGAGGAAAGGTAGGCAGTATGGAGTGAGACGATACAGGAGTAGAGGAAAGGTAGGCAGTGTGGAGTGAGACGGTACAGTAGAGGAAAGGTAGGCAGTATGGAGTGAGACGATACTGGAGTAGAGGAAAGGTAGGCAGTATGGAGTGAGACGATACAGGAGTAGAGGAAAGGTAGGCAGTATGGAGTGAGACGATACAGGAGTAGAGGAAAGGTAGGCCGTATGGAGTGTGACGATACAGGAGTAGAGGAAGGTTGGCAGTATGGAGTGAGACGATACAGGAGTAGAGGAAGGTTGGCAGTATGGAGTGAGACGATACAGGAGTAGGGGAAAGGCAGGCAGTATCTAAGTATCCGAGGCAATGCACTGACTACCAAAGGATCACTCTACATACTTTGTACCGCACACCGACACACACGACAAATTGGGGAAAAAGTATGTTGTTAATGTTCGACACCTGTTGAGAAATAGAAGACGCGCACATGCAAATGTCGATCTACACAAATACGAGGCTCAGCATAAATTGTTACACATGAAAGT
>CM031598.1:68293357-68298357 GCA_018398815.1 Conus ventricosus
AAGAAAAACCGAAGTCGTGGTCAGTCGCCAGCCAGTTTGTTTGGACATAAGCTCCAACTCAAATATCCTGGTGTCCAAGCACACGACTTAAGGTGTCGCGTCAGCCAATTAAAGCATAGCGGAGAGGCCCCACGGAGACGGTACGGTCCAGCCAGACAGACTAAGTAGCTTGACGACGCCTCGATGTCTGCCCAGACGGATCTCGGCGCCTGGGCCAGACTCATCCAGCCAATTTGTAGGACCAGTGCCCACAATTAAGCCGGACGTCGCCGGAAAGGGAGAGGGGGAAGGTACTGTGTAGTGGGGGGTAAAATCTAGCTAATTAATTAAATGACCATTGACCACCACAGAGAGCAAGGCAGGTAGATGTGACTGTCATGATTTACATATCCAATGAAATGAGAGGGGAGGCAACCTCAAGTATAAGGCGGGAAAATACTGACCAATGGTACTCGCCCTTTGACGGATGGGTTTTTAGGATAAGAGGAATGCGTGAGTAAAAACGGGAGGAACGAACAGAAAGACAGACTTAGAGAGAGAGGAAGAGGTTCTGGGTGTAAGCTCTGACGAGAGAAGAGCAGAGAGATGATGAGAGGGGTGAAGAGAACCGAGCTGTAGCATTAGCACCAGAGAGGGTCTGCAGAGGGAGGACTAAGGAGAGATGTGGAGAGAGAGAGTTGCTAACTGATGAAGAGAAGAAAAAAGAAAAGGAAAAAAAAAGAGAAAAAAAAGCAACCATGTCCATTTGATAGAGCAGACTAGAAGAGAGAGAGAGAGAGAGAGAGTGCAATGCGTTTAATGCAGGAAGAAGGAAAGGAGAACAGATCGATGTCTGATAGTCACTGTTCAACCTGAACCGGGGTTCGACCTCATACCTGGCAGCGCCACTTTCATCAGCAGTCCAACCTGACCAACGCCAGCGGTCTGACCTGACCAGTGCCAGCAGTCCAACCTGACCAGTGCCAGCAGTCCAACCTGACCAGTGCCAGCAGTTGTGTCGTGACTGGTGCTTGTGAAAGTGACAGTGAAAAGAAAAGAAAAAAAAAAAGAAGAAAAGGAAAGACAGTGATTCGTGAATAGTTTAAGATCACCTGGCCAGGTAAAGTAGAAATCTATTTATACCGGGTTTAGTTAATGATGATTTAGATAAATGGTTTTGTGAGTTCAAGGAAAGAGAGAATGTTTTATTTTGTTTGACTCCATATGCATTGATGTTTCTTTCCATGATTATGTGTAGTAAAGTTATAGACTTTACTAGTGGTTTGATGTGACGAATCATGATATATGAATGAGATTGTAAGCAAGCTGTGATGTGTGTTGGGCTGTGCGCTAGTCCTTCCTCCACTGACATACCCCGAGGTTGACAATTTATTGGCGAGCCTGCCAGGATATTCTGGCCCATTTATTATAATTGTTCAACTTCTCAGAGAGGAAGCTGGGTGGGATTCAAGTATTGTAATCCTAAGACAGGTAGTGTCTTACTGTATGTTCCCAAGATAGTTAAATACTAGGCTTGGCATTGCTTCCAAGATATTTAACACTAGGCTTGGCATTTCAGCCCCAGAGTACCTTATTTCGCACAGATTGCCTATAATTCGCTCTCATAGTTGGGTCAGGCGCTAGGCGTCTTATAAAAACTAATTACGTTGTCCCAAGCTAATATTATCATTCATAGGATTGTGTACTATTACGTCACTCGTGTCCGGCACCCCCCAGTTATGGCTGTCGTAGTAATAAAATCTTGTTCAAAAAAAAAAGAAAAGAAGATATAATGCGGAAGAAAAGAACACCCCTATTGAACAACTTGTGAGCGTCGCTCGTGATTTAGGCTACTCGGGAGAAGAGTTGCGAGCATTCGTTGAAACACAACAAAAGATGGAACGAGATGAGCGAGCGGAAAGTACGCCGTTGTCACGTACAGTAGAAACGCAGGGAAAACAGAAAGATTAAGGATCAGGCTAATCAGGCTAGCGAAACGCAGGAAACAGAAAGATTGAGGATTCAATTAGAGTTAGAGAGAGTGAAAATACAAAGGGACCACCGATGATGCAGCTCAGTTTCCAGTGACCCTGTGCGCAGTTATGCCCCCCGACCAAAGTTGCCAAAATTCTCTGAAGGAACAGATTCGATTGATGCGTACATCAGTCGTTTTGAAACGTTTGCTACCAGTCAGGGTTGGCTCAGAAGAGTGGGCAGTCATTTTGTCAGCGCTATTGACGGTAAAGGCATCTTTGCCTTAACTAGGCTGACCCTGGAGAAAGGTCCAGTGACGTGAGGAAAGACCCACTGACCACAGGGAAAGTCCTTTGACAGTGGGAAAGACTACAACTTTGGATTCTCTCTTGAGGGCACATAAGCCGTTATGGCGAAAGCTTGGCTGTGTCTGGAGTGGCACTGTCTTCGTCTGTCCGTGGGCAGGGCTGGTTGGGTCTGTGGGGTGTGCTCGGCAGCTGGGGTGGTGTTCTTCCCCGGTGGGTTTTGCAGTCATGAAATACGGGGGGGTTTAAAACCCAGGGGGATGCTACTTTAAGGTTTGTTTTGAGCGGGAATCCCAAAGTCTAATTTACCCCCCTGTTCGGGAGCAGTTATGCCCCTTGATATCTTAAGGGGAGTGTTCCTTTTGGTTTCCTGTACCTTTCCGTCAACCCCAGAAAAAGGCCTCCAAGGGGGGGTACAGGATGCTCTAAAGGCGGGCCCGAAGACAGTGTTCCCCCCCTGGGGCCCCCCCCAGCCCTTCGGGGTGTTTCTTTTTCTTTTTACAAAATTTTCACGGCGTTACCAGCGGCCCAACAATCGTTTTTTGGTGCTGTAAAGGAGTCTTTGGATGAAAGGGATTTGACCTCACAGAGGAGGGTTTCCAGAAAAAAATTTCCCGGATAAAGCTAGATACAAGCAGGTAAAAAACGTAATCGTTTGGTGCACGTTTAGATCATTTTTTGAAAAAGGGTTTTAGAAGTTGGTGGTACGAGAAAGGAGTTCGCCCCGAATTGAAAGAGTGGTTTTTGGGAAAAAAAACAGGATTTTGTCAGGTTGCAGTCAGGGTTAAATACATTTGAAAGAGGGGGGACCGCCAGAGACAGCAGGAGGTTTTCTGAAGTTAGCAGAGGTGTATTTGAGAGGGAGGTTTTGGGGCCCCTAAGGTGAGGAGAGGGAAAAAAAAGGTGCCAGGCACAGGTGAGAAGGTGCAAAGGGGATAGAGGAGTTTTCGCAAAGTCTGCAAACCCCGTGGGTGGGGCAGAAAGGAGGAAAAAAAGGGGCAAATAGGTGTTTCATTTGTCCCCAAAAAGGGGGGATGTGGGGAGGGGTTGTCGCATGATGGTTCCAGAAAGGGAGCGCCCTTTAAGAGGTGGATTTAAAGGGGGCCAGGGGAAAACGGGCCCCAGTGGAACCAAAAAAGGGGTCCAATCTGAAGAGGGTAGGTGCAGCCCATGGCTAGCACTGGAAAAGCAAATCAGTGTCCCGGGGTGGGGGGGCACTAGGTGAGTGGGTTTTAATTTTCAGTGGGAAGGGTGGGTCCCGGCCCCGAAGGGTTTAAAAATGTTTCGGGACCTGGTTGTTCATGTGATTTTAGCTAAAAACAAAGCCCCCGGGGGGAGAAAGGGGATTTGACAGGGCCAAAAACCGAACCCGTACTCCCAATTTGATGGCACTGTGAAGGGGGGTTTCCCGTTGCCCAAAATAGAAAGTATGTAACCCCCTTTTCTTCTCAGGCGAGTTGTCTGCGTGGTGATGGAGAAACCCCCCTTTTGATTTGACATTGGGGAAAAATTCCAGGTGCAAAGGGGTCCAGGGGATCCCGGTTTTTTGACTGCCCCAGGGGGGCAGTTTCAAAAACCCGGGGCAAAAAGGAGGGAAAAAGGTTGATAAACGTTTGTCGTTCCAGAAGGAAGTCAAGGGGATAGATGTGTTTGCCTGATGAGTTTAGGCAGCGGGGGGGAAAGAAACAAGACCCCTTTGCCGTGAAATCTTGGGAGGGTTTGGGAAGGGGGTGGAGGGGAAAACAGGGGGTTAGGGGGAGGTTTTAGACAGAAAAATTTTTGGTTTAAAAGGGGGTTGTTGGTTTCCCAGTGTTCACCAAGGGGAAGGGCAGGTAAGGTGCCCAAATCAGTTAAAGAAGTACCCGCTTTTTTATCGTGCCCGTCTGGGAGGGGTTTTTGAGTCCCCCATGGCGGGGGATCTCGGGGACCCGGGGGAAAAACAGCTGCCGAATCTTTGATGATTTTCATTGGCCAGGTGCAATGGCAGACTTTAAAGCGTTTCTGCTTTGCCCCATTTTGCCCGTGGGTAAAAAGGGCGCCAAAAGAGGGGGGGGTGAAGAGGAAGGGGGCCTTTAAAAAAAAAAAAAAAAAGCCCCCTTTTAAATTTGGCCCACCATTCAGGAGGGTGGCTGTTAAATCTGAGGGCCCCAAAATCTCCCCCTTTTCCCAAAGGTGGGCAAGGAAAAGGGGACATGTAAGGTTGAAAGGGGAAAAAGTTTGAGGAGGCTGGGGTTTCTTCAAAAGGGAAGCAATTAAAGGGAAAGGGTTTGAGGAAGAAATCCCTAAAAGGGGGGGAGATAAGTCCGTTATTTGTTTCCCCACGGATCAAAACCCGCTGCTGTTTGCCTTAAAAGGGGACCATTCACCATCATTGAAAAGGTAGACGGGATTACAAATTTGATTTTGAAGGGGGAAACCCCAAAAATTTTTCCCATGCAAATTTTCTCCGCAATATTTTCGCTTGAGATCAGAAACAAAGGGCAGCTAAAAAAACGGGCGAGTGTGCGCTGGGCAATGGCACGGGCACCCCTACGGGTTTCCCGAGGGCAGTAATTCCGGTCGACAAAAAATGTAGGAGCTGCCTTTTTAAAAGTCGGTAGTTAGCAAGCTGCAACTCAGAGGAAGTCAGTCTATGGGGGTCCCCTGTACTTTGTTGAAAAATGTGTTGTCAGGTTATGTTGTTGGTTTAGGGGTTTCTTTCCCCTTTGGCTATGTTCATTATTTTTTCGGGGAGATTTTTTA
>CM031598.1:68308357-68338357 GCA_018398815.1 Conus ventricosus
TCTGCCCTGTCTTCCGTGCCACTTCAGTGGATTACTCCACGTCGCTCATTCTGACTCATTGTGTGTGTGTGTGTGTGTGTGTGTGTGTGTGTGTGTGTGTGTGTGTGTGTGTGTGTGTGGTGTTGTTTGTCGGTGTGTATGTGTGCATGCGTGCGTGTGTGCGTGCGAGCGTGCGTGTGCTTTCTTATGAATCGCCAGTTAGCGCTAAAACCATCACAACCCACAACCTCGTAGCATCAGTACAGTTAGCGCTAAAACCATCACAACCCACAACCTCGTAGCCATCAGTACATTCATGTTGGACGGTCAACGAGAAGGGGGAGGGGGTAGGAAGTGAAAGAGGGGAGGATTCGCCAAATGGTTCACAAGCTACGATTTCTTCTTGTGCCAGACAAATTCTTATTATGTTCGACATATTGCAGGTATGTTCATAATACCAGTCCTCAGCAGTGTACATCACTGTTTTTCCATTTACTTATGTAGTTGTTCCCAAAAATATTTTTGGATTATAGGCTGACTGCTCTAATTTGATCATTCTTCCCTATCATATTGGTTTTTCTTGAAAAGCAAAAGTTCTTTGTTCTGTCTCCTTTCTACTATATATGTATCCCTACAGTGTGCCTTATATAATTTTTCAAATTTTTGGAATAAGTTCAAATACCTCAACGTTCTTTTGTTTTGAGCACATTCTTTATCATAACTTTTATGTTTCTTTTTCTTGCTGCCAAAAACGTCGAATCATGAAAGTTGAAGCTCCAGTTTGGTTGGCAGGGACGTTGGAGGATCACACACACACACACCACACACACACACACACACACACAACAACACACAACACAGAGAGAGTGAGAGAGAGAGAGAGAGAGAGAGAGAGAGAGAGAGAGAGAGAGGAGAGAGAAGGGAGAGATATATTGATTGATTGATCTTTAGTACGCAAGTGTGAAGATTTAGGATAAGACAGAGAGAAGGGCCTGGGGCAGGAAAAATGGACGATCTTGACCAATTACCTGTTCTGTTTATTGTACATCGATACGATTTGAAAAGCACGATAACCTGCACGACTGTCAAAAAGACCTGCACCGACTGTCAAAAAAGTAAGTCCAAGAAACACCAGCAAATGACCACACACACACACACACACACACACACACACACACACACACACACACACACACACACGTGCGCGTGCGCAAATACACACTCACGCACGCACGCACACACGCAAACACTCAGTATATATCTACAAGATGCCAGATAACGATACCTGTAACATAGCTGTATTAGGTAGACTGGCGTCGATAGGGCGCACAAGTCCATATGACAGTATAATGTAGATATTAACAATAAAACTGGAGAGAGAGAGAGAGAGAGAGAGAGAGAGAGAGAGAGAGAGAGAGAGATGAGTTATTTACAGTCTATCCGACCACCGAAGCCATCGTAGCGCCCAAAGCACGCTTATATACATATATGAGGACCCTTTCAACTTTAGAACAACCTCTGGATAAATTCTTCACACCAAAAGACCGACTTGTATTAAATTGTTTGCAATAATTAGATTCACCAAAGCAAACATATTCACTTCTTTCAAGAACTGAAAATCCCTTCTAGAGAACAGGGTCTGAACGGGATGAGAAGAACCGTTCTTTGCCTGATAACAAGCGCATAAACCTCAACAGGTCAATGAAGCACTCAAGAACATGGTTCCCGCGTACTATTTCAAATAAGACGTTGTCAACAGTAATTCTCAACAGCTGTCTATACTCCATGTCAGACATTATTATCAGCCAGTTCGATTTAACGAGTGAAAATGAACATGAAAGAGCTTGATTTGGGTAAGGTTATATTCATTCAAACAAAGAAAAAGGACGTGTGAGAAGAACGTTCGGCTTCATCATTGTCCTCATATGACTGCACCACACCACACAACCATCATTTCATTTGAGGGGATTCTCACAACCCTAGTTGCCAACTATTGTACATTGAAACACCAATACATGCAGAAGTACGTTCGTCAAATTCGAAGAATGAATTCAGAAAAACCATTACCGACAACAAACAGAACAAAAACCCAACACTGTGAAAATCTGCAAGAGCCTTGACGGAGGAACGTCAGACTTTCTGTAGGGGACAGACCAGATGAACTGTAAAACAGCGAGCCAAGATAAAATGTGAAGTAAGAACGGGGTGTAAGACGAGACCACTGAACGTAGCGTGGTGGAGGGGTGGAGGAGGGTGGGGGGGGGGGGGGCGGGGGGGGGAGGGACAGCCAACTGAGGCAAGCCCGCTTCCAAGGTTTTCTGTGAACTTGAGGACAAGGTCCTTTGGACAGCCGTCAGGGAAAGTTACCTCTGGTCATGAAGCTCACAGCAAGGATCGGATCGATCATTCTGCCGGATGCAAATGAGCTTTGTTTTCAACACAGGCCTACTAGCAAAACTAGCTGGCGATCTCATTCATAGCTGTATTTTTTTTTTTTTTGCGTGATTATTAGCAATCGTAAGTAAAATGACGACAAGAAGATTGAAACGACGAAAATGTTGTGAAAAGTAGCCAAATACAAATACGCAACAACACGTTATATTAAATATTAATTAATAATTACTTATATAGCGCCAATTCGGCTAGAGAGGCCAAGTCTAAGCGCTTTACAATCAAAACTGTTTAACAACGGGCTGCCTACCTGGTAGTCGACTGAAAGCTGCAGCTGGGCTTCATTCAAGTCGTTGCCGTGGGCATCGTCAGTATCGTTCAATATCGATCATCATTTCCTTACTTCCTTCATTCTTTATTTCTCACGCAGGGTGCATGCTATGTGTAACGTGTATCCATACCAACGGCAAACTGGCCTTCTCTTCCGAAAGTGGTGATGGATTTACGTGTGTGCAAGTGTTATGCGTGCGTTCACACACCGAACTCGGTTATAGTCATTCGAAGGATTATGGAAATGGAAAACAGAACAATGTTAACTCCCAGGGAAATCCCCTGTACGAAACGCCAGGGCGGAGGTTCGAACCCGCAACCCCAGGATCACCAAGATACGAGTCAGGCGCTCTACCACTGGGTAATACCGGGTATTAACAGTGTTGAGGCATTAAAATCTGAAATGATGCAATAAGAAACACAATACGTTATCTGAAACAGTGTTTGAAACATAAAGTCTAAAAAAAATTGAATGATGCAATAAGCAAACACAATCAATTATCTGAAACAGTGTTGAAACATTACAGTCTAAAACATGCAGTAGGAATTTTCGATTTCACTTGCAAAAAGAGGTCGACGTTTGAGTACCGAAACTGGTATGTTCTAAGAACGAAAACTGGATTTCTCTTCGCACGCCCACTCACGCTCTCCCGAACATACTGGATGCACAGTGGAGCAGTTTTGCTCCCTGCTATAAGCCCCTGACTGAGACTGAGTGAAGGGACAGGTCAGGGGCCAAGTGCAGATAAGGTTATCGTCTGGAGAAAATCTTGACGAGGCGTAAATGTATGTCAAGATCCACTGCAAATGTAGTGCAGAAGGAAGGGTTATTTTGTGAGTGTAGATATATGATTTAACGAGTCAGTTCAGTAGCCTACTCGACTCAGAAAACGTATCAGAACAGCAAGATTAAAGCAAGTCAAAACAGGAGAAATGGTGTCAAAGAGAACAGCTGTACATGATCACAGGGAATCAAATATAGACAAGACACACTCATTTCCAGATGTTCAACACGCAACCTGCATCAAACAAAATGATACATTGATGGCATTCAAGACAGCGAAAAAAATCAACAGCAAGGGAAGTCAGGGCAGGCGGTTGAAAAGTAATGGATTCAGTTGGAGGTGGGCGGTGTCTGCAAGCCCATGTAGAAGCGGGCTTAAAGTCGGGGTCTGTGATGGGGGTCTGTCCTGGTGAACTCAGAGTGTTGTACGCGTTCTGCCGTCAACCGCCATCTCACTCGTATCTTGCCCAAAAGGGCTGGCAAACCTGGGTATGCCAGTTCAGGGTTTTGTTAATACTTTCACACAACACACACACCACACACCCCTACCACACACCACATTTTATAATAGTCTGGTTGGTTGGTGTGTGTGTGGGGTGTGTGTGTGTGTGTGTGGGGTTTTGTGTGTGGTGGTGTGCGTGCGGCGCGCGCACCTTAACGCCGCATTCCCAGCTAAACATGCTTCATATGATATGGAAATATCAGTCCCAAAAAAACTCTAACCCCCAACACACACACCACGCACGCCGCACACACACACACACACACACACCACACACACACACACACACACATATATATATATATAATATTATAATATATAATATATTTAATATATATATATATATTATATATATATATACATATATATATATATAAACAGTATAAAAACGTCCTTAAAAAATCTGAAAAAGCTCAACCCTTGGGGAGCAACATTTGTTAAAATATTATTAGCTCTTCATTTTAATAATATTTTTAACAATATATATTATATATTATATATATTTTATATATATATATATATTATATATATTTATTATTTTATATATATATCCTTGAATGGATCCTAAAGCATAGGCTCAAAGATTGTCCCTACATTTTAGACTGTTTGCATAATGCTTTAGTTTTTCAGAAACGTTTTTCCTCTCCACACTTTCGTTTTATTCCAGTTTACTACCATTCGCTGGCTGCTTTGGGGGTGCTGTTGGATTCTTTTTTGAACCCTTGGTGGTGAGAACACCGCGGGAAAATATGGACTGTGGTGTTGTCTCTATTTGACACCAAGGGACAGACACAACCAGCCGTGTCTCCCTGATGAGTCCGATCCAGTGGACGAAAGGCCTAGGAGCAGGCAATAAAAATAAATCTGTCTTCGAGAGGGATTACGATGGTTCCCTCAGGCAGCTAGTGTAGGGTTTTCATATTTAAATATATTCCCCATTTTCTTCATGTTCAATTTTTCTCTTCTAAAGTTCAAATGATTGCCAGTCATTACTATAATGACTGAAAAATTCTTAGCCTGTACTTGTTTTCCCCCACTACTTGATTGTTCAGCTTATATTATATATATATATAATTTTATATATATATTATAATAAAATTATATATATAATTTATATATATTTGCGCATATTCAAGCACTGGCAATTCATGAACGACTAGTATAACTGATAACACTGAGGACATTAAGTTCAAATTTAAAACCCATCAGGAAAATGAAAAATCCATACATTAAAAGTTTATTCTTATGATTCATTTAGTAACGGTTTAAGTGAAATAGGAGTAAAACTTCAATCTTGACCAACACACATACTCTTTAAATACCTCATTTAAAAACAAATGAAAGTTACCCGACTCGAAAACGTCAAAATTCAGACCAAACGACATGGGACACAGTGTCTTCCTGCCCGGAAAAACAGCACCTTCTCTGAACTAAATTTACCAATTCAATCAAAGAGTCCATCGAACTGGACAACACATAATTGATGTGGTCTACGTCTGCGCCAGCAAACATTATAAAAGCAGAAGACAGAGCAAACAACTAACCTCTTTGGTACATGACATCCTTCTAGTTCTGATCAAGTCATATCAACCTCTGCCCGGCCAACCATGGTGGCTCTGCTTTGGGGTGAATGCACACGGAACCCCAGACCTCAAAAATATAATGTCATAATCCTAATTTAAAAGGTGACACAAACGAGGTCAATTCCTGAATAAGAAAGAACATACTACTAAAAACCATTTTTACGATATACATGATAGTAAGCCTAAAAGTAGAACTGCTTCATGTGAATTCCCGTAGACCAAACCTTTCAGGATGCTGCAGTATAATGATCCCGTAAGGCCGAGGATGATAATGGAGTCATGTATCGTATTCATGAATCCTCACCACTCTTACCCCTGGGCATTCACAGCCCAACAATAATTTCATAAGAGCTAACTGGTTTTTTCTCCATTTTATTAGCAAAAACTGACTTGTATGTCGTGACCTGCACCACAGCACACTATGACGTCAGAGAAGCCTTGACGTGCACAGGTATCGTGACGAAATGTCTGTCTGGGGTCCTTGTGTTTCAGACAGGTCTTGGTGTACATTTCGGACCAAGAAACTGCAGAAACACACACCACACACACACACACACACACACACCACACACACACACACACACACACACACAAATATATCTTGAGCTTTTGTCAAAATGCAATGTCCTTTGAGAACTGTGGAGATTATGGAATGTTGTTAAATAAAGGCTATAAAGATATTAATAAAAAGAAATGCAATGAAGTCGATCACTTAATCTATAATTCTGGGGTCCCTCCATTACCATAGTGACATCTGACAACATATCACATTGAGATATCGAAAACAAAAGCAAATAGATAAATAAACATTAAAAAAAAAACCCGTAAACCATCCCTTGTTCTTGTTACTTCAGATGTGGCTTAGACACACCTGCCGTGATGCAATCATTGCACATCAATACTTAATTTGAACGCAAAATAACGTTTTGATTAACAGTTTAATGTCCTTTTCGTCACCATGGAAACACGTGCACAGACAAAACATCTTTGACGGACAAGGAAAAGGACTGGACTGCTAACACTGCCGCTCTGAAAATCCCCGCCTACCTACAAGTCTCTCACGATCTACTGTAACGGATAACAACACACACAAAATAAGGCACTGAAGAATGGCTTCAAGTTATCTTAAACTGGCATACAGCGAGAAAAGCGGAGATAGAACATTGGGCTGACATGGTCAGACGACAGAAGAGCAGTCTGAATTCATGAAAGTAGGGCCTACCCACCACTGTGGTCTGTATGGCTGGCTGCATTCTGCATTCTGAATCTGAAGTCTTCTTTTTTAAGACTTGTATTCTGAGAGTTATAATAATGACTTGATAACCTGATTATTCTTTTTACATGCAAGTCTTTACCTTACTTTGCTAATGGTCCTCTGAAGATCTAGTGTTGAACGTGCAACTCACTCAAGCAGCTAACGTACAAAAATCGGTTTTCCCTTGATTTACTCTCACAAAAAAAAACTGCTGTTAGAGACGGACTGGAGTTTCGTCTCACTTTAAAACACAAGACAGTTATCCTCATTGTTTTGAAAAGAAATTTGGCTTCTATTTTTTTTGTGCATAACGTAAAAGATTCAAACATTAAATTGGAAAGGTCCATGGTAGGCCTACTCATATACCTAATATCTCTTTGATATCACCGATTCCGATTCCCATGAGTTCCTTCAATTCATGTTGCTTATACCGAGACGACCACGAGGGGTCATATCAGGGTTGTCACCTCGTCAAATAACAAACCACCTTTTTAAAAGACGCAAAGCATCTTTCTTCCTTAAAGTCTTAGATCAGATGAAAAACATGTGCCTCTTTCAAGAGCTCGAAAATCACAGGTGGAGAAACATCCCTGAACATGGGTTTGCAGTGTTTATGTCCGACGTCAGTCATTTCCAACACTCCACAAAAAGGTGTTTTATAATGAGGGGGACGTCACACTAAATGTACCACAACGTTTTCTCACTTTTTATTAAAGAAAAATGAGTGATCGTAAATGAAAACTGGCCTAAGGTAAACGACACAGCATTATTTGTCTTTTCGCACACCAGTGCAGGTGGTAAAACCTCTTTTGTGGTTTGGATGGACTTGAAAACATGTATGTCTGCATTTTCTAGTTCCCGTGCTTCCTGCTGAGTCACACACGTTTGACAGACATTGTCATAGAAAAATACACATGCTTCTCTTTCTTGATACCACACACACACACACACACACACACACACACAACAACACACACACACACACACACACACACACACACACACACCTCACAAAGACAGAGAGAGGAGAGGAAGAGAGAGAGAGAGAGAGAGAAGAGAGAGAAGCAGAAGTAAGAAGTGAAAAAAAAATCTAGAATGGTTACCCAGACGAACTGATAATCAGCCTTGATTTCAAGACAGGTGGATACCGATATTAAGCGTTACTGTACCTTGGGCAGAATCTTGCGCAGGAGATCCGTACACACCTTGACCCGGGCAGGGTCAGGGGTGAAAGTTCGGGTATTTCCGGTCACAGGGGGTCCCCCTGCATCAATGCCAATCTTGGTTCCAGAATTGCTGTAGACTGGAAGCGCGTAGATGTCGTTCTTAGGAGTGTGGAAGATCCACACTGGAAATCTGGGAGGAAAATGAATCTTATTTCCCCTTGTTTTCAGACTCTACACAGATATTATGGAAAAACAAAATAATATAAATGAGCACATTTTTCTGATGGTTTGATTGCTTCTTATCTGTAATCAGAACACACACACACACACACACACACACACACACACACACACACACACACACACACACACACGCACACACACACACTACCGTTACTAGAGTCATAATAGTGGGCTGTACATGTGTGACACGCGTCTATGTTTTGAAGATGAATAAAACCACCAGGAATAAAGGTTCTGTTGTGAAAGGAATGACACGAACGCGATGATGTAGACCTTGAACTACTTTTACGTGTAACATCTGATACGTAACATGAACACATTATGTGATTTTGTTAGAACCGTAAGTCAAACTACCTCCAGGAGCGAAAATCTCAAATGTGAATCAAAAGATCGTTTGAACATTACTGACAATATAATATTATAATATCAGACTGTATGGGCATTCTCGTAGCAGCCCTTTCTGACTGATGTCAGTGCTGCCAAGAAATACTGCAGACAGGATCACCACATCTCTGGCACAGAACACCAGACGCACGACTGTGTCAGGTGCACACCGTGGCAAACGATGGCAGATGTGCCCTCTCCTCCTAATCATCACGCGCCGTGAGCTTGGTGGCACTGGACACGTTTCTCAACATTCTACAATCGAGTGTGGATGTCCAGAGGCTGACTGAAGAAGTGCAAGGAGAAAATACAAAGACAGGGCTGGTTCCAGTTAAGCATGACTGAAGATCGAGAGCTGTGAACATCTCTGGCTGAGGCAAGCGCACACTCAGCACGCCTATGGTCTATTTTTGCTAATTTTAAGAAAAACAAGACGAGAGACAGAGACAGAGACAGATAGAGACAGAGACAGAAAGAAAATGAAGCAGTGCATAGGCATTCTGATGGTCTATAAGACCTATGGTTTGAATCCCGGCAGTGGCTGGTGGGATTGGGGCGAGGCTGAAGAGTCTTTTAGTCTCCCTGGTCAACATTAACTAGTGTGTGCAGAGCAGCTGGCGTTTCCATTTCCTTCACGTTGTACACGCATGCAGCAAACATCCGCATTAAACATCTTGTAATCCGTGCCAGCGCTCAGTGAATTACCCGAGAACACAACGCAGCACGCACTGAGCCAGAAAACTGAATGTGGATACATAGACGGCACATACTAAAAAAACTTCAAGCGTGATGAAAATTTTTCGTCCGTGAAGAAGGAAACGAAAGAGACTAGGCGTAGTTGTAGAAGAAGAAACAACCTTTTTCAAAATAAGAGATGAAAAAAATGAGAGAAGAGAGAGAGAGAGAGAGAGAGAGAGAGAGAGAGAGAGAGAGAGAGAGAGAGAAGAACACACACACACACACACACATACAAAAAAAGAGAGAGAGAGAGAGAGAGAGAGAGAGAGAGAGAGAGAGAACTGTGCAAGGGTTAGATGACTATACCACTTGTCCTTGGTGAACTCCTTGACGTGGGGGGTAGCGAAGTAAGTGACCTGTTCCTGGGTCACGGTGACCGGCACGTGCACCCCGATAGATCCCAGCACGTCATTCAGCCACGCCCCCGCCGTCACCACCAGCTTATTACAGGTGAACTTGCCCTTTGTGGTCGTCACCTGAGGACAGAGATGGAGAGGCACCGTCAACCGAAGTTAAGGACATTGCATTGACAAAAACATCTTACTTAAAAAGAGAAAAGAGTCTACATATATTTGTTACTTGTCTGAGTTCGCCCGCATAGACTGACATATGTCATTTAAAAGAGTTTAATGTTCAAAACAGAGAATGCCCTTATATAGTTGGATTCTTTGTGATAGCAAACAAAACAGAGATTTCATGGACAAAAATGTATGTGAAAGAGACTATTCACACACACGCACGCATGCACACAGACAGAGACAGAGACAGACAGACAGACAGACACACACCACACACACACACACACACACACACACACACACACACACACACACCAGAGCAGTGAATTGAGTAAAGTTGTCTGAAAGCATGTATCTATTGTTATTCTTGTTAAGAGAATACCTTGAGACATAGCAACATAGTGCAAATGAATGAAGCAGCTGCAAATTATAAATGGTTGAATGGGAGAAAAGAAACATAAAGAAGTGAGGGTGCGAGTGAAATGAACTTCTGTGGGTGAAAATTTCTGACGCAAATTATGTTATTTGTTACCAGATTTTCCTTTGACAACTCCAGATTACAGACACAGATAAACTGATTAGGTGATCAAAAGGCTTTGGGAAAAGGCCCATCCTCTTTCCTACGTTATTTTATCTCTCGTTACCAGACAACGCGCCAAGTCTGCACTGGTAATGCATAACGTCATCACTACCAGTCCAAGACGGAGAACGGTCAAGGGAGGGTATTCGAACAGTAAAGGGTGGATATTGCGAAGTCCGACAAAATACCTGGCTGAACAATGTGAAGGACAAACATTTCCAGCCATCGTCAGCTTAATGACAACATATATTGGGGCTAGGTGATCCCAACACACTTTTTTGCTATTTGCCGTGCTAACGAGTAGTTATTCAAAGCTCTGTAACAATTTCCAAACCAGTCCAAAACACAGTTTCC
The DNA here is from genome assembly GCA_018398815.1 of Conus ventricosus. Taxonomy (NCBI): domain Eukaryota; kingdom Metazoa; phylum Mollusca; class Gastropoda; order Neogastropoda; family Conidae; genus Conus; species Conus ventricosus. The sequence continues at coordinate 68,319,165 of CM031598.1, forward strand.
TTAAGAGTGGGCGCCGTCATGCGCTTACGAGGTGTTTCACTTTATGGGGAACTAAAAGAAGCACCCAGTCCTGCAGGAAATTTGATGTTCATAGTAAGCTGACCACAAAAGTCTCCATTTTTCTGTTTTTAATATCAGTGTCTTTCACTTTGTCCAATATAGCCAGATTAAAGAACTGATCACTGACTCTTGCTTTCCTCTACTGTTCAGTTGCTCAGTGCATGGACTGGTCAACAATGGAGGACTGAATATTCTTTTGATAGATGTGGTGTCAGATTTAATATCAGTTTCTTGCCCGACACATTCAGAGCAACAAGTGCGCACAAACTGTTCATTCGCTGTCATTTCGTTTTCAACATTGTAGTCAAAATATATGATTTAATGTTTCTATCATTCTATTACATTTTACCCATCGTGGTGGCCTTTAACAATTCGTCCAAAAGAAAACGAACATTCCCACCCATTTTTCTTCATGTGTGTTGGTGGTTGTGACATGTTTTGACCATCAAACATGATGGAAGATGGGGTTAAGCTCTGATATATGTCTCCGCCATTTCCTGGAAGGGGGGGGGGGGGGGGGGGGGGGTTACGTGTGTGTGATTGGCTTCAGGGAATCAGCATGACACACTCAATCAGAAGGAATAGTCTGGACCCAAAGGAAACCTATGTACCCATTAGGGCATGCACAAACAAATTGGTTTCCTCTTTAAAACCTAATTTTCTATACGCTAATTTGTAGTCTCCTTCATGAAACTGTTAAGTCAATTACAACGTTTTGAAACGGCGTTCTACCATCCAAAAGAAAGGTGTAGTTATACCTCGATGTTTCCGGAGTCGTTTCTACGTATCCGGAGCACCGGGCACCTGTCGATGACGACGGCGCCGTTACCTCGGCGAGCTGTAAGTGCGCAGAATTGCCCAAGGCTGCGTCCACCAGGCCTGCGTTCCTTCTGAAAGATGGCCTCTATTTCTGGGCCCGTCGTGAACTGGGGATAGTGAGCCCGCAGCTGTTCGTTCGTCCAACGCTCAAATCTGGACGTCACAGAAATACATATGCAAATACATGCGTGCGCACACACATGCGATGCACAGGCCTACATACGTACAAGTTGCGCACACTATCCAAGCATAAATCAAATGCATGAAATCATGAGCACATGACTTCACCGGGTTAAACTGAAATCAGCAAGTCTTCTCCTTTCCTGAAGTTCTTTGAAGTAGTTGTCTGGAACAATGGAAGGATGGCATTTTATTTCACTCACTGAATGTTGTTGCGCTGCATGGCGTCAGCATACTTGTTCATGATGGAGTCTGTTGAACCACGCAAAGACAGCTGAATGCTGCCAGGTTTGAAGACCAACTGCAGGCCAGACTCCCTCTCCACTTCAGACCAACTGTAACCAACATGTTACTTTTGTATGTTGAAACTTTCTTAAGTGTATAGACTCCGTTTTTAATTGATTACAACACAACAAGCGTGGACATTGAATTAAGAAAATTAACAAAGCATTACCACGATATATGCATGAACACTGAATTAACAACAACAACAACAACAAAGCCAAAACAAACTAGTTAAAGCAAAGCCTTAACTTTTCATATGAGCAAATCCTACATCAGGAATATCAGCAAATGAAAAAGAATGAATACTTTTTTCACCTTTTCTCCGAAATTATTCACATGAGTTTAGGTGTATGCATACACACACGTGCATGTAAACACGTGTGTGTGTGTGTGTGTGTGGGGCGCGCGCGCGCGCGCGCGTGTGTGTGTGTGTGTGTGTGTGTGTGTGTGTGAGAGGGGAGAGAGAGAGAAAAGAGAGAGAGAGAGAGAGAGAGAGAGAGGAGAGGAGAGAGAGAGAAGAGAGAGAGAGAGAGAGTGTGTGTGAATGTGCGTGCGTGCGTGCGTGCGTGCGTGCGTGCGTGCGTGCGTGCGCGCGTGCGTGCGCGCGCGCGCGCGTGTGTGTGTGTGTGTGTGTGTGTGTGTGTGTGTGTGTGTGTGTGTGTGTGTGTGTGTGTGTGTGTGTGAGAGAGAGAGAGAGAGAGAGGAGAGAGAGAGAGAGAGTGTGTGTGTGTGTGTGGGGTGTGTGTGTGTGTGTGGTGTGTGTGTGTGTGTGTGTGTGTGTGTGTGTGTGTGTGGTGTGCCTGCGCACGCACATGTGTGTGTGTATGTGTGTGTGTGTGTGTGTGTGTGTGTGTGTGTGTGTGTGTGGTGTGTTTTGATGGAATGATTTAAGAGAAAAGCTGGGACTGCCGGTCCACTCACACAACAATAAAAAATATTGCCCTACTTACCACTCAAATGTGGCAGGGGTGAGTCGTGTGTACCGGTCATCGTGATAGGTCAGACGACTGCACAGATAAAAGAAGCGGACAGTGGACAGAACAAGCGTCATGCTGAAGAGTTTCTTTCATTTTCAGTGCAATGCTCTACTTGTTTGCCACTGATGAAAAAAAGGCAAAAATATGAAATTAGGAGTGGAAACACAGGTACTGGTCTGTCAGTGATGTCAGTCCGCAAACAGAGTTAAACTACCAGCTACTCCATGTCCACGAGCAGACCTGAATAGCCAACTACTCTTTGACTATTAACAAGACCTGAATAAACTAATGACTCTTAGTACAAAAAAGACCCGAACTAGCCATCTACTATCTGCCCATAAACAGACATGAACTTACCAACTACCTCTCTGTCTTTAAACACATCTGACCCGACTATTCTCTGTCCATAAACCAACCTGAGTGAACCAATTACTCTTTGTCAATAAACAGACCTGAACCAACTTCCCTCTGTCCATACACAGATATGGACCAACTACTTTGTTCAGAAAGAGACCTGAACCAACTACCCTCTGGCTTTCATTTAGCACAGTTTCAGTTTCACTGAGAGGCGTCACTGTGTGCGGACTAGTCCATATACGCTACACCACATCCGCTAAGTCTTGAGACCACACTACGCATGATGAATAAACAAATTAACAACTAAGATGAGAGGATTGAAGAAGCGGGTCTCGTGGCTACGACTTAGCAGATGTCTGACCTACGCTTTTAGCCCAGTGCGCTGGTCAGACCTTGAGTGCCCACTTAACATTGGTTGTTTTTTTCTTCTTTTTTTTTTGGTATGTGTTTGTAGTGAATGTACACAAGTGTGTGCATGGATGTGTGGGCACGAGCTCATGTGTGTGCGCGTGCACATGTGTGTGTGTGCGTGTGTGTGTGTGTGTGTGTGTGTGTGTGTGTGTGTGTGTGTGTGTGTGTGTGAGTGAGAGTGCGCGCGCATGCGTTGTGCGCGCGCTTGTGTATGTGTGCGTGCACGTGTGTGTGTGTGTGTGTGTGTGTGTGTGTGTGTGGCACGTGTGTGGCTGCATGTATGTGTGCGTGTGTGTGCGTGTGCAGAAGTGCGTGTGCATGTGTGTGTTTGTGTGTGTGGTGTTGTGTGTGTGTGTGTGTGTGTGTGTGTGTGTGTGTGTGGTGTGCACGTGTGTGCCTGCATGTATGTGCGCGTGTGTGTGCGTGAGCAGAAGTGCGTGTGCGTGTGTGTGTGTGTGTGTGTGTGTGTGTGGTTTTGTGTGTGTGTGTGTGTGTGTGTATGTGTGTGTGCGTGCAATTTGTGGGTGAGCATACACACGGGTTAGCGCAGATTTAAATGAATCTATGCCCACAAAACTAATGCGCCAGGGTTTAGGGCATACTCTGATTGAAACACATGTCTTCATTGGTTTGAGTCAAACATCGAGAAGTAAGAAAAACTACAGTCTCCTCTGCCAGACTGATGATGTCGGTTTTCTCAAAATGTATTGTTTGTAGCTAACATTCAGTTCTCGTGACATACACTAAACATTGTTTTAATTCACTCCTTTCATTGTCTCGAACGTGGATTACCTACATACACATGAAATATATCAAGGTCTAAATATGCAGCACATACTGAACTCTAGTTACATCCAATACTGGCATCTGTGTATTGTATCTGACTGAACATCTGTTGTCTCGAGGGATCTGCAGCCAAATGCTCAAAACCTTGCGCTGCACAGCTGACGGTCCTTTGCTCGAACTACTCATAACGTCTGCTTTCAACGGCTTGAAACCCTTTCACGCCTAGCACTAAATGGATAGGCCACCCCCGATTCATTCCAGGTAACTTCAAAGCAACGTGACCTTGACACTGTGAACCTCTTACAGGTCACCGACCCTATCGCCATAATGCTACGAGAACTGAATTTTTAACCTTTGTTCATCTTGAGTCATCCATCGAACAAGAGACCGAAATATCACTGCGAATATCATTCTACATTCCTGAGGTCTGTTCCACTTGAAAAATGAAATGAAACTTGCAACGCTAGCAATCAAAACATGATTTTCTGACGAGAGATCAATAATACAGATGAACCAAATAACGTGAGAACAAAACTTTGCGCACTTGAGCCAAGAGGTTTCTGGTAAATTTACTTCAACTCTTCTTGTTTTTGTCCAGTTTTGGAATTGATTCCTCAGTGTCAGCGAGACTTTCATAAACAATTTATACCTGGCCTTTTTCATCACAGGCAAAAGTAGGACACAATTTGGCGCCTTTTTAGATTGCCATCGGCTTTGTCATTGATTGGTGTTGTCGCACTATACTAGAATTGAACGGATTCTGTTAATAGTCGGCAGATTGTTAATGTTCAGTAATTAAAACAGAAGGCCTAATATATGTCGCACTACAGATTGCCATCGGCTTTGTCATTGATTGGTGTTGTCGCACTATACCTAGAATTGAACGGATTCTGTTAATAGTCGGCAGATTGTTAATGTTCAATAATAAAACAGAAGGCCTAATATATGTCGCACTACACATAAAGTTGAACGGATTCTGTTAATAGTCGGCAGATTGTTAATGTTCAATAATATAACAGTAATATATAACGCACTGATCACAGAATTGAACGGATTCTGTTAACAGTCGGCACATTGTTAATGTTCAGTAATAAAACAGTAATATACAAGAAATTCACCAGATTGTTGATTGTTTTAGAAAAAAAAGTGGTTTTCAAGGTACTAAATAGACTGTTCATTGTTCAAGGATTAAACAGTGGTATACATGACACTGACCATATTGTTAATTGTTCAAGGATAAAACGATGATATTCAAGACACTAACAGATTGTTCATTATTCAAGGATAAAACAGTGGTTTGCAAGATACTGACCAGATTGTTTGCTGTTCAAGGAAAAAAGAACCCCAGTGGTACTCAAGACACAATCCACAGTATTAATGATTCAAGGATAAAGGAATAGTATTCACAGAACTATCCAGATTAACTCACTGTTCAATGATAAAACAGTAGTATCCAGGATACTAACCAGATTGTAACGTGTTCAAGGAAGAAAAAACAGCGGTATTCAAGACATTGGATAGACGGCCCATTGTTCAAGGTATTCTAGACTAGACAGACTGTTCATTGTTAAAGTATAAAGCAGTGGATACAAGACTGTTCATTGTTAAAGTATATAGCAGTGGAATACAAGACATTGACGTGAGAGCCGACTTACATGATCCTGGACACGTCCTGAGAGCCTCCTCTGTCGTGACCTATTTCAAACTGCTCCAGTCCCAGCACCTCTGACATCAGAGAGAGAGAGAGAGGGGGGAGGGGAGGAGGAGAGAGAGAGAGAGAGAGAGAGAGAGAGAGAGAGAGAGAGAGAGAGAGAGAGAGAGAGAGAGAGAGAGAGACGTTTCTGTAATCAACATGCATAGTTACAGAATATATAACATCCAGTTACATAGAAAACACCTGAAAAAAAAGACAAAAATACGTGCAGACACACCTGTTAGCGATTATGCCCCATCATTACTAATCTTCCTTCGTCTTTCAGGACTCACTCTTCATCAGTCATCGCCTTTTTATCACTCTTTCCTTGTTACCTTGTTCCCTCCCCTCCGCCCGATCTCTTGTGGACGCTGGGCCGTTTCACTGTGTACAAACAGCTTCCCCGCTTTCTGAAGTCAGTAACTTCCCTGTTCTGTCGCTCTCGTTGACTCTGCCTTTTCTGTGATATTTGTCTTTCTGTAGTGTCGTCCACTTCCCCCCCCCTACCTTTGTGGACCATTTTTCTGCCTTCTTTTCCAATGGAAACCCTTTTACCCCTTTTTCTGGACAATGTGTAATAAAATAACAGCGTTTTCACTTTCATCTGGCAACTGGGCAGTGACAATTTTCCCCCTTTTTTCTGGACACAATATAATAAATAACAGCTGTTCACTTTCATCTTGCAATAGGCGGTGGAAATTGCACACACTGACCGCGTGGACACTGGCTGCTTCTATTCTGCATTGACTATTTGCCCAGTTGGCTTTTTTGCGCTTTTAAAATTCATAAAAATGTTTTTAATAAATTAAATTCACGTTATTAAACAAATTCTGGGACTGAGGCATTGAGGGTGATGGCTGGCATTCTACGCTGTTGGTGTGGCCGACGTCAGCAGTAAAAGGTCTGGCCGACGTCAGCAGTAAAAGGTCTGGCCGACGTCAGCAGTAAAAGGTCTGGCCGACGTCAGCAGTAAAAGGTCTGGCCGACGTCAGTAGTAAAAGGTCTGGCCGACATCAGTAGTAAAAGGTCTGGCCGACATCAGTAGTAAAAGGTCTGGCCGACATCAGTAATAAAAGGTCTGGCCGACGTCAGTAATAAAAAGTCTGGCCGACGTCACTAGTAAAAGGTCTGGCCGACATCAGTAGTAAAAGGTCTGGCCGACGTCAGTAGTAAAAGGTCTGGTCGACATCAGCAATAAAAGGTCTGGCCGACGTCAGCAGTAAAAGGTCTGGCCCACGTCACTAGTAAAAGGTCTGGCCGACGTCAGTAGTAAAAGGTCTGGCCGACGTCAGTAGTAAAAGGTCTGGTCGACGTCACTAGTAAAAGGTCTGGCCGACGTCAGTAGTAAAAGGTCTGGCCGACGTCAGTAGTAAAAGGTCTGGCCGACGTCAGTAATAAAAGTCTGGCCGACGTCAGCAGTAAAAGGTCTGGCCGACGTCACTAGCAAAAGGTCTGGTTGACGTCACTAGTAAAAGGTCTGGCCGACGTCAGTAGTAAAAGGTCTGGCCGACGTCACTAGTAAAAGGTCTGGCCGACGTCACTAGTAAAAGGTCTGGCCGACGTCACTAGTAAAAGGTCTGGCCGACGTCACTAGTAAAAGGTCTGGCCGACGTCAGTAGTCAAAGGTCTGGCCGACGTCAGCAGTCAAAGGTCTGGCCGACGTCAGTAGTAAAAGGTCTGGCCGACGTCAGTAGTCAAAGGTCTGGCCGACGTCAGTAGTCAAAGGTCTGGCCGACGTCAGTAGTAAAAGGTCTGGCCGACGTCAGCAGTCAAAGGTCTGGCCGACGTCAGTAGTAAAAGGTCTGGCCGACGTCAGTAGCAGAATTGTTTTCGTTGTTTGTTCATGGCATACGTCTTTGTTGTTGTTGCTTTCTCAAGGCATGACTAACCTTTTCCTTGTTTTTGTTGACAGCGCTGTGGAGACTGTACGATCAGCTGGACTATAGTGACAACACATTTTTAACTGAGACTTTCGTGTTACACCCCCCCCCCCCTTCCATCTAGAATAGACCACACTGCAGTAAACTGTAATGATGGCATGCTCTGTAGATCACAGCAGAGTATTCCAAAGTGAATCAATAACCAAACGGCACTAGAATCGAAATTAGTGGACACTTTTGGAGATTTAGGGGAATGCTTGTGGTCTGCAAATTTAGGGGCCCCCAATTGTTTACGCTGATTTTCACGTTTCCTCCATTTCTAACATAGGCCTAATCCTCAGATTTGTGGCGACTTAGTATGTTTACCCACGTGTGCAACGTTAAGGAACTTAATTTACTTAACGGACCAAGCTTTATCTTCATTTGTCTCATGGCCTTTGGCTGTCTTTCGCTGAGCATGTTGTAATACCATCTTTGAACAGTCAAAATCTAACTCTATTCTTTTCTTTCTTTCTTTTTTTTTTCGTCAAGGATGTAGCTTGCCGAAGACGGAGATGTGTAGCTCGGGATAACTGGAAGACACACAGAGCTAAATTGCGATGTTCCATGGTCAGTCTGGTGGCTGTTCAGTGAAGAAACGCGAGGCTCAAGAGGAGAAACGGGGAAAAAAAATCAAGAGTCGAAAACGTAATCACACTCTCAAAACTGCCTGTGTTTATACAACGTGTTGGTTACTTTGCAGGAAAGCACGAAGTTAACTGTGGCTAAACAATGAAAAGTATCGTTAAAAAAAGGAAGGTGCTAAACTGAAGTTTTGCCGTGCTCTGTGCCAGCTGTGGCTTAGCCTAATGCGAACCATTAGAATGTGGAGAAAGGAAAAATTCAAAGCAGTCCTTATCTCAGTCCTTATCTCAGTTTTGAGTCGTTTAAACAATCAGAACTTTCTTTGGTGTCAAGCGGATGCATGCAGTCTTCACATGTTTCTGTGGTGGTGTACGTAGTGGACGACCTTTTCCCCTGTCGTCTTCTGTGCCACCTCAGTGGCATTACCCCCACGCCGCTCATTCCCGCTCCCCCTCCACAGCCACACCCCGGCCCGTGCCGCCGCAGCCCCGGCACCAACAAGCCACAGGGAGAGTCGATGTCAAGTCGTCACGAGGCAACCCACCAGACAAGACAACACTGCTCCTGAGTCACCTCGGTGATGTTCAATGTATGTTCTGATCCAACATGGCAGGACATCACGTTCCAAGCCCCCTACTTAAAACAATAATTTATTATTGTTAGTTGCAGAGTCAGCGAGAAAGAACGTCTCCGTCTAGAGGGCTCCACCAAGTCCCTTCAGCGACAGTCCCATAAACTCGCAGTCCCCATGAGCACGCCAATACCAGGGACTTCCATGTGAACTCACCACGGGCAAAGGCGTGGAGACGAAATCAAAACAGAAACACAACAAAGGCAAGGCACGAAGGGCGACAGAATCTGAGACCTTTTTTTTAATGCTGATCGATGAGCATGATGATACGCTGAAGTTCTCTTCTGGTCTGAGTCTGCATGACAGGGCTGCATTCCACGCCCACTTTCAAACATAGTTATGTCCCAGCACAAGCAGAGAGATATGGATACCTGCGGTGTTGATTAGAACAATTTGAACAGCACCCTTAGGGACGCATCATTTAGTGAATGAAACGCAACTGTGTGGTTCCAGTCTTCCACACTGAACCCATTGTGTACTCAGCTCCGGGTAGGAGCCGGTCATGGGCCAAAAACATTCCACAAATATAAATGGCTCTCATGGGAATCAAACCCATGACTTCACAGATGGGAATCTGCGACGCTAACGACCATGCCATGACAGCTGGCGTTTGTGATATTATATAATGGTGGTTTTCAAAAATTGCTGTAGACTGTTTTGTTTTTATTCACTGTCCGTAGATTTCATCAGCATTTTTCGAAATACTTCAAGCGGATACATTAGTAAGTGTAACCCGCCGATTTGTAAGCAGCGCCGATTTGTAAGCGCTTACAATCGGCGCACATTGCATGACTTGTAAAACCGCTGATTTGTAAGCTGCGCCGATTTGTATAGCGCTTACAAATCGGCGGGCTAGGCCCCCGCCGATTTGTAAGCGCTGCTTAGAAATCGGCGGATGCTTTACAAATCGGCGGGTTAAGCCCCTGCCGTTTTGTGAAGCGCTTTACAAAACGACGGGCGCTTTATATCCTGCTTCTTTGGATTAAAACGATAAACTATTATTACGCTTTCAGTGATTATTCCCGCAATTTTGATGACTTTCTATTTTGCTCATCAAGATGGCGGACTGACACAGTCGTTTTGAGGAGCACTCTAACGAAGAGAAAAAGACAAGTCTGCTAACTTATTTTACTACCTCCCCCCCCCCCCCCTCCTCCTTCGCTCTCTGTGTGTGGAAATTTGTGTTTATATTATCGACTGTAAAATGTGCTTAAAATTGCGTTTAAAAACAAACAATTCTAGTTCACTTTGTCGTTCATGAAACGTCTACAGAAATGAACAAATATGAATAAAAACATGTCAACAATGTCCTTTACTTTCGATTTCGAAATTTGATTGTGTGAGTGAGTCAGGGCAAAAGAAATAGACTGTTGTAACCCGCCGATTTGTTAGCAGCGCCGATTTGTAAGCGCTTACAAATCGGCGCACATTGCATAACTTGTAAAACCGCCGATTTGTAAAGAACCCGCCGATTTCTGAGCAGCGCTTATAAATCGGCGGGGCCTAGCCCGCCGATTTGTAAGCGCTATACAAATCGGCGCTGCTTACAAATCGGCGGTTTTACAAGTCATGCAAATGTGCGCCGATTTGTAAGCGCTTACAAATCGGCGCTGCTTACAAATCGCGGGTTACAGTAAGTAAAAGCAGGACATTGAGGCTTTCATTTTATAATTCAACAAGATGCAAAGCATATAAACGTACTCCCAGTTTATCTTGAATACGCGTGAGATATTCCATAAAGAGGAAAAACTGTTTTGGCCCGTTATAGCCGTTAGTGACGGGATTTGGTAACATCGCCATCATCTGTGACCATAATGAACATTACTACGAATTTCAAAAGACAGTCATCCCTTTTTACCCTTTCCTGTTACCTTGTCCCTTCCCTCCGCCCGATCTCTTGGGGACGCTGGGCCGTTTTCACTGTGTACAAACAGCTTCCCCGCTTTCTGAAGTCAGTAATTTCCCTGTTCTGTCGCTCTCGTTGACTCTGCCTTTTCTGTGATATTTGTCTTTCTGTAGTGTCGTCCACTCCCCCCCCCCCCCCCCCCCCCCTGCCTTTGTGGACCAGTTTTCTGCCTTCTTTTCCAATGGAAACCCTTTTACCCCTTTTTTCTGGACAATGTGTAATAAAATAACAGCGTGTTCACTTTCATCTGGCAACTAGGCGGTGGAAATTGCACACACTGACCAGCGTGGACACTGGCCGCTGTCTATTCTGCATTGACTATTTGCCCAGTTGGCCTTTTTGTGCTTTTTAAAATCATAAAAATGTTTTAAATTAAATTTCACGTACTTAAAACAAATTCTGGGACTGAGGCATTGAGGGTGATGGCTGGCATTCTAACGCTGTGTGGTGTGGCGACGTCAGCAGTAAAAGGTCTGGCCGACGTCAGCAGTAAAAGGTCTGGCCGACGTCAGCAGTAAAAGGTCTGGCCGACGTCAGCAGTAAAAGGTCTGGCCGACATCATAGTAAAAGGTCAGGCCGACAACAGTAGTAAAAGGTCTGGCCGACATCAGTAGTAAAAGGTCTGGCCGACATCAGTGATAAAAGGTCTGGCCGACGTCAGTAATAAAAAGTCTGGCCGACGTCACTAGTAAAAGGTCTGGCCGACGTCAGTAGTAAAAGGTCTGGCCGACATCAGCAGTAAAAGGTCTGGCCGACGTCAGTAGTAAAAGGTCTGGCCGACGTCAGTAGTAAAAGGTCTGGCCGACATCAGTAGTAAAAGGTCTGGCCGACGTCAGTAGTAAAAGGTCTGGCCGACATCAGCAGTAAAAGGTCTGGGCCGACGTCAGTAGTAAAAGGTCTGGCCGACATCAGCAGTAAAAGGTCTGGCCGACGTCAGCAGTAAAAGGTCTGGGCCGACGTCAGCAGTAAAAGGTCTGGCCGACGTCAGTAGTAAAGGTCTGGCCGACGTCAGTAGTAAAAGGTCTGGCCGACGTCAGCAGTAAAAGGTCTGGCCGACGTCAGCAGTAAAAGGTCTGGCCGACGTCAGTAATAAAAGGTCTGGCCGACGTCAGTAGTAAAAGGTCTGGCCGACGTCAGCAGTAAAAGGTCTGGCCGACGTCAGTAGTAAAATCAGCAGTAAAAGGTCTGGCCGACGTCAGTAGTAAAAGGTCTGGCCGACGTCAGTAGTAAAAGGTCTGGCCGACGTCAGTAGTAAAAGGTCTGGCCGACGTCAGTAGTAAAAGGTCTGGCCGACGTCAGTAGTAAAAGGTCTGGCCGACGTCAGTAGTAAAAGGTCTGGCCGACGTCAGCAGTAAAAGGTCTGGCCGACGTCAGTAATAAAAGGTCTGGTCGACGTCACTAGTAAAAGGTCTGGCCGACGTCAGTAGTAAAAGGTCGGCCGACGTCAGTAATAAAAGTCTGGCCGACGTCAGTAGTAAAAAGTCTGGCCGACGTCACTAGCAAAAGGTCTGGTTGACGTCACTAGTAAAAGGTCTGGCCGACGTCAGTAGTAAAAGACTGGCCGACGTCAGTAGTAAAAGTCTGGCCGACGTCACATAGTAAAAGGTCTGGCCGACGTCACTAGTAAAGGTCTGGCCGACGTCAGTAGTAAAGGTCTGGCTGACGTCAGCAGTAAAAGTCTGGCCGACGTCAGCAGTAAAGGTCTGGCCGACGTCACTAGTCAAAGTCTGCCGACGTCAGCAGTCAAAGGTCTGGCCGACGTCAGTAGTAAAAGGTCTGGCCGACGTCAGCAGTAAAAGGTCTGGCCGACGTCAGCAGTAAAAGGTCTGGCCGACATCAGTAGTAAAAGGTCTGGCCGACATCAGTAGTAAAAGGTCTGGCCGACATCATAATAAAAGGTCTGGCCGACGTCAGTAATAAAAAGTCTGGCCGACGTCAGTAGTAAAAGGTCTGGCCGACGTCAGATAAAAGTCTGCCGACATCAGCAGTAAAAGGTCTGGCCGACGTCAGCAGTAAAAGGTCTGGCCGACGTTAGCAGTAAAAGGTCTGGCCGACGTCAGTAGTAAAAGGTCTGGCCGACGTCAGCAGTAAAAGGTCTGGCCGACGTCAGTAGTAAAAGGTCTGGCCGACGTCAGCAGTAAAAGTCTGGCCGACGTCAGTAGTAAAAGGTCTGGCCGACGTCAGCAGTAAAAGGTCTGGCCGACGTCAGTAGTAAAAGGTCTGGCCGACGTCAGTAGTAAAAGGTCTGGCCGACGTCAGTAGTAAAAGGTCTGGCCGACGTCAGTAGTAAAAGGTCTGGCCGACGTCAGTAGTAAGAGGTCTGGCCGACGTCAGTAGTAAAAGGTCTGGCCGACGTCAGCAGTCAAAGGTCTGGCCGACGTCAGTAGTAAAAGGTCTGGCCGACGTCAGTAGTAAAAAGGTCTGGCCGACGTCAGTAGCAGAATTGTTTTCGTTGTTGTTCATGGCATACGTCTTTGTTGTTGTTGCTTTCTCAAGGCATGACTAACTTTTTCCTTGTTTTTGTTGACAAGCGCTGTGGAGACTGTACGATCAGCTGGACTATAGTGACAACACATTTTAACTGAGACTTTCGTGTTACAACACCCCCCCCCCCCCCCCCCCTTCCATCTAGAATAGACCACACTGCAGTAAACTGTAATGATGGCATGCTCTGTAGATCACAGCAGAGTATTCCAAAGTGAATCAATAACCAAACGGCACTAGAATCGAAATTATGGACACTTTTGAGATTTAGGGGAATGCTTGTGGTCTGCAAATTTAGGGGCCCCCAATTGTTTACGCTGATTTTCACGTTTCCTCCATTTCTAACATAGGCCTAATCCTCAGATTTGTGGCGACTTAGTATGTTTACCCACGTGTGCAACGTAAGGAACTTAATTTACTTAACGGACCAAGCTTTATCTTCATTTGTCTCATGGCCTTTGGCTGTCTTTCGCTGAGCATGTTGTAATACCATCTTGAACAGTCAAAATCTAACTCTTTATTCTTTCTTTCTTTCTTTTTTTTTCGTCAAGGATGTAGCTTGCCGAAGACGGAGATGTGTAGCTCGGGATAACTGGAAGACACACAGAGCTAAATTGCGATGTATCCATGATCAGTCTGGTGGCTGTTCAGTGAAGAAACGCGAGGCTCAAGAAGAGAAAACGGGAAAAAAAATCAAGAGTCGAAAACGTAATCACACTCTCAAAACTGCCTGTGTTTATACGTGTTGGTTACTTTGCAGGAAAGCACGAAGTTAACTGTGGCTAAACAATGAAAAGTATCGTTAAAAAAAGGAAGGTGCTAAACTGAAGTTTTGCCGTGCTCTGTGCCAGCTGTGGCTTAGCCTAATGCGAACCATTAGAATGTGGAGAAAGGAAAAATTCAAAGCAGTCCTTATCTCAGTCCTATCTCAGTTTTGAGTCGTTTAAACAATCAGAACTTCTTTGGTGTCAAGCGGATGCATGCAGTCTTCACATGTTTCTGTGGTGGTGTACGTAGTGGACGACCTTTTCCCCTGTCGTCTTCTGTGCCACCTCAGTGGCATTACCCCCACGCCGCTCATTCCCGCTCCCCCTCCACAGCCACACCCCGGCCCGTGCCGCCGCAGCCCCGGCACCAACAAGCCACAGGAGAGTCGATGTCAAGTCGTCACGAGGCCACCCAGCAGACAAGACAACACTGGTCCTGAGTCACCTCGGTGATGTTCAATGTCTGTTCTGATCCGACAGGGCAGGACACCACGTTCCAAGCCCCCTACTGAAAACAATAATTTATTATTGTTAGTTGCAGAGTCAGCGAGAAAGAACGTCTCCGTCTAGAGGGCTCCACCAAGTCCCTTCAGCGACAGTCCCATAAACTCGCAGTCCCCATGAGCACGCCAATACCAGGACTTCCATGTGAACACACCACGGGCAAAGGCGTGGAGACGAAATCAAAACAGAAACACAACAAAGGCAAGGCACGAAGGGCGACAGAATCTGAGACCTTTTTTTTTATGCTGATCGATGAGCATGATGATACGCTGAAGTTCTCTTCTGGTCTGAGTCCTGCATGACAGGGCTGCATTCCACGCCCACTTTCAAACATAGTTATGTCCCAGCACAAGCAGAGAGATATGGATACCTGCAGTGTTGGTTAGAACAATTTGAACAACACCCTTAGGGACGCATCATTTAGTGGATGAAACGCAACTGTGTGGTTCCAGTCTTCCACACTGAACCCATTGTGTTACTCAGCTCCGGGTAGGAGCCGGTCATGGGCCAAAAACATTCCACAAATATAAATGGCTCTCATGGGAATCAAACCCATGACTTCACAGATGGGAATCTGCGACGCTAACGACCATGCCATGACAGCTGGCGTTTGTGATATTATTATAATGGTGGTTTTCAAAATTGCTGTAGACTGTTTGTTTTTATTCACTGTCCGTAGATTTCATCAGCATTTTTCGAAATACTTCAAGCGGATACATTATAAGTGTAACCCGCCGATTTGTAAGCAGCGCCGATTTGTAAGCGCTTACAATCGGCGCACATTGCATGACTTGTAAAACCGCTGATTTGTAAGCTGCGCCGATTTGTATAGCGCTTACAAATCGGCGGGCTGGGCCCCCGCCGATTTGTAAGCGCTGCTTAGAAATCGGCGGGTGCTTACAAATCGGCGGGTTAAGCCCCTGCCGTTTTGTAAAGCGCTTTACAAAACGACGGGCGCTTTATATCCTGCTTCTTTGGATTAAAACGATAAACTATTATTACGCTTTCAGTGATTATTCCCGCAATTTTGATGACTTTCTATTTTGCTCATCAAGATGGCGGACTGACACAATCGTTTTGAGGAGCACTCTAACGAAGAGAAAAAGACAAGTCTGCTAACTTATTTTACTACCTCCACCCCTCCTCCCCTCGCTCTCTGTGTGTGGAAATTTGTGTTTATATTACCGACTGTACAATGTGCTAAATTGCGTTTAAAAACAAACAATCTAGTTCACTTTGTCGTTCATGAAACGTCTACAGAAATGAACAAATATGAATAAAAACATGTCAACAATGTCCTCTACTTTCGACTCGAAATTTGATTGTGTGAGTGAGTCAGGGCAAAAGAAATAGACTGTGTAACCCGCCGATTTGTTAGCAGCGCCGATTTGTAAGCGCTTACAAATCGGCGCACATTGCATAACTTGTAAAACCGCCGATTTGTAAAGAACCCGCCGATTTCTAAGCAGCGCTTATAAATCGGCGGGGGCCTAGCCCGCCGATTTCTAAGCAGCGCTTATAAATCGGCGGGGGCCTAGCCCGCCGATTTGTAAGCGCTATACAAATCGGCGCTGCTTACAAATCGGCGGTTTTACAAGTCATGCAAATGTGCGCCGATTTGTAAGCGCTTACAAATCGGCGCTGCTTACAAATCGGCGGGTTACAGTAAGTAAAAGCAGGACATTGAGGCTTTCATTTTATATTCAACAAGATGCAAAGCATATAAACGTACTCCCAGTTTATCTTGAATACGCGTGAGATATTCCATAAAGAGGAAAAACTGTTTTGGCCCGTTATAGCCGTTAGTGACGGCTATTCTGGTAAACACCGGCCATCATCTGTGACCCATAATGAACATACCTACGAATTTCAGAAAGATCGGCCATGTACTTTCTGAGATTTTCCATAAAGAAGAAAACAGTTATGGGCCGTTATAGCCATTAGTAACAGCTATAACGGTAACTAAAACATCAGGCACCATCCGTGACCCATAATAAACATACCTACAATTTTCAAAAAGATCGGCCAAGTACTTTCTAAGATATTCCATAAAGAAGAAAAACCGTTACAGCCGTTAGTAACAGCTATAACGGTAAAAATAAAACATCGGGCATGATCCGTGACCCATAATAAACATACCTACCAATTTCAACAAGATCGGCCAAGTACTTTCTAAGATATTCCATATAGAAGAAAAACCGATATGGGCCGTTATAGCCGTTATACGGCTATACGGTGAAATAAAACACGGGCATGATCCGTGACCCATAATGAACATATCTACAAGTTTTCAGAAAGATCAGCCAAGTATACTTTCTGAGATATTCCATAAAGAAGAAAAGCCGTTATAGCCGTTAGTAACAGCTATAACGGTAAAATAAACACACTGGGCATCATCACGACCATAATGAACATATCTACAAATTTTCAGAAAGATCGGCCAAGTAAAAAAGAAAAACCGTTATGGCCGTTATAGCCGTTATTAACGGCTATAACGGTTTAAATAACACATTGGCATCATCCGTGACCCATAATGAACATACCTATAAATTTTCAGAAAGATCAGCCAAGTACTTTCTAAGATATTCCATAAAGAAGAAAACCATTATGGACCGTTATAGGCGTTAGTAACGGCTATAACGTTTAAATAACACATCAGGCATCATCCGTGACCCATAACGAACATGCCGACATATTTTCAGAAAGATTGGCCACGTACTTTCTAAGATTCTACAAAGAAAAATCGTTATGGGCCGTTATGGCCGTTAATAACGATAAAACGGTAAAATAACACATTGGGCATCATCCGTGACCCATGATGAATATGCCTTCAAATTTTCAGAAAGATTGGCGAAGTACTTTCTAAGCTATTCCACAAAGAATAAAACCGTTATGGGCCGTTATAGTCGTTATTAACGGCTATAACGGTTTAAAATAACACATTGGGCATCATCCGTGACCCATAATGAACATACCTATAAATTTTCAGAAAGATCACCAAGTACTTTCTAAGATATTCCATATAGAAGAACACCATTATGGACCGTTATAGGCGTTAGTAACGGCTATAACGGTTTAAATAACACATCGGGCATCATCCGTGACCCATAACGAACATGCCGACAAATTTTCAGAAAGATTGGCCACGTACTTTCTAAGATTCTACAACGAAAAAAACCGTTATGGCCGTTATGGCCGTAGTAACGGATAAAACGGTAAAATAACACATTGGGCATCATCCGTGACCCATGATGAATATGCCTTCAAATTTTCAGAAAGATTGGCGAAGTACTTTCTAAGATATTCCATAAAGAATAAAAACCGTTATGGACCGTTATAGCCGTTATTAACGCTATAACGGTTTAAATAACACATTAGGCATCATCCGTTACCCATAATGAACAGACCTACAAATTTTCAGAAAGATCAGCCAAGTACTTCTAAGATATTCCATAAAGAAGAAAACCATTATCGGCCGTTATAGCGTTAGTAACGGTTATAACGGTTTTAAATAACACATCAGGCATCATCCGTGACCCATAATGAACATGCCTACAATTTTTCAGAAAGATTGGCCAAGTACTTTCTGGAATTCTATAACGAAGAAAAACCGTTATGGCCGTTATAGCCGTTAGTAACGGATATAACAGTAAAATAACACATTGGGCATCATCCGTGACCGATAATGAACATACCTACAAATTTCCAGAAAGATGGGCCAAGTACTTTCTAAGATATTCCATCAAGAAAAAACCCCGTTATGGACCGTTATGGCCGTTAGTAACGGCTATAACGGTGAAATAGCACATCAGGCATGATCTGTGACCCATAATGAACATACTTAGAAATTTCAGAAAGATCGGCCAAGTACTTTCTGAGATATTCCATATAAAAAAAACCGTATATAGCCGTTAGTAACAGCTATAACGGTAAAATAAACACATTCGGCATCATCCGTGACCCATAATGAACATACCTTCAAAGTTTCAGAAGATTGGCCAAGTACTTTCTAAGATATTCTATTAAGAAGAAAAACCTTATGGGCCATTATAGCTGTTAGTAACGGATATAACGGTAAACTTACACATTGGGCATGATCCGTGACCCATAATGAATTTCCTACAAATTTTCAGAAAGATCGCCAGTACTTTCTGAGATATTCCACAAAAAAGCAAACCTATCGCCGTTGTGGCCTTAGTAACGCTATAACGTAAAATAACACATCAGCATGATTCGACCCATAATGAACATACCTACAAATTTTCAGAAAGTTCGGCCAAGTACTTCTGAGATATTCCATAAAAAAGAAAAACCATTATAGCCGTTAGTAAAACACACCACACACACACACACACACACACAACACACACACACACACACACACAACACACACACACACTGTAGTAACGGCTATAACGTAAAATAACACATCGGGCATCTCCGTGACCCAATCACCCATAAAAATGACTTAAAGAAAACTATCCATTATACGTATCCTATACGGGTAAGATCCGGCCCAAACCACTAAGCATTCTCAGCTACACCAAAAGGTGCGTGTAGCAGCTATCTGAGGACGAACCCTCACTGAAACAAAACCATTAACGATTCCAGCCCTTCATGCGTATTGTGCCCGACTCTGAGGAGCTTTCAATGGGTTCTTTTTGTTTTGATGGACAAGCACAATTTACACAAACTATCCCCTCCCACCATCTGACTGTCGTCTGCTAGACTTTTTTTCTTCCAAACGCCCATGCCCCACAATGACGTATGAACATTCAGTCCACAGATCAAGCGTATTTCTACTATTCTTCACGACATAAGGCAATTAG
>CM031598.1:68343357-68503357 GCA_018398815.1 Conus ventricosus
GCATTGGTGCGTTGTTAAGTAGTGAAGCTTCTAACATCCCCATAAACAGATTAGCAATGGCGGGTGCCATTGGTGTGCCCATTGCTGTTCCAGATACCTGTTTATAAACCTTACCTTCAAAATGGAAAAAATTATTCATGAGAACATGTTGAGCAACATTAATGAGATACTTGGCAGGGGGAATACTGATATCATGATAGCGGGATAGAAAGTAACGAAGTGTGGTCTCTATATCTGGGTGGGGAATGTAGTATAAACTAACGACGTCGATAGCGACGAGCCGTGTGTTTGGGGGAAAGGGACCATATTTGGTGTTGAGATCTTGTAAGATGTTGAGCATATGAGTGGTATCTTTAACGTGGCTGGGCAGATCAGTCACAAAGCTCTGCAACCAGCTGTCCATTAATTTAGATAAACTTCTCTGTGGGCCCTCCAACCTATGGCAATCGTTCTTTTTCTTTTTCAGGGTCCGGTTTCTTCGACTAAACTCCCAATATCTTTGCGTAGTTCAAACTCTCTGTCTTCCTTCAAGGCATCTCTTAAAACAACGCTCTTCACCTATCAATAGCAGTTCTTTCTTCCCCTTCCCTTGCCCATCAAATTGATTCTGCGACTGACTCGTGACTGTGTGTGTGTGTGTGTGTGTTCTTGATGACTATATGGTCTACAAATATGTGACAGGACATTAAACAGAACTACACACACACACACACACACACACACACACACACACACACACACATACACACACACATACACGCGCGCGCGCGCCGCACGCACGCGAATAGAAACGTACCCACTGATTTTACCCATGTCAACGATCCATGCAGAGAGTTTGATCGTCCCGATCGTAGAACGAGATACTCAAACTGTCAACCACACAATGAGATTACTGTCAGTCACAGAATGGGGTAGCTGTCAATCACTGTCAACACAGGCGTGAGCCAACACCAAGCAATATCACATTGACCCCGTGTTGTACAGGCTTCTCAGTGTCACAAAAGCTTGCTCTTGTGTTTGGAAGTACAGAACAGCCGCCCTCTCCAACGAGTAGATGTACCAATGCGTATATACAAGTTTCAGAAAGTTACTTCTGCGAACTTAAGCAGAAAAGCATACATGAGTACCAGCCGCCGTGGCGAAGTGGTTAGCGTCGCGGACTCCCGGCTGGGAGGTCGTGGGTTCGAATCCCATCAGAAGTCATGTGGGTTTTTCTGCCCCGACCGGCTCCTACCCAGAGTTGAGTTTGCTGCGGACTCAGTTGGGAAGACTGGGACCACACAGTCGAGTTCCATCCACGTAATGGATGCGTTTCTGAGAGTGTTGCTCAAATTTCATGACCAACACTGCAGGTGCCTGTATCTCTCGGGCCTGGTTGACGCCGGGATATATTATGAAAGGAAGCGTAGAGTACAGCCCTGTCATGTAGTCTCAGACAGAAATAGAAATCCGTAGCATCATCTTAATCATCCTCATTCTCATTGATCAGCATTTTAAAAAAATGTCTCAAATTCTGTGGCCCTTCATGCCCTGCTCTCATGGTGACCTCGATTTCGATGTCCTCTCCACGTCTGTGGCTTTGGTTTGGTTCCGTCGGGGTCACCGGTATCGGCGAGTCCATGGGGTCTGTCGGTGGACGGACGTGGTGGCGCCCTCCGGAGGGAGAGCTCACTCACGCCGGCTCCGCGACTAAGCAATTATTGTCGTCAGTTGGGGGCTTAGTAGGTGGTGTCCTGCGTATGTTAGATCAGAACAGGCGCCACTGAATACCACCGAAGTGACTCGGTAGCAGTGCAGTGTCTCCTCCGGTGGGTTGCCTCTTAACGGCTTGACATTGAGTGCTCCCTGTGGATTGCCGGTGCCGGGGCTGCGGCGGGGCCGACCGGGCTGTGGCTGTGGACGGGGTGTCGGAATGGGCGGCGTGGGTGTACTGCTTCTGCGGTGGCTCAGAGGTTGGGACAGCAAAAAAAAAAAAAAAAAGCATACATGAGTAAATGTAGACAATGCCAAAATCAATGTCGTCAGTTTTCAGTTTCAGTTTCGCCAAGGTCATTGCAAGTGGACTAGTCCATATACGCTACACCACATCCGTTAAGTTCCGAGACAACACTGTGTATCCCCAGCCTTTGGACAGAACCATCAGTGTATATGACAATATCTTCTTTTGTGCCAAGGTTTTTCTACCTGCATCTGAATGTCGCCGCAGTAAGAAACTTCTGCGAAGACCACTGACGAACACTCATTAATTTTTGGTGTCGAGGCGATGGCGGTTCTTCTTCTCCACGTTGTTGTTCCGATCCTGGTGCCCTCACATCTCGAGTGTACGCAGATTGGTTTACTCAGACAGCGGGCTGGACGATTGAGCCACGTGCAGCACGGGCAAAGACCGTGACTTGCACCGAATTCTGAAAGCAGCTCCCGAGGTGGTTAACAAAGACCTGTTTTAACTGCACTGTCTTGTCGTTGATACACAAGCAAAAGGATGTGTGTGTGTGTGTGTGTGTGTGTGTGTAAAACGGGTGGGCTTTTCCGTCTCGTTTGTTTTTTTCCTTTTTCAGTGACTAATATGATGATGATGATGCAGGCGTGTGCGCGCGCATGCGCATGTGATGTGTGTGTGCGTGCGTGTGTGTGTGCGCGCGTGTGTGTGTGTGTGTGTGTGTGTGCGTGGTGTGTGTGTGTGGGTGTGTGTGCGTGCATGTGTGTGTGTGTGTGTGTGTGTGTGTGTGTGTGTGTGTGTGTGTGTGTGTGTGTGAAAGGGTAGGCTTCCATGTCCCGTTCTTCTTTTTTCAGTAACTATATGATGATGTTTACTGCATGTTGGTGATTGTTGGTGCAGTTGGTGACCAGGATGAGGCTGATGATGGTAATTGATTCAGGATCACCGAGGTTTCCACTTTATGATGACTGCTGCCGTTATTATCCTCATCAATTATACTCTATGGCAGCAGGGCCCAATGATGGGCGTTGGGGCACTCAGGTACCTGAGTTATGCGCAACATGGCAGAGGTAATTAACTTGGGATTCCAATAACTGACGGAATGTAGTCGCACCATCAAGAAATAGGTACATCTGGCGCATCTTCAACACAGTTGCTGTATGTGTGTGGGTACATAGAACGTTACTCATTTAGCAAAATAGGCTGGTTGAATGCACATCCACTCTTCACTCTTCCGCTACTGTAGCTGGAAAGGAAAACTGCTAGCAATTATCGAGACAAATCGTCAACGGGAATGGAAGGCCATGTCTTGTTGATCGTCCTGCTGGCGTGGCTCGTTTGGTGGGCTGATAAATCCCACAGTTAATGGAGCATTTGCTCACAGTCACAACCACCACTAGTTTTGGTATTAAGAAGCTAACTTGCTGAAACCAAAGAAAGTCATAGTCTTAGGATAAGCAACGTCAGCTCACAGCGTATTCACATTTGAGAACTGAGTCTAGAATTCAAAACAGATGCTCGAGTGATCCTTGCTGTCGTAAAACAAATCGAAACATTTTGAAACACTAGGTTGTTAAACCTTTAAGTTAAAAGACAACTACAGCAACACCATTTTACATTTTCGTTTTTCCTTTTTTCAATCATGTTTATTCATTTACTATCACCACCATCACCATCATCATCATCATCATCATCATCATCATCGTCGTCGTCGTCGTCGTCGTCGTCATCACCATCATCATCATTACTACTTACTGTTACTTTTTGTGAGACAGCGCTTCTCAAGACAGCAAACGATCTACTCACAGCTCTTGACGGAAACAAAGTTATTCTTCTCTCTCTCCTAGATTTGTCGGGTGCCTTTGATACAATAAATCACTCCATTCTCCTCGCAAGACTCAAAACTTCTTTTGGTCTTTCTGGTTCTGTCCTTTCCTGGTTCTCTTCATATCTCTCTGATCGCACGCAAACTGTTTCAGTGAGAGGTGTTAAGTCTCCAGCAAGAGCATTTCAGTTTGGTGTCCCTCAGGGATCTGTCCTAGGACCGTTTTGTTTGTGCTATACACCCAGCCTCTCTCGGCCACTATCGGCCAACACTCTCTCCTTCACCATAGCTTTTCAGATGACAACCAGCTTTATATATCTGCCCATCTCAGTCAGCTTCATGAAATAATCTCCTCTTCTCAAGCATGCATTTCCGATGTTAAACCATGGATGCACAATAACAAACTACAACTTAACACAGACAAAACCGAAATAATCCTCATTGCTTCGAAACACACTATCAGAACTAATTCTCTCCCTAGTTCTATAAATATTGATGGAAACGAGATAAATCTATCAGTGTCTGTTCGTAACCTCGGCGTTACACACGACCAAACTCTCTCTTTCAAACAACATATCTCTAATGTGTGCAAGTCCTGCTACCTTGAACTTCGTAGAATCAGCTCAGTTCGCCGCTTCCTCACTCAAAATGCCCTGAAGACTCTAATCTGTGCTTTTGTTCTATCTCGGCTGGACCATTGTAACTCCCTCCCTGCCGGTTGTCCCTTAACGCTCATCTCTAAACTTCAAAAACTTCAGAACAATGCCGCCCGTCTGATCTCCCGCTCCTCTAGATCTGATCACATATCACCAATTCTGTCATCCTTACACTGGGTCCCAGTTCAGTCTCGCATTGACTTTAAAGTTCCCCTCCTGGTTTTCAAATCACTGAATAATCTGGCTCCCTCCTACGTCTCTGACCTCCTCCATCTCTATGTTCCGTCTCGCAACTTACGCTCATCCACCGATTCTCGTCTGCTTCGGCTTCCCTCCGCTCGCCTGAAAACTTCAGGCCAACGATCTTTCTGTTACCAGGCACCTGCTCTGTGGAATGGTCTGCCTTCTTCTCTGCGTAACACGGACTCTTTAGAGACTTTTAAAACCTCGCTTAAGACACATCTTTTCCCTCGGACTGATCAACGATATCCACTTATCACTGTGCGCGTGTTTGCTGGTGTTGACGCACTCGTGTGTCTGTTTGCGTGTGTGAGATTTTCTGTGTGTGTGTGTGTGTGTGTGTGTGTGTGTGTGTGTGTGTGTGTGTGTGTGTGTGCGTGTGTGTATGTGTGTGCGCGCGCGCGTGCGCGAGCATGTGTGTGTGTATGTGTGTATGATTGTGTGTGTGTGTGTGTGTGTGTGTGTGTGTGTGTGTGTGTGATTGTGTGTGTGTGTGTGTGTGTGTGTGTGTGTGTGTGGTGTGTGTGTGTGTGTGTGTGCTTTGAATTAGAACTAGTATATCATCATGTTTTTCTGTAATATGCGCTTTGGGCCCGTGCGAGGTAAAGCGCTCTATAAATATCCTTTCACATTACATTACTTTACATTAATATCATAATCATTAAAAAAAAAAAAAAAAACGAAACGAATAAACACACACACGAAACCGCTTACTACTGCTTTGACATGCGTACACACACGCGTGTGCAGGATCCTATGAACACACACTCACAGACTGCTGGTCTGGAAATTCAGTGGTGTGTGTTTCCCTTTCCCTCCCCCCAGAATAAAGGCTGTGGTTGAACCCCTTTTTGATCTTTAAAGACTATCCATTAAAAAAAAAGATTTTATTGTGCAATTCAGTGAAATATTTTAGTTTTTGGTGCAATTCCACCACCGAAGACCATTGTTTATATATCTGCACTTCCATTTTGTTTTCTTCCATTTTTCCCTTTGTCTGCAACAGATGGGTCAGAACGATGCCCACTGAGAACACGTGAATGGATTCCAAACTCGATTGACTAAAAGCCAGAATATTCAAGCCTTAATGAGAAACAAACAAACAAACGAAGCTTGATGCTGGGGTCATGGCTTTCTACGGGTTGTCTGAGTGAAGGTCAGGCGTCTCTAACATGAAGCCAGACTATTCTCAGCTTTAAAGGATTATCAATTGAAAGCCGTAATCATCCGATTAGACATTGAGGTAATGGCTTTCAGAGGGTTAGTCAACTGTCCGCGTGACTCACCGATTGGAGTGATGCATTTCTAAGAATCGTTCTTCTAGAAGCAAGACTCGCCTGATAAGACACTGGGGTGATGGCTTCCTATGGGTCATCCATCTTGAAACCAGAGTCGCTCGAAGCTAGACTGCTTTCACATCTACTTCTTAACCTCCCCAGACCTACCCACTACCATATCCCCACTAAAACAAACAGCTTCCCGACCCCATGTGGTCAAGGAAGCTGAGAGCAAATTACCGCTAGCCCGTCACACTTGCACGCAATAATATTAACGTAGATTAACTTGGAGCATATGCTTGTAGTGGTGGGGTAATACCGCTAGCCCGTCACACTTGCACGCAATAATATTAACGTAGATTAACTGGGAGCATATGCTTGTAGTGGCGGGGTAATACCGCTAGCCCGTCACACTTGCACACAATAATATTAACGTAGATTAATAACTGGGAGCATAATGCTTGTAGACGTAGTGGTGGGGTAATGAAGCTTTAGCTGGACCCCCCCCCCCCCCCCTCCCCTCCCCAGAAAACAGACAATAGGTGATCTTAGTCACGAAGAAGAAGGAAATAAATACTTTTAAAAAAATAATTGGTGTGCGAAGACATCTTTACTTAATGCAAAGAATAAGGTACTCTTCGCCCATATTGTCGCTGAGGCAACAGTGTGTGTGAGCCCAGGCAACAACACGTGTCGGGACCTATGCAACACATGTTTGCCGGAGAGACAGTTCATGCCTTCACATCCGGCACAAACTGTTGCGGGCGACAATTCTTTCGTGGGGCGACTGCTGGTGCCGCAATTCCCATCGGATTATGTGCATGCCCGCGACTGCTCTCTACAAATTATAGTGTGCACGTAATTCCCATCGGATTATGTGCATGCCCGCGACTGCTTTCTTCAAATTATAGTGTGCACGTAATTCCCATCGGATTATGTGCATGCCCGCGACTGCTCTCTTCTTATTATAGTGTGCACGTAATTCCCATCGGATTATGTGCATGCCCGCGACTGCTCTCTACAAATTATAGTGTGCACGTGTGTGGATGATGCGTGCAAGCGCTTTGAACGGTTCTTTATTTTGCGCAAAATAAAGTGCTACATAAAATTCTATTATTTGCAGCTGTGCTCTCTCTCTGTGCATGTATTAAGGCATATGCATGTATGTAAAGCAAACACACACGGACATGCGCATACACGCATGCGCGCGACCACGCACACATACACACAGAGCATGCATACACGAGCGCACACATATTATGTACACGTAAATTACATGTAATTACGCCGCCCCAAACACACTCATCTATTCCAGGATCAAAAATCGTTTATAATCAGAATCATTTAAATGCAGTAAGAAATGACGGTCTTGAATGATAAATTTTAATAACTCTGGTAACATATTCGGTGCAGCCAACCAGTACCTATTCAATAACTTCATGTCGGCGAAAAATGAGCAATAAGATGCTACATACAGACCGTCCTACGTCTATATTTTTAGGAATGCCTGTTTCTTGTAGCGGTTTTCTGTTAGCCTACTGTCTGTCCACAAACGCTTAATTCCTTAATTTTCACCTGTTTACGCCAACTATAACATACATGTACAGTGAAAACTGCTTAATTTCAAGTACATTGGGGGATCCGATTGGCTTCAGAATATCTAAATTTCAAATATCAGATTACTGCTTAATTCTTTTTTTCTCGTTCTCTAATCACATAATATAAATTCGGCGATCAAATTACAATGAGGAAACCCAGAATTTTACATATTGGGTTATATGTCATTAAAGAAAACAGATAGTGTGTGCGTGCGTGCATGCGTTTGTGTGTGTGTGTGCGTGTGTGCGCCGGCGCGCGCGCGCGTGTAAGCGCGAGCGCACGCGCACGTGCTAGGGTAGGGAGATGAAAGGGAGGGGAAGGGGGTTTGGGAGTGGGAGATGAGGGGGGATCTGCATAGGGTTGGGTGGAGGGTGAGTTAGTCTGAAATTAAAGAAACAAAGTTTAGTTGACAGCAAACATTAAGTCAGTCTCAGTTCTTGTGCAAAAGCAAAATTACTGGGTCGCTAAACGAAAGAGCAAACAAATCACAAAACGCAATGCGTTTCGACCTATTGTGTCATCTTCAGGCAGGACAACACTCAAAGCAATGAAAACAAAGGACGAACAGGCGGTCACTTTTGTTTTCGGTTTGGGAGGTCGTAGGTTCGATTCCCATCTTGTGTGATTTTTCTGCCCCGAGCGGCTCCTACCCATAGCTGAGCGTGCTATGGGCTCCGTTGTTAACACTGGGACCACACAATCGAGTTTCCTCCACTTAATGGGTGCATCGCTGAGAGTGTGGCTCCAATTTCCAGACCATCACTGCAGGTGTCTGTATCTTTCAGGCATGGTTAGCGCCGGGATATATTACTAAAGTAAACGTAGAGTACAATCCTGTCATAGTCTCAGACCATACTGGAAATCCGTACTATCCTCCTCCTCCTCCTCTTCTATCAGCACACACAAAAATGTGTCAAATTCTGCGGGACTTCATGCACTGTTCTCATGGTGACCTCAGTTTCGATTGCTTCTCCACTTCTATGCCCTTGGCGAGGTTCTGTCGGGGTCAGCGGTATCAGCAAATCCACGGGGATTGTCGTTGGATGGACGTGGTGGCGCCTTCCGTTGGAAGAGCTTACTCACGCTCACGATCTCTCCGCGTCTAAGCGATTACAGTCGTCAACATGGGGCGTAGTAGGCGTTGTCCCGTTTGTGTTGGATCATAACAAGCACCCCACTGAACACACCCGAAGGGATTGTTCTGTGGGCTGCCAGTGCCGGGGGCTGTGGTCAGACAACCAGTGCCATGTTTGTGGACAGGGAGCCAGAATGTGCGGCGTGGGTGCAATGGCCCCGAGGCAGCACGGAAAATGAGACCGGAAATTTGTTTGTTTCTACCTATCCAAGGTCCACATTTCACTGTTGTCTGTCTCAGGCTGGTCGTGACGACGTTATGCATTCAATTCAAACAAGTTTGGTCGGTTGATAACGAATAAGAAAACACTGGTGATAAAAATAGGCATTTTCGGTCTATGGAATTTTTCAGATTTTCCCCAAAGCTTTCTGTGCATATGTCTTCAGCACTTGTAAATGTCAATTTTCGATAGAAAATCTGAAAACGGACAATTACACATGCTTAGCCTCAGCTGAATTTCACTCACAGTTCATTTCACTTGCATCTTCACGTTGTGTCCAGTGTGAAATACTTTTCGTTTACTACAGAAAAGTTAAATATAAATTAAATTAAAAAAAATCTTGTCATCTGTATTGGGATGACTTTCACGGCGATTCTATGCATGTTGTTGGCATTTGCTGTATATCATGGCTGACGTTTGACGTGCACTGTTTCCCTATGCTGTCAAGCATGCTGTCATAATGTGTTGCGTTACGTGTCGATAGTGTAGTCTGTATGACACTGTTTTGATGTACCAACCTCCCCTTTGTCGTGATGTGTCGCATATCGCATCGTGTCGTCAGTATTGTGCCGTAGATGGCAAACAGGGCTTTCAGTACATTCCGCATGAATTTGTTATTTTTGTGTAAATTTAAAATTAGCTCAGAAGCATTTGTATGACCGAGCGTCCAAACCAGTGTTTTACATTATTGAGAAAAATAGGAAAACTATCATTATCTGTTGATTACAGTTAGAACTTTTCCACCAAAAAAGAAGTTAAAATTTACTGTTCGCGAGACAAAATTTACTGTTCGCGAGACAAAACCACCTGGTTTCTGCTTTATTTTTTTGGTCTGTTAGTTCAGCTTTGATTTCTATTTTTAAGAGTCCAGCAAAAAGAGAGCCTTCTCTTATTCTAAACAGTCATAACATTGTCAAGGGGGCGAAACACTAAACAAACAGCTTAAGGACTTTGAACGACAACGGTGTAGAGGGTGAAAGAAGAACAGGTAAATTACCCGAGAAGGCACAAGGGGCCTCTGCTCGTGCAGCCTCTCAGCCGCTGTCAAGATCTGTCTGATGATCATTGGCTGACGAAAATCGGCGAGGTCATACATAGTTCTTAAGTTCACACAGTCAGGTGCGAAACTGTCAAGGGAAGCAAATTAAACCACGCTGATCGTCGCTCATCATGTGAACGTCGTTAAAAAAAAAAAAAAAAAAGAAAGAAAGAAAGAAAAAGAACACTAAGTAAGGACAGGACAGGGATCAGGGACTTCACACTGAAGTACCACCGCCCCCCCCCCCCCCCCACACACACACACACACACATCCACACCCCTTGCTTTGCCCAAACTAGTATTGTTGAGTGAAGTACTCCCCGGAACAGGCTTACTTCTTAATGGTTACAGTATAATCCCGCTATAAGAAACACAGTTATAAGAAAAAAACCCTATAAGAAAGGATTTTTTGTCCCCATCACAACCCTTCTTTAGTATGTTACAAAACCTCGGCTGTAAGAAAACTCGCTTATAAGAAAGCAAAATTTTGCTCCCACGCGATATGAACTCGGATATAAGAAAACCGAAAGTACCTTTCCAAGAAAAACGGCAGTGGTTTCTACGAAAGGATGGTGAACTGTCTGAACTGCATAGGCACGTCATTGCGAGAGTTGTTTTGCAACGTAATTCCATTCTCTCCTTCACTATTCTTTTCAAAGTACATGTAGGCTAGAAAGAATGTATGCGCCTGTGCTTCTGAGCGTCAGTCAAGGCTGCCCATTCCCATGATTCACTTCGATCATCATGGCAGAGAAGAAAAAAAGAAATGCCATCTCTCTCAAGCGTAAACTTGAACTAATTCAGTATGCTGAACATCCGTTCAAAATGAAAAAAACAATAGCTGAAGAACTAGGTGTTCCTCTACCCACACTGTCAAAGATATTAAGTGACAAGGAGAAATACAAAGGCCTTTACGAGAAAGGGAACACGACCGACCTGCAAAAGAAAAAGGACCGGGCGCCAAAGTACTCCGAGTTAGACAAAGACCTCTTAAAATGGTTCTCAGAATTACGGTAAGTTTTTTTATGGATACATGTACTTTTTTCTGTAACGACCCTTCCTCTCCCCACCCACCTTCTCTCTCTCTCTCTCTCTGATTTTGCTTGCTTGCTTGATGGATTGCTTGCTTATTGATTGACTGATTGACTTGCTGATTGGTTGTTCTTATTTGTTTCCTTGTTTATCTGTTTGTTTGTTTTGGTTGACTAGATATTTAGTTAGTTTGTTGTTTGGTTATTTGTAGTTTGTTTGTACCAGAACGTCACGCCAAAGAAAAGTTAGGAAAGCCAACAATCGTCAACAACATTGTAGGAGATGGGAACTGTCTCTACAGGGCCTTGAGTTTTGAATTGTGGTACACAAGACTGCCACGAACAAATTCGAGCTTTGATTGTTGACATAATGTGTAGAAATAGTGAAGCATTTTCCGCCTTCGTTGGAGAAGATTTGGGCAACTACATTTCTCAGCATGCTCTTGAAACACGATCATGGGGGTCAGATGTGGAGATATTTGCGGCCGCGACACTGCTGCAAACAACTGTTCTTGTCTATACCGCCGTTTCACCGACTGCTCGGAAGTGGCTGTCACACCCGCTACTTTTTCCCATACCTGGGATTGAAGTCAGTGATGAAAAAATTTATTTGAGAAACCTTTGCCAACACTTCGAGCGAGTTGTTTGCGCATAAGGCCAACACAGCTTACCAAAATGTTTAGACTAAGCACCCCCCCCCCCCCCCCACTGCACCCCATGCTTTCTGTCTGTTATTCATTTCTTGTGTGGGGGAGGAAGGGAATGTGTACCGTGGGGCCAGGGCGATATCTTGTAGTCTTTCTCTCAAAAAGATATATCGTATAACGAATTATGTCTTTCTTTTTAGTATCATTTGCCTTTTTTTTTGTTTGTTTGTTTTTGTTTGTATAAAGGAAAATGCATTTCTTTTTCTTGTTTATATTTTGTTATAGATATATACATAGGCAATGTGTGTAATTATTTTCATTTGATATACAGCTCGTAATACTTCTGATTTGTTATTTAAAGAAAAAAAGAAATATTCATGAAGCAATGCTTTTATCTCTCTCTCTCTCTCTCTCTCTCTCTCTCTCTCTCTAATTATCTATCTCTGGGAATATTAAGTACACGCACATGTGCTTACCATTCAGTATATTTTTCTTATGCTCTTTTATTTTGACGATTTCTTAAGGATTTTATTAAGTGCAGTAAGCTCACTTGTTGCTACAATAAAACAAATAAACAAAAAATAACGAAAATCTCGAAGAACTGCGTTTTGCTGTCTTTCCGAAGTTACTTCTGTGTTAGAGTTTTAAAAATGTAGTATTTCAATTATAAGAAATTTTTTGGTAAATTTTCTTATAACCGAGTCCTTCTTATAAGAAAACTCGGCTATAAGAAAACAAAAATCTTACTCCCCTCAGTTTTCTTATAGCGGGATTATACTGTATAAGTCATAACGACGGAGGAAACGGAAGGATTCTACTTCTAACTGCTTGCCAATTCATAGTCACAACGACGGAGGATATGATTTTATAGTCATAACGATGCAGGAGCAGGCTTACTTCTCAATGTTTGTCAAGTCAAGTGTCATGACGACGGAGGGAAAGGTTTACTCCTGAATGTTTGTCAAGTCAGTGTCATGACGACGGAGGGATAAGCTTACGTCTAAATATTTGTCAAGTCAAGTGTCATGACGACGGAGGGATAGGCTTACTTCAGAATGTTTGTCAAGTCAGTGTCATGACGACGGAGGGATAGGCTTTCTTCTCAATGTTTGTCAAGTCAGTGTCATGACGACGGAGGGATAGGCTTACTTCTGAATGTTTGTCAAGTCAATGTCATGACGACGGAGGGATAGGCTTACTTCTAAATATTTGTCAAGTCAGTGTTATGACGACGGAGGGATAGGGTTACTTCTAAATGTCTGTCAAGTCAGTGTCATGACGACGGAGGGATAGGCTTACTTCTGAATGTCTGTCAAGTCAGTGTCATGACGACGGAGGGATAAGCTTACTTCTGAATGTCTGTCAAGTCAGTGTCATGACGACGGAGGGATAGGCTTACTTCTGAATGTTTGTCAAGTCAGTGTCATGACGACGGAGGGATAGGCTTACTTCTGAATGTTTGTCAAGTCAGTGTCATGACGACGGAGGATAGGCTTACTTCTGAATGTTTGTCAAGTCAGTGTCATGACGACGGAGGGATAGGCTTACTTCTGAATGTTTGTCAAGTCAGTGTCACAACGACGGGGAATAGGCTTTCTTCTCAATGTTTGCCAAGTCATTGTCATAACGGAATTTAACTCATGAAAATATGCGTAAAACTGGCATAGATCTTTCTCGATCTTAGATAACCCATGAAATTGGGTAAAAGAAATGTCATTGTTGAAAAAAATGACAATACCAGCAGCAGAACAACACCCAACTACTTTTGTTGGCATGCACACCAGTAGTGCGAGCGCTTTTACTGTGTAAAACGCGCGACCTCACAACGCTAACTTTATATGAATAGCAAGAAATGCTGACAAGGATGCAAGCGGGACTACATGCGTGCTAACTATAGAATGTGTGTGTGTGTGTGTGTGTGTGTGTGTGTGTGTGTGTGTGTGTGTGCGTGCGTGTGAGTGAAAACACACGCCTTTCTTTGTGAATACATCTCTTCGGGAGAACAGATACGTAAACGGGGAGATCAAGGTTTGTCTGTGCGATTCTATATAGTCGACCTCTTAAAATGGCCACAATAACTTTTCTAAATAAATTTGTACTGAATCATGTACTCTCTCTCTCCCCCCCTCCCCTCCCCCTCTCCCCGACCAGTATCGCAGCCTGCCTTTTTACTTCTTCCAGCTGTCACTTAATGTTTTCTTTCATACACGCTGTTTATACTGCCTTAATTAAGCGTTCAGTCTCAGTTTCATCATACTGCCCAGCTGATTACATACAGCTCTTTCAGGGATGCCTAAAAAATTCGCTGTTTTTATCTTCGATTAGTTCAGGTCTTTATTAGTCTGTAACTCTCCTTTCTCTTCCTTTCTGCCTCACAGTAGAGCAGCAGGCAGATCAAAAGCCGAACATACAAAAACCACAACATTCTTCCACCACTTCATCAGTATAGTAAGCAAAAGAAACTTTTCTAGGCATTCAAGTAAGATATAATTTTTCTGATAGCGTACATTCTCTCATCATTTCAAAATAGGACCCATGAAAAGGTTCTCTTAGACATTCAATAAAATAACACCTTCAGGAGAGAGGTAATGTGCGTCAGGTCGTTGTCAAAGACTTTTCAAGAATCACATCACATGAACCAAACAAGGAGGACGCGGACCAACTCAGCGAACGTAATTCTCGTACACTGGGCCGTCTATCCTCCATTCTACCCGTAGCGCGACTTGAACTGGATGTATAATTATACAAAGTAAGCCACATGACGCCGTTTGATTGCTGCAGGGAGTTGTACTTCTCTGCCACTGTAATTGATACATGTAGTAAAACAGATCTTGGAATATATGGCAAAACATTTATTGTAAAATGCTTTTTGTCAAGTTAGTTTGTGTTCGTAATGCAGTCTATTGGTCTGGCTACCCAAGTTCTGACAACGATAGAGAAAATTCTGTATGAATTCTTTTGGCAAAGGAAGACATGAAACGGGAAAACATTTGTAGACGTATATTGGAAAATTATGGAAGCTGATGTTGCACAAAGAATTGATACGATGAACATCACCACCCTGCAAGAAAGTTTTATTTACAGTGGATCTTAAGATTATTTACACAGACTAACGAGAACTGGACCTGCATACCGAAGCGGCACTAAATTAAACTGAGAAGTAACATAGATGCTTTTAGACAGAAACTGTAGATCGGAGACACTAACAAAAGATAACCTCATTTGGAAAGCACTCTAACCTATTTAGGCCACAAAACTTTTGTCAAATAAAACACTTGTCAAAGGAAGTGGTATATGTCAACAAAACTTTAACGATTTTGGAATAATTTATGGATTCAGTACATAGGCCAACCGCTGTTCTTTCTTGCTTGGAAAAAAGCAGGGATGGAAAGAACTAAAGCTATCATTAACGGAAACAAAAAGAGACTGTTAACCGACCATGAAATATTGAAAACACACGGCACAATGGGGCATGATAAATATTCGAATATAACGCCGCAATGAATTCAACACAGTAGTTAGTCATAGAAACTGTGGGTTGAAAGAAACCGTTTGCGTAGAACAACAGTTAAAGGATGGTTTTCATAGAAAAAAAAGCTTTGTTCCCAGCCAAAGTTTATCAGAAAAAAATGTTACAAGATAATGAAAATGCCGCTAACAACTCACGGTTTTTGGCAAAGAAATTTAAGCTTTGACATTGACAAAGATATCTGGTTAATGGCCAAGGGTTCCATGAAAGAAACTACAATAACTGAGCTCTGACGGAAAATATTACATAATATGAATCCTAAAAATATTCTATTGTATAAGATGAAACTAACAGACAACAATAAATCTCCACCTGCCGAAATAAAGCTGATCATCCAGAACATTTCTTCACCAACTGTCCTCCAGTCACAGAGTTCTGGAATAAGACTGAAGGTTATGTACATGGTCAGACTGGTTTGAGAATAAACTTAACTCTGTTTGAAGCTTTATTTGGATTTAGAAGAACGAACGTAAGAATATAATGATATGCCAATGATCAAAAGATTTTAAAGTAAGAATATAATGAATGCCATGATACAAAAGATGTTTTAATGCACAAAATAATGAATGCCATGATACAAAAGATGTTTAAACGTAAGAAATAATGACATGCCATGATACAAAAGATGTTTTAACGTAAGAAATATAATGACATGCCATGATACAAAGATTTTTAACGTAAGAATATAATGTATGCCATGATACAAAAGAGTTTAACGTAGAAATAAATGACATGCCATGATACAAAGATGTTTAACGTAAGAAATATAATGACTCCATGATACAAAGATGTTTTAATGTAAGAAATAATGAGCCATGATACAAGATGTTTTAACGTAAGAAATATAATGATATGCCATGAACAAAGATGTTTTAACGCACAAAATAAATGTGAATGCAAATGTACAGATATCCATGATTTTTTACGACAAATTCTACCCAGAACATTTGCGACAAAATCGTTTTCGCACACTGACCTTAGTTTGAGTAGAAGTAATTTAGAAAGGGTATGCTTTAAAAGACGGATATACAGATTTAAAGATTTTTGACGATCAAGACCAAGAACAATATCGTTTTAGGTAACAACCCGTAAACGAAAAGGCACATCCCTATCAAATGAACGTTTAATACTAACCACCCAGTCCGCATCTAACAAAAAGCTCAAACTTTCTAAATAAGGTATGGAAGTATGCATAATGAAACCATTATTAATCTTGCAACTAATACAAAAGATTTTGTAATTCCTGTTTCTGGTATTTATGGAGGTAAACATCAAATCACACACACACACACACACAAACTGTAGTCGGTCTTGTTTATGTGTCCGACTATCACACATCAATGCAATTGAAACGTACATGCAGCCCACGCACAAGCAATCAGTCAAACACCCAGAAATCTGTACGCAATTGTATTAAAAGAAATAGACACTAGATCAACAACAAGAACAAGAACAACAACAACCTAACCAACAGAACAACCAGAAACCCAGACATATTTAAGAACCTGTCTTCAATTAACTGTCACTTGAGCAACTCAAAACACCAGACGTTAGCTGTAATTAAAGCATGTACATCCACAGATAAGTTTGCTTATATGAAGCTCCATGTCTGATTAAGCTTTCAAAAAACAAAACAAAAAAGAAAAAAAAAGAAGAAAAAAGGCAAGTAGTTAAACAAAGTGGGAGACCTGTAGTACGCATTTCTGTCCGCATCACATGTTCACTGAAATGTCTCAGAACAGGAGCTCGATTTTTCGTTGTAACAGACTTACTATAACGGAGAGAATCTGGGTCAAATGTAAAGCAGTCATTTTTCTTTTCATGTAAATCCAAATGGGGGATCTGAATCAAATGTAAAAGATTGTGTGTTGTGCAACATGAAACGTGGAAAGTAACTGAACAGTCAGTCCAGCCTGGAGTAAAAGGGAGAATCAATCAATTCTAAAGGAAGAGTAAGGTTACAGTCTTCTAAACTGGGTGAGGAAGGGGGGGGGGGGGGGAGCCTCAGCTTTCAAATGTTCATACAAGTGAGGGAGGAGCGAGGGCGAAGGATGCGGGGTAGGCTCACCTTCCAATTTTTTTGTAAAGGTAATGGGGGATGGGCGGAGGAGGTGGGGGTGAAAGGAGCGGGGTACTCTAATTTTCCAAATTTGTAGACGGTGTGTTCTCTCATTTGCTAAATTCCTACGAAAGAAAGAGAGGGGGAACCACCATCATCTGCCATCCATATCTTTTCTGCTTCAGATGTTGGCGGGGAGGGAGGGTGGAGGGGCAGAAGGTAGTATGGTCCTCCTGACCCTCCCCTCCCCGCTTCCGACGCCACTACGTCATCCAGGATAGAATCGAGTCGACGTGTCAGAGTTTAGAGGCAGGTGGGGACTTGTTGCCCATGTGGAAGACAGGCTTGAAGTTGGGGTCTGTGATGGCGGGTCTGTCCATGGTGAAGGGAGAGATGTCGTACTGCGTTCTGCCGTCAACCGCCATCTCACTCAGTATCTTGCCCAGAAGACAGGCGAACCTGGATTTTAACACAGTTTATACACACATGTTACCACAAACAATTTGTATTATTAATGCAGATCATGCACGCATGTTACCATAAGCAAATGGCTTTTTTTCATTGCGTGAAGAACAAAGCAACCCGAAAATAACATGAACAACAAGAAGAAGTCAGAAAATATCTGCAAAGAGGAAAAAACAATCCTGACCATTCTCAGAATTATCAAATGCACAGGTCTATCATTAAATGGAGTCAGCCATTCCGCCGAGTTTCTCATCTCCGCACTGAAACAAAAAACTTACCAAATTCCAAAGATGTGTCTAGTACACTCAACGTGGGTACTTAGGAATGAATTAATGCCTATTAAATACAGAACGGACAGTGTGGGCCCACAGGAGTCCTTCAGTCTCGATGTCTTGTCAGAACAGAGTTGAGAAGTTCAGGAAGGACTGTTAAGACTGACTATGCAAACTGTATGCTAACAACAGAGATGGATGAACGAGGTGAACAGGGAGAAAGAAGAAGACACAAAGCAGACAGTAAAGGTAGAAACACATGACTGCGATATGACACAATAGGGGGAATTTCTGATGCAAAATGTTCAAAGGCAGGTACACCTGCAAGATCCCATGGCAACGAACTGGGGGAATTCATTAAGTCAATTAGTCAAGACAAGAAAACCTTAAGTCTTTCCCATTTAGTCTGATAACGCTAGCGAAGACATGAAACGCAGATACTGCTGCACTACAAAACAGACACACGTGCACACAAGCAGATTGACACACTCATAAATATATCTTTCTGGCTGGTTATGTACAGACAAATATACAAAACGCACGCACGCACGCACACGCACACACATGCATGCCTATACACAACATGCAAAAATACGGCAAATCGGGTCGTTCCCAAATAAAGGATTTCAATGAATAGAAACGTAATATTTGTACTATGGGTGATGTTGGAAAAGAGTGTACAAGAATCTCTCTAAGCCTGGAAGAAAAAAGGGTTTGTACCTGAAATCTTTGTGTGTGAAATTTGGCTTGCAGTCCTATGGGACATGCGTTACAGAGTACAGTGTCATTCGTATTGTTCTCCTCGTGTTGTCTGCAGACAAATACTTGGGTTGACATTGTGGAGTGGATTTGTTCTCCGCGTGTTGTCTGCAGACAAATACTTGTGTTGACATGTGGAGTGGATTTGTTCTCCTCATGTTGTCGGAGACAAATACTTGTGTTGACATTGTGGAGTGGATTTGCTCTCCTCGTGTTGTCTGGAGACAAATACTTGTTTTGACATTGTGGAGTGGATTTGCTCTCCTCGTGTTGTCTGGAGACAAATATTTGTGTTGACATTGTGGAGTGGATTTGCTCTCCTCGTGTTGTCTGGAGACAAATATTTGTGTTGACATTGTGGAGTGATTTGCTCTCCTCGTGTTGTCTGGAGACAAATATTTGTGTTGACATTGTTGGGAGGATTACCTGCAGACTTCTGCCGGGAAACCACTGCTTATGTTGCTGTGAGTTCTTTTACGTGTGCTAACATGCATGCTGCACACAGGCTCATAACGCGGTCATTCAAAAGACAGTAACGTGGGGACATTTGGAACGTTGATGCGCGCTTTGCCTGTTCTATGAAACATTACCCCCAAAACTAATTAAAAAAACAACAAAACAATCAAGGCAACAAACAAAACAATCAAGGCAACACACAAAACAATCAAGGAAACAAACAAAACAATCAAGGAAACAAACAAAACCATCAAGGAAACAAACAAAACAATCAAGGAAACAAACAAAACAATCAAGAAAAAACAAAACAATCAAGCAACAAACAAAACAATCAAGGCAACAAACAAAACAATCAAGGAAACAAACAAAACAATCAAGGAAACAAACAAAACAATCAAGGCAACAAACAAAAACCGAAGAAACACAGATGCTATGAGCTACAAACAGAAAACGCTCTCGATTTCAGTTAGTTGATTATTCCTTTATTTTCTTTCCCCCTCACGTTTCCACAATTATTCCCGGTGTTTCGTCAATCCTGTATCCAAAAGCTTCAAAAAGTATAATCCTTTTGTAGATGCTGACCCTCTAGACATATAACCCCGTCAACTCCGATGACGATGTACGCAGTTGTTTCAGAGTTACCTCGCTTTGGCAAGTACTGGTCGTAAAACCCGCTCTGCACAACCTGCCTGGGCTTTGGTCAACAGTAATACGAGAACCAAACAAGCAAGACCTTCCGCACGTACACACACAGGCGTACATATACACTTCGCAAAAGCCAACAAAGGTAGTACAAACAATCTGAAGAAACATAATACGTCTCCACCATACAGACTTGTATGCGTGACCTGCACCGCATCACACAATCACGTCAGAGAAGCCTTGACGTGCACAGGTATCGATGACGAAATTTCTGTCTGGCGTCATTGTATACAGACAAGTCCTCGTGTACATTTCGGGACCCAGAAACTGTAGAACACAACACACACACACACACATACGCACGCATACACACGCACACATCCAAATGCAAACGCGTACGCACGCAAATGTAGGATTTTCTCAACATGCAAATCTCATAACGTCTGTTACTCGAAGCACCTGGGAAAAATGTTGAAACACGTTTAATACAGTTCAGTGTGGCCTTTTTTTTAACACTAATTAACAGAAAGCAGGTTACTGACGGATACAAAACAGAACAAAAACTGTCTAAAGATCAAAGCGGATATGAGAAAAACGCACGCACGCACGCACACACACATACACACACAAACGCGCGCGCGCGCACACACACACAACACACTCACACACGCACACACACACACACACATCAGTTAGGAGGCATGTCATACAAAGCCTGTTATTCTTCTGCCCAGTAACTGGTCGTTCACCACATGAAGATAGTCTGCCTTTACTTGGAATGTTATAAAACAGTCCACCTAAAAGACATGCGTGCACGCGCATGTAGGCCGAACAACCGCCTACCTTTCCATCCAATCATTTATTCTCACACAAAATACACAGGGCGCATGCACATGGGAATCAACGAGCGCTAAAACGTCCCCCTTCCTCTGATCTTATATTTCATTTATGATAGAGATTAACACAACAGAACAAAACACGAACACAAAAGCATTGAAGAGAGAGAGAGGAGAGAGAGAGACAAGAGAGAAAGAAAGAAAGAAGAGAGAGAGAGAGAGAGAGAGAGAGAGAGAGAGAGAGAGAGAGAGGGGGTGCTTACTGTCAGACAGAGAACGGAGATACAGACAGACAACGAAGTCTGAGAGAAAATGAACGCACCAGTAAGCCTTCACAACAACACGTAACGCAACACCCTTGCACCAACATAATCGACAATAATGCTTTCAACAGATGCTAGAGACACCAACTAACAGAAAGAGAGAAAAGAAAAGGACAAAGCAGTGTGCTGCCTGATGACTGCCTCGTGAGTATGTTTCAAGCTGTCTGTTGTCACTTATACCAGCATGCGTATATCAGTTCGTTCAGTAGCGGCGGAGTGGGGGTTGCACAATGTAAGGTGTATAAACGAAATTGGAAATGAAATGAGGCAGGGAACAGCAAACAATGAACAGCAAACAAGTGGGGTAACTTTTGCTCCCATAAGAAAACCCAACACAGAGTAACTTTTATTCAAGACTGGCACAGCCTTTTAAACTTGAATAAAATCAGACAAATACAAAAACGAAAAATCTAATAGTGGGAGAAAAAAACAAGCGCAGGCCAACAACTCAACTGTCTTCGTAGTAATGACTTGGCAAAGATTTGGACTTAAGGAGGATGGGGGGGGGGGGGGGGGGGGGGGGGGGGGGGGGGGGGGGGGGGGGGGGGGGGGGGGGGGGAGAGAACTGGGAACATGAAATGAAGAAATATATTACAGATATGAAAACCCTTCACTAGCTGCATAAGGCAACCATCGCAATCCCTTTTGAAGGCAGATATATTTATATTGCCTGCTCTGAGGCCTTTCGTCCGCTGGATCGGAACTCATCAGGGAGATACGGCTAGTTGTGTCTGCGCTCCTGGCGTCAAATAGAGGCAACCACAGTCCATAATACCGTGGTGTTCTCATCACCAAGTGTGCAAAAAAGAATCCAATAGCACCTCCAAAGCAGGGTGCAAAAAAGAATCCAATAGCACCCCCAAAGCAGCCAGTGAAGGGTAGTAAATGAAACCAAACGAAAGTGTGGGAGGAAAAAGTTGCTGAAAAGCTAAAGACATTATGCAAATAGTATAAAATGTACGGGACCATCTTTGAGCCTACGCTTGAGGATCCACCCAAGGATGCAAGGGAGATCAAAAGACAAACACAAGGATGGACAGAAACAAATACAAATAACCTCGATTTAATCAAAACGAAATTGGAAATGAAATGAGGCAGGGAACAGCAAAACAAGTGGGGTAACCTTTGCTCCGATAAGAAAACCCAACAGAGTAACTTTTATTCAAGACTGGCAACTTATGGGAGCAAAGGTTACCCCACTTGTTTGCTGTTTAAGGTGTATAAGCCATTGCCAGATGAAAATGCACTGCTAAAAGAAAGTTCATGACACTGTGTGTGCGCGCGCGCGTGTGTGTTCGTGCATGTTAGTGTGTGTGTGTGTGTGTGTGTGTGTGTGTGTGTGTGTGTGTGTGTGTGTGTGTGTGTGCGATATGTTGTGTGTGTCGTGCGCGCTGCGTGCGCGGTGTGTGTGCGCGCGCGCGCGCGGTGTGTGTGTGTGTGTGTGTGTGTGTGTGTGTGTGT
This sequence comes from Conus ventricosus, assembly GCA_018398815.1. NCBI lineage: Eukaryota > Metazoa > Mollusca > Gastropoda > Neogastropoda > Conidae > Conus > Conus ventricosus. Next base: position 68,365,768 of record CM031598.1, read on the forward strand.
GCTGTACGTAGGCTATGTGCGGAAAGCGGAGGTGTCTACCACCACCGAGCAATGGATTGCGAGGAGATCGGAGGGAGGGAAGAAAGGGAGGAGTGAAGTGGGGACGGAGTAGGGAAGTCATACGGTGGGTCGTGCGATGGAGAAGGGCGAGGGATTGGGGAGGAAACAGGAGGAGGTGGTGTCTTGACGGTTCGCGAACAAGCTGGCAAAGGAAGTGGGTAACCATCCGCCTGATCCGCCCTCCCCCCCCCCCCCCCCCCCCCCAATTGGAATGGGACTAAGAAAGGGAGGGGTATTTAACAGTAGGGTCTGAAACCCCTGTTACCGCTTTCCCAACCCCACACCACCCCTAATTCACCCCTGACCATTATGATTGATCTGATCCCATGAAGGATTTTTTGATGAATTAATATTCATGCTGCGTCGCACTATACCTTTGGCAGGATCTTTTGCAGGAAATCAGTGCAGATCTTGTACCCGGGCAGGGTCAGGGGTGAAAGTGCGTGTGTTTCCGGTCACATGGGGTCCCCCAGCATCGATGCCGATTTTGGTGCCCGAGTTGCTGTGCATGGGCAGCGCGTAGATGTCGTATTTTGGTGTGTGGAACGCCCACACAGGAAACCTAATGGGAGAGAAAAGTAAGCCTATGTTGTACAGTGTTTCACTTCACAACACTAAGCAGGACTCTGCTGTTCATGTGACGCATCCTATGACGATGATGTTAGACAACGACGTCAAATTATTGTCGTGGATGGTTTTTCTTTTTGCTTGTCAGCATTCTGCAGATTATGCACAGGCTGACTTCCTCATTCCGGCGCTTAGAGACAGTGACCCAGCGAAAATTACAACATCTGTTGGATGAACATTATCAGCCCAACTGTGTGCGCGCGCACGGCGCGCGCGCGCGCGCGCACACAAACACACAGCACATCAGTGCTGGGATACCTGATAAGCCTTAATTCACGGTAAAATAATTATAAGGAATATGCAGCTTCCTGCAAGCTGTCGACTGCATGGTGAAAGTTGACTGGCGAACGTTTGTTGAGGGAGAATCCCATTAATGTATGAAAAATGCACTCGATAATGATCTGAAAATTTTATTGTCATTTACAGAGGATCTCTCTCTCTGTCTCTCATATACAAACTCACACACACGTGCACTTTATACTACAGTGAACTATAGCTGAAATGTGTATATGTATGCGCATGTGGCGCGCGCACGCGCGTGTGTGTGTGAGTATGTGTGTGGATATTTGTGTGTGTGTGTGTGTGTGTGTGTGTGTGTGTGTGGTGAGAGAGAGAGAGAGAGAGAGAGAGAGAGAGAGAGAGAGAGACAGACAGACAGACAGACAGACAGCAGACAGACACACACACAGACACACACACACACACACCACACACACACACACACACACACACGACACACACACAGACACAGTGAGAGAAACTGGTGCAAGGCACTGGAAACTTTACGAACTTCTCCTTGGGAACTCCTTGATGTGGGGGGTAGCGAAGTAAGTGACCTGTTCCTGGGTCACGGTGACCGGCACGTGCACCCCGATAGATCCCAGCACGTCATTCAGCCACGCCCCCGCCGTCACCACCAGCTTATTACAGGTGAACTTGCCCTTTGAAGTCGTCACCTGGGGAACCCTAACATTTCTCATTTTTAACATTAAAGCCTGAAACTACTCTTTAACTTGAAGTGAATACTATAAAACTGAAACACAAGCTTTCAACTCAGCGACTATTATACACAATGCTGCTGCAGTGTGGTGGCTAGCGTTGAGAAATTGCAGGCTGGGAAGTCATGGATTCAACTCCCATCAGGCATTTTTGTGCTGACTGCTTCTTCCCCCAAGTCTCCTACCCAGAACTGAGGTGCTGCGGGCTCAAATGGTAAGATCAGAACCATACATTTGAATTTCATCCACTGATGGATGCGTCCCTGAAAGTGTTGCTCAAATTTCCTGAACAACACTGCAGGTGTCTGTACCCCTTGGGTCTGGTTGACATGGGGAGAAACTATGAAAGGAAGCCTGGAGTACAGCCCTGCCACGTGTTCAGACCACAATGGAACTGCCCGGCTTCGTCCTCGTGCTCGCTAATCATCATAAAAATGAAAGTCTTCAATTCTGTGGCTCTGTTTGTTTGCTCTCATGGTGACTTCAGTTCTGACTTCCTCTCTACGTCATTGCTCTCATGGTGACTTCAGTTCTGACTTCCTCTCTACGTCATTGCTCTCATGGTGACTTCAGTTCTGACTTCCTCTCTACGTCCATTCCTGTGGTGAACTGATGTCAAGGTCACAAGCATCGACACGTTTGTGGAGACTGTCGTTGGAAAGTCACTGCAGTTCTCTCTGACCGGGAGATGGTGGAGGGGGCTCTGGCACCGGCTCCTTGACTAAGCAATCATTGTCGTCAGTAGGCTTAAAGGAAACGCCCTGCACACGATCATTGTCGTCAGTAGGCTTAAAGGAAACGCCCTGCACACGATCATTGTCGTCAGTAGGCTTAAAGGAAACGCCCTGCACACGATCATTGTCGTCAGTAGGCTTAAAGGAAACGCCCTGCACACGATCATTGTCGTCAGTAGGCTTAAAGGAAACGCCCTGCACACGATCATTGTCGTCAGTAGGCTTAAAGGAAACGCCCTGCACACGATCATTGTCGTCAGTAGGCTTAAAGGAAACGCCCTGCACACGATCATTGTCGTCAGTAGGCTTAAAGGAAACGCCCTGCACACGATCATTGTCGTCAGTAGGCTTAAAGGAAACGCCCTGCACACGATCATTGTCGTCAGTAGGCTTAAAGGAAACGCCCTGCACACGATCATTGTCGTCAGTAGGCTTAAAGGAAACGCCCTGCACACGTTGGGTCAGAGTAGGCACCACAGAAGTATCTCGGCAGCAGTGCAGTGTCTCCTTCGTTGAGTGGCTCCATGACGACACGTATCCCTGTGGATTATGGTGCTGTGGCCGTGACAGTATAGATTTGGGTGTGGCTGTGAGTAGGGGAGCTGGTATGAGCGGCGTGGGAGTAACCAAACGGATAAGACGGACAACCAAACGGATAAGACGGACAACCAAACGGATAAGACGGTCAACCAAACGGATAAGACCGATCAAAAAAGCCCTTCTCTGTTCCACATTGCTTTTACTATGCGCAGAGCAATATCAGAGAGTTTTTTTGACTTATCATTTTCCCTATCTTGAGTACAGGGGTTTTCCTACCTCAACATTCCCTGCGCCGTTTTTCCGTATTCTGAGTACTGGACAGTGGTCAATTACGACGGCGCCATTGCTACGGGCAAGCTGCAGGTGTGTAGAGTTGGCCAAGGCTGCGTCCAGAATCCCTGAATCTTTCTGGTAGAGGACCTCCACTTCCGGGCCAGTGGTGAACTGGGGATAATGAGACCGCAGCTGTGCGTTCGTCCAACGCTCAAATCTGGACAACACACACACAATATATATATATATATATATATATATATAATGCTGAACAATTAAGTAGTGATATATATATATATATATATATAATGCTGAACAATTAAGTAGTGGGGGAAAACAAGTGCAGGTTAACAATTCTTCCGTCGTTATAGTAATGACTTGGCAAAGATTTGAACTTTTAAAAAAAAGAAAAAAATTGAAGATGAAGAAAATGGGGGGAATATATTATAAATATGAGAAAACCTTCACTAGCTGCCTGAGGGAACCATCATAATCCCTCTCAAATGCACATTTATTTGTATTGCCTGCTCCTAGGCCTTTCGTCCGCTGGATCGGACTCATCAGGGAGACACGGCTGATTGTGTCTGTGCTCTTGGTGTCAAATAGAGACACACCACAGTCCATAATTCTGTGGTGTTCTCATCACCAAGGGTCAAAAAAGAATCCAACAGTAACCTCAAAGCAGCCGGCGAAGGGTAGTAAAATAGAACAAAACAAAAGTGTGGAGAGGAAAAAAGTTGCTGAAAAATTAAAAGCATTATTCAAACAGTATAAAATGTAGGGGACAATCTTTGAGCCTATGCTTGAGGATCCATTCAAGGATGCAAGGGAGATCAAAAGATACGGAACAGTCTGAGTGGTCAGCTCTGCTGTTCAATAACCCAAGCATTGTGAGTGGCTAAGAATTGTATAGAACAACCTTTACTTGGATCTCCTAAGAGATGCAATCTCTCACTGATTGACCAAACAATATAATGCTGAACAATTAAGTAGTGGGGGAAAACAAGTGCAGGTTAACAATTCTTCCGTCGTTATAGTAATGACTTGGCAAAGATTTGAACTTTTAAAAAAAAGAAAAAAAATTGAAGATGAAGAAAATGGGGGAATATATTATAAATATGAGAAAACCTTCACTAGCTGCCTGAGGGAACCATCATAATCCCTCTCAAATGCACATTTATTTGTATTGCCTGCTCCTAGGCCTTTCGTCCGCTGGATCGGACTCATCATATATATATATATGATGAAGACACACTATAGTAAGCTTGCCCCCCACGTCTTCCAAACACACACAAGGTAAAAACATGAACAACAACAACAACACACATATTGCACCCACACTGTACACAATAGAGTACAGAAACCTGATGCTATACCTGTTAGTTAACTGCCAACCTGAAATGCCTCCTGTATGCATACTGAAAAAAAAGGAAACAATAAATAAGATTGAACTGTAATATATAAAGCTGTTACAAAGCACAAGATAATCAACATTACGAATAAGCATGGCCACATGAAACAACAAGTCATCTTTTTTACATGCTGTTATTCTCTCTCTTTCTCTCTCTCTCTCTCTCTCTCTCTCTCTCTCTCTCTCTCTCTCTCTATATATATATAGAGAGAGAGAGAGAGAGACGTTATTTATATATATATATATATATATATATATATATATATAGATATAAATAACGTTTTTGTTCCCTCCGTATGAGCAGTGCTGGTCTCTTGTCAGGAGCAATGGCAGAACACCCCGTGGGACGTCATGAGGTCTGTCGGTTGTCTCTCCATGATCTTTCTTCCTGCCATACACATTCAATCACCTACATTTTTTTTCAGACTGTTCTACTCTGAAAACTATATTGTGGGATTGAAGCACCGTGATTGACACTAGCTGTCAATTATGCCGTCTAATTTAACCATCCACACTTTTAAAAATCCATTTTCGTTATGCAATTTTAGTAGTGTGTATCACTATGGTTTTCAGTTTCACAGAGTCAATCACATGGGGAGTCTTTGGGCGTCTCACCTTATATCCAGCCCTGTTTTCCGTATAATTCTACTACCAAGTCGCATAAGCCGAACAAATGTAACTAACCGCAGATGAAAACACGAAACGCCAGAAACTTCGCATGCGTGATTCGATTTAACAACCCATGGCGGCTCAATGACACGGAAGTGGCGTTCATCGAAATTCAAAACCCATGCAGTCGATTTTGCGACCTCGAAATGTCAACACAAGTCTCCACGCCTTGGTTTGTGAAGTACTTTGTTTTAACCTTAGCAAACTGATTTTACCGGTGACCTATACAAACGATACAACCGTTTGTTTTGACTCAAAACAAACTGATTTTCCCAATAGCCAATAAAGATGACGATACGGCCATTCGTTTTAACCCTAACAAACTGATTTTCCCGATAGCCTATATAAACGAGAATACGGCCATTTCTTTTAACTCTTACAACTGGTTTTCCCAGTAGCCTACACAAATGACAGTACGACCGTAGAGGCTCAAAACATTTATTTTCCTGTATAGAGACGTTCGGCAAACTTCACTGGCTGATATGTATGCAATATTGTTCTAAATTTGGATGTGAAAAACTAAGCGGCACGCTTACGACTGCAGCATTTCTGCGATTTTTCTATTTAGGGAGTTTAGGTTACAGTTATAATCCAGTGTTATATTATCGAATTATCGACGTTTCTATTTCTTCAATTGACACTGTCTTAGCGTGACTGTGAATTTTTTCTTTAGTATTTGTTTGCAGGAGCAGTTTCAGCTCTGAAATGACCGTTCACGGTCGACTAGGCTATAGGCTACATAGAAACATTAAAAAAGCAAATTGAAAGACACCAAAATCTTATTTCACTCACGGAATATTGTTGCGCTCCATGGCTTGGGCGTACTTATTCATGATGGAGTCCGTGGAACCACGAAAACACAGCTGAAGACCGCCCGTTTTGAACAGCAGCTGAAGGCCAGACTCCCGCTCCACGTGGTACCAACTGCAACGACCACGTAACATTTCCACAGAACCTGAATTTATTTGTGTATTTATTTATTCATGTATCTATTGATTTATTCATTATCTTAAAAAGAATATTAAAGACTACACTTTACCGCTGAGATGACACAATATGCGAAGACGATCACGTGACGTTGAAGGAAGATCCAAGCGTGTTTTCTTCAAGCTTCTTCCTGAATTTTTAAGTAATGATTATTATAGTTTGTGCATTGATCTGTTCAGGTATCGCACCTTCAGACTGAATGGCAGAGTTGCATTCCACAAATCCATCGTAATATATCCCGGGTATTCTGGCGTCAGCCAGGTCCGAGAGATGCAGACTCCTGCAGTGCTGGCCAGAAAAATCCGACAAACACATTGACTGGATGACACCCGACCAAGCAGTCTATGGCTTACAGTCTGAGCTCATAGCACTTCTAACAACTTTGGGTAGAACTGGCCGAAAATAATAATTTTCTCTAATCAGAATGTATGGTCTGTGTGTGTGCGTGCGCGCGCGCGCGCGTGTGTGTGTGTGTGTGTGTGTGTGTGTGTGTGTGTTGTGTGTTGTGTGTGTGTGTGTATGTGTAAGTGTGAATGCGCGGATGCGTGCATACGGGCGTGTGCGTGCGCGCCTGTGTAAACGGGTGACACACTGATCGAGAGAAAGGTAAAAGACCACTAAAACTCAAAGGTTTGGTCGTTTAGAGAACACACACTTGGCATACGGAAAGCAACTGAGAGCTTTTTAGTCCGAGTCTTATTTGTAAACTCAACTCTGAGCATCAAGAGTTCATCAATGTGAGTATAATTATATACCAATGTGTTGATGATGGACAGTGAAGTTTTAAAACGAGACATGTGTTCCATCCCAACATGTCATTACCATATATGTGAACCTTGATTCGGTTTTCAGCATGGCAACACAGCTTTAGCATCTGTGAGTGCACATGTCCTACAGGGTAGGGTTCACTAGTCCGAGGGTTCACTAGTCCGAGGGTTCACTATCCAGGTAGGGTTCTAACCCTAACCTACCCTAACCCTCGGACTAGTGAACCCTCGGACTAGTGGGACGTTCCCGTCCTACAGATGAAGTTACAAGTGCACTTGCCCTTCAACTCCATTTCTCTCCACCCTATACCACACACGTTCTTCTGCTTCCACCTACCCCTCACCTATCCATCCCCGTAACACAGTCGTTTATAAACACACAAACACACACACACACACGCGCGCGCGCGCACAGAGAGAGAGCGAGAGAGAGAGAGAGAGAGAGAGAGAGAGAGAGGAGAGAGAAGAGAAGCAGACAGACAGAAAGGCAGACTAAAAGCACTAAAATACAGAGGCGAAATGTAATCAACGACGACCAAGTAGGTCATGTGAACAACAAGCTGTCTGGGCACCTGACTACTCGAACACGAACCGTTGTCAGTGTTTCCACCAACTAGTGACACTGTCACTGTCAGTCAGAACCGTACACTCCGCACCATAGTGCTTATTCTCTGTCAGTGGGTGGTGGGGATGTTGTTGCCTCGGCGCATCCTCCCCCCCCCCCCCCCCCCCCACCCTCCCCCTTACACGATCTGGCACATACGCTTACGAACAGATCTGATACCGCGAAACGTTTTTTTTTTTTTTTGCTTTTTTTAATTCTCTCTCTCTCTCTCTCTCTTTTGAGAGGAGAGGGGTCGGTGACTAACCGGGCTGGGGGTAAATTATTACCCCCGCCAAGAGTTATGTGTTTGCCCGCGTCTCTCTCTCTCTTTGTGTGTGTGTGTGTGAGTGTGCGAGTGTGTGTGTATGTGTGTGTGTTAGAAATAGATAGACAGAGTGAGAGAGAGAGAGAGAGAGAGAGAGAGAGAGAGAGAAGAGAGAGAGAGAGAGAGAGACAGACAGACAGACAGACAGTGCGTGCATGCTTGTGCGCACGCGCGCGCGTATGTGAGTGAGTGTGTGCGCGCGAACGCGCGCGTGTGTGTGTATGTTGTGTGTGTGTGTGTGTGTGTGTGTGTGTGTGTGTGTGTGTATGCGCGCGCGCGAGTATGTGTGTGTGCGTGCGTGCGTGCATGCGCGCGCGCTCGTGTGTATGAGTGTGTGTGTGGCGCGCGCGTGCGTGCATGTGTGTGTATATGAATTGTATATGGAGTAACCTATGCTGGTAGGCCGACCATGCGAAGCCCGATCCGATGCACGCTGACCGTCTGTCTCTTTAAACTGACGGCTGACCCATAGTGCCGTGTTGCCGGAAGAAGCACTATTTCTGCAGTCATTAAGGATCAATCTTGACGCTTCTCCCGCTTCCCTTAGAATTAACAGGATGTTAATGGCATAGCATAGATGCATGGAGCTTTCTATAGATGTAACATTCTTGTAGAGGTCGGTCAGAGAGACAACGGATTTCTTTTACGGGTAAGGCGCTTATTTAAAAAAAAATCAGACCTTCAAAAATATCAGTACTCAGACCTACCATTCGTACGCTGCAGGGGTGAGACGTGTATGGTTGTCATCGTGATAGCCAAGCCGTCTGCACGAAAGAAACAACGAACAGCGGTATGGGGAACATGTAAGAATCATTGTTTTGATTTACAGCGGAGCCTATCGCATCTCTCTGTCTGCTTCAACGAGAAAATATACACATACATTGACCTAAATAAATTTACTTGACAAATCCAAAGTCAAAACCACTTGATAAATACAAAGTCAAAACTGCTTGACAAATGCAAGGTCAAAACTGGTCATTTTCCCCAATTCTTTCAAAGAAACAGAACTACCCTCATTAACGTAATGTTTGAGCTACACATCCATCTCATTAACGTAATGTTTGAGCTACGCATTCATCTTATTAATGTAATGTTTGAGCTACACATTCATCTCATTTACGTAATGTTGGAGCTACACATTCATCTCATTAACGTAATGTTGGAGCTACACATTCATCTCGTTTACGTAATGTTGGAGCTACACATTCATCTCATTAACGTAATGTTGGTGCTACACATTCATTTCATTAACGTATTGTTGGTGCTACACATTCATTTCATTAACGTGATGTTGGAGCTACACATTCATCTCATTTACGTAATGTTGGAGCTACACATTCATCTCATTAACGTAATGTTGGTGCTACACATTCATTTCATTAACGTGATGTTGGAGCTACACATTCATCTCATTTACGTAATGTTTGAGCTACACATTCATCTAATTAATGTAACGTTTGAGATACACATTCATATCATTAACGTAATGTTTGAGCTACACATTCATCTCATTAATGTAACGTTTGAGATACACATTCATCTCATTAATGTAATGTTTGCGCTACACATTCATCTCGTGAACGTAATGTTTGAGATACAAATTCATCTCATTAACGTAATGTTTGAGCTACACATTCGTCTCATTAATGTGTTATAGGGTGCATACAGATGTAAATTTAACATCGTCCGTGCGCATAGCCACAAAACCGGAAATCGTGGTCCGTGAAAGAACAAAAAGCATTGACGAACGGAAACCGGCAATTTGAAGCCTGGCATAGACCCGACGACATCGAAGAGGCTGCACGCAGTGCCTTAAACGGCTTGCTCCCTGCTGTGTGTGTTGTAGTGAAGATGAATAAACACCTATCACCTTCCAGTCGCTGAATTGTTCCATTGAGTGAATGAGCCACACGTTCCAACGAACCAACACCACTCGACCACTTGACTACACGTGCGTCAACCGACAGGATCGAACAAGAGTGACCCTACAACACACACAGCAGGATGGAAGATCAACAGCCGAACCCCAGTTATCTTCCTGTGGTGGCATCTCCCACCTCCACAGGGAATGAACCTCAGTTATCTTCCTGTGGTGGCATCTCCCACCTCCACAGGGAATGAACCCCTGTTATCTTCCTGTGGTGGAATCTCCCACCTCCACAGGAATGAACCCCAGTTATCTTCCTGTGGTGGCATCTCCCACCTACGCAGGGAATGAACCCCAGCTATCTTCCTGTGGTGGCACCTCCCACCTCCGCAGGGAATGAACCTCAGTTATCTTCCTGTGGTGGCATCTCCCCACCTACGCAGGAATGAACCTCAGTTATCTTCCTGTGGTGGCATCTCCCACCTCCGCAGGGAATGAACCTCAGTTATCTTCCTGTGGTGGCATCTCCCACCTCCGCAGGGAATGAACCCCAGTTATCTTCCTGTGGTGGCATCTCCCACCTCCACAGGGAATGAACCTCAGTTATCTTCCTGTGGTGGCATCTCCCACCTCCACAGGAATGAACCCCAGTTATCTTCCTGTGGTGGCATCTCCCACCTCCACAGGGAATGGACCTCAGCTTTCTTCCTGTGATGGCATCTCCCACCTCCACAGGGAATGGACCTTGGCTTTCTTCTGTGGTGGCATCTCCCACCTCCACAGGAATGAACCTCGGCTTTCATTGCTGGTCATGACATTTGCACTCTCACGGACAATGCTATGCCTCTCAGGCTCTCTACCCTTTGTGTCCTTTTCCTTTTAATACAATTATTAATCGTTATTAATGTTGGAAAAAGCAAACTGAAGAAATATTTTTTAAACTTAGGTAAAACGTTTTATCCCCTTTCTTTGTTTTTGTCTATGAAGAGAACACCTACAAGAATGATTTGACTTTGTGTTCATGATAACTTCGCAGAAGTGGCAGGATTGCAGCCAAAGAACCATCTGCGAACAAGTCACACCAGTACCCGCAGCAAAGTGGTTTGTACCATGACAGTTTTGATGAGAATGTGTCTGACTATATAAAGGGCACAAAATTTGGAGAAAGAACCAAAAGATTTCAGTTCACCTTCAGTATGCACTTACCTGAGCTAGTTACGCTGAAAGCCTACGGCAAGATAAGTAACTCTGTAATTTGAACATAGTTACCCAAATTAAAAATTAATTTAAAAGAGAGAAAAGGAGATAATGAAATGAAAATAATTTTTAAAATTCATAACTCAAGAACTACGGGATGTATCGACTCGTGTTTTTTTGCAAACGGAAGTGGATGGCTACAGGAAGGAGGAAGTCACGTTCTCGCAAGACTACCTTTTTCTATCAGAAAACATGCAGCGCCCATTGTTGCCATATGTTTTTCCGGGCGCTGGCAGGCGCTCGGCCTTACGTCTGTGATGTCCGTTGGGCACTAGCGGCGCGTACTTGTCAAGAGAGTTAAGGGAAGCAAGTAATGGTTAGTTTACCAAGATAGGCCTACATGGACTTGTTGAAGGTATAGTTTTGCTATAATTTCATACAAAGAGATATCGATTACCTGTTCACCCATAACAAATCCCGTCAATGTTCTCCATACTATACTGACTGTACTTTGGGAGATGAGGCTAACTTTTAGTCTACTCCCAATGTAAATTTTCTATCATTTGTTGCTAATGTTAACCTGTTTGGGTTGGGTCGGAAACTAATTTCGACATTAGCAAAAGGATATCTTTGGGAGCAATGGGGACATTGCGTTCAAAAGCAAGGGGTGTGTGTTATAGGGTGCATACAGATGTAAATTTAACATCGTCCGTGCGCATAGCCACAAAACCGGAAATCGTGGTCCGTGAAAGAACAAAAAGCATTGACGAACGGAAACCGGGCAATTTGAAGCCTGCATAGACCCGACGACATCGAAGAGGCTGCACGCAGTGCCTTAAACGGTTAGTAAGTTGTATGAGATTGTAGACTTTGAAAAGTTTCTTTGATCGTAGACTTTGAAAAGTTTCTTTGATCGATCTTCAAATATTTTACCCTGTATATTTGTACAAGTTGCAGTTTTGTGGTGCGAACCTTTCAAGCTTTTCAGTTTCGGAAATGGCCATGTGCTAGCCTTGCTACTCAAACTCCCTTTGTTTCAAGCCCTTCAGTTTGAACTGCCACGTGCTAGCTTTGCTACACAAACACTCTTTGTTTTCAGATCATTACCATCTCTGTATTGGAAAGAAAATGTAAAATATATGAAACGTTCAGAATTACCCAGCCATCTAAAGGATTGTGTGGACTACTGTACTTGCAGATTTATTGTTGAAAGACTTTATGAGTAACATTTGACAAAAGTATCACTTTTTGCGACTGGGCATGTCAGCAGATTTTGCAACATTGTTGTACATAGCTGACGTCAAAATTTTCCTGGCCCAGAGAAATTTGTCAAAAGGCGGTTCTTAACTAGGCCTAGAGCCTTAATTGATTTTCTGTCTATGTTCCAGTCAACCTTGAACATTGAATTTTCTTTCTTTTTTTATCCTTTCATTCTTGTGTATTTTGTATGTTGGAATAATGATTAGGGTGACACTCCTGCATGATTACTAAGTCACACTGTGGCTAGTTAAGCAGGAATTCTTATCCACAAGAACTTTTGAAGGTAGCTTTTGCCCTAGAATTAATATTCTAAATGGTTAGTCACAAAGGTTATACGGCCTCAGATTTAACTGATACATGGCTCAGTGTGGTAATAACTGTGTAAATAATTAAATTTATTTTTGTTTAGTAGTGTTAGCAATTTCTGCTTGGGAAATTGATCTATCCTGGTTCAGAAGAGACCTAATTTTGTAAATTTCCTTTTCGGAAAATTTCGATTTGGGGTTTGTTGCAACTAATGCAAGGCATTCCATGATTAAATGATCATGGGAGAATCGAGCTAATTTTACCAACCACCACATTGAGGATCAGGTTGGAAAGTCATGGGAAAAAGGGTCAGAGCATTGAAATTGGCTTCAACTGTCATTAGATAAAATGGTGACTGAAGCCATGACATTGTGGCAAAGTTGTAATTTTATTGTATGTTTGTTTGCTCTCTCTCTCTTTCTCTTTGTGTTGATGTACAAGTTTAAAGTTTTGTGGTATGTGTGTTGAGTTGTGTACAGACAACTACTGCTTATTTAGGTTTGATAATTCCATTTTGTTTGTTTTTTTGCCCTTAGTATGATAAATGAGTATGTAAATTATAAATCCATAAATAAAGAAAATGAATTGGGTAGTGTACGCAAGCCTAGTATCCATTGTAAAATGTAGGTAATTGGATTTTGACAACTATTGTCTCCTACATTTACTGTTTTCTAAGAAGCTGTTTTCTTTGCATGTGTCTATACAGGCTTGCTCCCTGCTGTGTGTGTTGTAGTGAAGATGAATAAACACCTATCACCTTCTAGTCACTGACCTGTTCCATTGAGTGAATGAGCCGCACATTCCAACGAACCAACACCACTCGACCACTTGACTACAAATGTAACGTTTGAGATACACATTCACTCATTAACGTAATGTTGGAGCTACACATTCATTGTATTCTGTATTCTTCATCGCGGGTACACGGCTACGTACAAAGCAGAGTTTGCAGAATCACGTTGTCGAAAGCTTCGTTCGAAAATTAAATCAATGCATTCTGACACAAGTTGCAGCGAGACTTGATATCGTTATTGGAGGCTCGATGTTACTCATGGGCAAACGTCCAGTTTCGTCTTCAACGCATCAAATCTGCAGCGGCACTGACTTACATTACCCTGGACACGTCCTGAGATCCTCCTCTGTGGTGACCTAGCTCGAACTGCTCCAGTCCCAGCACCTCTGACATCAGAGAGACACAGAGAGAGAGGGGGGGGGGGGGGACAGAGAGAGGGGGGGGGGGAGGGAGAGAGAGAGAGAGAGAGAGAGAGAGAGAGAGAGAGAGAGCGGGGGAGAGAGAACGAACGAACGAACGAATCTTTTTTAATGAGGGATAAAGAATAAGCACAATACAGGCTTTTTTACATCTTGCACTCGATGAAGTAGAAAAAATTATGGATCCAGAGTTTAATTCTTCATCTTTCCGTTTAAAATCCACGTCATCTTCAAAACGAACAAGTTTTAAGACCAGAACTCAAAGTGTATTACTTTCTACTCATCATTCGCACCCCACCCCCACCTCCACCCCGTCCATTGCCACACAGCCATCCTTGTACCAAAATTGGAAAATCAACTGATCTGTAAGATTGTTTTTTGTTTGTTTTTAACTCTTTTCCCTGAGTACTCTCCCACGCGCGTACCCAAGAGGCAGCCCTTCACTAAAAGTTTTACTTCGTTTAAAATGAAAATGGAAAGTGTGGAACACCTACCTCCCGGTGCTTTCTTCGACAGCCAGTAAACAGCCCCACTCCCCACTCCTCCACAGCCCACCACGATGTATTCAAAGTGTCGTCTGCTTCCAATCGCCTTCAGTCCGTCCGCCATTTTGTCTCGTTTATCGTTGCACTAGAGCAGAAGTAAGTCACCTTGGGGTGGCCGGCCGCTTTAAAAAAAAATTGCCTGTACTGGTGTGATCGGAGGAAGTATGCACAGCAATATTACACCGGCATAATCGCCTGTCACTTGTGGAAGTGTCAATGGTGAACTGTGTTTGTGGGTCAGAGAGATGAGCCCCGATAGTGTTCAAAACACGTGCGAACAAAAAAAAATGAACGGCACAGCATGTAAAAAAGCAAATACAGCCTTTTCTTTCTCACTGTGGAACGTGAATGCTTTAGTTTCTCAACTTACTGACTGTGGTTTTATGCCGTTTGTTTATGATTTTGATTTTGTGTCTTCAACTGAAACGTATTTGGACGAATGTCGTGCTGGTAAGTTAGTTGGTTAGGAAGTAAGCTTATTCTGTAAATCCGCAATTAAATCTTCCAAAGAACTTTAAAAAATGATGAAAACTTTGCGCACTGCCTCTTTCTGTGCACTTGTAAGCTCTAATATCCAAAGAAAGGCAGCGATCGGGCGGAGTTATTTGTTTATTTTCAAAAGAACTCTATCCGTTCGTAAAAATCATTGATATTATTCATTCGACCTTTTAAAAAAAAAAAAGAAAACGCACTCTAAACACACACACACACACACACACACACACACACACCACACACACACACACACACAACACAACAAACAAACAAACATCAACAACAGAATGTTTGGAACAGAAAAGGATGTTTTGTACTTTTGTTCCTATGTACCTCCCGAAGGTTCACCTTTTTGTACCCATATATTGATAATGGTATTGAATTACTTGAAGAATGTATCGTTGCTTTCCTGTTACCTAGAGGGATTATCATATTATTATAAAGAGTGATTTAAATAGCAGAACTTCCAGCATTTCAGAAGACATAAATCTGTAAACGATGTTTTTGATGAGCATTTCCACATCCACCTTCTCAGTATCAGCCGCCTTCTCAGTATCATCGACACTCTGAAGGTTGTACATCGAATAATCATGGAAAGTTGTCTACTGAATGTCTGCACTGCTTTTGATCTGTGCATTCTTAAAAGCGTGTGTAAAGGAGACATTGAAGGTCGCCATAATGCATTTTTAACACTGGTTGTAGTATTGTTGATTAATACATAATTATATTCTAACGAACTGTTTGCTTCTTTGTATGACACGTGTAAGCTGAATGTTTTAGAATGCACAGACTGACCATTTACCTGCATGAGATCGCGAAGCAAGCTAACATGTTAATCACTCCTGACGACTTTTTCCATGTTTTTGTTTCTACCTTATTATTGGCACTATGGTTTTTTCTTTACGAAAAGAAACAAGAAGCGATACAGGTAAATAATCAGTCTGTGCGTTCTAAAACGCTCAGCTTACACACACACACACACACACACACACACACACACACACACACACACACACACACACAATGCAAGCGCGCGCACACACACCACACACAACACACACACTCAGTCACATCACACACACACACACACACAGAGAGAGAGAGAGAGAGAGGAGAGCTCGTGTCATGCATGGATGTACAATGTACACTTTGTTGTCTCTCTGCCCGTGTTGCTTGTACCGCGCCAGTCTGTCTCACCTTGGTTGTTCTCTATAGGAATCCACAGCTTTCGTCTGAATTTCGCCAAATATGGCGTGGCGACCTGTTAGTAGTACAATGGGCATATGAAGAACGAACCACTTTTGTGCAACATTGTCGCGTGCGACAAAAATGCGACTACTGTATAAACGAAGTGAAGCTGTAATTATTCGAAGCGGGTCCAAGGGAAAGGGAAGGAGAGGGAATGGGGGTACGGTCGGGGAGAAGGGTGGGGGTGGGGGGCAGGATTAAGGCAGGGGACTGATAAAGGAGGGAGGTGACGGGGAATGGAAGGGGGGGGGGGGGGGGGGGCAGGCATTGGGAGGATGGGTAGGGCCAGGGAACCGTGATGGTGGAAGAGGGAATGGTGGGAGGAGACGGGTAAGCGGAAGGGTGACGAAGGGGTAAGGCGGGGGGGGGGGGGGGGGGGGGGGGGGGGGGGGGGGGGGGTGTAAAAGAGGAACGCAGAAATCTTCAGTATTGGTCTGATCTCCAGATTTGGCATGGGGACTCATTAGCATAGTGAGCATATCAAGAGTGAATACACAGAAAAGGAATAATAGGCACAGGACGCAGAAGGCAGGGGAAATGAGAGGGGAATAGACTGACCTGACGAATACGGGCAGAAGAGAGAGAGAGAGAGAGGGTTGATGCTGCTGAATGTTCGCGGAGTCCACCACCTGGCCACAGATGAAGGAGGGAGCGAATGGCTGTCTTGTCTCTTTCCCAGCGGTACTCACCTTTCAAGGAGTCCCGTTCACTCGCGTAAATTACTGACCACTTCTGTGCGAAGTGAACAAATCACTTGGTACGGCTGCTTTCTCGGGAACCAGTTGTGCGTTTTACAGGGACAAGATTGCGAGAATTCTCGTTTGCTTGGCGCATGTCAGCGTTCTAAGTCACACAGGTGATCAGCGGGGCTAGGAAGGTAGCTAGATTGTTTTAGGTCTCTCTCGCAAGCGAGGGAAAATGGCCGATAGTTGTAACGTCCTGTGTTTGGTGCACAAAATGTAGTAACATTCTCAAATTGGTACATAAAATGATCAAAACGCTAACTCTTCAATAGCGAGAAGAGCTTGAAGATGTAGTCATATTGCTGGTTGAATTTCAGTCGTGCGCTCATTCCTTTACTCCCCTCACCTTCCACATCTTTCGCTGCATGGTAAGCTTGCCAGCCACGTTGCGAGCTCTCGCGTTTATGGTTCTAGGTCATGATGCTCTGTTCCGCCGTACCGATTCAGCCAGGTCGGCCTACTTTCTGCACGTGGCATTGACCCCGGGTGCAAACCACAGCGTGTGAACTTTAAAGGTCTACTTTAGAGGTTTTCGATAATTGGTCAGCTTATGCAGAAATATGAAATGTTTGATAAATTGGTAAAATAAACATCCGATTCGCTCCCGATCACACGAAATCGATCCGCGAAAGTGGGCATTTTCACCTGTAATCAAGAAAACGGGAGGTAATCAACTAAATCTTGGCATGGCTTAACTACTCTTGGATGTGACGTCACATGATGGACTGGCCGTCAGCTTGCGACCTACACAATAAGCCAACGGCGACAGAAAGCGATTTCTGATGGTTCTTGCACATCTCGATCGGTATTTAATTTATCATGTAAAAGCAGTGACTATGATTGCGACAGCCAATGTAACTCTGGGGATGTTTCTGCTAACCTTATCAGTTTGAACGCTAAGTTCTTTTTACCACATCAGTTCCAGCTGGACCACAGAAACGAGCTATTCAGTTCCAGCTGGACGCCCGAACACATCATTCCGAAGGCGTACGGACTTTACCGAAGTCTCGAGGGAGGCTACCGACTGACTTCTTGATGCGATCACGCGTGGACGGCGAGCGGAGATTCTCCTTCCTCAATACAAGCCTTAACGAGTTCATTCAATTTAACAAGTGTGATCTGTCCATAGATAAGAACAGAATAAACGTGCGACTATCGTACTCATCTGTACGAGCTTACCACTCCGCCTTTAAAGTATACGCGCACAATGCAGACGAAGTTTTTGATCCACTCGAACGGGCTCGGCAATTCCGTTGGTCCAGCTGGAACTGACGTGGTAAAAATAACTTTGTGGCCCGGCATGGTTGCACCAACCGAATCCACTTCTTTCGAGTATCTGGATCAGATGGAAATGTGTGCAAAGAATATCCGTCTCCTGCTGAGCTGCTGCACTCGCCTACAGCACAATATCTGCCACCCCCTCGTGACTTTTTAGGCTGTGGGGGATCGCAACTCGTGTTGATTTCACTTGGCGTTGGCTTGTTGTGTAGGTCGCGGCTGACGGCCAGTCCATCAAGTGACGTCACGGTTTTCGGTCTACCGCGCGGGGTTTGAACAGGTGTGCAAAACTCGTTTTTTATCTGTTAAATTCTTCCGGCGACTTTTTTTGAAAAATGAATACCGTACTGTAGTTATATGACATGTAGACCTGTTTTTAAAAAATTATCGAAAATCTCTAAAGTAGCCCTTAAGACGAGTTTGACACTGTCAGCGGAGAAGTGTGGTGAACAGACAGCCAAACACAAAAAGTGGAAGAAAGGGAAAGCCAGCTCGGCCGGCGTGCACGCGCTTTCTCTGTTAGCGGACTGTGCATGCTGGCATTTAGTGTGGGCTGCTGGCCCTTAGAAAACTACTCAGAATATTTTCTTAAATGCAAAATGGGCCTGTCAGCCACTACAGCACTGAACAGCGCCATCTCTACCAGCTGTATCACGCAATTGCACTCAATGTGATTGATTATGGATTAGGGCTTACAACACTGTCCAACAGCAATCTTCTTAAATCAGAAAGAATTCAAAATGAAGCAATCGGATTGATCCGGAAACCACGAAGGATACACCAGGCGAAACTATGCAATACCTGCTGGACATTCCTTCAATGTAGGCAAGACACAAGCTAGAACAGGTGAAGGCATATCTCAGAGCACGTGAAAAAGGCAGAAGACAATATACAGCTTCTGTACGAAATACTGAAACTCAAAGAAACAAAAGGAATGGGAAAAGTATCCAGACCACCTCAAACACCTCTACCCAACTGCCATCGCTCCAGAGCTTGGAAGATACTGTCTGTCGAAAATGGCCAGAAGGCAAAACGAACGCAGAAATTTAGATGCAGGTAGAAGACCTTGGCACAAAAGAACATATTGTTGTATACACCGATGGTCCCGTCACCGAAAATAAATCATGCTGGGGAAACAGTATCCAGGAAGACGTGGAGAGTGGAATGGGAAGCCCTGCTGGCATGAAGAAATGCGCACCCTTCTATTGGAGGGTTTCGTATGGATGTAGGCCTACTGCCCAGGACATGCAAGTGTTAAAGGAAATGAGAGAGCATGGCATAACATTGGCTTATCATGCCACGGGAAAATTCATTCTAAAATGTATATAGGATTTTTTCAACAAAGTAAACAATACACGAAAGCTCTAAACAATCTGTGGATGACTGTCAAATAAGAAGAGTCTGAAAATTTGAAATAGTCTTAGTTGTTTAAGTAACACAAATGACAACTAAGTCAACGAACATCTCTCTCTCTCTCTCTCTCTCTTCTCTCTCTGTACGTTCTGCGTGCTTGCTTGCGTGGTGGTTTGTGTGTGTGTGTAGTGTGCGTGTGTGTGTGCCTGGTAAACTTCTCACTGATACAAAAACTTAAGCAAGTACAGCTTGGGGTTGTGTGTGTGTGTGTGTGTGTGTGTGTGTGTTGTGTGTGGGGTGCCTGGTAAACTTCTCACTGATACAAAAACTTAAAGCAAGTACAGCTTGTGTGTGTGAGGTGTGTGTGTGTGTGTGCCTGGTAAACTCACTGATACAAAAACTTAAGCAAAGTACAGCTTGTGTGTGTGTGTGTGTGTGTGGTGCGTGCGTGCGTGCGTGTGTGTGTGTGTGTGTGTGTGTGTGTGTGTCACGCGCACGCGCGCGCGTGTGTGTGTAGCCTGGTACACTTCTCACTGATACAAAAACTAAAGCAAGTACAGCTTTCTTCTAACATCTAAGCAGGCAAAATTAAAGTCAGGGGGGTATAGCGTATTAGATAACAAAACCCTGTCATCTCGTGAACAAGCAGGTTATCACACTCTACTTTCTGAGGCACCAGTGAAAACAGCATGGAGAAAATGTCGGGAACAAATCACCGCACTCTTACGTGGCTGAAGCTGGCATCAGGACGGCTGATAATTACAAACTGATTTGTCTCTTCTTCTTCTTCTCTTCTTCCTAAAATACTGGTTTACTCAAAAACGAGTAGGTCACCAGCGCGCATGTTAAAAAGTAAAATAAAATAACATAAAATAGTGCGACTCAGACTGTTGGCCCCTGGAGCAAATTTGGCAACAAGGGGTCGCACTCGATATTCGAGAAGTTAAAAGCAATGGCCAAATTCAGGCCCAGGTAACCATAAAATATCTGGGGAAGTTAAAATAGAAAATCGTCAATATGCAGATCTCAAAACTGTCGTATCAGTTTGTTTTTTTAAATGAGACTGCATTTGTGGCAATCTTGATGGCACCCGGCAGCGAGTTCCACAGCCGTACAGAACTAGGATAAAATGAATGTAAGTGGCTGTCAATATTTGATGCAGGTATGGTATAACATTGACCGCCACTCCTGGTGCTACTTTTATTCAATACTAGTTGTTCCATTGGAATATCAATTAGTTTAGCTCTGCCTTTAAAGATATTAAGTTTGATAAAAGCTCTTCTCTCTTCTAAGGGTTTCCATTCTAATTTCCTTATGTTCTTCCTAGTATTCCCCTTTTCTCTGATGTGGTTCCCTGTTACGAACCGTGCTGCTCTCTTCTGAATCTTTTCGAGGTTTATCAATGTCCTTTAGATTGTAAGGATCCCAGACTGAGCAACCATATTCCAGTACTGGTCTAACCAGTGTTTTGTAGCAGTCGTCTTTAACCTTTTGGGGGCAGTCATTGATATTCCTTATAAGAAAGCTAAGATGCTTTCTTACATACTAAATTGTAATGTTCTTTCCATTTGAGACGACTATCTATAATCACGCCTAAATATTTTGCAGCATTGGTTTCTTTAAGAATAGTATTATGAATAGAATATTCTGATCTAGTTGGTGAGCATTTGTTACATATACGCAACACTTGGCACTTTTGGGGATGAAATTCCATTTTCCAAGTTCTTTCCCACTCTTGTAAAGCGTTTAGATCTTCTTGTAGAATGCGTGTATCATTCTATTTCTTGCTTCTGATTGTTCTATATACTAAGCTGTCATCTGCAAAAAGCCTTATAGTAGTTCCAGGAGAGAGATTTCTACTTTGTCATTTATATAAATTAAGAAAAACAAGGGCTCCAGAACAGTTCCCTGTGGTCCACCTGACAAGACTGGTTTACAATGGGATGACGACCCTTCCACAACAACATCTCAAACTACCATTGCATCGTAAATAGGTAAATCAAATGCAAGCCTACTCTTCAGCCGACTCTTGTAACCAGCTTGATACGTTCATCGTTCTACCTCATTTGAAATCTCTTAGTGTTTTTGCAGTTCCAAAGTTGCAGCTGGAAAGAGAACAGCCAGTGCTTACCTCGTCACGTCTTCGACGGCAATGGAAGGCCACGGCTTCCTTGGTGGGCTGATTATTCTGCTGTCGTGACCATTTACTGTTCTGCTATAATCCTGTTACCAATGGAACATTTGCTCGCAGTCACGTTTGTCATTGGTTATGGTGTAAGGAGGTTAGTTTGTTTAATGCTAAGACATCTATAGTCTAGTCTTGGGATTCGTTAGACCAGTCTAGGGGCGTATACAGAGCTTAGTCTCTAGTTTTGGGGCAAAAAACGTGCACGTATATGGTTCTACACACACACACACACACACACACACACACACACACACTCGCTCACTCACTGCTAGTACGGGAAGACAACGATGTATGTTTAGTACCCTCTCACTCCTTCTCACCCAACAGTAAAGATTGGAAGTCAACCTTTTTTTCTGTTTAAAGGCTGTACATTTTAAAGCATATTTTCATGTGTCATTTGGTGAAATCTTAGTTGCTTTTGTTTGCCTCCAGAGTAGAAGTACTCCCAAAGCGATCGAGCAGTGTTGCTTTCAGCATACTCGCAGTGCGACCACTTGTTTGTGGAAGGAGGGTGTGTGTGGGTGTATAAGCTGTTTATTTATCTGGTCCATTTATCCTTGAAAGAGAGAGAGGAGAGAGACAGACAGACAGACAGAGCGACGAGGGGGGGGGGGGGGGGGGGGAGAGAGAATGACCGTCCCATGAAATTACGTACTAAAATGTTAAAATTGAGCTTAAATTGTTTAAATGATTAAAATGAGGCGGTCCAGAGAGAGAGAGAGGGGGGGGGGGGGGGGGGGGGGGGTGGATGAGAGAATGACCGTCCATGAAATTACGTACTAAAATGTTAAAATTGAGCTTAACTTGTTTAAATGACTAAAATGAGGCGTCCCCCCCCCCCCCTCCCCGCCTCTAATGCACCTCATCACAATATACAGCGCTTTGAGGCTTATTGACCGAGTCCATGGGAATGCTGTCCAAATGGCGCTGTTCACCATCGGGTAGCAGGTTATACTTTAGGTTCTGTACTGAAGGTGTTCAAGTGTATTTCATTATGCCGTGAATACGTGTACGCATGCACACGCTTTATCTATCACTATTTTCATTCATTTATTCGCCTTATTTTTTCCCCCTTTAAATAAGTATCGTTAATGTCTATGATTCAGGCTACCTTCAAGAGCGTTTGTTTTCAGGCTACGTAGCAGATAACACAAGGATTCGTCCTCAGTCATTGGGGATAATCTTAGTTCCGCCTCATGGGACAGTCATCAACAGAAAGCATTCACCTCAACATGAGATGGGACGCGCAGCTTTGGAATCTCTTACGTCCCAGAGCCAAAACTAAGGTGCGTGAGTCACTCTTTAAATGCACGCTTTTTTGCTGACGATGTAGTCGTCATGATTCACCTGGAGGAAACATCTTCACACCCTGATAGATCACCTTATCTCCGCTTGTCATGATTTGGAAACAGCAAACAATCTGAAAGCGATATACTTAATGAACAAGGAAGTGGGTGTGTCCTAAAGCTCATTGCCAGAAACGGGAGGTTATCCATCAATTCATGTATCTCAGATCTACCAAGTACATTGGAATTTCTGGTTCTACAATCACTTAAGACTAACAAACCGACAGCCGGATAAGCCACTCTTCTCCTCCCCACGTTCGGTTGGGCTACAAACAACATAAATGGGAAAAACCAACGAGACAACAGCACTGAGGATTGATCCTAAAGGCTAAAATTAACAAACTAAGTGGAAGAGCTGCCTCCCCTTTGACAAGGCTCCAAAAAGATGTCGGGGAGACGCCTAACGTTCAAGTGCAGACTAAGACGTCATTTCACAATACGTGTCATCAAAACCAACCAATACAGCAGCACAACCAACCCATACAACGGCAAAGACCTGAGCTATGCAATTCCATAAAACGGGAAAAGAAACTGAACCGACTCCATTTGCATTTCTTCGATGCTGTTTTTGTAATTTCCTTGACAGAGTTCCCAACACCCCGAAGTCCTTTTTTTTTTCTACACTCGCATCCCATGCATGTTCATCGTGCCCAGGCATTACAGGTTGTGCTGACAGGGTGTATGCACCGTGTACACAATAGTCACATGTCAAAAGGACATCCAGTGCAGGAACTGGCACCACGCTGGCAATCAGCCGCCGTCCACAACTTTGATCCCAAATCCAGTGTACATGCAAAATAAAAGCATACTTCAGAAAACCTATAACAGTTAGAGGTGACAGCAGATATTAACAGAGACCTCAGATCCAAGCTAGCTTGAAGGGAAAAGAAGGGAGAATTCATAGGTTGAGTGCAGAAAGATGAACCGGACAGCCCACCTTCACATGCAGTCACTGCAGCAAGGTTCCATACTTCCACACTAAAGTCTCACCGCACTTCAAATTGCACATATCCATAGTATGTCGGGACTGACAGGGGTTTTCTGCTCTGAGTTCTTGGAACAGTGATGATTACTGGCACCAAGTACGCTGATGTATGATGGCTTTCGGCAAGCTGCATTCAGACCACAAAATTGATACTCGGCTTCTTCTCTTCTTCTGTTCTCCCACAACTCCGTGGGAAGTAACTGGGGTCCAACACTGAAGAACAGTTCAGGTTTCTCCAGGTCCGTCGGTTCATTTTGGCGAAGGCCACTGATCTTGTTACATGGCCATGCCAACGACGTTTTCTGTCCTTGAGTGGTGTCAGTAGATCTTAGTATGATCCTCTGTGCTGCCTCATGGGTTGACGCACGTGATGACTGGTGATGTGATCAGTCTATCTGATGCTTAGTGCCTTGCGGAAACATCTCCTTTGCATGGATTGGATTCTTCTTTCCTGACCCCGCTGTGGGAGTCGATGGCTTGACGCGTACAGGATGATGGAACATACCGGTGCACGCAGAAGCTCATCTTGTGTTTCATGAAGGTTTTGAGTTTATCTGGACAGTCTACGGTTGTCTTTGCTGCTCTTGAGAGGAGTTTTAGACTGGATCCCTCACCGACTAAGGACAACTTCATCTGTATAGCGGTATTGTGGCTGGACATCAGCATTTGTCTTCTCGGCTCTGATTTCCATGTCTCGTCTGTTGATGTTTCTGATGATTCTTCCCCAGTGTCGACTGTGCTGACGTGATCTCGGGTGCATCAGTCCTGATGCGTTGCACGAAGAACTTGAAAAGTGGGAGAAACAGAAGACAGCCCCGACGAACTCCAACTGAAGGGCACGTTTTCCAGTAGCACCCTGTTTGAGCACCACGCTGTTCGCATTGGAGTACAGATCTGATTGGTGTTAAGCTTCTCCCGGTGTTAACTTCTTCCTTGTGGTCCATAATGCCACATGCCAGACTGTCGGACGCCTTCTTGCAGTCCATGAAGGCGTGGTAGAACTTCCGCTAGTGCTGGACTTTTCTCCCCAAAGGGAATGTAGGTTAAAATCTGTTCGATGGTACTTCTGCGTGTGCGAACCCCAGTCTGTTCTTTTGCAATGATAGCATCAGCTTTCTCATCCAGTTAGTACGAAAAATGTCACAAGAAATAAATCCCCTCCACCTTGAAGATTTTGATGTATCAGCAAGACTTCCCGAAGGCCCACAGTTCAGCTGATGAACCGTGGCTGCTCTTCTTTGTCTTTTATCGCCAACATGCTCAATTATGGGCTTCCTACCTTCATAAATATTATTAGACGGTTTGATTGTCATTAAACTATCGCAACAGCTCAATTGGCCTTCGCCTTCAATATTATACGTTTGATGTCTAACTTCGCAACAGCCAACTAGGGCTTCCGACCTCATAAATATCATCAGACGGTTTGATTGTCATTAAACTATCGCCAACATGCTCAAACTATCGCGGCTTCCTACCTTCATAAATATCATCAGACGGTTTGATTGTCATTAATACTATCGCCAACATGCTCAACTATGGGCTTCCTACCTTCATAAATATCATCAGACGGTTTGATTGTCATTAAACTATCGCCAACATGCTCAACTATGGGCTTCCTACCTTCATAATATCATCAGACGGTTTGATTGTCATTAAACTATCGCCAACATGCTCAATTATGGGCTTCCTACCTTCATAAATATCATCAGACGGTTTGATTGTCATTAAACTATCGCCAACATGCTCAATTATGGGCTTCCTACCTTCATAAATATCATCAGACGGTTTGATTGTCATTTAACTATCGCCAACATGCTCAATTATGGGCTTCCTACCTTCATAAATATCATCAGACGGTTTGATTGTCATTAAACTATCGCCAATATGCTCAATTATGGGCTTCCTACCTTCATAAATATCATCAGACGGTTTGATTTGTCATTAAACTATCGCCAACATGCTCAATTATGGGCTTCCTACCTTCATAAATATCATCAGACGGTTTGATTGTCATTAAACTATCGCCATCATGCTCAATTATGGGCTTCCGACCTTCATAAATATCATCAGACGGTTTGATTGTCATTAAACTATCGCCATCATGCTCAATTATGGGCTTCCTACCTTCATAAATATCATCAGACGGTTATATTGTCATTAAACTATCGCCAACATGCTCAATTATGGGCTTCCGACCTTCATGAATATTATCAGACGGTTTGATTGTCATTAAACTATCGCCAACATGCTCAATTATGGGCTTCCGACCTTCATGAATATCATCAGACGGTTTGATTGTCATTAAACTATCGCCAACATGCTCAATTATGGGCTTCCGACCTTCATGAATATTATTAGACGGTTTGATTGTCATTAAACTACCGCCAACATGCTCAATTATGGGCTTCCGACCTTCATGAATATCATCAGACGGTTTGATTGTCATTAAACTATCGCCAACATGCTCAATTATGGGCTTCCGACCTTCATGAATATCATCAGACGGTTTGATTGTCATTAAACTATCGCCAACATGCTCAATTATGGGCTTCCGACCTTCATAAATATCATCAGACGGTTTGATTGTCATTAACTATCGCCAACATGCTCAATTATGGGCTTCCGACCTTCATGAATATCATCAGACGGTTTGATTGTCATTAAACTATCGCCAACATGCTCAATTATGGGCTTCCGACCTTCATGAATATCATCAGACGGTTTGATTGTCATTAAACTATCGCCAACATGCTCAATTATGGGCTTCCTACCTTCATAAATATCATCAGACGGTTTGATTGTCATTAAACTATCGCCAACATGCTCAATTATGGGCTTCCTACCTTCGTAAATATCATCAGACGGTTTGATTGTCATTAAACTATCGCCAACATGCTCAATTATGGGCTTCCGACCTTCATGAATATCATCAGACGGTTTGATTGTCATTTAAACTATCGCCAACATGCTGAATTATGGGCTTCCGACCTTCATGAATGTCATCAGACGGTTTGATTGTCATTAAACTATCGCCAACATGCTGAATTATGGGCTTCCTACCTTCATGAATATCATCAGACGGTTTGATTGTCATTAAACTATCGCCAACATGCTCAATTATGGGCTTCCGACCTTCATGAATATCATCAGACGATTTGACTGTCATTAAACTATCGCCAACATGCTCAATTATGGGCTTCCGACCTTCATGAATATCATCAGACGGTTTGATTGTCATTAAACTATCGCCAACATGCTCAATTATGGGCTTCCTACCTTCATAAATATCATCAGACGGTTTGATTGTCATTAAACTATCGCCAACATGCTCAATTATGGGCTTCCTACCTTCATGAATATTATTAGACGGTTTGATTGTCATTTAAACTATCGCCAACATGCTCAATTATGGGCTTCCTACCTTCATGAATATCATCAGATGGTTTGATTGTCATTAAACTATCGCCAACATGCTCAATTATGGGCTTCCTACCTTCATAAATATTATTAGACGGTTTGATTGTCATTAAACTATCGCCAACATGCTCAATTATGGCCTTCCGACCTTCATAAATATTATTAGACGGTTTGATTGTCATTAAACTATCGCCAACATGCTCAACTATGGGCTTCCGACGTTCATAAATATCATCAGACGGTTTGATTGTCATTAAACTATCGCCAACATGCTCAACTATGGGCTTCCTACCTTCATAAATATCATCAGACGGTTTGATTGTCATTAAACTATCGCCAACATGCTCAACTATGGGCTTCCTACCTTCATAAATATCATCAGATGGTTTGATTGTCATTAAACTATCGCCAACATGCTCAACTATGGGCTTCCTTACCTTCATAAATATCATCAGACGGTTTGATTGTCATTAAACTATCGCCAACATGCTCAATTATGGGCTTCCTACCTTCATAAATATCATCAGACGGTTTGATTGTCATTAAACTATCGCCAACATGCTCAATTATGGGCTTCCTACCTTCATAAATATCATCAGACGGTTTGATTGTCATTAAACTATCGCCAACATGCTCAATTATGGGCTTCCTACCTTCATAAATATCATCAGACGGTTTGATTGTCATTAAACTATCGCCAACATGCTCAATTATGGGCTTCCTACCTTCATAAATATCATCAGACGGTTTGATTGTCATTAAACTATCGCCAACATGCTCAATTATGGGCTTCCTACCTTCATAAATATCATCAGACGGTTTGATTGTCATTAAACTATCGCCAACATGCTCAATTATGGGCTTCCGACCTTCATAAATATCATCAGACGGTTTGATTGTCATTAAACTATCGCCATCATGCTCAATTATGGGCTTCCTACCTTCATAAATATCATCAGACGGTTATATTGTCATTAAACTATCGCCAACATGCTCAATTATGGGCTTCCGACCTTCATGAATATTATCAGACGGTTTGATTGTCATTAAACTATCGCCAACATGCTCAATTATGGGCTTCCTACCTTCATAAATATCATCAGACGGTTTGATTGTCATTAAACTATCGCCAACATGCTCAATTATGGGCTTCCGACCTTCATGAATATTATTAGACGGTTTGATTGTCATTAAACTATCGCCAACATGCTCAATTATGGGCTTCCGACCTTCATGAATATCATCAGACGGTTTGATTGTCATTAAACTATCGCCAACATGCTCATTATGGGCTTCCGACCTTCATGAATATCATCAGACGGTTTGATTGTCATTAAACTATCGCCAACATGCTCAATTATGGGCTTCCGACCTTCATAAATATCATCAGACGGTTTGATTGTCATTTAAATCTATCGCCAACATGCTCAATTATGGGCTTCCGACCTTCATGAATATCATCAGACGGTTTGATTGTCATTAAACTATCGCCAACATGCTCAATTATGGGCTTCCGACCTTCTGAATATCATCAGACGGTTTGATTGTCATTAAACTATCGCCAACATGCTCAATTATGGGCTTCCTACCTTCATAAATATCATCAGACGGTTTGATTGTCATTAAACTATCGCCAACATGCTCAATTATGGGCTTCCTACCTTCGTAAATATCATCAGACGGTTTGATTGTCATTAAACTATCGCAACATGCTCAATTATGAGCTTCCGACCTTCATGAATATCATCAGACGGTTTGATTGTCATTAAACTATCGCCAACATGCTCAATTATGGGCTTCCTACCTTCATAAATATTATTAGACGGTTTGATTGTCATTAAACTATCGCCAACATGCTCAATTATGGGCTTCCTACCTTCATGAATATCATCAGACGGTTTGATTGTCATTAAACTATCGCCAACATGGTCAATTATGGGCTTCCTACCTTCATGAATATCATCAGACGGTTTGATTGTCATTAAACTATCGCCAACATGCTCAATTATGGGCTTCCGACCTTCATAAATATCATCAGACGGTTTGATTGTCATTTAAACTATCGCCAGCATGCTCAATTATGGGCTTCCTACCTTCATAAATATTATTAGACGGTTTGATTGTCATTAAACTATCGCCAACATGCTCAATTATGGGCTTCCTACCTTCATGAATATCATCAGACGGTTTGATTGTCATTAAACTATCGCCAACATGCTCAATTATGGGCTTCCTATCTTCATAAATATCATTAGACGGTTTGATTGTCATTAAACTATCGCCAATATGCTCAATTATGGGCTTCCTATCTTCATAAATTATCATCAGACGGTTTGATTGTCATTAAACTATCGCCAACATGCTCAATTATGGGCTTCCTACCTTCATAAATATTATTAGACGGTTTGATTGTCATTAAACTATCGCCAACATGCTCAATTATGGGCTTCCGACCTTCATGAATATCATCAGACGGTTTGATTGTCATTAAACTATCGCCAACATGCTCAATTATGGGCTTCCTATCTTCATAAATATCATTAGACGGTTTGATTGTCATTAAACTATCGCCAACATGCTCAATTATGGGCTTCCTACCTTCATGAATATCATCAGACGGTTTGATTGTCATTAAACTATCGCCAACATGCTCAATTTTGGGCTTCCTACCTTCATAAATATTATTAGACGGTTTGATTGTCATTAAACTATCGCCAACATGCTCAATTATGGGCTTCCTACCTTCATGAATATCATCAGACTGTTTGATTGTCATTAAACTATCGCCAACATGCTCAATTATGGGCTTCCTACTTCATGAATATCATCAGACGGTTTGATTGTCATTAAACTATCGCCAACATGCTCAATTATGGGCTTCCTACCTTCATGAATATCATCAGACGGTTTGATTGTCATTAAATTAGGTCTGACCAAAAAAAATCTGTTTCACAACTTAGCTGCTGCACTGCATTGTCTCCCTTTAAACATGAAGTATCACTGTACAAGAAAAGTCACCACCATACTGCTTTTGTGTTCATCTTCATTCCCAATCATGTCCCTTATCACTCATCTGAACACGGCATATTACATTAAGACTTGTATTCAGCTAGTCCACCGCCATCAATTCAAGGGTCAACCATCAAACCAAATGTTTGCTACGAAATTAACGACAGAAAAGTTTATGCTCAACAACTTCAAGCACTATCAAAAACAAACGAACAAATCAACCTACACACACACACACACACAAAGAAATGAACATTACACACACAAGAAACGAATGTACACACACACGCACACACACATACACACACACACGCACGCACACACTCACTCACATACACACACAGAACCAGTACCCCCAAAACATTTTATTCTTTCAGTTTCACTACAAGGAAGCAACAGACAAGGAAAGGCACATACAGAATTTTTGGTAGGTACACAACACTTGTAAAGTAAATCAACAATTTATAGACATTTCTCAAGGAGAATGTTATGGGGTTTTCACTACCTGGCCTGCAAAAAAGTCATGTCTTCATTTCAGGATTACTGATGAATCCACAGAACATCCACACACAAAAATGGTCAATTCCCTGCACTGACATCAAATGACTTCTCTGTAAACCAATGGAATGTTATCTCAGCAGGGGCAGATCACTACATCTAAAGTGGAAAGCACATGGAAGTAAGGCTCCAATTTGTTTTAATGGTTCACAGTGACCCTAAAATAGCTGAGCAAGTATGGGGGAATAGCATTAAAAACGTACAGTGTATTTTTCTTTAGCGAATGAATTACGCTCATCATAAAGTTGTCTTTAAAATTTGATGACGAAATTTTTCTTTAACGAATGAATTACATTCATTATAAAGTTGTCTGTGAAATTTGATGACGACATACTTCAAATGATCTTCTTTGTCCCCTCCCTCCCTGGGAATGCAATCTTTCCACAGTTTTTCTTTCTTTTTGGAATTTGTGAATGTTGTTGTTTGTTGTTGTCTCTTCTGTGTAATCCAACTGGCATTACCCACTTTCTGCTTACTCTGGCTCTGTTGTGCAAAGCCCATGGTTGTCTGTTCAACAACAGTGAAGTCAGCAGGAGGCATACCAACAGAGAAGACACTGCACTGCCAATGAGTCACTTTGGTAGTGTTCAGCAGTGTGTGTTCTGATCTAATACACAAAGGACATCAATACTAAGACTCCTACTGTCGTTCTCACTCACACTGGTTCCTTGACTTAGCCAGTATTGTCGTCAATACTGGCTAAGTCAAGGAACCAGTGTGAGTGAGAACCCCACCACAGTGCACCATCTTGTTCATTCAAAAAGACCCATAAACTTGCTGATATGATGACTAAGACATGAACTGACGACAGGCATGAACATGGTGAAGAAGTAAAAAAAAAAAGCGTTCACAGCAGTAAGGCATGAACAGCCAAGGAAGTTGCGACTTTCTTTCATGATGGTCGTTGAAGCTTTCTTGACTTTGGCCAGGGAAGAAAGGAGTAAAGGGGCAGAATGGAGGAAAGAAACTGAAGGAAGGGCGACGAGAAGAGCAGGTGGTCGATGGAGGGGGGAGAGAGTGAGAGAGACAGGGAGAGATGTACCTCACTGTATCAAACACCTCTACAATCATATGGCTTACATACAAGCAGCATTTTGTTCATACTGGCAGACCCAACCATAGCTAGCTCATTGAGGTGATCAAGGGCATCAAGCGACATGTAACATGATCTCTTCTGCTCATGAAAAAATCCACATATTTTTTCTAAGGCAATGTCAAGATTTCTGTACAAAAAAATGATATAGTTGCAGAATCAATGCAGACAGTTGATGCTTAACTGTTCAAAAGACTCATGATCATATTACGGAGATAAAAAAAACAAAAAATATTTAAAAAAAAAGAAGAAAAGATTGGGATATGTACACAGTAATCAGATATCACAGGAAATTCACTTGAGAAAACAAAACAACAACTACAGTGAATTGAAAGCATCACTTCAGAAGCACAGCAGATTCCCTTCTCCATCACACCAAATCAACAGATAGAGGCAACATGTACAGGAAACGGGAAGAAAAGGTAAGGAAGACTGGGTATGGGAAAGAAGACGTAAAAAAAAAAAGAAAAGAAGTACGAGGGCCTTGGGCAGAATTAAGAGAATCAAGAACGAAGAGAAAATGAGGAGAAAAATGAAGGGTGGGAAGGTAGGAAGAGTTGGGTGGGGTGGGAGACAGGGGGGACAAATAGTAGTTGACAAGGAGAAAAGGAAATAGAAGCAGATGATGACTAAGGATTCGGCTGAGTGATGTCAGATTTACAAGTCTGAAGCATAAGAACTATTTTGTCTCACATCTTATGGAAACAATCAATAAACTGATCATTCATTTTTCCTGTACAAACCCAGTCAGCTGGAACAGACAGAGAAAGAGAGAGACAGAAACAAAAAGAGAGAGAGACAGACAGACATACGAAGAGAGAGATGGAGACAGAGAGAATATGGGAGAAGTGGCAGGAAAGAATGGGTTAAAAAATATGTGTGTGTGTGTGTGTGTGTACGCGCGCGCATTCATATACGTGGAGAGAGAGAGAGAGAGGCACAGACACAGACAGAGAGAGAGAGACAGAGAGATCACTCTGCTGGCCTGGTTGACAACATGCAGCACTTCATCTGACAATGATCAACACCACCGACCCATCAACAGCAAAGCTTTAAAAGCTCTCAGACTGGCACATAGTATCATCCATACACTTTGCAAACTATACACATCGCATACCATCGGCTGTAAAGACGTGTTTCCTGTTTGTGTGTGCCACATGCTACAACAACTGATGATGATGTGAGTACCATCACAACAGCAATGAAAATAAGATGACGATGACAATGGTTGCCTTAGTGTCCAAGTATTCTCAAGATTGTCTCTCCCCTTGGGAACACATGATATGACCTCAAAAACATACTTTCAAAACAAACCACCTCCTTTCATCCTCAACATTAATACATTTAAGGATTCACATAGCATGAAAAATCACTACTTGGAGTTTAACATTTACAGTTTAGAATGTTTTTTATTTTCTGCTTCTGGAATAACTCCAGAAAAGTCAGGGAGGTAAGACACTGGACAAAAGACTTCAATAAGGGGCAGAAATTCTGGTGCCACCGGCTGGCTCTAAACACATGGCCTCTGTGTGTTTTATCTTATCCTGTGCTATATTCCAGGTTCCTATATGCCAGAGTTGACAAAATCCCATACGTTTGCCTGGATTTCAACCTATCAGAGCCTTGGATTCAGCATTTAAAACGTTTTTGAAACTCTATTATTTAGAAGGGGGGAGGTGGGTGTGTGTGAGTGGACTGGGTGGTTTGGAACTGTAAACACTGGTATTTCGTCGTCCAATCTCTTAGATACAACGATCACATTCTTGTTTTATGTAATAAATAGTATTCTTTGACAATAAATAAACTACACTAATCTGCATATAAATCAGTACATATTAAATTGCAAAATCTTGATGTCACAAGCTTAAGATTAAAAAATACCCACTACAGAAACTACCAACATCTTTCTTATTAAACAATACTGTACACACACAGACATTTAATGTACAATTTAGGTTTATTTACATTTTAAAAGTTTGAAAAGGGCCAGGGCCCACTGTGTTATGGTAAGAAATGAGCTGGGAATATTTTAAAATCATTCCGCATCATTTCTGCCAGTATTTTATAAACGGACATGATTTCTAAAGAGACGTGTTTGCAAGAGATCTGCTCTTGTAGTGTTAATCGCATTCAGGTTTAACACCCACACAAACCAAACGTTGCAGGGTAACCCAGGGCAGCGACGCCCAGTACTCCCTTAAGACCTTTCTACACCAAACAGATATCATCAGAATGACAATATGTTACAATGGGCAGCTAAACTGCCCATTTTTGCATGGCTGACAGCAGGATTGGACCTTGCAATGTCTGACAGCGAACTTTGTTCTTCACCACTGAACTAACTGGCCACCCATTCTTGCACTGTACTGTGCAGGTCATGTACATATCTGGTATTCATTTTCCGCTCGGGTGGCTGACTGGAGATAAATTGATGATAATGATTAAACCTTCAATATTTTCATTCAGGCAATTACAAAAAAACTAACAGTTAATTTTATGCTGTTGTTCTATAATATTTCTAAATCACCTTCTCTACATTTATTGGAAGTTGTTGCATTTTGTTCATTTCTGGGGTGAAACAAGACTGAACCACTGTACCTTCAATACATAACAAATTTACTAGGTTTTCTCCCCTTCCTTTGCATCCAGCCCATAAATAATTCAACTGTACAATAAAATATGCTTGTCCATGAAAAGAAAATTTACCTTTCCAAAAGCACCTATACCAAAAGCATAAAAAGCGATGACATGCTTAAATAATGATATGTACAAGGTAGAATGTTTCTGAATATAAAAATACGTTCATTTTATCGAGAGCTCTTTCCTCAAACAATCATCAGTTGATCCAGACGTCCCACAGTTGGGATACGTACACCATCATTCTGAGATCATAAGATAAGAATCCATTATACATTTGCATACCCATCAATGAAAATATGGCTGAATGCCTCATGAGAAACATTTTTCTTATCCAGGACATTAAACACTGTCATTAAAATAATGGTTGGAGCCGATCCCAAATACATTTTTCCCTTGTTAAACCAATCTCAGGACAATGATTCTTTTCCAGTACTGTCACTGACAAAGAGAAAATGCATTCCCGAGTCAGCTGATGTCCTCAAACTTTACATGGGAGCAAAACAAAACCAACTGAAGTATTGTCTGTGACAGTCAAGCCAGAAATTTGACTAAATAACGCATGA
Organism: Conus ventricosus; assembly: GCA_018398815.1. Classification (NCBI taxonomy): domain Eukaryota; kingdom Metazoa; phylum Mollusca; class Gastropoda; order Neogastropoda; family Conidae; genus Conus; species Conus ventricosus. The sequence continues at coordinate 68,401,066 of CM031598.1, forward strand.
AAATGAAATGATCCACAAAACTTTAATTTTTTATGGCAAATGTTTTAAATGAGTTAACTGTTCATCTTAACAGAAACTGTTTTGATTCTCACTGCTGTTGCTGTGCTTTGATGTGAACACTACAAGGAAACAAGAAATACTGACATGCATTATCATTTGATGTGCACAGAACTATTGACATGCATTATCATTTGATGTGCACAGAACTATTGACATGCATTATCATTTGATGTGCACAAGAACTATTGACATGCATAATCATTTGATGTGCACAGAAAATTGAGCTAAGAGTGACAGACATCATTTCAAGATGAGATCATCTTAAAATAAATGATTTACTTTTCTGGTTGTTTCTGCCAAGAACAAAGCAGCTATTCTACGAATTTTATTGCCTTAAAAACTATGTTGTGCTAAGATATCATAAATGGACACGGTGAAAGTGTAACGCTGATACACTTCATCTGTTCCCCTAAAAACTGCAAAGCCTCTGTGCTACTGTCTGCACTTGGTCACATGTAGGACTGATTCAAGAGGTCAGGTTCATCACAACCACTATTTCAATGGATCATCAACATGCACACAGATAGAGATCTCCCAGCCACCATGCCACTTCACTCACATAACTAGCAATGTGCAGCCATGCCATTCACATTACCAGGGAAAACAAAATAACATAGGAACATTCATCAGTTAAAGAAATGCTTGCACCAAAAACCAGTCTCTAAGAAACCAGCGTTCTAATATTGTCACATTTAAAACAATCTTACCCTTTATTTAATTAAACAATGCCAATTTTCTTTTCTCTCTCCATTCCACATATCCTTGATGATCAGTCATTGGTACTGAGCTGCTATCTGCCCCACAATGTCCATCACAGGATAACATACAACTATGCTAAGCCCATGACCAAGTTTAAACAGTCACATCCTTTCCTAACAATCAAGCAGATTTTAAAGTGGTCACCATGAGCAGAAAATTCAACATGTGTCTGCCACCACAATCATCAATGGCATTCATCATAGCACAGTAATCCATGATGACCAAGCTGCAAGCTACCTACACAATTCTAAATTTTCCAGACTTCAAGTAAATGTGAACAGCTGCACTTCAGCAGTCATTCAAAGAATTGCTGACACTAATGTGTACAAGCTTAATTCGCTGACAATAAACATCCTCATTCATTTCATTTTCTTTTTCCATTAATGCTTGCCTTTGTATCAGTTTTCTCTTTTTTTACATTTGTCATGACGAAAATCATTTGCTAAGGATACTTTATCAACATTATGTGTGGTCTGTGGTCCTTTCACTCTGCAGAGTTTCGTGATCGTATCATCTTCTGTAACTGTGACTGTCCTAAGGCAGCAGCAAACTTTTTCACCAGATTCTCGTAGCCAGCTTTGGATGCAACATCGTACGCAGTGTCTCCCTTGTCATTCTTCACATTGTGATCAGCACCGCAACTACACACAGACAAATAAAAAAAGATATTTAAAATTGTGCACCACAGAATAGCAGATACTATGAGAAACAAGCACAGACTGATTGAATTTGTCTTCTTACTCTCTTATTTTGACAAAGAAAGGGCCACTGCATTCTAAAACTATTCTAAAACTATTCAACCTGCAGACTAAGAGTCACTTTCTGCAACTTCAGCCTAAACCCAACAAATAAACTGGCAAGCATTCTGATCAATCAAAATATATCTATAGTATTCAAAGACGAGCAAAACAGAGATTTACTGATCTATATATATCACAGAGAGAGAGAGAGAGAGGAGAGAGAGAGAGAGAGAGAGAGAGAGAGAGACAACAGCACTGGGACAAAGAGAGAGAGAGAGGCCGGGGGGTGGGGTGGGGGAGTGTTTCACAATGACACCGATGCAGGATAAAGACAGACAGACATAAACAAAGAGAAACAAACAGGATTCATAAAGGACTCACCTGAGCAGGGCATCCACGGTATCTGCACCTGAAGTGCCCAGGTTGACTGCTTCATGTAGCGCTGTGTTGCCCTTTCTGTCAACACCCAAATCACTGACTGCAAGAACACTGCATATTTTGGGCCTAAACAAACTTATGGTATCACCACTCTTCCACTCATGGGGCATGTGTCATACATGACTAGGGGTCTAAACGCTGTACTTCTATAATGTCAAGGTTGTGAGTACATGTGCAATGCCTTTTTGTACACTGTAGGCAAGAACAAATTGTTTTTAAAACCCTTCAATCTTCAGTTGTACCTCATGCTTTTTGCAGTATTTCACACACTCACATAGTACAAGAGGCATGGCGACATCGCAATTTCTGTCTGTGCAAGAATGAACATATTGTCTGGCATCACACTGTACACAGAGATACAAGTGAATTTTCTGGAAGTTCAAAATATGAAAATGTATGCTCTAGAAAATTAACTTTACAATGAAATAGAAAATGGACTTTATAAAATGTTGTCTATGTATGTATATGACATCCTTCTGAAAGTGTGTGTGTGTGTGTGTGTGTGTGTGGTGTGTGTGTGTGTGTGTGTGTGTGTGTCCATGAGTGTGAGACAGAAAGAGAGAGAGAGAGAGAGAGAGAGAGAGAGAGAGAGAGAGAGTGAGAGAGAGATAGAGAGAGAGAGAGAGAGAGTGTATGTGTGTGAGACATAAGTGTGTGCGAATGTATGCATGCATATGTGCGCATATATGTGTGTGTGTGTGTGTCTAAATGTACATATGCTCATATGCCTAATTCCCTCCCTAAAAAAACATAATGCACTGTCTAGTTATAACAAATAAGTTTGAGGCACATATACATATCTGCTGTAGTTTTTGTTTGTTTCTAAAATTAACTTGAGACATTCACTACAATCTCTCAAAGAAAATAGTAGACAAAACAAAATAACAAAGAAAAAAGTCAAAGAATGTCCCTCATCTTCTAACGCTTCTCTGACATAATCTCAAGAGGGGTTGCATTGAGATTGGAAGATGAATAACCAATTTAAATAAATAAAAAAAAAGGAGTTAAATGAACAGAAAGATGATGACAAAGAAGAGGATGAACTACAGGAAAAGGACAACAAAAGTTGATGACGATGATTATGAACAAAAAAAAAAAAAAAAAAAAAAAAAAAGCAAACTAACAAGATGAAGATAATAAAGAGGAAGAACCAGAAGAAGACATCAAAGATGATGACAGTGATGACAAACAGTAACAGCAAAATGAACAGTAAATGAAGAGAAAAAAAGGAAGGCAGGACAAAGCACTGACATGGAAGCCGGTCCTTTAGCATTGACGTCTGCCCCTGCCTGCACCAGAACAGGGATACAGTCCACATGTTTGTTTCTAGCTGCCAGGTGTAGAGCAGGGAGACCACTCTTGCTTTCACAGCTGGGACTAGCTCCCTGCACAGAGAAATGCCAGCATTTCTTGGGTTAATTTCCTTCCCCACCCCCTCCTCTCTGACTCTATTTATAAACAACTCTCACCAGCGAGATATTGGCACAATACAAACATAATTCACTGTATATGTCTTTCTTTTTATTTCATGGATATAAACTAGTTTGCATGCATAACCTCATGTGTACACTAAGAGAGAGAGAGAGAGAGAGAGAGAGAGAGAGAAGAGAGAGAGAGAGAGAGAGAAGAGAGAGACTGAGACAGAGAGGGAGAAATAAAGGGAGAGAAGAGTTCATTCTATGAACACCACTTGGAAACACAGACAGATCGACATGGAGGACAAATTGGTGGATGTATCACTTTATCCCTGGAAGTGCTGGCAGGCAGGATCTTGATGATCCTACCTATTGATTTTTTTTTTTTTTTTTGTAGAACAGGCATGGCCTTTTCCTTTTTTTTTTCTACCATTCATTGATTTGTAAGAATCCATTAACAAAGGTCTGTTTTATCGATGATACACATTTTCAGAAGCGCATAACCACAGCACAGACGTCAGATTCTTTTCACCTACTCATCAACAACTTTAGTACTGACTCCTCCCTCTTCTCACTGAGAAAATACGCTTTCAAATTGTTATGCTTCAGCCTCCATTCCAACCTATGCTGTAAATGCTGTAAAACTGCCATTTCCAATCACAGTGCCAAAGGCAAGATCACAACTGTGCACTATTCAATGTTGCACTTGTGCTTCATTGCAAAAAATGCAATCTCAATTGCATTTGATTTTCATTCAAAATACAGGCACAGTCCTTTTCTTTTTTTTCTGCAGTCTACTTACTTGGCAGAGACTGGCAATGAACCTGTTCATCTGCTAGATGTGTTTGAAAGTGAATAACCTCTATTCAGATCTTGCCAACTTTCTTTTCACTCAAAACCCTTTTTGCAATGAATTCTACTGACTGCCAATGACAGCAGATGGTTTCATAGTGTTCCTCTTCAGCTTACTATCCATTAAATGCTGTGAAATTGTCACGTCCTATTTCCAGTGACAACAAAAAGACATTTTCTTTGATCAATTTTCTACGTAAAGGGAAGACCCACTCCCACACTCAGCCACCAGAGTCTTTATACAGAGTTTTCTTTCTTGACACAGTCGGAGACACCATTGGCGCAAAGACAGCATATTTCCATTCAAACTCTACCATAAAGATTATATCATGATCATATACTGATTTGGATTCACAAAGCATGAATATAACCTGAACTTATACAATCTGACAACTGTGTCGATGCATGGAAGAACAACTGAATTCCCTGACAGTCCAGTCATGGATAAAAAGGTCATGTTGCATACATCAAAAGGTCATGTTGCATACAGCAAACGAAAAGTCATATTTTTGTCAATCTTGTTAAACTACATGCAGAATGAAAACAGCATGGCCAAAATGACTGTCAGCTGGAACTAGGGGGAAGGAGAAAGGGATTCGACTGAGTAAAGAACTGGGTTGTCAAGTGATAGATCCTTGCATTCTTTTCACAAACTATGCAGCCAAAAGAAATCCTTTTTGGCTATGGATAGATTGGTAGCAAGTCGAGAAGGAAACTGTTGTATAGAGGGATGTTCACCGAGGTTCCACCTTAACATGGTTTTGTACTTGTAAACCTTCTTTCCAGTGATCAAATATTAAAACACCTCTCCAGCTCAGTGAAAATTTTTTATAAAAAAAGTCATAAAGATTAAGAATCCTGAGAACAGTGTATAAAACATAATTTCTTTACTTGGTACATTTCATGAAATTCTAAAAGCAAATGTTCATAATGTTTCCCCCTGCAACTGCATTAGGAGCAGAAACAGAATCACGATGCATGGGTCTGAAAACTGACAATGATTTTAGCAGCAGGTTGAACAGTGTCGGTAGACCTGTCTGTCAGGTGTAACAACATAGACCTGTCTGTCAGGTGTAACAACATAGACCTGTTTGTCAGGTGTAACAACATAGACCTGTCTGTCAGTTGTAACAACACAGACCTGTCTGTCAGGTGTAACAACATAGACCTGTCTGTCAGGTGTAACAAGATAGACCTGTCTGTCAGGTGTAACAACATAGACCTGTCTGTCAAGTAACAACATAGACCTGTCTGTCAGGTGTAACAACAGACCCATCTGTCAGGTGTAACAACTTGAAAATACTTACCTCATCAATGAGTTGCTGGACCTCAGAACTGGACCCCTCTCCTTCACTTCCCAGTTGTCGTAACAATTTGGCATCTTGAGGCTGAACATGCAAATTATTCACTACAGTAGTGACGCTTTTCTCTTGATTGACAAACAGATATACACACACATACAAATACACAGAGACAAGAGACGGAGAGAGAGAGAGAGAGAGAAGAGAGAGAGAGAGAGAGAGAGAGAGAGAGAGACAAAGAGACAGAGAGAGAGAGAGAGAGACAAAGAGACAGAGAGAGAGAGAGAGAGAGAGAGAGAGAGAAGAGAGAGAGAGAGAGGAGAGAGAGAGAGAGAGAGAGAGTCCATGTGTGAATGCATGTGAATGCACATATGTGTACATTTCGTCCATGGGAGGCAAAAGTCGAACAAGTTAACTGAAATATTCATAAGCGAAAACTGTCAAAAAGACTGAATGTTTGTTTGAGAAGGTTGAGACAGGAAAGCCAAACACTCAGGAACTGGATATATATGACCCCAACAGCTCTGTACAGATGTATCTGATCATTTTAACTTTCATGCCACAGTTCATTTTCATGATTATCGTTCTAATTATCAGCACTGTCTCTAACAATTCATTACCACTGTGGCTAACATAATTATCAATAGCAGTATGAAAACAAACATCAGAGGCAGCAGCAAAACAAACAGTAATAATTTCATTCACTGAAAATCATTATTAATACTATCAAGTTGAACATAAACCACTTGAAACTGAACGAGATTAATTTTCCTTTTCGAGCTAGCCAAAATCACAACAAAGTCCACTGGCTAAATAAGAAGCTTTAAGCAAATCATTTAAAAACAGAACAGTGAAATATAAAGAGAGTAACAACATGGCGACACATATCCAATGTCACCCCGGGAGAAATTCAGGGACAGTAATGTTTCATTTTTAGTTATTTACTTTTTTGTTCATATTGGTATACTGATATTTTCCCTAGCTGTTATATGAAATGTAGCTAGCATGTTGGATGTCACAGGCAAGAACATTTTAAAAGGAAGGACAAACTGCCCCAGAGTTTTAAAGACCGAGCAATTCGTTCATCTCAGCTGAATTCTCATACCACCTTTCTTTCAATAAAATACCCTTGAACACAACTGTGTTACCAGCAGCATGATATTCTTATCATTAACATCAGCATTAGCATCAACAGCCCAGCAGAAGCAGCAGGAATACTGGCAGGTTTAACAGTAACTGTGTTGAAACCCCTGACCCCCGACACTGACTGAGAGCTTTGGAGCTGGCTTCTTCTTCGGCTTGGCTCTGCGGGCGGATCGCTTTCTGCCGCTGGCTGAGGTGGTGGACCGTGCCGTGACGTTGTCCTCACTCACTGTTCACACAGACCGACAGGCATCAGGGCACGCTGTCATCATGCATGCAATAATGCTTCAAAACTGATTCTAGAATTAGAAGCAAGCAAGTAAGTGGCCAAAGGCCCCTGGAAGAAAAAAAAAAGAGGGTAGCTTGAGTTTAAAAAGTGTTGATACAAAATAGCAGTTGCATCAAAGAAGTGTCACTGCATGTAGACTAATCCATATACACTGCACCACATCTGCTGAGCTACAAGACAACTGTATGCAGGGATTTACAGCAGATGGAAATATAAAGTAACAACTAACATGAAAGGATTTCAGATGAGGGTCTCTTACAAATGACTTAGCTGATGTTTGACCTGCGCATTTCTGGAATCAGCAGACAATGTAAATAAAACAGTTAAGACAGAGAAAGATCTTCTTCCCCACACAAATTAACTCTCAGAAAAAAGGGGGTAAACAAGCTGGATGACACTGGGATGCTTGGGTGAGTGTAGGTGGGCGGGGTAGGATGGGGATTTTACAGGGGAGGAGAGAGGGTGGTGGTGAGGGGGTTGGAGAGAAGTAAAGTGGAGAAGGGGGGTGTGGGGGTGGGGAGGGACTTAGAAGGTGAGGGACGAAGTGTGTAGGTAATAGCCTCTTGAAATCATCAAAAGTCAGGGCACAAGTTCGTGTGTGTTTGAGTGTGCATGTAGGTGTATCCATTTACATACACGATGCACACTAGTTCAAGCATAACACACTGCACACCTATTATTAGTATGCAAACAATTTCAAACTAACTCACTGACTTCCTCCTCAGACCCACTGATCACACTGTCCCTCTCTGTGTGCTGACTGAGGTACCCTTTGTGGGTGGAGATTCCAGCTTGCGATCCGCAAATGGATCCTTGTTCTCCCGTAGGGCAAAGGTCAAGGTCATACTGAGCTCGTAACCATCCTCTTGGACTGAGCTGGTGAGGAGCTGATCAAACATGAATATGGACATCCATGAAGCATTTGACATTGAATCACATAAATCACATCGACACCTTCCAGACATCAAAACATGAATGTGGATATCCATGAAGCACTTGATATCAAATTACATAAATCATATCTACACCAGTCAGACATCAAAACATGAATGTGGACATCCATGAAGCACTTGACATTAAATCACATAAATTGCATCTACACCATCCAGACAAATTTGCTTGGGTTTTGCGTGGGTGGCCCATTTTGGACAAACTGGTTCATTATGGAATCGTTATTGTGTATAAACATTACTGTTACATTTACTGACATAAAACAGCCACAAAAAAGAAAATATGCCATCACTGACAGGATCGAAAATATCTTAATGTTGCATAAGGGTTTTCACAAATTTGATAAAACGAAATTTCATACTTTTTTTTCTAACTTTTGAAGATTTCTCGTTAAATTTTCTGGATCTGTGCAAACAACATTATTTCACTGTGTCGGGCATTTCTTTCTTTCTTTCTTTTACCATTACACTGGCCACGTTGTCGTCACTTCCTGGACAGCATCATCCATGTTTTATACACCAACCTTTTTTTTTCTTATTGTTGCAAAACAACAGAGCTCACTATGCCTGGCTCCATTGTTAGCTGTCCTCTCCAACTTATGTACCAACTATGCTTAATAGCTGAACTTGGCCGTACATATTTTCAACCCCAATTGCATTTTTTTCCATGTGTAGAAAAAGGAAATCATGCTTGCATCTTTCTGTATGCACCCTCATACAGGAAATACCACCACCAAAGTTGTATACCACCTGCTCTCTGTCTGTGGAAAGACAATCCATTTGAAATGTTATCATCCATATTAATTTTCCTAGTAGTTGCCAATTTCTTATCTGTCAAAAAAATCTACCTTGAAGTGAAAAATCTTCCCTTAAATTTTACCCCTGGAGACAGTATTCCCATCCTCCTCCCCCCCCCCCCCCCCCTCCCCTCCCCAAAAGGCTCATGACTCTGCAATCCCTGCAGTTAATGTATATTATGAGACCATGTAAGGAAATCAGCTTCTTACTAATATATTTGCTATGTCTTTGACATGTCAAGTAAACATGTGGGGGGGCCGGAATAGCTCAGTGGTAGAGCGCCGGACTCGCAATCTTGGTGATCCTGGGGTTGCGGGTTCGAGTCTCTGCCAGGCTGTTTCTGTACAGGGGGATTTTTCCCTTGGAGTTAACATTGGTTCTGACTCAATTTCCTATACAGTCCTTCAAATGAGACTATAAACTGAGGTTCCATGTGTGAACACATGCATAACATCTTGCACACACATAAAATCACATCACCAACTTTCGGAAGAGAAGGCCAGTTTGGCCATTGGTATGGATGACACGTTACACATAGCATGTACCCTGCTTGAGAAATGGAAAGAACGAAGAAAGTTGAGTAAACAATATTGAACGATACTGACAGGATGACATGGGAAAACTGACTGAAGTGCCAGCTGCAGCTCTTCAGTCGGCACTACCCAGGTAGGAAGCCTGTTGTCTAAACGAGTATGGATTGTAAAGCGCTTAGAGCTTGGTCTTTAGCCGAGGATAGGCATTATAAGTAGTCATAAAAATAATAATAATAATGTGAATGCGTGGATATGCAGAGCTGCCAAAGCCTCAAAAGCAACAAGTGTAGCATTTTGACATTAAGTGTAGCATTCCAAATTCAAGCATAAAATTCTTATGCGATATCACCAAAACTGTACTTGCTAATTTATATTCTGAAAGAGTCACTATGGTGTCCTAAATGTTTGACAAGTCAGACTTCATAGCACTTTCAATTGCACTTTCCTTTGCAGACGACATGATGCGGGAATGAAAATTTTGACTTGAACAACAAAACATCTATATGGCAAATTGATAAAGCAGCAAAATCGTGATCACCTCTAGCCAGTTTTCTATTGCTTATTCAAAATTTTGAAATTATCGCTTGGTTTTGACTTGAACAACAAAACATCTATATGGCAAATTGATAAAGCAGCAAAATCGTGATTGCCTCTAGTCAGTTTTCTTTTGCTTATTCATTCTCTCACTATTGAACTTGGCCATTTCTTATGAAATAAGTGCACATTTAAAGATGTATGTTGTCTTCGTTCTGTTTTAGCCACCGCTAATCTTGAATTTTTTCTCTCCAATTTTTGTTTTTTTTTGGTATACTATTTTGTCAAAGTCTAGCATGCAATATCTAAAGCATAGCATTTGGCAGCTGTGTGTTGTGGTGTGTGTGTGTGTGTGTTGTGTGTGTGTGTGTGTGTTGCTTGTGTGTTTGTATTTGGTGAGTGTGTGTACTTCTGTGTGCACACATCAATTTACGCCTGAGGCAGTATCTGTGTGTGCATGTGTATGCCTGTGTGTCTCCAATTCACACTCACCCTGCCCATTTTAGGATCGCCAATCAAAGCACGGAATTCTGCATCATTCTGAGCATGGGCCTTTAGATGCTGGCAGATGTGATCAACCTGTCTTCTCCAGTAGCCTGTAATTCAGGAAATAATGAATATGACAGACAAACATAGAAAACTTTCCAAGAGACAGAAAATGTTCTCCAGCAGAGTTTGTTGTTCTAATCCTCACAAGCTGTCAAATTCATCTTAGGGTTTGTTCTGTCACATCAAATTAAACAATGATGGTAAAAAGAAACAGTCAGATTTGATGCTACAAGCACAGAAAGAGGGGGGGAGAGAGAGAGAAGAAGAAAAAAAATGATTCCAATAGAATGAGGGTAAGAGCATGATTCAAATAAACCCCAAAGGAAGTACTAGTCACTGTAATAGTGTTACCGGTTTCAGGCTGAAAAGTGTAACAATTCTGTACATCAACAATATTTCAAAAAGAATCACCAATGCCAACTATGACTGAAAATTATAACAATTCTGTACATCAACAATACTTCAAAAAGAATCACAAAGCCTTCTGTGACCTCTTCACCACCCTCATAGATGTTTACATCAATGACACAAACATAAGACAGGAAGGCACAAACAAGATTGTAAAGATGTTCATTTAAGCCACTCTGACAGCCACTAAAGAAACAACACCAAGGAGGTCTAAAAAATACTACCCTCAAGAGCCATAACAAAATAGCAAGTGCAACAAACCCTGACAGCAGAAAATAGCATCACCTTTAATCAGATCACTGCAGAGTACAACAATCTTAACTGCCAGATCAATGCGGGTTACGACTGAGGAACAAAATATGTAACTCTGGAAACTTACAAAGGCAATGAACAATGAAAAGCAAAGCACCTTACACTTGTCATTTAGTGCAACAAACAACTGCAGACAGGAAAGCAAGCACCAGACCACATTCTGGACACCTTTCAGAAATTCAGTGATGCTTAAGTCCCAAAGAGCCACAAGAAGAAGTGGAAGGAATTACAGTTCAATGCCATTGGTCTCGACAAGCTGTGAGAACAGTTCAGATCCACAGGCATGTTGAAACGCACATGATCCCTGTCCGCAAGACAGGAAAGCACATGGTCAAAGCACAAGGCTGTAAATGCATCAGTCAGATGAGTTCCATTGGAAAACTGATGGATCAGTACGTCCACACTCAGCTAACATGTCACCTTGGAAGGAAAAAGATCATCACACTTCAACAAGCCAGAAGACAGAAATAGATCATCACACTTCAACAAGCCAGTTTAAGGCGACATGGGACTACTGAAGATCAAATACATTGTGCAGAATATGGCAGATGCTCTTCAGGCAAAAGGCACATTGCACTGTTAGGGCTGTCCACCAAAAAGCATCTGGTACATTCTGGGAAGAAGGCTTGAAACCAAAAAATGCACCGATGTAGAAACTCTGGAACATGCTACTGGACCTCTTGGTACCTAATCAACAGTCAAGGGAAAGTGCAAACCAAAAGCTCTGCAGCAGAAAAACACCCCCACTTAATGAGTGCCTTACACAATGGTTCTCATTCCAGTTCTCTTTGGTCATCTTCATGAACAATTTCCTGAAAGACATCCCCTCCTGGATACATGGGACATTTATACATTCATACAGACAATCTTGTCACTTTGTGATCCTAAGAACACACCACCATTGCTCCAGTCATAATGCTATAGACACTCAGTGCACAGGGAAAGCCAAACTAACTATGGCATTGATGAACAACACTCTCAACATCTGACAAAAAAAACTTCTACAAACATTTCATCAGGCAAATGGGACAACAGTCTGGGGAAGTTCTGTAAAAACCAACAGTCATACAGCGTTACATTCAAAACCAACAGTCTTACAGTGTTACATCCAAAAACAACAGTCTTACAGTGTTACATTCAAAACCAACAGTCTTACAGTGTTACATTCAAAACCAACAGTCTTGCAGTGTTACATTCAAAACCAACAGTCATACAGTGTTACATTCAAAACCAACAGTCATACAGTGTTACATTCAAAACCAACAGTCATACAGTGTTACATTCAAAACCAACAGTCATACAGTGTTACATTCAAAACCAACAGTCATACAGTGTTACACTCAAAACCAACAGTCATACAGTGTTACATTCAAACCTGGCATCCAGAACACCTGCCAGAGCATGAAAATCAGTCTTCATAATAATGTTCTCTGATGTTCTGCCTGTCAGCACTTTACCCTCGACAAAGCCCCGATGACATGGGACTGAATGACCTCACCACGCCCATGTCTGACCTCTAGATTATTGCTGATACACCAGTATGCTGGCTATTCTCCATTGCAACAGTCCAGACAATGAAATTGTGAATAGATATGCTGAAAAGCAAGGGACTCAGCAATGAAATTGTGAACAGATATGCTAAAAAAACGAGGGTCTCGATTGGAACTGAGATAAGATAAGATAATGTTGCTTATAGCACTGAGACATTAAGTTTTAAGCTACAAGGCGTCAAAATGTTCGCAAACAGAAATACAAAAGGAAAATGAGTGACCTTTCATCCACACAACTACTCTACAGAAGGGATCTGCCTCCTCTCCAGAGATCAAGTCATTCTGATGTGACCAAGGATCAGCCACAGCAGACTGCTGCCACATACAAGGCGTCTATGGTCAAGCCCCAAGGACAGAATAGCATGTTCTGAATCACGTCTGCTTCTAGGATAACCAGAGACCTGGCCTTCAGAAACCAAAGTGCAAGAAAACATCTTCAACTCAGTGGAGAGTTTTTTTTTCTGTACTTCTGACCTCACTGCAGCTGTCATGAAGAAGAAACAGTATCAAATCTGTTCTAGATGTTTCCTATGCTGACAATTCATAGAAGAACAAAAGCAGCAGAATGATGAGAGATACTGTCAATATCATGATTCTGAAATGGAAATGTTACCTACAGCTATGTTAATCTGTGTGTTCACTGAAGTGAAACTGGCTTTGCCAGCAAACACACACTAATATGAGCAAGTTTACTGTAGATTCAATTGGAGCCATATGATCATTCCTGACAGCCAGCTTTCGAAAGATAAACTTGAATGCACACACATATACAGACATACGCACACAGAGAGACACGCACACACACATCAGCACATCTAAAGCCAGCCAACCAACCAATCACCCTGCCCCCTCCCTCATGAGACCATCTGACAAAGACAAGGCTACGGTACCTTTCCCAGGACTGACAGCAGTCAGCAGAGGTCGTCGATCCCTCATCTGTTTCTCAAAGGTCACTTTGTCCTCTATCTCCTTCTCCATCTGGTTGGATTTTTTCGCTGTGATGGGAAGAACAGACCGGTAGTCTGCGATGCTACGCTCTTTGTCTCTGTCCGTTTGGCTGGTGATATTGCGTTCAGCATGCTGAGAGGGATGTCCATATGACCGCCCAATGAAGTTGTAGAGGCGTTGAGGGGACCGTGGTAATTCTGAGGGGGATAGGCTGAGGGAATCCACTGGTTCTGTTTTTTACAGAGAAGACTGGAACTAAAATTTGTGGCCATTGTTCAATAATACTGTGATGCATCCAATATCGGTTATCATCATGTATATCACTCCCTCATAAACATGTAAGAATAATATGGAACATCTTAATTGCACACACATGCGCACGTGCACACACACACACACAGTGATACACATACCCAAACACACTTACATACCTTGACACCAAATTTATTTAGATTCTTTATAATGTGCAAGTTAAACAAGGAAACCTACTGACCACTGGCCAGACTAAATGTATGTAATCCAATATTCAGACAAAGTAACACTAACACTGTGATGTGACTTTACGACTGAGATCTGAAATCATGAGTCTTATCTTAAGGATCAGTATAAACTTTGAACTTGAGGTATGGGCTTCCTGTAATGACAGCATAAACGTTCTTTTTAGAATTAATGGTAACTTAAAACACAATATTACATAAGCTACAGTGAAAGCCAGCAAGCAGGGTTCGGAGAACAGACAGATTTGGGACAAGAGTACTTGCTGTTGGTTCAGGTACCAGCACTGACAGCACACTCTACAAGCATGATCTGGCTGTTGGTTCAGGTACCATCACAGCATGATCGGGCTGTTGATTCAGGTACCATCACAGCATGATCGGGCTGTTGGTTCAGGTACCATCACAGCATGATCGGGCTGTTGGTTCAGGTACCAGCACTGACAGCACATTCTACAGCATGATCGGGCTGTTGGTTCAGGTACCAGCACACTCTACAGCATGATGGGGCTGTTGGTTCAGGTCACCAGCACATTGTACAGCATGATTGGGCTGTTGGTTCAGGTACCAGCACTGACAGCACATTCTACAGCATGATGGGGCTGTTGGTTCAGGTACCAGCACTGACAGCACACTCTACAGCATGATGGGGCTGTTGGTTCAGGTACCAGCACTGACAGCACACTCTACAGCATGATGGGGCTGTTGGTTCAGGTACCAGCACTGACAGCACACTCTACAGCATGATCGGGCTGTTGGTTCAGGTACCAGCACTGACAGCACATTCTACAGCATGATTGGGCTGTTGGTTCAGGTACCAGCACTGACAGCACATTCTACAGCATGATCGGGCTGTTGGTTCAGGTACCAGCACTGACAGCACACTCTACAGCATGATGGGGCTGTTGGTTCAGGTACCAGCACACTCTACGGCATGATGTGGCTGTTGGTTCAGGTACCAGCACTGACAGCACACTCTACAGCATGATGCGGTTGTTGGTTCAGGTACCAGCACACTCTACAGCATGATGGGGCTGTTGGTTCAGGTACCAGCACTGACAGCACACTCTACAGCATGATGGGGCTGTTGGTTCAGGTACCAGCACTCTACAGCATGATGGGGCTGTTGGTTCAGGTACCAGCACTGACAGCACACTCTACAGCATGATGGGGCTGTTGGTTCAGGTACCAGCACACTCTACAGCATGATGGGGCTGTTGGTTCAGGTACCAGCACTGACAGCACACTCTACAGCATGATGGGGCTGTTGGTTCAGGTACCAGCACGGACAGCACACTCTACAGCATGATGCGGCTGTTGGTTCAGGTACCAGCACTGACAGCACATTCTACAGCATGATCGGGCTGTTGGTTCAGGTACCAGCACACTCTACAGCATGATGGGGCTGTTGGTTCAGGCACCAGCACTGACAGCACACTCTACAGCATGATTGGGCTGTTGGTTCAGGTACCAGCACTGACAGCACATTCTACAGCATGATTGGGCTGTTGGTTCAGGTACCAACACTGACAGCACACTCTACAGCATGATTGGGCTGTTGGTTCAGGTACCAGCACTGACAGCACACTCTACAGCATGATTGGGCTGTTGGTTCAGGTACCAGCACTGACAGCACATTCTACAGCATGATGGGGCTGTTGGTTCAGGTACCAGCACACTCTACAGCATGATGGGGCTGTTGGTTCAGGTACCAGCACACTCTACAGCATGATCGAGCTGTTGGTTCAGGTACCAGCACTGACAGCACACTCTACAGCATGATGGGGCTGTTGGTTCAGGTACCAGCACTGACAGCACATTCTACAGCATGATCGGGCTGTTGGTTCAGGTACCAGCACACTCTACAGCATGATGGGGCTGTTGGTTCAGGTACCAGCACTGACAGCACACTCTACAGCATGATGGGGCTGTTGGTTCAGGTACCAGCACTGACAGCACATTCTACAGCATGATCGGGCTGTTGGTTCAGGTACAGCACACTCTACAGCATGATGGGGCTGTTGGTTCAGGTACAGCACTGACAGCACACTCTACAGCATGATGGGGCTGTTGGTTCAGGTACCAGCACTGACAGCACATTCTACAGCATGATGGGGCTGTTGGTTCAGGTACCAGCACTGACAGCACACTCTACAGCATGATGGGGCTGTTGGTTCAGGTAACAGCACTGACAGCACACTCTACAGCATGATGGGGCTGTTGGTTCAGGTACCAGCACTGACAGCACATTCTACAGCATGATCGGGCTGTTGGTTCAGGTACCAGCACACTCTACAGCATGATGGGGCTGTTGGTTCAGGTACCAGCACTGACAGCACACTCTACAGCATGATGGGGCTGTTGGTTCAGGTACCAGCACTGACAGCACATTCTACAGCATGATCGGGCTGTTGGTTCAGGTACCAGCACACTCTACAGCATGATGGGGCTGTTGGTTCAGGTACCAGCACTGACAGCACACTCTACAGCATGATGGGGCTGTTGGTTCAGGTACCAGCACTGACAGCACATTCTACAGCATGATGGGGCTGTTGGTTCAGGTACAGCACTGACAGCACACTCTACAGCATGATGGGGCTGTTGGTTCAGTACCAGCACTGACAGCACTCTACAGCATGATCGGGCTGTTGGTTCAGGTACCAGCACACTCTACAGCATGATCGGCAGTTGGTTCAGGTACCAGCACTGACAGCATATTCTACAGCATGATGGGGCTGTTGGTTCAGGTACCAGCACTGACAGCACATTCTATAGCATGATCGGGCTGTTGGTTCAGGTACCAGCACTGACAGCACACTCTACAGCATGATTGGGCTGTTGGTTCAGGTACCAGCACTGACAGCACACTCTACAGCATGATCGGGCTGTTGGTTCAGGTACCAGCACTGACAGCACATTCTACAGCATGATCGGGCTGTTGGTTCAGGTACCACCAGCACACTCTACAGCATGATCGGGCTGTTGGTTCAGGTACCAGCACTGACAGCACACTCTACAGCATGATCGGGCTGTTGGTTCAGGTACCAGCACTGACAGCACACTCTACAGCATGATGCGGCTGTTGGTTCAGGTACCAGCACACTCTACAGCATGATGGGGCTGTTGGTTCAGGTACCAGCACTGACAGCACACTCTACAGCATGATGGGGCTGTTGGTTCAGGTACCAGCACTGACAGCACATTCTACAGCATGATGGGGCTGTTGGTTCAGGTACCAGCACTGACAGCACACTCTACAGCATGATGGGGCTGTTGGTTCAGGTACCAGCACTGACAGCACATTCTACAGCATGATCGGGCTGTTGGTTCAGGTACCAGCACTGACAGCACACTCTACAGCATGATCGGGCATGACTTCTAAGACCAGAATCTTACAGTCATTTTTCTTAGCAAAGCGCTGGAGTTTTGGAAAAAACAAAAATGACACAAACCCTCTAAATCCAACTGTCATGATACAGATTTATTAATGCAGGTCAGTCTGATCACAGAAAGTAGTGCACATAAACAACAACAACAACAAAAAACCCGCCCCTACAAAAAAAAACAACAACTGAGAAAAAGAGGAAACATTACGTACCGCGTTGGGATACTGGCCTGCAATTTGTTGTTGTGAAGCTGTAACATACAGAAGCAGTCAATGTTAACCTAATTAATGCATATAGCTACACCTGAAAAAACAACACACACATTTTTGCACTGAAAGAAGAAGGGTCTTCTTTCACCATATGCACTTCATCGTTAATGTACATACAGGCCTCTGCATCAAACGGATGGCAAAACTGGAGATCATCATCTCTTCAGTCTTTTATTTGATATGTGTGAGAGTGTGTGCGTGTGTGTGTGTGTGTGTGTGTGTGTGTGTGTGTGTGTGCGTGCGTGCGTGCGTGCGTGCGTGTGTGTGTATGTGTGTGTGTGCGTGTCTGTGTAGGCGTGCATGTGTGCCTGCGCAAGATTTATTTCAATAGTATTTGGCTTTTCTTTGGGGAACAGAACAAGGAAGATTACGTAGGGGAGACAGGAATGTTGGCGAATGTTATGCTGCTTTATTTCTGTTTGTTTTTGCAGTCCGTGCATGCTTATTTTTATAGCACTTCATTCATTCATTCAAAAAAACCCCAAAAAAAACAAAAAAAATCAAACCATCAGTTTATTTCATCATTTTCCTGTCTAACACTTGTTCATTCTCCTCAAGGTCTTAGTAGTGCAATTGAACGAAAGGGGTCAAGACTGATTGCCATACAGCTATCCAGTTTTTGTGTTTAGGAGCTGATAAACTTCTGGACTATTTCTGAACTCTGTCAGCTTTAATGGAACAGACACATGAAACTGATGACGTAGTCGACATTCTATCTTTCTTTAATACAAGCAGTCACAGGCACATCTCTCAGGTTCAAGAAGTCCTCAGTTACTTCTTTCTGGTACAACTTTGTCACAATAACTTCTTTCTGGTTCAAGAAACCACACTCCATTCATTCAAGCAGTCCACTATTGCCTTTTCTAGTATTCAAGTAGTCCAGTGTTAACTCTTTCTGGTTTAAGCTTCCCGAGTTCAAAAGAATGGTTCAACCAGTCCATAGTAACTCTTCTGGGTGTTCAAGTATTCCATGGCTACTTCCTTCTGGTTCTAGCAGTCCAAACTCATTTCTGGCTGATTCAAGTAGTCCACATTTGCTTCTGTCAGATCTAAGCAGTCCACACTTACCTCTTTGAATTCAAAGCAGTCCACACTTCCTTCTTTCAATTCAAAGCAGTCCACACTTACTTCTTTCAATTCAAAGCAGTCCACACTTACTTCTTTGAATTCAAAGCAGTCCACACTTACTTCTTTCAATTCAATGCAGTCCACACTTACTTCTTTCAATTCAAAGCAGTCCACACTTACTTCTTTCAATTCAAAGCAGTCCACACTTACTTCTTTCAATTCAAAGCAGCCCACACTTACTTCTTTCAATTCAAAGCAGTCCACACTTCCTTCTTTCAATTCAAAGCAGCCCACACTTACTTCTTTCAATTCAAAGCAGCCCACACTTACTTCTTTCAATTCAAAGCAGCCCACACTTACTTCTTTCAATTCAAAGCAGTCCACACTTCCTTCTTTCAATTCAAAGCAGTCCACACTTCCTTCTTTCAATTCAAAGCAGTCCACATTCACTATTTTCTGATCCAAGCAGTCAACACTTCCTTCTTTCTGATTCAAGTAGTCCACACTTACTCGTTCTGATTTAATCAAATAATCCATATTTACTTCTTTCAAATTCAAGTCATCCACAGTTACTTCTCTCTGCTTAAAACAATTCCACAGTTACTCCTTTCTAGTTCAAGCGCAGGACTAACGCACAAATGAGACATCTGCCGAGTCATATCCACGAGACCCTCATCTTAAATCCTTTCATCTCAGTCATTAATTCATTCATCTATCAGCTGCACTGTGGTCTCGTAGCTCAGCAGATGTGGTGCAGTGCATCTGGACCAGTCTGTACGCAATGACACCTCCTTGATGAAAACTGAAACTGTTTCAAGCAGTCAGTTACATTTTTCTTTCTGGGTCAAGTAGTCCACAGTTACTTCTTTCTTGAGAGAGCATTCTACAGTTACATGTTTCTTGTTTTCTTCATTTTAAGTAATCCATAGCTAACTTTTCTTTTTTTGTTCAAGCAATCTACAGCTACATGTTTTCTTCTGGTTCCTCATCTACAACTGAACCTTTCTGTGCGTTTATGTCAATCCACACTCACAGTCTCTATGTGACTAGTTCACAATTACATCCTTCTTCTTGGTTCCTCATCTACAACTGAACCTTTCTGTGCGTTTATGTCAGTCCACACTCACAGTCTCTATGTGACTAGTTCACAATTACATCCTTCTTCTTGGTTCAGTCTTGTACAAAGGGAAATGCTTTGCTATATCCACAATCATTGTTATTAGAATAATACATAATTCTAAGCAGACCTTTTATCCCACACACTGACTCATTAAACTTTACAACAAGTTAACACACTCAATCACAGTGTGATGTTCTCACCTGAGAAAGTCTTGTTTGTTGTTCAAGGTCATGGTCTGGAGAGCCTGAATGGCCTCTGTCGTGTATTCCTCGGGCAGGTCACGCTCATCTGATGCCCGAATGTCATGCACCACATTCCCGTTGGACAGCTGGAAACCCGGCCCATTTCAGCAAATAATCAGAAAACACACACACACACACACACACACACATACACACACACACACACACACACGCACATACAGAGAAGACAGTGCATGATTTTTAATATTAGTTCAAGTTAATACCAAAGGCAGATAAAAAAAAGAAAAAGCTATTCATTATCATAATTATGCATCTTACCATTATACCATCAGAATCAAATAAAAGTTGGGAGTTCTCTAGTGACCATTCATTAAAGACATAGGACTCTGTTGCCTATTTACAACACTCCTAACCGTTAACATTTCTTTAAGTGTTATTTATCTACACTTGTAACTACCATTTTTTCCTATTTATCCAGTCTGCCATTCCCACTGAACTAACCTTCCATATGTATCTGCCCATCAAGGTGACTCTCTCTTCTATTCTCAAATCAGTTATTTTTTATTAAACTTTGAGCATTAAGGTGTACCGTGTATGTTCTATTGTGAAAGTGGCTGCCATTGGTAAAATGCTTTGATTGTAGACTCAAAAGTTTTGTCATATATTTTTTTACATTGCGGTTGACAGGTGTGAATATATGTGGAGTGATACATGAATGTCCACTAAACGCAGCTGTGGACTAATCAGTGGCCCAGGCACACCTGAACTGATAATGAAACTCAGACAGCTGTGCTACCTGTATGGGGTGTAAGTGCTTTCACTTCATACTTCAGTGATAGAGTGTGAACTGACAAAAAAATTGGGGTGCAGGTTCAGGTTACAGATGAATACTGAACTTTCTGTCTTAGGGTGTGAGACCATAAATTATAAACATCAACAACACCAAAGAGGGCATATTGCACAGCCACTATCAGACTTTTGTTAAAAAAGGATTGGTGCGGTTTAGATATGTCTTGTTTGTTTCATTTTCAATTTCGGTTTCCTCAAGAAGGTACCAGTGCTGTGGACCAGTCCATTTATGCTACAGCACATCTCCTAATTCTGGAGGCCATAGTGCACAGGATTTACAGCTGAATTGATTAAAAAGGTCAATACATAACATGAAAGGATTTAACAAACTGGTCTAATGGACATGATTTAGCAGACACCTGACCTATACGTTTGCCTAGCACTTGGCTGGTAGTTTTTTCTGTTTCAAAAAGTTCTTGAGTTTCAAAAGCTCAATTTACGTTAAACACTCTAAAAACAACAACACATTAATGTGGTAGTTGCAGGAATGTTATGCAAAAAACATCGAAGCCTTCTAAATAGGTTATCAATCATATTATCAGATGTGAACAATCTTCACAATATATTTTCGCCTCTACTTTTTTTTTTCTTCTGCTACCACCCCCTCTCATCAAACATTACGATCGAACCTCCCTCTCCATCTAACATTACGATCGAACTCATTCAGTACAGACCTCCAGAAAAAAAAGGTGTCTGTACATGAAGGGAGTGTCTATTAAGACATCACAAAGACAATAATGCTCCACATCAGTGCTCCACACTGAAACAAAGTAATTACAGGGATGGAGTCTTTGTTATGAAGTAAATTTAGTTCAGACAAAAACACCAATGGTAAACCCAAAAAACAGTTATCAAAGGGACTTTGTATGGAGTCTTTGTATGGAGGTCAGTTTAATACAGACAAAGACAATAAAAGATAAATATACACCAAAAGACATTACAGAGGGAAATCTTTGTTGGGGTGGCATTTTAGTACAAAGAGAACAATGATTCAGATTTAAAAATAAAAATGCTTTGAAAGAAGCCAGTCTACATTCAGAGAGTTTTCTTTTCCATTTCACTTTACCAACTGTAACAACATTGTAGATCAAGCAACACTCTGAAGCCCCATCCTCTCTCCCCCAGACAGGAGGAACATGTAACACACATCTTCCACTCCGACCTTTTCCTTCCTTCTTTCTTTCTTTTTTCTTCTTCTATCAGGGGGAAGTCCCACACATGCCAATCTTCTTGTGTTGACCTGTATCTTAGCGTGTCGAGCATTCGTGCCTGTCCGTCGAGCGTCAGAGAATCTGGCACCGACAGGAGCTTTCCTGACAACGCCTTCTGGTATGTGTCTGCAGATCACCATGTGTCAAACCAGCAGGTCACGCATGTCTTGTGTTCACACATGCACACGCCCACATACACATGTGTGTGCTTTTGTAGACACACATACAGAGGCATTGAGAGAGAGAAAGAGTGATAGAGGTGTGGGAGAGAGGGAAGGGGGAGGGGCAAAGAGAGAGACAGACAGGGCCCAGAGTCAGACAGATAGAGACAAACAGAGGCAAAGAAAGAGAGAACAGACAACAGACAGAGACAAACACAGAGAGAGACAGACAGACTGACATGGTGGGAGAGAGAGATAGAGAGAGTGAGAAAGAAAAAGAGAGAAAGAGAGCAGGGAATTTTTCTTAAGGCTTATTGCTCCAGGACAATAACACTTACTGCCATTACTTTTCATAAATACAGTCCGTTCTCCCCCTCTGTAGGGCTTGTAGTCACTGCTATATCCCTGAATAAGGACAATTTTGTTGAAGAAATCACCTCCTCTGAAAGTAATATGACAGGAAGACTATCAATGTAATCATAAAGCCAGGAGGAGAAACAAGAGTTGTTAAGTGGAGTGGATGTTCCAATCAAGGCTAACAGGTCAGACTGATGATGAGGTTTATGATTTTTAATCACATAATCAAATAATTGAGACTCGAAATACGTATGTAAATGGCTCCTGAAATCTTTTTGTACATCAGCTTTAAGTGGGTTCTAAACATCTGGTCGACAGCAGGCTTGCTTTATACTGGTTAAAGCATGGGTAGGGTAGAACGAATTTCTGCGAATCAAAACTTCTGTTCAGTCTTGTAAAAAGAGCATTGATGTATTATGGCAAGGTATTTGTTAATACCTAAAACATATATGATACTCTGTTGTGAATTCAAGTTGCTTATTTTGAGGGAGTCTGTTTTGTGGTTTTAGCTTTTCATCTGTTGTCAGAGGTACAGCGAGGGGGAGAAGCTTTGCAGCTCGTCTATGGATAGAATTCAACCTGTTCTGGTTGACATTACTACTCCCATCTCATAGTGCTGAAACATAACTAATATGTGACATTATGTTCGCACTGAAGAAAAGTTTAAGTATAGTAAAGCTGACATAGTGCTTTAGCGGGAAATAAGATGAAAAGATTTTTTGAGATCTTGAAAAACATCATCAAGATGCGTTTGGCCATTTTCAATTTGCCAGCTATCGTTATATGTAAAACTGTGATGCTGATCAACCTATTCAATGAACATATTGTTGGTGTTCTGGTGAGAGGTTATAATCATAGGCTGGGTGTTTATTACACTTTTACTACCACTGAGTTTGAATTACACCAGTCTGACACCACAATAAGACTAGCCTGTAGAGACTTTTCTATTGTTTGTAGATTACCCCTAATCCCATATGTTTGGAGAGATGAGTCATCAGCAAATAAATGTATTGAGACTTTCTCATCTGATATGGATAATGGTAAATCATTCATGAAGAAAACAGAATAGGAGGGGCCTAGCACTGAACTTTATGGGACTTCTTGTTTCACAAGGTCTGTGAAAGAAGTTTTGCCACTAAGCAATACACACAGTATTTCCTCACTTAGTATGATACGAATTATGAAACTAGAGGAATGGTAAAACAGATAGACAGTTTCCTCTGAAGAGAACAGAATGATGAATAAGATTATAGGCCATTTCAAAACAAGAAAAGCAATGCCTGTCATTTGTGAATGTTCATGTTTAAAAGCTATGAGTCACACTTTGGGTGATAATGCTGTGTAACAAGAATGATCAGATCTGAATCCAGACTTAAAAAGATGGAAGAGTTCATTTTTCTCCAGGAACTGAGATACGTGTTTGTGCATGTGTCTTTTGACGGCTTGGATAGAACGATTTTAAGAATATAGGTATGAAAGTATTTGGATCCAACAGATCATTTGATTTGGGAGGGGGATCACTTTGGATTTTTTTTTAAAGAGAAAGAGGAAAGAGGGCTGTGGGGAGGAGGGAAAGAGATACAGAGACAATTCATGTCATTCATTGCCAAGCCGACCACAGAAGTCAAAATAAGCACTGAAGAGAAATAACAAGCAGGAGAGTGAGAATGAGACAAAGACTTGGAAACAAAGAGAGTGATAGCCAAAGGGACAGAGTCAGGAGGGAACAAAGAGATGGAAACAAAGATTGTGACAGTCAAAGGGAGCTAAAAAAGAAAAAAAGAAAAAAGAAAAAAAAAGAAAAGACTCCAAAACAGAAAGACAGAGCATGACAGTCACAGACAAAATGAGACACACCTACAAATGGACAGAATGACATCCATCCATCCATCCTACCTGCCAAACTTTGCTGCATCTGTTTGGTAGCAGCCACATCTGTCCACGCAGAGTTGGAAGAGCGCAGCAGTTCCGTTTTAGTCTTGTCCAGTTTCACCTGTGAGCACACAGATACAGAGGCATGCGTGCATAAGCATGCATACACACAAACACATGTGCATGCAATATCCATCCTTACTCTTGGCAAAGATGAAATAAGAAGACTATTCTCAGGCAGAATCATATTACTGCAATGAATCAATTCTCACTGGTGCATGTAGTACACTGATAGTACCAAGAAAACTTGAATCACTGTTAATGTTCATTCCTGTTTGTTAATTCATTATTATTAATATTTTGATGCCTCTTCTTCCATGTGGTCATGGTAACATGACTTCTGTGCCCCTCCTCATCACTACACCCAACCCCATCTCAACCACAGTATATTTTTTGTTGCTCCTGTACTCCTTATCACATCACACCCAACCACATCTCAACCACAGTTTATTTTTGTTGCTCCTGTGCTCCTTATCACATCACACCCAACCACATCTCAACCACAGTTCAATTTTTGTCGCTCCTGTGCTCCTTATCACATTACACCCAACCACATTTCCATCACACAGTTAATATTTTTGTTCAAGTATTTCCAAGGCTATCATTGTAAAATGCAGCAAACTACCGTGGACTTCTGTTGGTCATCATCCAGATTTATGATTTCCGGCGGAGGAACATACTCCACTTCAAATGTCTTGGTCACCACTAGACTTTCACGATCTCTGTCTCTGCAAATTAGAAATAACACACACTTCTTTCTAACGTGACAAAGAATATTTCAAGGGAATTTTCCATACAGCACAAGACATTTTGGGATCTTAAAATCCAAGTTACAGAATTAGAAATCTGGATGTATCTACAGTTTATTTCAGTGAAACTGAGAAGATAAAGAAACTTGAAAAAGAAAAAAAATGGCAAAATTTCATTTTGTTTGTCCAAGCACAGCTCAGATCAGTGCTTCATGTGTGAAACGAGTGTCAAGTTCTGTTTCTGCTCGACAAGTGGCATACAACAACAAAACGTGTGCAACATTAGTTTGACCTGATGAACTTGGTCCCATGTCAGTGACACAGGTACTCAAAATGTAACATGTACTCCTTCCTTGGTGACAGCTCTACACTTACTTGCACAGGCTTAATATGGCTTAATATGGTTAATATGGGTCCAACTTCCTGCGTAGTCAGCTGCTGACAACAAAACGTTTTGATCCACCAAAATACTGATACAAAATCCTTCTGCTTACATAGCACTCAAGTCTGTAAAGTGTTTGGTTATAAAATGACATAATGTTGTGTGTGAGAATAGTCTTAACATATCCCTTGCAGTAAAACCCTTACATTATAGTGTTGAGTCATGTCATTCAGTCTGCCATGTCTCTCTGAAAAATTGTACGAAACTTCACGCTAAGCGTGGAACTTCCTCATCATTGAAGCAGTGAAGCATGAATGATCTAGAACTGAATTTTAAACACTGACTAGACACCTTCAAAGAAAAAGTTAACTCCCCTTATGGCTGCTTTTGTTTAGAATGTTTCCTTGCATGCATGACATGACATGTCAAGTTCTGTTTGTGCTTGAAGAGTGGCGCACAAAAATAATGTGCTACACTGATTTAACCTTGGTGAACTTGGCCCCTGGTCAGTGACACCATAGGGTGACACTGGTATTAAAAATAAGATGTTACACCTAGCATGACACAGGTATTTAAAATGTAACACCATAGGGTGACAAGTATTCAAAATGTAATACCATAGAGTGACACAGGTATTTAAAGTATAACAACATAGGGTGACACAGGTATTCGAATGTAGTATCATAGGGTAACAGAGGTATTCAAAATATAACAACATAGGGTGACACAGGTATTTAAAATATAACACAGTAGGGTGACACAAGTATTTAACATATTACATTTAACACCATAGGGTGACACTGGTATTTGAAATGTGACACCATAGGGTGACAAGGTATTCAAAATGTAACACCATAGGGTCACACAGGTATTTGAAATGTGACACCACAGGGTGACACAGGTATTCAAAATGTAACACCATAGGGTGACATATCTAAAATGTAACACCACAGGGTGACACAGGTATTAAAATGACCACAGGGTGACAAAAGTATTTAAACTGTAGCACAATAGAGTGACACAGGTATGTAAAAGGTAACACCATAGGGTGACACAGGTATTTAAAATGCAACATTATAGGCTGCTTTGCACATTGTTCCGACAAAGTGTGATGAAAATGACACTCAAAGATTCTACTTCCAAGGCTGTTTGCAAATGTGTGCCTCCGTAGCAAGCAATACTTTCTGTAGTAAACAATGACAACGCCTGGTAGTTGGCAGCTCTATATGCATTCTCTGATCAATGGTTTATTTTGGGTCAAAAGTGGAAAAAAGATCAAGAATACACACACACACACACACACACACACGCAACACACACACTGAAGCACATGTACAGACAGCAGATATACAACACACACAAACATACACATTGAAACACATACACACTTATTCAAACACATCATTTCCCTAAAATGTAACATTCTGTGTCAGTGCCAGAAAGAACAAAGCAAGCATTTCTGCGCATTCTGACCGACTGAGGGCAACAGCCTTGACGGTCTGCTTGCCAGCAGGCAGAGTGAAAGGCTCACGGTACAGCAAGGTACACTTGTCACCAAACTTCTGAAATGGGTCTGGCTTGCTTCGTTGGTGGTGTAGTAGATCTTGGCATCCTTTGTCTCTGTCAGATAGTAAAAGGGTTCAGATTAACACGCATATCCCATTCACCTTGGATAAAATCACAATTGTACAACGTCTCCTGGCATTGATGGAACATGACACGACAAGCAATGACAGAAAAGACAACTACAGAAGGTGCGGAAGGTCAAGAGAGCTAAAGAGGGGAGAGAGAGAGAGATCTGACCAGAACTACAGGGGTTAAAAGAGAGCTAGGAGGAAGACAGCTAGACAGCCGTGAAAAGCTGAAGAAGGGAAGACAGTTATGGGGCAGAAAGGAAAGGAAGACAGCAGTAAAGGAGAACGAGTAAAGAGAGAAACACACCTGTGATAAGATAAGATAATGTTGCTTATAGCCCAGCCGACCACACACCTGTGAGGAAAGAGCTGAAGACCAGAAAGAAAACAAAGGAGAAAGGAAACTGACGACAAAGGGACATGCTGCAGACAAAGGGACATGCTGCAGACAAAGGGACATGCTGCAGACAGGCAGGGCTGAGACTGAGCCAGCCAGACCAAGAAGCCAAGTGGGCTCCTAACCTGAGACATGGGGTGGCCTGACAGTTTGTGGGATCCTAACCTGAGACATGGGGTGGCTGACAGTTTGTGAGCTCCTAACCCGAGACATGGGGTGGCCTGACAGTTTGTGGGATCCCAGTCTGAGACATGGGGTGGCCTGACAGTTTGTGGGATCCTAACCTGAGACATGGGGTGGCCTGACAGTTTGTGGGATCCTAATCTGAGACATGGGGTGGCCTGACAGTTTGTGAGATCCTAACCTGAGACATGGGGTGGCCTGACAGTTTGTGGGCTCCTAACCTGAGACATGGGGTGGCCTGACAGTTTGTGAGATCCTAACCTGAGACATGGGGTGGCCTGACAGTTTGTGGGCTCCTAACCTGAGACATGGGGTGGCCTGACAGTTTGTGGGCTCCTAACCTGAGACATGGGGTGGCCTGTGTCAACCTCGGGTGATGTCGATGGAGGAAGGACTAGCGCACAGCCCAAACACACTCACAGCTTGCTTACAATCTCATTCATATATCATGCATTCGTCACATCAAACCACTAGTAAAGTCTAAAACTTTACTACACATGATCATAGAAAGAAACATCAATGCATATGGAATCAAACAAAATAAAACATTCTCTCTTTCCGTGAACTTCACAAAACCATTTATCTAAAACATCATTAACTAACCCGGGTATAAATAGATTTCTACTTTACCTGGCCAGGTGATCTTAACTATTCACGAATCACTGTCTTTTCTTTTCTTTTTTCTTTCTTTTCACTGTCACTTCACAACACGACACAACTGCTGGCATTGGTCAGGTCAGACTACTGGCACCGGTCAGGCTGGACTGCTGGCACTGGTCAGGTCAGACCGCTGGCGTTGGTCGGGTTGGACTGCCGATGAAAGTGGCGCTGGCCAAGTATGAGGTCGAACCCCCGGTTCAGATGGAACAGGACTATCAACATCGATCTGTTCTCCTTTCTTTCTTCCTGCATTAACGCATTGCACTCTCTCTCTCTCTCCTAGTCTGCTCTATGAAATGGACATGGTTGCTTTTCTTTTCCTTTTCTTTTCTTTCTTTTTTCTCTTCATTAGTTAGCAACTCTCTTCTCCACATCTCTCTTTAGTCCTTCCTCTGCAGACTCTATCTGGTGCTAATGCTTAAACTTCACTCCTCTCATCTCTGCCTTTCTCCTGCAGAGACTACACCCCAGAACCCTCTCTCTCTCTGTCTCTCTGTTCGTTCTCTTTTTTTTTCTCCTCCTCTCTTCATCTCTCTGCCTTTTTCTCTCGTGCAGAGACTTACACCCAGAACCTCTCATCTCTCTCCTCCTGTTCTGTCTTCCTCCTCCTCTCTTCATCTCTCTGCCTTTTCTCTCGTGCAGAGACTTACACCCAGAACCTCCTCATCTCTCTCTCTCTGTGTTCGTTCTCCCTCTCTCTCACTCACGCATTACTTTATGCCCCTAACTCCGTGTCCAAGGGCGAGTACCATTGGTCAGTATTTTTACCACCTCGTACCCGAAGTTATCTCCCTCTAATTCCATTGGATATTCAAATCATGACAGTCACGCCTACACGCCTTACTCTCTGTGGTGGTCAATTGGTCATTTAATTGATTAGCTTGATTTCACCCCCACCACACACTACCTTCTCCCTCCCCCTTTCCGGCGACGTCGTAAATTGGCTAGATGAGTCTGGGTAGGCGCGGGACGTCTGACCAGACCTATCGAGACCTGTCGGTCCAGCACTCCGACTGTCTACGTGGAAGATTAGGATTAGCCTCTCGCTGTGCTCAGATTGGCCGGATGAGTCTGATCCGGGCGTCGAGACTCGTTTGACCAGACATCGAGGCGTCGGTCAGCTACTTAGTCCGTCTGGCTAGACAGACCGTCTCCGTGGAACCTCTCCCCTATGCTTAATTGGCTGGATCCGACACATGGGGCCGTCTGCCTGATGCCAGAATATTTGAGTTAGAGCTTATGTCCGACTGGGCTGGTGGCGATTGACCACGAATTTGGTTGTGTTTATTTTTGACCGTGACAATTTCCCCTTGCAAAAGACTATGCACCGCATTGTCTCAAAACAAGGGTTTACAAAAAAAGACAACAACCGAATTTGCTGACACACAGCTACACGTGCAAAGTTTGAAAAATACTTTACAACCAACGGTTTTATACATTGTAAAATATATCATTAGTGAATACCACTCCAATGAGTTATCATTGACGTGCGCTCTTGCGTTATTTCAACTCATTTTATAACACCTCTGTGCGCCCTTATGCAATTCCCCTACCTGCGGATTTGCCACATCTTCTCTTCACAATTCCTATGAAAAGCACAATATAGTATGATCACGATCCATGACACTTTACTGAGGAAACTCCATCCTCACTTATTGCAAATAATGCATCACTACACAAGCGACTGTATGCTCCAAGCATAACTACATTCACATGAACAAGTCTCACAAAGAAAATATGAACAAGTCTCACACAAAAAAAACATGAACATAGCCAACTGGGAATGAACCCATATCAATCAAACATAACTGTAATCAACACATATTATCAACAAAGCACCCCGGATATGACTGACTTCCTCTGAGTTGCAGCTTGCTAGACTAAACGGCTTAAATAGTCAGCTCCGACATTCTGTCGACCCGGAATGTACTGCACTCGATACATGTAGGGCTGCAGTGCCATTGCCCAACGCAGAACCCTGCTGTTTTCAGCTGTGCCTCCTGCAGGAATTTGAGTGGTTGATGATCTGTCTCTATCACGAACTCTTTCCCATACAAGTATTTGTGGAACTTCTGCACGGCCCACACGACAGCTAAACACTCCTTCTCTACAGTTGCGTACCCTTCTTCACACTTTGTCAACTTCCTGCTAGCATACCTCACAGGGAACTCGACCCCTTCATGCTCCTGTAACAATACTGCACCTATCCCCCCGCCTGATGCATCTGTCCGCAACAAAAATGGTTTTGACATATCTGGTAGCTTCAAGATGGGATGGGAACCTAGTCTTTCCAACACCGTCTGCAGTGCTTGCTCTGCAGCGTCTGACCACTCGACCACTGCCGGTTTCCCCGCTTTGACCAAATCACTGAGAGGACTCGTGATTGCTGCGAAATTTGGAACAAACTCCCTGTAGAAACCAATAAAACCTAGCAGACTCCTGACTTCTGTTTTGGTCTTTGGTCTCTCTGAATTCATCATCTTCTCCACCTTTCCCCTTTCTGGCTGCTTTGTGTCGCCTCCAACAACAAAACCTAGGAACTCCTACTGTCTAGCCCTTCATACAGTGACACATCCCTGTATGACTCTTCTCCTGGAAACTCAGGCACAAAATCTCCCTTCTTCTGCTGGGTCTCCTTCACCTCATCAATGATTGCCGCTGCGCCTATGTGCTGAGTCTCACCTCCTCTAACCACCTGTTTCTCTCCACCTCTTGCCAACCCCCAAGACTTCACGAGCGAAGGGTCTTGTTCTGCACTGCCCTAAACTCATCAGGCGACACATCTATGCCTGACTTCCTTGCTGGAACGACTGACGGTTTATCAACCTTTTCCTCCTTCTTGCTCCTTGTTTGAACTGCTGCCCTGTAGCAGTCAACAACTCAGGATCCCCTGGATCCCTTGCCCCTGGAATATTTCCAATGATCAAATCATGAAGGGGTTTCTCCATCACCAACGCAGACAACTCGCCTGAGAAGTAAGGGGTACGTACTTCTATCTTAGCAACTGGAAACTCCTCACAGTGCCATCGATTAGAGTACAGGTCTGGATTTGCCCTGTCAAATCCCCTTTCTCGACCAGCGTTGTTCTCACCACACCGCATGAACAACCAGTGTCTCGTAACACTTTCACCCTCTGCTGGCCATCCACCCTTCTTCCACTGTAACGAACCACTCAGCCTAGTGCCCTCCATCCCTGACACTGACTGCTGTCCAGTGCTAGCCATAGGCTGCACTCCACCCTCTTCAGATCGGATCCTGTTGGTTCCACTGCAGGTCGTTTCCCTTGACGACCCTTATCCACCTCTTGCAAGGCTGCTGCCTTCTGGAACCTCATGCGACAATCCCTCGCCACATGTCCCTTCTTGTGACAAATGAAACACCTATTGTCCCTTTGTCCTCCTTTCTGCCCCACCACTGGGTTTGCAGACTGTGCAGAAAACTCCCCTAGTCTCCTTGCACTCTTCTCACCTGTGCCTGGCACCTGTTTCTCCTGCACCTTAGTGCCCAACCGTGCCTCTCTATACACCTCTGCGAACTTCAACAACTCCCCTGCTGTCTCTGGCTGTCTCTCTTTCAAATGTATGGTTAACTCAGGGCCGCAACCTGACAAAATCTGTTCCTTCATAACCAGCTCTTTCAATTCAGCGAACTCCTTCTTCGTACCACTCAACTCTAATTGTTGTTCAATAGGGGTGTTCTTTTCTTCCGCCATTATATCTCTTTTTTTTTTTTCTGAACAAGATTTTATTACTACGACAGCCAAACTGGTGGTTTCCGACACGAGTGACGTAATAGCACAATCCTATGAATGATAATATTAGCTTGGGACAACGTAATTAGTTTTTATAAGACGCCCAGCGCCTGACCCAACTATGAGAGCGAATTATAGGCAATCTGTGCGAAATGAGTACTCTGGGGCTGAAATGCCAAGCCTAGTATTAACTATCTTGGAAGCAATGCCAAGCCTAGTATTTAACTATCTTGGGAACATACAGTAAGACAACCCCTTGTCTTAGGATTACAATACTTGAATCCCACCAAGCTTCCTCTCTGAGAAGTTGAACAATTATAATAAATGGGCCAGAATATCCTGGCAAGTTCGCCAATAAATTGTCAACCTCGGGTGATGTCGATGGAGGAAGGACTAGCGCACAGCCCAAACACACTCACAGCTTGCTTACAATCTCATTCATATATCATGCATTCGTCACATCAAACCACTAGTAAAGTCTAAAACTTTACTACACATGATCATAGAAAGAAACATCAATGCATATGGAATCAAACAAAATAAAACATTCTCTCTTTCCGTGAACTTCACAAAACCATTTATCTAAAACATCATTAACTAACCCGGTATAAATAGATTTCTACTTTACCTGGCCAGGTGATCTTAACTATTCACGAATCACTGTCTTTTCTTTTCTTTTTTCTTTCTTTTCACTGTCACTTTCACAACACGACACAACTGCTGGCATTGGTCAGGTCAGACTGCTGGCACCGGTCAGGCTGGACTGCTGGCACTGGTCAGGTCAGACCACTGGCGTTGGTCAGGTTGGACTGCCGATGAAAGTGGCGCTGGCCAAGTATGAGGTCGAACCCCGGTTCAGATGGAACAGTGGACTATCAACATCGATCTGTTCTCCTTTCTTTCTTCCTGCATTAACGCATTGCACTCTCTCTCTCTCTCCTAGTCTGCTCTATGAAATGGACATGGTTGCTTTTCTTTTCCTTTTCTTTTCTTTCTTTTTTCTCTTCATTAGTTAGCAACTCTCTCTCTCCACATCTCTCTTTAGTCCTTCCTCTGCAGACTATATCTGGTGCTAATGCTTAAACTTCACTCCTCTCATCTCTGCTTTCTCCTGCAGAGACTACACCCCAGAACCTCTCTCTCTCTCTGTCTCTCTGTTCGTTCTCTTTTTTTTTCTCCTCCTCTCTTCATCTCTCTGCCTTTTTCTCTCGTGCAGAGACTTACACCCAGAACCTCCTCATCTCTCTCTCCCTGTTCTGTCTTCCTCCTCCTCTCTTCATCTCTCTGCCTTTTCTCTCGTGCAGAGACTTACACCCAGAACCTCCTCATCTCTCTCTCTCTGTGTTCGTTCTCCCTCTCTCTCACTCACGCATTACTTTATGCCCCTAACTCCGTGTCCAAGGGCGAGTACCATTGGTCAGTATTTTTACCACCTCGTACCCGAAGTTATCTCCCTCTAATTCCATTGGATATTCAAATCATGACAGTCACGCCTACACGCCTTACTCTCTGTGGTGGTCAATTGGTCATTTAATTGATTAGCTTGATTTCACCCCCACCACACACTACCTTCTCCCTCTCCCTTTCCGGCGACGTCGTAAATTGGCTAGATGAGTCTGGGTAGGCGCCGGGACGTCTGACCAGACCTATCGAGACCTGTCGGTCCAGCCACTCCGACTGTCTACGTGGAAGATTAGGATTAGCCTCTCGCTGTGCTCAGATTGGGCCGGATGAGTCTGATCCGGGCGTCGAGACTCGTTTGACCAGACATCAAGGCGTCGGTCAGCTACTTAGTCCGTCTGGCTAGACAGACCGTCTCCGTGGAACCTCTCCCCTATGCTTAATTGGCTGGATCCGACACATGGGGCCGTCTGCCTGATGCCCAGAATATTTGAGTTAGAGCTTATGTCCGACTGGGCTGGTGGCGATTGACCACGAATTTGGTTGTGTTTATTTTTGACCGTGACAGCCTGACAGTTTGTGAGATCCTAACCTGAGACATGGGGTGGCCTGACAGTTTGTGGGCTCCTAACCTGAGACATGGGGTGGCCTGACAGTTTGTGGGCTCCTAACCTGAGACATGGGGTGGCCTGACAGTTTGTGGGCTCCTAACCTGAGACATGGGGTGGCCTGATAGTTTGTGAGCTCCTAACCCGAGACATGGGGTGGCCTGATAGTTTGTGAGATCCTAACCTGAGACATGGGGTGGCCTGATAGTTTGTGAGATCCTAACCTGAGACATGGGGTGGCCTGACAGTTTGTGGGCTCCTAACCCGAGACATGGGGTGGCCTGACAGTTTGTGAGATCCTAACCTGAGACATGGGGTGGCCTGACAGTTTGTGAGCTCCTAACCCGAGAC
Source organism: Conus ventricosus (assembly GCA_018398815.1). Lineage (NCBI taxonomy): Eukaryota > Metazoa > Mollusca > Gastropoda > Neogastropoda > Conidae > Conus > Conus ventricosus. The sequence continues at coordinate 68,435,811 of CM031598.1, forward strand.
ATGGGGTGGCCTGACAGTTTGTGGGCTCCTAACCTGAGACATGGGGTGGCCTGACAGTTTGTGGGCTCCTAAACTGAGACATGGGGTGGCCTGACAGTTTGTCAGGCAGCCTGACCTGTTGCTCAGAAAGCACCACACATCTGGCTACAAAAGTCAGCCTGCACAAAGTAGTTAAAGCAAGTCATGCAAGACTCATTGCACAGTGATGGTGTTTGGTGATAGAAGACAGCTCCCTGCACAAAGTAGTTAAAGCAAGTCTTGCAAGACTCATTGCACAGAGGTGGTATTTGGTGATAAAAGATGGCTCCTGAAGCTCACCATTGCCTTCTGGTGTTGTTGGACTTGCTTGGCAGGTGTGCCATGTGCTCTGTTGAACACGTCAGAGTATGTGTAAAGTGTGAGGAATCTCTACTGCTCAGGGAAATTTTAACACCACCACACCAGTGACTGGAACCATGTGAATTTACTGATGCTATTTTTCTTCTTTTTTTCTTTTTGGTGCAGTTTGGGAGTTGGTGAAGGTTAAATCTTAGTCCTGGAAAGGAAAGACAGTTTAACCTCTGAGGAAAAATACGTCTACACACAGAAAAGTGAATGAAAGACTAAAAGAGCAAACAGAGACCTATATATGGGAAAGAGAGCTGGAGACAGGCGAGTTTTTGTTACTGGTTATGAATAACTGCTTAGCAGACAGATGCAAACAAGCAGGGAAGAAAGAGACATGGAAGCTGTAATACTTGAGCAAGAAAACTTACTGGATATAAGAAAACCAGCAAAGAACGGGAAGGAGAGGATGTGTGTGGTGTAGGTGAGGGATAAGGGGGAGGATGAGAGGGTGAGGGGGATGGGGAGATGGGAGACAGAAAGACAGAGAAGGTGAGAGAGAAGGGGAGAGAGAGAAGGGGAGAGAGACAGACTGACAGAGACAGAGAGAGAGAGAGACGAAAAGAAGAGAGAGAGAGAGAGAGAGGAGAGAGAGGAGAGAGAGGAGAGAGAGGAGGAGAGGAGACAGAAAGAGACAGAGAGAGACAGAGACAGAGAGAGAGAGAATTAAAAACAAACAACAACAACAACAACAAAACTACACAGAAGTGACAATGACAGCAGACAAACATCCAGAAATCAGAAGCAAGTCCCAGGTATGAAGTCAAACATACCAAAAACATAAACAAAATTCCAAAGAGCTAAACAAGCCATTGAAAAATCTTGGCAGAGGAAAAAACACCACATGTACAATTTATTCCCCCAAATTGATAGAAATTTAGATATAAATTGAGTGATAAATATACTGAAAGCCTACACGGCCGAAATGAAGACCTGCTGCATATGTCTTCAACTAAAATGGAGAGGTTCCCTGAGGAGCCAGACAACCTCCTAGAAGTCTTAGTCATCACAGAGTTCCTGGCATAGACATGAAGGATTTCCAACATGAAGGATTTCCACCCCCTCACCCGCTGAAAACTTTGGTACTAGAGATGCTCGATGATCAGTACAACCCAAGTGAGTGGTCGCACAGGTTCAAGGATGGATGCTCAAAGGAAGCAATGAGGAACAGAGCAGCAGGCATCTTTATCAAACATGCTGATGGGAGACTGACCCCCAGAGCTTTTCTGACTGGAAAAATTTCCTCCAATCACAGAGCAGAGCCAGCATCATTGTTCTATGCTACACAAGGATCCAGAAAGTCAATAGCCTACCATCCAAAATTGTTTTCTTCACTGACTGCAGATCTCTGCTGCAGGGACTTCAGTGCAACAGAAGTGAACAGCAGCTGAAAAACATGAAAAAAAGCTCTCCATGATCTTCCAAACGATCCACCATTGTACTTCAGTGGATTCCATCCCACTGTGGGATCACTGGGAATGAGAAGGCTGACACTCTGTCCAAGGCAGGTAGCACATGGAGCACCCGATGATCTACAGAGAAGCCCAAACTATCATCCACAACCAATATCAAAACCAGTGGAAGAGAAGGCTGGGTGCAGCAGACAAGTGGTGCTGACCCAATCCATCAGCTTAGAGATATCAGCAAAGTATTCTCTTCAGACTGAGAACTGGCCACTGACCGACTGCTGAGCGACCTCAGCGGAATTAATATTGCCTACACAAATGTCTGCGTGGCACTGGATCTCAGACCCCAGAACACATCCTCAACACTGGCCAGCCCATGATGTTCTACAGAGTCAAACCTGGCCAAAAGGAGCAAAACCGCAGATGCAGCTTTGGGGCAGCTGTCAAGACCTTGAGAAGACTGTGGGTTTCATCATGGTGACAGAATTGAAGATCTGATGCAACCAAACAATTGACTGCAGAGGAAGAAGATAACATATACACAGACACAACACATGTATACAGAAAAGCACAGTGACAGTTCACACACCTATCCCTCCCTCTGATACTCTTCTCCCACCTTTTAACTACACTTGGAATAATATTTAAAAAAACTACTGACTGTCGGAAATGTCAAGCCAGTACTTCATTGTATGCTTTTTTTTTTTTTAATGTGTAAGCCTACATGTGAGACCATTACACATATATACCAAACTGAAAACAAATCCAAATTAAACCAGGAAAGCCACTCCCACCTGTCCTGAGCTCTATCTTGATGGTAGAGTCAATGGCAGCTTTGTGCAGACCTGGCATAGGAGGTCGTAAAGGAATAATGGTTGGCACAGCCACAGACCCAGCCGTCATCTTGATTACCTTTGGTCTAATCATTGAGAGAAATAAAAAGAAAAGCAACAAAAATGAAAGACTGTGGTCAGCTCAGATATACAATAAAGTTTCATACTTTTCACCTTTGTTTTCAGTAACACAAAAACTACATTGTAAGCAAACATTGGTTGAATAACACACACACACACATACACACACACACACACAATGCACACCACACACACACACACAAAACAAAACTCCAAAAGGTCAAAAAATCTGTGTTTTCTTTCATCTCCTCTTTACCTTTTTCCCCTTACATTTCCGTGTAAGATCCAAACCATTTGGAGATGAATGTCATGTATAACCACACACAAATATTCCTCGTAGGGCAGCTGAACCTCAAATAAGGAATTTTGATTTGTTTCCAAAATACTTGATCTTTCCCTCTTTAGTTCTGTTGGAGTTGGCTGTCACTTGCTGAGTTATTATGGAAGCGACTGACACTGTGACAGTAACAAATTGCATGTCATTTTCAGCATAATTTGTAATAGAAATAAGTGAGCAGAAGGTGTGTCCAAGGATACAGATAAGGAAAGTTGTGTAGTGTGAAATGGTCTCAGAAACTGCTCAATGTAAACACACAATGTAATTATAAATTCATAACACACACACACACACACGCACACACACACACACACACACAAAACACACACACACACACATACACACAGTCATTTAAAATTACGTTTCATAGTCAGATTAATACTTATGACAAATACCAGATTTGGGAGTACATATTCAATCTGAACAAAATTTCATGTGTTTTATATTAACAGTAAACAAAAGAACAGTATGTGATGTTGACTAAACAGATACAATGTTGTCTAAAAACCATGCACAAGATGACCAATGTAATTATCAAATCATACATAATCAACATGTGGATAGCAACGATCTGATTAAATGTTGTAGTACTTCTTTTCTTTTAAATGCAAGTTATGTCTGTTTACTTCTAGTACCCAGTTTCATTCTCTTGTCTGCATACTGAGACGTGATTATTATTTTTTTTCAACATCAGTGTGCGGAAGCTGTGTTGGAAAGACACTGAGAATTTTGTCATAAAAATGTCGGGAAAATCGATTGCACTAATCACATTAAAGTACAAACATAAATGCTTATTGACTGTGTCGACCGCAGTCATAGCTACATTTGACTTCACATAAGCTACATTTTCGTCTGGTCAGCCATAGCTGATTACAGTGACGTGTTTTGACATGAAAAAATAATTCCATCATAAATCAGCATATACTTTCAGTCAGAAGAATGAATTGAACTGCAAGACTAACGGAATATGATGATGCACATTATACAAACAAACATGTTCTTTCAGAAGTACGCACCCGCCTTTGTGCAAATACGCAAGAAGCGTTCAAGCACCTGGCCGCTTGGATAGCAACACCCGCGTCCTGGAGATTTTGTTAAGTCGACTTCCGCTTTTTTTGTCTATGGTCCAAGGGAAATAATAACGACTAGGCCTAATAATGAACAAGAAAGGTAACCTTTGCTCCACTGGTGAAAAAAAACTTCCAGTATCTCTGTGACTATGTTCAAGATCTATAGGCTTCATTGGTCTGCAATACGTGCTCATTTGTGTTAATTCATTTCTGTTGCTGTTGCTGTGCGAATATGTCAGTTCGGTTAAATGGTAAGCCGGAATTCCTTTTTCAGTTAGGAAATCAAGCTCGTTTTCTGGGCTGTTATATACTTTAATGAAAATGATTAAAAAAAAAAAAGTTTCCAAAATATGGCTGTACATTGTAAACCTATCACATAGGCCTATAGTGCAATTTGAAGGCTTGGAAACCAGTAATAACTTGCACAAGCGAACCAAAATTCACTGTACCATTCTGAAGACTTCAGAGAAATTACACAGCGCCACAATTTAAAGGTAGGAAGGGGAAGGGGAAGGGGGGGGGTGGGGGGGGGGGGGGGGGATTCTGTAGGCCTACTGCTCGTTACTATTTCACACTGTTAAGTCATTGAGAGTATGCGCTGGTATGTAAATAAACTCTCAATAATTGATTTTAAAATACACGCATTCTGCTGTACTGAGAGCATTTTTTGTGCTTGTCACAGCTTGACAAGAAATCACAATAACCAAAAATAATTAGTGTCTCATAAAGAAAATGATGGGTTTTTTTTTTGCCTTTCTCCATGATTGCAGTGAAAGTCATAGATGTGTATTGTGTCCCAGTGTATACAATCAAAAGTTCTTTACAATTAGCAGTGCACATTAGATCACTCATATAAAGTTAATGGAAAGGCGGTTGTAAATGTCTGAGATGTGAATGTTCACATTCAATGAAACAACAGAAAAGGATGATGGTGCCACCCTGGACGAAAAAAAAAAATCCCTCAAATTCTCACATTCTGTGAAACAACAGAAAAGGATAGCCTAATTGTTGCCACAGCTGGACGAAGGGGAAAAAAAAGAAAAGAAAAAAAAAAAAAGAAAAAAAAAATTCCTTTAATTCTCACATTCTGTGAAACAGCAGAAAAGGATAATTTTGCCACACTGTACGAAAAATCCCTCAAAATGTCACACTTTTTGACAGAACAGATAAGTTTGATTGTTGCCACAGCTGGACGGAAAAAAACAAACACTCAATCATGAACAGTGAAGAGAAAGATCTCATAGGGATTGATAATTTTGTTTTTCATCCTTGTAACACAGCAATCCGTATGACTATACAAAGGCACTCAAGTACATGTACTTGCAGTAGTTCTGTCAAACTTCTCGTTTTGATTCTTTCCGACAGGTACTTAAAATGAGTTCTGGCGTGCTGTGGTGTCCTCACCTCCAAAATACTGACTTTAAGACTTCTCTTTGGAAGCCAGAATGGTTGCCAATGTCGACGGCGCAATTTCATATTCTTCCACTATTATCTTCTGTTTCGCTGGATTTCTTTCAACTCTTGAATAATTGAATTTTTCGTTTTAGCAACAGACCTTTGCGACGTAAAGATGCCATAATGAAATTGCCTATTAAATCAAAGGCGGAAAACCTCCTTCCCATCACCCCACCCTCGTCCCTGTAGCATCTCCTTAACAGTCGCTGAACTGACCCCACGTGAGTCGACTGCTCTGCTTCGACAATCACAGGCAAGGACATTAGAATACCACTTTCTCGCTTACGAATCACAGAGGTGGATGTTTACCGTAGAACACACATACAAAAAAAAAAAAAAAAAAAAAAAAAATTGTACACTTTCAATCTACCTGTGTGAAGCTGTGTAAGAAATTGAAACAGTCTTAGGTTATGCAGCTAGTCAAACACATGTATAAACGTGTGGGTTCTGTTTAGAGCAAAGCATGAAAGCTTTACATTTCATGTGCTATGTGGGCACTCCTCTATCTCCTTAGAATAGCAAGCGACCGCATGAAGCAATAGACATCGCAGCAAACTAACCATCCATTTCTGAGAAATGATTCACGGACACATATGCAACCACTTTATTATATCAGGCTCGAACTCTTCACGGGGCCCGAACATATGATTCGCTATAGGCGGCTGTTTCGTTATAACCGGCGTGATCGCCCGCTGGGGACCCCCAAACCATTTCGTTACAAGCAGTATTTCGTTATATCTGACTTCGTTACATCCGACGTATTTTTAGTCATGTAAAGAAGGATTTTTGCTGGGACCAACCCTTTTGCTTCGTTTTTATCCGGCATTCGGTATATCCGATTTCGTTATAAGCGGCTCGACTGTATGCATGTATGTATTTATGTATGTATGTATGTATGTATGTATGTATGTATGTATGTATGTATGTATGTATGTACATCGATATGTACTGCAGACAAAACATACTACATTATATTTATGCAGAGAGGTGTTCAAGCTGGATCTGGTCAAGGAGGACAAAAGTGAACTTCATAAGGCTTAATTTCCCTACAAATATCAGGTGTCTCTGTGGCTCAGTGGTTAAAGCGCGAGTCATTAAGTGGAAAATGAGCATGTCCAGAGGGTCATGGGTTCGAATCCCAGCCATGGCTCGTCCCAAGATGGAAAAAAGGGGCAGCAGAGGGACATCCGGAGTCATGAACCGGGTGTGGCCCAACCCCCTAGAGTGTTAGGAGATAAGGGCCGAAACACTTGCTTGAAGGGAGCTTCTCTTCTGAGGACTCTCTGCTGCCACGCTCTCCACGAGTTTCTTTCTACTGATGCATGGGTAAACCATTGACTTCCGGGGAAAAGGCCGGAGGACGTCCGGGAAAGACCGGAGGACACTGGGAAAGACCAGAACCAAGGGCTCTGTGGGCTGGCTCCCCACTTTGCCTTAAACATGTGGCTACTAAGAAAAGATGCTCCCAGGATTCACCGAAAGGGGGAGAGAATGATGAATCCATCGGTGCTCAACCAATCACGACTGCAAATCCCAAACGGACTATGAACATGGACCAAATGGAATATCCATGTGTCTGTGGAAAGCGTTTCGCTACCACCCGTGGCATGAAGATCCACAGAACAAAGATGGGATGTGTGAAGACTCATCTGAATGAGCAGCAGCGCACTGCATCAGCAGATAAGACGTCGGAAGACCAATGCCAGGATTTAAACCACAGTGCCAAGGACATCCACGCTGTTGGTTCGGATGAGGAATTTGCACAGGCCCTCGATGCCAGGCGCCTGAAACTCAACCTGCCACGAGCAAACGAAACTGAAGATTGGGAGAAACTGGATGCAAAAATCGTCCAAAGACTCGATGCACTGATAGGGAAAAGCACCCTGGAACACAAACTAGCCACATATGGGGACATTTTGTATGCCACATGTAGAGACGCCTATGGAGCAGAAAACACCTCCAAAGAAATCCAGACGCCAAGAAAAGATGGACAAGATCAGGGTCCAAAAGAAAAACCTCAAGATGCAAATAAAGACCGCACTGCCAGCTGAAAAAGAAGGCTTGGAAAAACTGTGGAAAGACCTGAAAGAAGAACACAGCGCCCTCAGCAAAGCGGAATCTGCGAGGAAGAGGAAGAGCAAAAAGAAGAAGACACAAGAGCGCTTCTTCAGAGACCCCTTCCAGTTTGCCAGAACACTGTTTGAGCAGCCAAAATCTGGGACCCTAAGTGTGGACAAAGGAGTTCTTGAGCAGCATCTGAGGAAAACATACTCTGACCCTCAGAGCAAAGCAGCACTCGACATTCAAGGTCTGGTGTGACCAACCAACCCTGAGGAACTGTTCAATGGCAAGCCTCCAACGTTGGCGGAAATCAAGAAGGTGGTCGACAAAGCCAGAGCCAAATCATCACCAGGGCCAAACAGAATACCTTACCAGCTTTACAAGAAATGTCCCAAGGTGCTGGAGTGGCTCCACAGGCTGCTGCGATCGGCTTGGAGAAACCAGAAGATCAGCGGCCAGTGGATGACGGCAGATGATGTGTACATCCCCAAGGAGCAAAACTCAAGTGACATCAGTCAGTTCAGGCCAATATCACTACTGAACGTCGAAGGGAAAATCTTCTTCTCTGTCATGGCAGCAAGGCTGACCAAGTATCTGATGGAAAACAAGTACTTAGATGTGTCAGTCCAGAAAGGTGGCATCCCAGGCGTGGCTGGCTGTGTAGAACACGCCACAATGATCTGGGACGCAATCCAAAAAGCAAAAACAGAAAAGAGAGACCTGGACGTAGTGTGGCTTGATCTGGCAAACGCATATGGATCTGTGCCCCATGACATGATACAGTTGGCTCTTGAGATGCACCATGTGCCAAAGAACATCCGCGACATGCTCAAGAAGTACTTCAATGGCTTCTCAATGCGGTTCTCTACCAAGGAGTACACAACAGACTGGATCAACTTGGAAGTGGGCATTGCAATGGGCTGTGCAATTTCCCCAATACTGTTCGTGCTGGCAATGGAACTCATCTTGAAAGCAGCAACAAACAACACGAGACAAACAGACCTTGGCGATGGATACAAGATGCCTCCTCTCAAGGCCTTCATGGATGACACTACAGTGATTTCAGCCAGAGAAGACGAGACACGTCATGTGCTGGAGAGGCTGGACGGCATAGTTGCCTCATCCAGAATGAAGTTCAAGCCAAAGAAATCACGGAGTCTCTCACTGAGGAAAGGAAAAGTGGCCGAATCTGTGGTCTTTAGTGTTGCCAACCAGGCCATTCCAACAGTCACAGAAGAACCAGTCAAGAGCCTTGGAAGATGGTATGATGATACGTTGAAAGACACACAAAGAGCAAAAGAAACCAAGCAGATGGCGGAAGAAGGCTTGGAGACCATTGACCAGTGTGGGCTCCCTGGCAAATACAAGGTCTGGTGTCTGCAGTTCATGCTGATACCAAAGCTCCTGTGGCCTCTGATGATATACGACATCTGCACCAGCATAGTGGAGGCAATGGAAGCCAAAATCAACAAGTTCACAAGGAAATGGCTTGGTGTCCCACCCTGTCTGACTGACATCGCGCTGTACTGTCGCCAAGCAAAGCTCAAACTACCACTGAAATCCATCCTGGAGGAATACAAAGCAGGGAAGATCAGACTTCAAAGCATATGAGTAGATTAACCTACCAAAGTCAGACACACACAAAAAACAGACTCGGAGAGAGAGAGAGAGAGAGAGAGAGAGAGAGAGAGAGAGAGAGAGAGAGAGAGAGAGAGACTAATACACGTACATTAGAAAAGTACTTTCATTGTTGAATCTGAACAACAACAATAACAACACACACACACACACACACACACACACACACACACACACACCACACATTCTCATTGTTGAATCTGAACAACACACACACACACACACACACACACACACACACAAGATAATTCACAGGCATGCGCAGACATGCGTGTAATATTTGACTATTATTTCATATTTTCTGTTTCCATGCACGTATAAAAAAGAACTGATCTCGACATTCCAATAACATTATGCGGCTAATTAGTATTTAAATAGTTTCAGTAGTGAACATTTGTCTCTCTCTCACACACACACACACACACACACACACACACACACACACACACACACACACACACACACACACACACACATATTATGCATACAGTTTCCCTTTGTCTTCAAAGGCTTGTAATTTGATATACAACTTGCCGAAGTGGTTTCTTGTTTTCTTCTTTCTGTGCACGTGCAGGACAAATTAATTCGTTCCTCTCCATAGAATTTCATGACAAATAAGCCCAGACAAAGCACACACACACACACACACACACACACACACACACACACACACACAAGCGCGCGAGCATTTCCATCTATCCATTTTCACCCCCACCCCACCCCACCCTATCCCCCTCACACTGACACACAAGATGATGGGGTTAATTTATTTCCCCTCATTTGGAGAAATAAGGTAAGTCACACGAAGGCAGCTATATAATGGCTCGTAAGTCCACTCGTTTTTCATACCAACACCTTGCTGTCTCAGTCTTTACCAGATGTATGGTAATGTTTTGTGCCTGGAATATCACCGTTTAGTATTTCTGTTTTTCGTCTCTGTTGTTGTTGTAAGATAACTTTTTCGTGTTTTGTACTCCAGTTCTTATAAAACAGGGAGTACTTTACGATGGGAACGAAGAAATGCTGTCTGTGTGTCCGTCTGTCCGTGGTCAAAATGTGTTCCACTCACTCCAGACAAAACTACTGGGCCGATCTTTGTGAAAATTTGTAGGTATGTTCGTTATGGGTCACGGATGATGCCCGATGTTTTATTTTACCGTTGTATCCGTTACTAACGGCTATAACGGCCCAGACGGTTTTTCTTCTGTATGGAATATCTCAGAAAATACTTGGCCGATCTCTCTGAAAATTTGTAGGTATGTTCATTATGGGTCACGGATGATGTCCGATGTTTTATTTTACCGTTATAGCCGGTAGCAACGGCTATAACGGCCCATAACAGTTTTTCTTCTTTAAGGAATATATCAGAAAGTACTTGGCCGATCTTTCTGAAAATTTGTTGGTATCTTCATTGTGGGCCACGGATGATGTCCGATGTTTCATTTTACCGTTATAGCCGTTACTAGCGGCTATAGCGGCTCATAGCGGTTTTTCTTCTTTATCGAAAATCTCAAAAAGTACTTGGCCGATATTTCTGAAAATTTGTAGGCATTTTTATCATGGGTCACGGATGATGCCCTATGTTTTAATATACCGTTATAGCCGTTACGAACGGCTATAACGGCCCATAATGGTTTTTCTTCTTAAGGAATATCTCAGAAAGTACTTTGTCGATCTTTCTGAAAATTTGTAGTTATCTTCATTATGGGTCACGGATGATGTCCGATGCTTATCTTACCCATAGCGGTTTTTCTTCTTTATGGAATATCTCAGAATGTACTAGGCCGATCTTTCTGAAATATGTAGGTATGTTAATTATGGGTCACAGATAATGTCCGATGTTGTATTATACCGTTATTGTTATCATTATACTGGCCCATAACGGGTTTTCTTCTTTATGGAATATCTCAGAAAATTATACTTGGGCGGATCTTTCTGAAAATTTTGTAGCTATTTTTTTTTTAAATCATAAGTCACGAATGATGCCCGATGTTTTATTTAACCGTTATAGCCGTTACGAACGACTCTAACGGCCCATAACGCCTTTTCTTCTTTATAGATATCTTAGAAAGTACTTGGCCGATCTTTCTGAAAATTTGTAGGTATGTTCATTATGGGTCACGGATGATGCCCGATGTTTGACTTTACCGTTATATTCATTACTAACGGCTATAACGGCCCATAACGGTTTTCATGTTTTATGGAAAATCTCAGAAAGAACTCAGAAAGAACAGGGAGTACTTTAGAATGGGAACGAAGAAATGCTGTGTGTGTGTGTGTGTGTGTGTGTGTGTGTGTGTGTGTGTGTGTGTGTGTGTGTGTGTGTGTGTGTGTGTGTGTGTGTGTGTGTGTGTGTCCGTGGTCAAAATGTGTTCCACTCGCTCCAGCAAAACTACTGGGCCGATCTTTCTAAAAATTTGTAGGTATGTTCATTATGGCCACGGATGATGCCCGATGTTTTAGTTTACCGCTATAGCCGTTACTAACGGCTGTAACGGCCTGTAACGGTTTTTCTTCTTTACGGAATATTCAGAAAGTACTTGTCCGATCTTTGTAAAAATGAGCAGGTACGTTCATTATGGGTCACGGATGATGCCCGATGTTTTAGTTTACCTCGTTATAGCCGTTACTAACGGCTGTAACGGCCTGTAATGGTTTTTCTTTTTTATGGAATATCTCAGAAAGTACTTGGCCAATCTTTCTGAAAATTTGTAGGTATGTTCATTATGGGTCAAGAATAATGCCGAGGTTTAGTTTACCGTTACAACCGTCACTAACGGCTGTAACGGCCTGTAACGGGTTTTCTTCTTTATGGAATATCTCAGAAAGTACTTGGCCGACCTTTATGAAAATTATGCAGGTATGTTCAACTATGGGTCACAGATGATGCCTGATGTTTTAGTTTGCCCCGTTATAGCTGTTACTAACGGTTGTAACGGCCTGTAACGGTTTTTCATTTTTTATGGAATATCTCAGAAAGTACTTGGCCAATTTAAAGCGGTTTGGATGACCTTGTGATTAAATCGGAGCCTCTGTCCATATGTAAAGTGATGTATGCTGAAATGGATTAAACAACCGTTAAAAAACTGTTATTCTGCCGTTATTTCTTATATATAGGTGGATTTGAATGAAATTTGGTATATAGAAAGGTTATCACACACAAATGACACTTCTATATAGTGTTTCAAATCTGACGTTAAAAACCGTTATTCTTGACATATTGTTCGATTTGGATGAAATTTGATATGTACACAGGCTTTAGCCCAGTGAGGACTAAAATACGGTTTCAAAGTGTATATCGGTTATATAACCGTTAAAAACCGTTATTTTGCCGTTATGTTTTTATATATTTGTGGGTTTTAATGAAATTTTGTATAAGAAGGTTATCACACACAAATGGCACTTCCATGCAGTGTTTCAAATCTGACCGTTAAAAACCGTTATTCTTGACATATTGTCCGATTTGGATGAAATTTTGGTATGTACACAGGCTTTAGCCCAGTGAGGACTAAAATACCAGTTTCAAAAGTGTACAAATTAATTAAATAACCGTTAAACCGTTATTTTGCCTTTATTTCTTATCTCACAAAGCACTTGGCCGATTTATAACGGTTTGGAAAACTGAGAGTACGTTTATATGCTTCGCATCTTGTTTTTCGTTATGTTTTTTTCTGCCTTTTCCTTTTAATACCTTCCTTTCAATTTCAAATTGCTTTTTTCTCTTTTACTTTATCTTCTATCCATTACGTTTTTTTCCTGATGTTTTATTTCTTATATTGGTACAGTGATGGACTATAAACATCACTGACTTTTTTTTTAATAATTTTTTTTCCAAAGCATAGAGCAGTATGAGTACATAAACAAAGCATAAAGCATCAAATGTACATTTCTTATGCTTTAAAAAAAATAGTATTTAGAGCATAAAGAGGAGAGAGAGAGAGAGAGAGAGAGAAAGAGAGAGTGAGAGAGAGAGAGGAGAGACTCAAGACTCAAAATAGTTTATTCATAAAGGCCTTAGCCCCTTAGAATGGGGATATACATTGTGATTCATGTCGCAGATTGACATGACTTGATCATGTTGCATAAACACTTCGCCCTAGATAAATAGCCAACTGTTTAACTGTATTTCTCATTTGATGATGACATTAACAAAACTAATTTAAAAAAAACAAGGATTCTTGAAATATTTTTGTGGTAGGAATTGGTCTCTGAGGTCTTGTAATACTGGACAAGTTAATGCAAAATGGATTTCATCTTCTTTCGAATTTCGACACAATGGACAAATCAGACTTGTATCACGTGACTGCCTGTAGCGAAAATAATGAGAAGCAATATCAGACACACCAAATCTGAACTTAGTCATGATACGTTTTATATGTTTGTCTATTTTCATTGACATATAAACAGGTATACAGCGTAAATGACTAAACGCTCTATAAAATTCAAATCTGGTACTGTTCTGCACATGTGAATTCCAGTTTTGCCAACTACAATCAATTAATCTTTCTCGAATACCCGAATAAAAACATTTATATCACCAACACCTTGGTTCATCCATACAAAACCGAAACCATAGGCATACAATTTCATCCGCACATTTGTCACCCAGTTTTTCTTTCCTCTATTATCCAAGTCTAACAACATTCTATACGCTTTGAGTGGCAATCTGTGATCCTCCATCTGAACAATTGTTAACCAATATCGAACACATTTCACAACAGAATTCAAATACATGGGATATCTAGACGTTTCACCATATACCAAATCATTCGGCGTTTGCAACGATACCCTCAGAAACTTCTTTAGAGCAAAAAGATGGATTTTTTCACAGTGCACAGCAGCAGCATCAAGGCCCCATATTTCAGCTCCGTACTGTATCACAGGTTGAATTTGGCAATCAAATAGTTTCAAAAACAAAGTAAGGGAATCGTTATTTAGCAATGACAGTTTTTTCATAATACACAATAATGCACTTTTTGCCCTACTAGCTAAATCCTTGCAAGCAAAGGTAAAACTCAAACGCGTGGAGAAGTAGATACCAAGATATTTATATACATTAACAACAGGCATTAAAGATCCATTGTATGTCCATCTTTCTCTCACTGCAAGATATCCTCCCTTCCTAAATACGATTATGTTGCTTTTTGCCATGTTGACTTTTAACTGTAATGAAGCAGCAACTCCTTGTAAAATATTTAACTGAGTCTGTAATCCAATCACTGTTTCTGATAACAAGACCACGTCATCAGGCAAGAGAAGAATGAAAATCTCTAGAACGTCATTTATAAAATTTGCACCGTGCCTTCCACGTTGTGGGATTTCCTGAGTCAGTTCATTAATAAATAAGGAAAACAAAACAGGGCTGCAAACATCACCCTGTTTCACACCAGATGTACATTTAATGCAGTCTGTTAACGCTGCACCAGATCGCATTCTTGCCTTTACACATTCATACATACTTAAAACACATTTATAAAGTTTCCCATGAATACCGTTTTCAACAGCACAGGCCATAATAACGTCCTGTTAACTGAATCAAAAGCCTTCTCAAAATCAATAAAGGCAACATATAATTTACGATTTAAACAAAACTGGTTTTGGATAAATGCCATCAATGTGAACATATACTGAGAGGCAAAGAAAACGCAATTCCATTGTCAACTGACAATTTTATTGAAATGAAACAAACACACATCAAAGCAAATACGTGTGACAAAAGTGCGACCACTGTACATTAGTTTGCCTATAACAGGTGCACATTCGCCTGAAGTGAAGCCCATTTAGGCGCGACAGAAGGAATACACTGTCAATATCTGGTGTGTCCCCCTTGAGCACGAACACAAGCTTGCAAACGTCGGGGCATTGAAGCGCACAAACGACGGATGATACGGATCGGTATCACGTTCCAGTGATGCTGCAATGCTTGGGTGAGCTCAGCAACGGTAGTTGGGGGATTCTGCTGACCTTGCACACGTCGTCCAAGTTCGTCCCACAAATGTACAATGGGATTCATGTCTGGGGACACGGAGGGCCACTGCATGACATCCACATTGCTGTCCCGAAGGAAATTTCGTGTGAGAACGGCTGTGTGGGGTCGAGCATTGTCCTGCTGAAACACTAGTCTGTTGCCACCATGCTGTCTCCAGAGAGGAAGAAGAACTGGCTCAAGAACAGTGTCAATATAACGCCTTGCCGTCAAGTTGCCTGGCACAAACACAAGCTCCGATCGAAATTGAGCATTTATGGCACCCCAGACCATTACCCCTCCACCCCCATAACGATCTCGCTCAATGACACAGGGTTGCGCAAAACGTTCACCCTGACGTCGATACACACGATCACGGCCATCCGGGAAAGAGACATTGAACCGGGATTCATCCGAAAAAAACAACATTCCCCCAAACCCTGTTCCCCAGAAAGCCACCTGCGGCAGCCCATCGCTGGCGTGCTAGTCGATGGCGATGGGTTAAGATCTGACCTTGGTATGGTCGACGTGCCCGTAGCCCTGCTGCTGCCAGACGCCGACGCACGGTACGGCTGCTGATTGGTCTTTCTCTAGTCCCAATAGTGTTGCGGGCTGTTTGTGCAGCTGGCTGGAAACGATTCCGGAGGTGCTGCGTGACAATGTAGCGGTCCTGTCGTGCCGTCGTCACACGTTGGACGCCTGGGCGTGGACGGTCGTTTACACTTCCAGTGTTTTGGTGCCGAGTCGCAAGACGGGTTATGGTTGATGGGTGTACATTGAAATGTTGTGCGGCCCTGATGTGAGCAGTGCCTGCCCTCAGCATGCCAATGGCTTGATTTCTGGTCTGTAGTTAACCGCGGCATGGTGCGTACGAGTGTCAGTAAAACGCCAATGTGTGTTTTTATAGGGACAGTCATGGGCTGTTTGCATGCAATCACAGTATGCCTGTGTTGCACGTGTTTTGCAGTTATCAGTAAAAGATGTGTTGGAGTGGTTTACTCATGACGTCATGAACCCAACTGTGCCTGTCAATACAGATCGTCGCAATACAACATACGCGTGCTAGGTTGCATGCCTCGTGTATAATTCACATTATTTTGGCTGAGGTGACATTTTTCGGGACGAAATGGGGATTGCGTTTTCATTGCCTCTCAGTATATGATCAACAGTAGAGTAGTTTTTCTTAAACCCGGCCTGGTATTCCCCTGTGATGTTATTTTCTTCTACCATTCCTGTAATCGCCTGTTTAATAAGCACTGTACAATTTACTGCAGACATTACACAAAGAAATACCTCTATAGATATTTGGGTCATTTGCATCTCCTTTTTTATACAATGGAATAACAATGGATTTCTGACCAAGACCTAGGATATATCCCATGATCAAACAAGGAATAAAGAATGTAACCAAAAAATCTAGAAATAAGTTTGATTCGCAAGCAGTTTTTACTATTTCACCTATAATTTCGTCTGGGCCAGCTGCTTTCCGATGTTTTAACTTTCTGAGAACTACTAAAACTTCTTCTTTAGAAATGGGACGGTTTAGATTGTCATCACCATATTCAGAGTCATTTACGTAATTTCATTAACCAAGCCATCACTAGAGTCAGCGCTTCCTTCGAGCAAATCCCTAAAAAGATGAAACCATGTTTCAAGACTTATATCATTTAAGGGTTGTCTTCTTTTTCCTGAAATTTTGTGAACACAATCCCCAAAACCCTTCTGACTGTTTACAGATTGGAGTAGTTCTGTCAACAAAGCATCGTTATATTGTTTTTCCTTTCTCTTTAACAGATGTTTACATTCTCGGAGAGAGAGAGAGAGAGAGAGAGAGGAGAGAGAGAGAGGGGAGAGAGAGAGAGAGAGAGAGAGAGAGAGACGACGACGACGACGAAGAAGAAAATATGGGTATCAATAGTATTTCAAAGATTGGGTACATTTCTTGCGCATTATCCGACATGCTGTTCGTAAAATGCATGCATATGCACATGGTTACATATAGACATCTTTTGCTGTATCTGTTGGCCTCAATTATAATTTGCATTGTTATCAAGATATAGTCAGTTCCCTAGAAATTTTGGTAAATTAATAACTTCTCTGTATTGTATGTATAGTTATGGTAAAGGGTCAAAATTGCATAGTAATGGGATATATGTAGACCATTTATTGCAAAAATATGTATGGTCCATTTTTAATATGCATTATATTCTTCAGTTTTATATCTTATTTTTAATTTATTGAAAAACACGTTTAATTGTGGGACATTATTTTTTGCTTTGCAGTTGAATATGTAATATTTGCAAAGATCATTATAAAGTTAATACTTCATCACTAGTAATAACACTGTCATGACCAAGCAAGACAAAGGATTCTGTGATCCTAATATTCTCTGCATTTATACATTTCTCTTTCATTAGATTAGTAAGTGAATTCCAAAATATCTGTACATGTCTGCACTTCCAAAATATATGATCAATGCTATCTTTATTATCTCTGCAGAAATTGCACTTATCATATTTACAACTCCCATCTTCTTTAAGACAACATTGGTACCCAAACATCTATGCAGTATTTTTAGCTGAAACCACTTTAGCTTTACTTCACTAATTTTGTGTGTAGTTTAAAAAGCAGTCTTTCCAGTTATGATTCTTGGCTAGCTTCGTGTCCCACACATGAGAACATTTTAGTGTCTCATTGTTAGCAGTTAGAATATCATAATATAAATTTGTGCCTTTATGAGTGGAAAACAATTGTTTATAACACAGTTGTGTGTCTGTATACTTGTTATTCTTTACAATGATGCCAAACCTTTTCGCAAAATCTGTTATTATGGATATGTATCCAAAGAAAGTAACAAAATTGATTTCGATTTGGTATTTTTCTTTAAAAACATAAGTACGACAGAGGTTTTCCATTTTCGCCAAGAAAATGTCCAAGAAAATATTACGTTTTTGTCATTAGTGATTTAGAGACTTGACTTGACTTCTTCATGTTTCTGTTGTTCTATCTTCATGTATTGTTTCTTCTCCTCTTCTTTTAATCTTTTTGTTTTTTCTGTTCTTACTTTCCCCCTCCAGTTTCCGTTTTCTTTTGCATCGATTTAACTTCCTGCCCTTTGTACTGTTGCCTATTTCCTTACTTCTTCCTTTTGATGCATTTGTCGGGGGGGGGGGGGGGGGGGTAGGGGGTAGGGGGATTATCCAGGCTGGGGTTCTGTAGTGTGCGCGTGCGGCAAAGCAAACACCTCAATATTCACACCACCAAACCACGTGAGGCAAGAATGACAACACACAACTTTACTACACAAATATACATACACTCATTCACACGACGTTTTTGGAGAAGGGCCCTAAGGAGGAAGAGGGAGTATAGACTGAGAGCATAGAAGGTAAGAGGGGACAAAGAAGTAGTTAGGTTTATCCTAACTAACTATCCTTGTGGACAAAAATATCTTTCATGAGTGCCCAGGAAAACCACTAAGTCCTAATCTAGCCCACTATTCAAATTACCCACCCTCCACAGAAGAGATATAGGAGAAGAAACATACCAACATAGAATAACAGGGTCTACACAACATAGAATAAGCTTTGCAGTCTGAGAAGAAAAAAACAACCAAATTATACATATATATATATATAAATGTAGTTGCACAGCCTAAAACGATTCTAAAAGCGCTCAACCCCTTGGGGAGCAACATTTGTTAAAATAAGTATTAAAAAGGAATATTAAAATACTCTGAAGATAGCCACCCAGCTTGAAACAAATGTGTAGAGCATTTTAATATTCCTTTTATATATATATATATATATATATATATATATATATATATATATATATATATATATATATATATATATATATATATATATATATATATATATATCTATATATATATATATATATATCTATATATATATATATACAAAACACACACACACACACACACATACACACACACACACACACACACACACACACATATATATATATATATTATATATGACCTTACGTTTGAGGCAAAACCATTCAACATCACCATCCTACAGGGTTATGCCCCACATTCGGCTAAAAGCGATGAAGAAGTCGAAGAATTCTATGGCCAGGTACAGGAAGCGCTCGACGAAATACCCAAAAAAGATATCATAGTGGTACAAGGTGACTGGAATGCTAAGATCGGAAAAGACTCGTGCAAAGACTGGAAAGACACATGTGGACCCTATTGTAACACTCTAACAAATGAGAGAGGATTGAGACTCCTGGAATTTGCAAAGTCAAACAACCTGAAGATAACGAACACCTTCGGTCCACACAAGATGTCCAGGAGAATAACATGGCATAGTCCTGGAGGATTATATCACAATCAAATCGATTACATCATGTGTAAAACAACGCTTCCAGTCGAGTGTCAACATTGCCAGAACCAGAAGCTTCCCTGGAGCAGACATTGGAAGTGACCACGAAATGGTCCTCATGACATTCGCACTCCGCCTCAAAAACAACAAAAAGAAAGGAAACATCAGGTTAAGTTCAATCTGGAGAAGCTAAAAGACCCTAACATAAAGGAAGCATTTCAAGCAAATATTGGAGGAAAATTTGCACCTCTACTTGTCCTGGCAAATGAAGACATCAACATAGAATCCTTCACCGACTCCTTCAACAAAGCTGTCACAGAAACAGCAGCAGAAGTGCTTGGTAAACATCGGCCAAAGAAGAATCCATGGGTCACCGACGAAATTCTGGAACTTTGTGACAAACGTCGTGAATTGAAAAACAAAAAGAACAACCCAGAAGGAAAAAGAGAGTACAATGATGTTAACAAGAAGGTTAAAACTGAGATGAAGGCAGCAATGGAAACTTGGATTGACAACCAATGCCAAGAGATTGATAATAATTTGAAAAACAACAACAGCAAAGCAGCCTATAAAATTGTCAAGGACCTAACGGGAAAGAAACAAGCCAAGATAACAACGATCCATGACAAAAACGGTAAATGTCTCAACGATGATGAAAAGATACTACAACGATGGACAGAATACTGTTCTGAGCTTTACTCGCACAACGCTGAGGGAAATTCATCAATCCTTGTCGCACCGGAACCAACAAATAACAGCAAGGATAATATAACACGTGATGAAATCATTAGAGCCTTATCATCAATGAAAGCGGGAAAATCGCCCGGTGTTGACAACATACCGGCAGAATTGATTAAGGCAGGAGGTGATCCAATGGTGGACATGTTACTTGCAATATGCAACAGAATCTGGGAAACCGGGGAATGGCCTACTCCCTGGACGCAGTCACTTATCATCACGCTACCAAAGAAAGGCAACCTACAGCAATGCCAAAATTATCGCACGATTAGCCTCATCAGCCACCCAAGCAAAGTACGCTTTTTACTTCAATTGTGTCTATATATATATATATATATATATATATATATATAGAATTATAAACAAAGCTTGCTCTTATGTCTTAGATTGAAGAAATAGGGGGAGATACGCATTCATATCTGCAGTGGTAGATGATTCTGCCTAACTAACAGTATGTGCATGAGTGGGTGAATGGGGAAAAATAAAATAAATGCTTCTCAAAATGAGCCTTCAGCAAGCTTATATTCTCCAAGGGGAGACATCCTCCAACACGGAGGGAAACTCACTAACATATAACTCCTGGTCATATACCGATATTTCGAAACTTGTGGTTTCTCCTCAGTGACCGCGGAAAGTGGTAATTTGACTCTTCTGCCTTTTCAGTTTTAAGAAGAATGCAATCCCAGAAAAGGTTGGTGCGCAATACCGTAGTATGTTTGTTGAGTTTTCAAAAAACCAACCAAAGGTGCCATCTAAGAAGCAAAAGAAAATCATAAAAGAGCAAAACAAGCTACATTTTCTTGTGAAAAGTAGAAAATATAAAACGATATCCTCTAAGACACAAGTGCTGAGGGCCAGTTCTTGGAATGAATCCGCAAGGGACTAAAATACAACAAACTAATAAATTCCAAGGATAAGTACCGCACCGTTCCAGCAACTTACAGAGCAGCTTGGTGTTGCAAATGACTGCAAGAAATATTGAATTATAAACAAAGCTTGCTCTTATGTCTTAGATTGAAGAAATAGGGGGAGATACGCATCATATCTGCAGTGGTAGATGATTCTGCCTAACTAACAGTATGTGCATGAGGTGAATGGGAAAAATAAAATAAATGCTTCTCAAAATGAGCCTTCAGCAAGCTTATATTCTCCAAGGGGGAGACATCCTCCAACACGGAGGGAAACTCACTAACATATAACTCCTGGTCATATACCGATATTTCGAAACTTGCTTGTGTTAGCTCAGTACCGCGCAAGTTGGAATGTGACTCTCCCCTTTTCTTCAATTAAGAACATAAGAACAAGTTGGTTTCACAATTCTAGTATTTTTGGAGTTTTAAAAAACCACCAAGCTGCTCTAGAAGCAAAGAACAGAGCAAAACAAGCTTAATTTTTATTGTTTATATTAGTCCTAGACGGATTCTCCAAGAACAAGTGCGCCCAGCACTTGGATGTCGCAAGGTAATATCGAACATATTTCTATTTCCAAGGGTAAGTAGCCTGTTTGCTCTTCAGATTTCTTTGTGCTTCTAATGGCACCTTTGGTTGTTGCTCTTGAAAACTCAACAAACAACTACGGTATGCACACCAACCTTTGCTGGTGATGCATTCTCTAAACTAAATATGGCAGAGTGAGGTCAAATACATTCGTCATGGGAGAAACCACCAAGTTAAATCGGTATATAAATGAGTTATATGTTATATTCCTCCGGGGAGGATCTCCACACTGGAGAATATAACATTCTGCAGGTCATTTGACATATTTATTTTCGCCCATCACCCACTCATGCACATACTGTTAGTTAGGCAGAATATCTACCACTGCAGATATGAATGCGTATCTCCCCCTATTTCTTCAATCTAAGACATAAGAGCAAGCTTTGTTTATAATTCAATATTTCTTGCAGTCATTGCAACACCAAGCTGCTCTGTAAGTTGCTGGAACGGTGCGGTACTTATCCTTGGAATTTATTAGTTTGTTGTATTTTAGTCCCTTGCGGATTCATTCCAAGAACTGGCCCTCAGCACTTGTGTCTTAGAGGATATCGTTTTATATTTTCTACTTTCACAAGAAAATGTAGCTTGTTTTGCTCTTTTATGATTTTCTTTTGCTTCTTAGATGGCACCTTTGGTTGGTTTTTTGAAAACTCAACAAACATACTACGGTATTGCGCACCAACCTTTTCTGGGATTGCATTCTCTTAAAACTGAAAAGGCAGAAGAGTCAAATTACCACTTTCCGCGGTCACTGAGGAGAAACCACCAAGTTTCGAAATATCGGTATATGACCAGGAGTTATATGTTAGTGAGTTTCCCTCCGTGTTGGAGGATGTCTCCCCCTTGGAGAATATAAGCTTGCTGAAGGCTCATTTTGAGAAGCATTTATTTTATTTTTCCCCATTCACCCACTCATGCACATACTGTTAGTTAGGCAGAATCATCTACCACTGCAGATATGAATGCGTATCTCCCCCTATTTCTTCAATCTAAGACATAAGAGCAAGCTTTGTTTATATTCAATATTTCTTGCAGTCATTGCAACACCAAGCTGCTCTGTAAGTTGCTGGAACGGTGCGGTACTTATCCTTGGAATTATTAGTTTGTTGTATTTTAGTCCCTTGCGGATTCATTCCAAAACTGGCCCTCAGCACTTGTGTCTTAGAGGATATCGTTTTATATTTTCTACTTTTCACAAGAAAATGTAGCTTGTTTTGCTCTTTTATGATTTTCTTTTGCTTCTTAGATGGCACCTTTGGTTGGTTTTTTGAAAACTCAACAAACATACTACGGTATTGCGCACCAACCTTTTCTGGGATTGCATTCTTCTTAAAAATGAAAAGGCAGAAGAGTCAAATTACCACTTTCCGCGGTCACTGAGGAGAAACCACCAAGTTTCGAAATATCGGTATATGACCAGGAGTTATATGTTAGTGAGTTTCCCTCCGTGTTGGAGGATGTCTCCCCCTTGGAGAATATAAGCTTGCTGAAGGCTCATTTTGAGAAGCATTTATTTTATTTTCCCCATTCACCACTCATGCACATACTGTTAGTTAGGCAGAATCATCTACCTACTGCAGATATGAATGCGTATCTCCCCCTATTTCTTCAATCTAAGACATAAGAGCAAGCTTTGTTTATAATTCAATATTTCTTGCAGTCATTGCAACACCAAGCTGCTCTGTAAGTTGCTGGAACGGTGCGGTACTTATCCTTGGAATTTATTAGTTTGTTGTATATATTTTATTATATATATAATATATATATATATATATTATATATAAAAGTATATATATTATATTTTATAAGTATATATTATATATATATATATATATTATTATATATATATTACTAAAGATTAAGGCATCCAGACTTTCCAGCGTCTAGGCGACTTTCACCCCCACTCAACCAACAGTTCCTTTAAATGTTCACAACACTTGACCTGGTGGAAGACTGGGTCCAGGGGTGGTCCAGGGGATCCAACTCAGGGTGGTGCTCTTTGACTGTCGAATCCAGGCAGGGCACAGGGTTCTCCAAATGCGCCAGATACTGGTGGCAGCCACTGGCGGCGCTCCAGCTCGTCTGTGCTGACCCCCACAGGCTGCTCCTGGGTACTGGATGCAAACCCAACGGCGGAGATCAATATTTTGTATTGCTGTTTAACATCTAGACTGTCCTTGTCGGTGTAAGTGTGGGTCTTGGTAGGCATAGTAGGGAAAAGTCAGTGGGCAGAGGTAACAGCCAGTGGGGCTAGACTATCCGTAGTCAAAAAGCTTTGAACAAAAAAAAGAGAAAACAATGAAATATATAGGTCCCCTGGCAACTTCTGGCAATAGAAGATGAAGCACATCGCTCTCCTTTCACTACTTTTAACATCTCCCAACCGCAGTCAGGAAACCATCTACACTTAGGTGGAGGGAGGACAACTGGAGTAAACTGTCCTTCCCAAGGACACAACGCCGATCCCACGGATCGAACACGGTAGTGCCTCTCTCTCCTCTTTTCCAGCCCCATGCCAGGTAATACTACTCACCCATCGAAAGGTGACACATGACATTAGCCGCTGCTCCGCGTGCACAACACACCCAGTGGATCTACACGAGACTGCCTTGAAAAGGAAACTCATGGAAGGTGAAGGGAAAAGATAAAAAACAAAAACGAAAGCTTAAAATGAACTGTTGGAGGATGGGAAAGGAAAAAGTCACGGACGACACGCGCTTCTTGTGCCCCAACAAGCTTGCAGAACTGACATGTAACCTAGGGAAAATGGAAAATTCCATTTGCCCTCCCAGCCCCCCCCCCTCCCCGCACCCCCCCCCCCCCCCCCCCAAAAAAAAAAAGAAAAAGAAAAAAAAAAAAAAATTCGACAGTGACAGTATTCTCTGTTTGAATTATTTGTTTCTGTATTTTCCATTTCATTCATTATTTTTTCTTTCTTCGTGTATTCTTTCTTTGTCTCTGTTACATGTATAATAACCCACATGGTTATTTGTTCGTTATATCTATGTATTAGCAAAAACTGTGATTGCCTTTCTATATTTCTTGTACCGAACATTTTGAAGAGAACTAATACGTAACTTGCACCATCTTGTGCGTGTGTCTGTCCATGTGTGTGTCCGATCAACCATTTATCCGTCAACACAGCTTTATTGTTCATGGTGGGACTGATTTCAGCGCAATTAAGGCCAAAGGGCGGATACTCTACTTAACAGCTGAAAAAGGTCATTCAGCCATTTTGCCACTGTGTTCAAAGTGACAGATGAATCACGTGGAAAAAAAACCTGTAGGCGACAGGAGAGGGGAAAGGTGAAGAGCAGGAAGTCACCTCGTATTCCATGCCCCACCAGTCTCACGCTTAAGCTATCTCCCTAAAACACAACCATTCCCGGATTCGTACCATTGTGGTTCAACTGTCCCTCCATTAATATGACATTAGGTAAAGTAAGACACCTCTGGCATTGAAAAGGTTTTTTTTTTCTTCTTTTTTTTTCTTCTGTGTTTTGCATTACATTTCTCCACACCAGAATTCAGGTGTGCAAGACACATTCTCTCAATGTTGCTTTCACTCAGAAACTGTTGCCAAATTCAAGCTCAACTCGACCAAGTTAGCCTCTTCATATCATGATGTTTATACCCCAACCAACCTCGGAGAGTCATATAGGGATTAAGCCAACCGAGACAGACCACCCAAGAAGCTCAATGCGCTGCAGATCAAGGTATTGAAACGGTAAGAGTCATTTTCATAGTCTCTCCACAGTAAATCTCCACACACAAAACAAAACTGATAACAATTCCCCGCTCTGCGCTACTGCTTTGTGGGCTTGCAACATGCAATATCATGAACTCTGTACACGATTTCTTGTCTATTCTTCAACATGTATGATTTTGTTTTAGTTGATTTTTTTATTAATCTATATGTGCAGCTGATTTACAAGGCCAGCCAGCAAAATCCACCATGCCCGATTCCAGACATTACCAGAAGCCTTGCAGCACTGGGCACAGGAGAAACCAGACTCTGCACCTTCATCTTCAGAGTACAAGAACCAGCAGCGCAGTGTGCTGACCTGGGCCTCGCTCTACAGGCTGTCTGGTCGTTTTGCCGCTGTCCTGAGGGGCAAGGAATAGCCCGTGGGGATCTGGTGATCAACACTCTGCCCAACAGTCCAGAGAGGTTGGTGTGTGAGGCAGGCACCTTGATGGCAGGAGCTGTCCCTGTCAATGATCAGTGTGTAAATGACTGACGGGTCAGGCTTGTTGGACTTGATCAGCGTTTCTCGTGCTCCAGCCATCCTCGTGGTTCCTGACGTCACTAACAGTCCTTGGAACGTGTTGAAGAATCACGCTGTCATGGTGATGGGACACGTGACATCATCAGAGTTGCCCTGTTTAAAAACGGTAATCTTTGTGCGACGTGGGGAGAATGAAGGCGCGGAGATTTCATTGGTCAGCTGAAGTCAGGAAGAATGGTTTCAGGCAGAGGATGTCACACCTAAAGATATCCTCGGCGTTTTCAAACATCCGGTACCACAGGAGTCTTCAAACTGGTCATTCAACTACAAGGACCTAATATCAAGGTTTTGCAAAATGGCGAATTCAATGCCAAATTAGCATATAGTGATAAAATTCAGCTCAACTTTGCACAGATGGGATGGGAGGTTGGCAGCATCTTCTATTCTATTGTAGTCGGGGCCAGCCGCGTCTGTTGTGACGTAAGAGCAGGGAACCCTGGTGATATGGCTCAGTTTCTCTGGACCTCTATTCAAGAGGAAAAGTGCAACTCAGCCATATTTTCGCCACTATTTCTTCCTCAGTTAGCAGAAATCGCTAAAAAAGAAACACAAAAACGTCATACGGACACCATGACATCCACATGGAAAATGGATGCTTTGCTGCTTGGTGGTCTGCCAGTTACTCAGAGCATGGTTGAAGCGGGGCTTACTGTTGCTCATAATGCCTGTATTGTGTATGGGTTGACTGACAGCGGATATATAACCGGAATGGTGGTAACTGACGGCAAAACCTACACTGATTATGACACAGGTCTAGACTTTCCAGATATTGAAGTAAAGATCGTCAGCATGGACGATGAGTCAAAGCTATGTGCTGCTGGTCAGACAGGACACATCCTTGTCAAAAGCCCCAACATGATGAAAGGCTACCTCAATAACCCAAAGCCACAGCTGATGCCTTCACTGCTGACGGTTTCTTTCGAACTGGAGACTTGGGAAGACTAGATGAACGAGGTCATCTGATTTTCGATGGAAGAGGGAGTGACGCAATCATGAGAGATGCTCACATCTTCAATCCTTTATTGACGGAGAAACGTCTCCGAGATTGTCCCGGTGTGGCTGACGTTGTCGTTGTTGGTGTACCTGATCCCATCATGAATGAAGAGCTGTGTGCCTGTGTGGTGCTGGAGTCAGAGGACGTGTCCATGGAACAGGTCCGTGAGTTTGCAGAGGGAGTGTTTGTGTCTAAGGATGATCCACTGTCAGCCTGTCCTCGGTACTACCTGAAGTTTGAGGCGTTTCCTCGGACCTACTTCGGTAAAATCCAGCGGAATATCATCAAGACACAAGCTGCTCAGCGGCTGGGACTCGTATCTCAGGCTGACTGATCTGATACATCATGGGACTATGTACCCAGCTTTTAAAAAGTAACAAGATCGAAGTTTTGAAAAGTAGTCGTGAGGATCCTGTTGCAGTACTTAATGTCATCCAGTGACCCTTCTACCGACGTTACAGTATGAAATGTCACCCCTGGAACAAAATGTCATTCGGGTCCCAGGGTAACATTCTGAAACGACAGTCACATATGTAGGCTAACACCACTGTTGAAGATATTGTTGCTGCATGTGAACATATGGTTTTGCCACGGTCGGGTCTGAGCAGTCACTGTTTTGTTGAAAAGGTGCACAGGGAAGCCCGGCATCTGCTAGTCTCGACGATGGTATTGGTGCCTTCTGATGGCGGTGGTGATGTCAGAAAGTTAGCCTAGTCTCTGACTTACCTGAATACATTTGTATCCAAGCAACAGCTACATGGAACAAGTTACTCTGTCTCTAAGACTCAGATTCTTTTACGAAGGCACTTCTTTTGTAATAAGCAGCATACACAAGGCTTGAATTATTACGTATAGAGTCTATCTGAGTTGGATTAGAACTGTTTGATTGATATGTGTGTACTACCGAACATGTTTTCAAGCATGATCTAACGAACAATTGTATATGAATATGTCATCATGTAATTTTGTAAAACGATGTGAGTGTGTCAATAATAAGTACTAAATAAATGCCCGATAGCAGTAGTAGTAGTAGTAATGGTGGTAGTAGTAGTGGTAGTTGTAGTAGCAGCAGCAGCAGCAGCATGAGGAGGAGGAAGAGCGGGAGGAGGAGAAGGAGAAGGAAGAGGAACAGGAGGATGAGGAGGAGACAGAGTAGGAGCAGGAAGACTACGACGAGGAGGATGAGGAGGAGCAGCAGGAGGAGGAGCTGGAGGAGGACGAGAGGGAGGAGGAGGAGCAGCAGCAGCAGCAACAGCAGTAAAAGTAGGAGAGGTAGCAGCAGCAGCAGCAGCAACGACAGCGATGTCAATAACACCTGTAGTAGTATCAGCAGTAATAGTATTAGTCTCCGTCGTAGTAGTCGTAGCAGTAGTTGTAATATATTGAAAGAACAATGACTTCCTCAGCTGACCACGATGACGACGACGACGACAATGATGAGGATGACAGTTGCGAAAATGATGATGATGGTAATGTGTGAGTCTGCTTCAAGCCTATATTGGTGGGCACATGTCCTTGATATTTTCGCCCACATAACACGCATTTCCTGCACAGTCATTCAGTGTCCGTATCATTCCTCTCCAGAACATAGACATATACAGGTCCATACTTTCTCTGTTTCATAATGTCTGCGGTAGGAATACAACGTCCATATGGTCTCTACAACGTCTAGCATAGCGTAACACATCTGTCTTTCCTTTGACTAGGGTGTCTGTTGGCATTTAACGAGTCTGCAATACGTTTCTTGCAATTGTCTAGGTCTATACAGTTTCTACAACACAATGTCTGCCACAGTCTTATAAGTCTTCACCGTGTTTACAGCATAGCTATTGTTACTGTACTCATACTGCAATCCAGTGTCTATAACTTACCTGTTTCATCTATGTCCACAACAGTGTACATTGTAAGAGTCCGTGTCTTTACTGTTTTTACACCATATCTGTTGTAAATGTGCCTGTCTTTTCTGTGCTTACAACACATACGTAACTAGACAGATCAGTAATACATCCATTATAACTTGAGATTTTTATTATGTAAAACACATCTGTAGTAAATTTATACATTTTCAGTACGGCTACATGTTTGCTATTACTGCACAAGCATTTAATATGTCTCCAACACGTCTACTGTAGCTACACTGGCGTTTAATATGTCTGCAATAGGTCAACGTCATGGCCCCTGTTATTGTACAGGTCTTTACTACATCTGCAGGGAGTGTGTTGTATTGTTATATATACTGACTTCACTGCTGTCTGTCGAAGTATACAGGTCTATCCTGAATCATGAAATCTTGCCTTTTTTGTACTCCATGTTCTTATAGAACAGGGAGTACTTTACAATGGGAACGAAAAATGCTCTCTCTCTCTCTCTCTCTCTCTCTCTCTCTCTCTCTCTCTCTCTCTCTCTCTCTCTCTCTCTCTCTCTCTGTGTGTGTGTGTGTGTGTGTGTGTGTGTGTGTGTGTGTGTCTGTCCGTCCGTGGTCAAAATGTGTTCCACTCGCTCTAGACAAAACTACTGGGCCGATCTTTCTGAAAATTTGTAGGTTTGTTCATTATGGGTCACGGATGATGCCGATGTTTATTTTACCATCAGAAAAGCCGTTACTAACGGCCATAACGGCCCATAACGATTTTCTTCTTTATGGAATATCTCAGAATGTACTGGGCCGATCTTTCTGAAAATTTGTAGGTTTGTTCATCATGGGTCACAGATGATGCCCGATGTTTACCAGAATAGCCGTTACTAACGGCCCAAAACGGTTTTTTCTCTTTATGGAATATCTCACGTGTATTCAAGATAAACTGGGAGTACTTTTAAATGCTTTGCATCTTGTTTTGTTTCGTTCTGGTTTTTCTTTTCTGTTCTTATCTCTTCTCTTTCTTTCCTTTCTTTTTCTCTTTGTTGTGTTGTTGTTGTTGTTGTTGTTGTTGTGTGTTGTTGTTGTTGTAGTAGTAGTAGTAGTAGTTGTTATTGTTGTTGTTGTTGTTGTAGTAGTAGTAGTTGTTATTGTTGTTGTTGTTGTGAGTTTGCTTTGGGAGCAAAGAGGAACTGGCTTCCAGACAACCCCCAAGATCAGTCATGCTGTCACCCTTCTGTATACCTGTGTTGGAACCTGAACTTGGAATATGCATTTGAATTCCGCTAATAGGTGTTCACATTTCAGAGATTTAAAATCTCATTTATAAAAGGAAAATTATCACATAGCTTTACGAGACAAAGAGATATCTATTTAGTACGTATCTGTTTGTTTTGTGCATATCTGTTTGTTTTGTGCGTATCTGTTTGTTTTGTGCGTATCTGTTTGTTTTGTCCTTGTAAAACGAAGAGAAGACGATAGCATTAGGAAAATTGAAGAGTGATATAGGGTTGAAAAATGAGTCAGTTTGCCGATGACACAATGTTTATATTAGAAGGAAAGAGGGGATCGTATGAAAATTCAAAACACTGAACGAATTATAAAAAGCAACCAGTGTTTGGTTAGGGAGGGGAAAACAACAATCCCGAGATATTCAGCGCACAAGGTATGAAATGGTACCCCTCACTCCCTACCCCCGATTAAAGTATAAGGCTTTGGTTTTCACATGATTGATCAACAATATAAGAAATCAATGTGGCAATCAAACTCGCTGAAGTAAACAAAATGTTTGACATTTGGTCAAAAAGAGAATATTTGCCCAACAGCAGAATAGCAGTTCTAAAAGTTTTGGTTCTTTCAGAACTGGTGTATCTATGGATCCTATTACCAAACCCATCAGACAATGAAAATACAATGATACAGAAAACGTATTTTATATTTGTATGAAATAATAAAAGACATAGAGTCAAAAGAAAATGCTCGGTGAAAAAAAAATTGAAAAAGAACGAATTAGAAAACCGGACGTAAAGAATTTGAACAGGCACAACAAAACTGTCGTGGACGAGAAAGCTTTAAAGGAAAATTCTAAATAGAAATACGTCATTCAAGCACAGTGTCCCGAATGAAATTGATCATCTACATCATCATTCATTAAAAAAAATTATAAAGGCTAATTGCTACAGTTTAGGAAGATACATTTACAGCATTCGACAATTTTGATGAGTGCACAGAACGGGAAGATGGAAAAGAAGTTCAAGCCGAGCCTGTATTAATTTAAAAAAAACCCTTCAAAGTAGCAACAGTGAATTTTACTTAAAAATCGCTATTTGGAACTGATAAATAACAAAGCAGATTGAGGTTTTGACCATGTGGGCAATCTTGTGCATATTAATGTGGATAAATAAGGTAAAACTCAGTGTATGATTATTTGTAGGGAACCACAATATGAATATCGCATTCAAAGATATAATCACCACCTAGAGATGCGTGAATATAATTTGATAAAAATTGGTTCGGTATAAAAGGAAAGAAAACATTTAGTACAACGAAATCACGAATAATATTTTTGAAAGTAAGAATACGACCTTTTTTTTTTTATTTTTTTTTTAGCGTAGAATCTATATGACAATATACACATACCTTATGACGAAACAAGGATACAGGTCACAAAACCAGTTATGAAACGATTTAAATGTAATGCTCCGAAGGTCCATGTGTTTTCAATGATCCAAATCAAAGTGTTGGCTGGCTGGTTGGTTATTTTTTTTACCAAAAGGAAAAGTATATTGTGTACACACAGAGAGAGGAGAGAGAGAGGAGAGAGAGAGAGAGAGAGAGAGAGAGAGAGAGAGAGAGAGAGAGAGAGAGAGAGAGAGAGAGAGAGAACCCAATGTCAACTTCTGTATTCATGTTCCATCTCTATAGTTTGATATATGTGTCATGGACAATATTAATAGAAATCCAGAAGGCCTTCAGTTTTGTGAATTTCCTTTTCTGTTGTGATTTTTGTTTGTGCTTGAACATGGATGACATCCAACGCCTTTGTTTGATAGGATGTACGCAGTATTGGTGCACGTTCTGGTGATGCCATTGTAATATTCTGTGACGTTTTTGTAAGATTGACAAATAATAAAACACTGTTCTTTGATGCTATACCAGTTCATCGTGTATACATACTTTCAAGTCCATCTAATGATCTGTTTTAATTTATATAGATCTATCTGTCTGTCTATCTTGCTGTCTCATCTTCTGTGCAACCTCAGGGCACTATCCTGATGTCGCACATTCCGGCTTCCCATCCACAGCCACCCTGGGCCCATCCGGCCACAGCCCCGGTACTGGGAATCCACTGGGTGCAGTCAGTGTCTAATCGTCATGAGGCAACCCGCCATGAAAGACACTGCACTGCTGCCGTGTCACATCTGCAGTGCTCAGTGGTGTCTGTACTAATTCAAATACGCAAAACATGATCAATTACTTCTAATTATTGAACTGAAATTTAGAACAATAGACTAGAAATACCATACCTGAGTAACAGCTTAAAATGCAATGTTTTGAAGTTTGAAAGTTAGCATAGACAGCAAACAAATAGCATTTAACAGAAAATGCAGGCACTGCTTTTTTGTTTTTCATGATCAAGTATCAATCCACCATAATGTATTAGCGTTGGCTGTAATGTCACTTTAAGTGACAATAATTACTCGGATTTTAAAGTTCTGGTCCAAACCATACATTTGAAAGACGCGAAACATGAAATCATCTTTGGTGTTTACTCAAGTGCCCTTGAACAGTCCATGGATAGCAAATACCTTGATTTCTTACTTTCATTTAGGTAGTTATTTCATCATGAGTCAATATTAAGATCACAGCTACGTTTCTGTCCTAAATACATCCTGCTTGATCTTCAGTTGTTAACTGCTTGATAATGTATCCAAGCCTTGGAGCTAGTAATCATAATTACCGTTGATCACATTAATCGGTTTCCAGTTCTTTAGTTTGTGTCTTTCCAAATTCTCTCTTTACAACCCCCCCCCCCCCCCCACAGTAATTATACATTATCTTTTGGGAAAAAGATTGTTCACCAACATAAAAAGCTTTTGTAAACAATTGCTATATATTTATTTATTTATTGCAAATTTCATTGCGAAAATGTTTTATTAAACACTTTATGGGCCTTTAAGGGATGGAGCCGTTTCTTATCATTTTAAGGCTTTATTCTTTCTTTTGCAAGAGGCAGCAGCATTATCATCTAAAGAAGGAAAATATTCGTTTTTGTCATGCACTTGTTTATTGCCATCCAAGACGCCTTTTCCTGCACGGTTGTGACAGCAGATTTCCGTAAAGAATAATGGGTATACTTCAAACACTTCTGTCTGGTCTGTTGCGATCTCTCTTACATCTTTACATCCTATTGTTTTCTTACCTCTGACTTTTTTTGTAAATTGCGAAATACTTGGTGTTTCATTCATAATCCTCAGCCCACTTAATCATGATTCTTATCTGTCTACCACTATTTTTCCCCAGCTGTGTTAATTCTTATCATTTTAGACTTAGACATTGTGCACTCTTGGACCAGAGGGATCGTTAACTACTCTAGTTCCTTTTTTTTTCAGAAGCTCAGGTGAAGACAGCGATCGTTAATAATTTTTTTTCAAGGTAAGCAGTTTTCATACTCGGCACAAAAACTAGAATTTGAACATTCTAATAATCCAATCTACATACATTTGAAAACACACCAAATACATTGGAAGACACACCAATATAAGTACCTATTATACGGACCTTTTTCTGAACAGATACATCTTTCAGAAAAGCCATTACTGAATATTTATTTATTGTAAAACTGTTGATGTTGTTGTTGTTATTGTTGTTGTTATTATTGTCGTCGTTGTTACTTTTCCTTTCTTTAGTTTACTTTAAGAACACTATATTGTTTGATATTTTCCTCGTAGCATTAATCGTTCATTCCATCTATGTAAAATATATTCTTCAAATGAAACTGCTGAACATTGTGATTAGATCAGTGAAACACATATTGCCCATTTAAATGTTGACCACTTGTATGACATCATTCCTGATGTATGCCTGCTACCGTATGAACCCCACATATTGGTTTGTTTGGATTTACTGAAACGCGTGCTTGTAATCCCAATTACAACATTATTCGTCGTAATGCTATACAACACGGTGAAACTGGCATCGATGTATACATTCAAAGCCGAGTATTCCAAATCATTAAAAAAAAAAAACTGATCTAGAGACCACATGGGTTCAGTGTATCTGGTCTGAGATAAAATATCCGAAGTCTTCTCCTCTATTAATTGGATTTGTATACAGAAATCCTGCTTCATCATAGGACTGGGTTGATGGCTTTGCACATATGATGGATAAAATCAGTGAAACCAGTCGCAAGATTCTGTTATGACGTGACTTTACCTATGATCTGTTGATACCCCAAACAGCCTGGCAATCATTTGTGGGCCTGCACCAACTTGTCTGCACTGCCACCGGTCACCCATTCCTCGTCCATATTGCTTGACCACATTTACACAAATAACAAAATTTTAGTTGCTAATATGAATATCCTTAGCTTGAAAAGTTCAGGTGATTCATGCTCCCATAATATCATGCACGTGGCTATGCAAACACCGAAATATTACACCAAGGACAACACCACCATTTACTATAGGTCTTTAAAACTCTTTAAAACAAAATTTGCCACGATTTAAGTATGTTTTTAATTTTTCAGATCCTACTGAAGCATTGGACGCCTTCTATGAAGTATTCTTTTTATCTCTGGTATAGGAACAGGCACCACTACGGCGAAAGAGAGTCATACCTTCGGTTCTTCCTAGTTGGCTCACTCCAGAAATAACTGAAGCCACGAAAATCTGTGTCAACATAAATATGAAAGTAAGCAGTTATACAAGGAATTTGTCGACTTACTATCGAAAGAAATTAGAGTAAAAATCAGTTTCAAAAAGAAAACAAGAAAACTAAATGCAAAAAGCAAAGAAACGGGGTTACCAGTCTTATCAGACATTTTAACAAACAATATTTTAACAACATGTTAATGGCTAATAAAGACAAAGCTTCGCTGTGGCACGCAAGAAATGAGATTGCACACAGATAACAGAACAAATCGGGTTCAAGTTCTGCGGCCCTCATGCTGTGCTATCATGGTTGCTTCAGTTGTGATTTCCCCTTCCGTCTGTGCCCTTGGTGAGTGGTGCCAAGGTCACCGGTATCTGCAGATTTGTGGGGACTGTCGCTAGACTGACGAAGCAATTATTGTATCAGTATGGCGTTTAGTGTGTCTCACTCTGAGTATTTTGGATCTCGTCTGGTGGGTTACCTCATGTCGACTTGACATTAACTGCTCCCTGCGGATTGCCGGTGAATCATCCTTATCCTCATCGATCAGCAATGAAGAGAGAGAGAGAGAGAGAGAGAGAGAGAGAGAGAGAGAGAGAGAGAGAGAGAGAGAGAGAGAGAGAGAGAGAGAGAGAGAGAGAAAGAACCACCTTTTTCACGAATTGTCCGGCACGTGCACTCTGCTTGTCCATGTTCATTACAAAAGCGCGTCCTATAATATCCATCGCCAGCACCATGCACACGAGCTGGATGGTCTTAGCTCTCACAGGGCTGGCAGAAGGGCAGCGGGGAACCTTGTGCCATCTGCCGGCCACCTTGCCTCTAGAGGGCGCGTCGCCACCAGCAACAGTTGCCTCCCACGCCCCTCCTTCTGTACTGACATGAGGGCAGGCCCGGGACTGCAAGGGAACAGACAACAGGTCTGCAAAACAAGTGGCCCAGCTATATGTTGCTATTCACTAACACGTTTGGGAAGAACGAGGCTGGCAACGG
This sequence comes from Conus ventricosus, assembly GCA_018398815.1. Classification (NCBI taxonomy): domain Eukaryota; kingdom Metazoa; phylum Mollusca; class Gastropoda; order Neogastropoda; family Conidae; genus Conus; species Conus ventricosus. Next base: position 68,471,633 of record CM031598.1, read on the forward strand.
AAATCCTTCAATTCCTTAAACTTCTAATACATTTTGGTGATTTCTAATTTTCAAAAAGAAAAGCCAAAACACGAAGCAAAGCGGGGGAATTCAGAATGTCAAGGGCCCCATACTGACTAAGTCATTCACACAACCTGTAGATCCTGCTGGCTAAGGACAGACGCTGAAGGAGAGCGACTGGCACCACTGGAGCCCATACCAACGCCATGTACCACCAAACCTTTTTGTTTTTCAAATCGAGGTGTGTGCCCATGAACACTTTTGCATTAAGTCCCACGTGCACGCATCGCGACTGGTTTATGTTTTGAAAGAAATGGACAACGAAAAGCTACATGGGCCAAGACATATTGCCCAAAATAAATTACTTCTTTTTCCAGTGCCTAACAAATGTGAAGCAGAGTATACGTATGAAACGCCCGAAGTTGAAAATGTGATATTCCGACTGTTCTCTTCAACCACGCAGGTGAAAGGACTCACCTGCTTTACCTTTAGTTGCTGACACATTTACCTCATGAATGGAGAGTTTTTGTTGTCTCCGCCAAGGGAGCTGTTTTAACCCTTGTCTTCTTTAATTTAAAAAAAAGAAAAAAAAGTAATTACAATGACTCCACCTAAAAAAAACGTGGACAAACCAATCACAAGACAAAACACGACGCATTTCGACCTCTTAGATCTTCTTCAGGCAAGATAAACAACATTCAGGACAACGAAAATGAAGAACGAGCAATCATTTCTCTTTGTTGAATTCGACACAAGATGGGCGTTGAATGATTTTCAGCCATTTTAACAATGCTGGGAAAACAGATGGCTAAATGAAGAAGCCAGCGCATGTTTGTGCGGGTCTGTCATACAGATTCGCATCAAATGGTCGTCCCTGAAATCCGTTCGACCTTGACCGAAGTCTGTGCTTTCCCGCTTTTAAACAACAGTGTTGTGTGTGTGTGTGTGTGTGTGTGTGTTGCGATCTGATGACGCGCATTTTTATTCCACTTAATGACATGTAGCCTGGTACGTGCGGAACTGCAGGAAAAAGTCAATATTTGTCTTATTTCTATGCACGGGTGGAACAAATGAATTCGTATCGTCGTCTTCATGAATCTGATAAATGGAGAGATAAATACATATCTACAAAGAATCTGAATTGTCAATTCATATCGAAACTCCTTTTTTTCAGGGCTGTTACATGACATTTGTTCAAAGTTTTAAACAGGGTTATACAATTCCATGTACCAGACTTAAAGTGATACATTTCTTCTTTTTTTTTTTGCAAAGCGGAAAGTATCATTGTTTAAGCTTGTGAAATCTACCCTTCACTGACACTGTCATGTTATTGTGCTCTTGCGGAAATGATATAAAGGTGTATCTTAATCATAACGACATGATCAACAGTAGGTGTGTCTTAATCATTACGACATGATCAACAGTAGGTGTGTCTTAATCATTACAATGATCAACAGTAGGGATTCTTCCAGCGGCCTGTTCTTAAAATGCCCTTTAGAAACATCTCTCTCTCTCTCTTCTCTCTCTCTCTCTCTCTCTCTCTCTCTCTCTCTCTCTCTCTCTCTCCACCTCATCCTCACACACACACACACACACACACACACACACACACAACACACACACACACACACACACACACACATACAAACAAGATAATGTGGGTGAAAAGAACTGCAAGCTAACAATTCCACTGTCATTACATTAATGTGTTCGCAAAGATTTTTTTTTGTAGGGGAGGGGGTGGGGGTGGGGTAGGAGTGTTTAAAAAAAAAAAAAACGGGAACGAAAAACTAGGGCATTGCATCATAAATATAAAAAAATTTCACTGGCGGCAAATGCGAACCACCGCAGCCCATCTGAAAACAGGACCGTTCATATCGCCTGCTCAGAGGCCTTTCGTCCACTGATTCGGACTTGTCAGTGAGACACGGCTGATTGTATCTGAGCACCACAGGCACCAATGGAGATATCACCTTCACCTATCCCTTGACATCGTCTGTTGTCGTTGGGGCACCCCTGATGACCTGGCCACCACTCTCCTTCATCCGTCCCTGTCCTCACCTCTCGCTGACATTCTGCTAGGCTCATTCCTGTCCACTTTCGGATACTGTCCTCCCACCTCTTCCTTTGTCTTCCTCTATTGCAGCTTCCTCTGACTGTTCCTTGCAGGACTGTCTTTGCAAGGCCTGCTGAACGGGACATATGTCCATACCACTTCATTTTGCGCTTCTTGACGACTGTGAGTAGGTCTTCATGGAGTCCAACGGTTTGTTGAATTATTCTACGGACTGCTTCATTTGTCACGTGGTCTGTGTAATGGATGCCCAAGATCTCTCTGTAGCATCTCATTTCAGTTGCCAGAACTCTTCTTTGTAGCTCTGCTGTGAGTGTCCAAGTTTCACATGCATACAGAAAAACTGAGAGGGCAAGGGAGCGCATTAGGTGGATCTTGGAGCGAAGACTGAGGCTTTTGTCTCTCCATATAGTTTTTAGTTTTGCCACTACAGCTGTTGTTTGTGCAATCCCTGCCACAATCTCAGGCTTTGAGCCTTCATCAGATATGATGGATCCTAGGTATTTGAAGGCCTTAATGGTTTCCAAGGTTGTTCCGTTGACTTTGATCTCTGCCTTAATGCCTTTGGTACTGTTGGTCATGAGCTTGGTCTTTTCGGCGCTGATCTCCATGCCGTACGCGGAAGCTGCTTTGTCAAGATGTTCCACCAAGCTCATCAACTCGTCTTCATTTCCTGCAAGGCCGTCGATGTCATCTGCAAATCGCAAATTTTGCGATTTGCAGATGATACTGCGAATGGAGATATATCACAGTCCATACTTTTTTCTAACCACTAAGGGTTCAGAAACAGAATCCAGCAGCACCTCAAAGCAGCCAGTGACGGATAGAAAAATCAAACGAGAAGAAAACGTTACACACACACACACACACACACACACACACACACACCACACACACACACACACACACTGCTGCCTGAGTAATGCTTTCTGTCAAATATTAAACAATAGGATAACAAATTACATAGAAAGCAGAGATTTATTTATCAAAGAACAGGCAGGATTTCGAAAATCCTTCAGAACAACAGACCAGATATTCATTTTAAAAAAGATCATTGACAGTGAAATAAGAAAAAAGAATGGCAGACTATACTGTTGTTTTGTAGACTTTAGAAAAGCATTTGACAGCATATGGCATGACGCTTTACTTCTGAAACTATACAATATAGGTATCAAAGGCTATTGTTATCGGGTTATAAAAGATATGTACACAAACGCGATGTTTTGTGGAAAATCAAATAATGGATTTACAAGATCAGTCCCGGTCAAACAAGGACTTCTTCAAGGCAGTTCGCTTAGCCCGACGCTGTTTAATATCTTTATAAATGATATCTCAAACTATATTGATAATAATGATTCTCCTGTCATAAACAAATTGAAAGAAACACGAATATCGCATTTATTATATGCTGATGACATAGTTATATTGTCAAACACAAAATCGGGATTACAAACAAAACTTAATCGACTTCATAATTATTGTACAGAATGGGGCATGGAACTAAATAAAAATAAAACAAAAGTTGTCATATTCACTAAAACTGACTCAAACTTTTCAACCGCATTTACATGTGGAAACGATTCTCTTGAGACAGAAAATGAATACAAGTATTTAGGAATAATTCTTCATAAAAGTGGAGAGCTACATAAAGCACAAGATCATCTAGCAAAACAAGGTAACAAAGCTGTACACTCCTTACTACGTAAAGTAAAGGGAGAACATGTCAATGTATCATCAATAGCAAAACTCTTTGATACTTTGATTTCACCAGTCATGCTTTATGGCGCAGAAGTTTGGTTTCCATTTACAGAAAAGATAGGACATGTTGAAAAGCAGACTACAATGTTCGACATTTATCACAAATACTTATCCAATAATCCGATCGAGAACGTACATGTAAAATTTTGCAGACATATATTAGGCGTACACAGAAAAGCAATGAAATTGCCAGTACTAGCTGAACTTGGAAGATTTCCCTTGTGTCAAGAAATAATGAGTCAAGTAGTCATGTTTTGGATCCATATAATGGAATCAAAGGAAGACTCATATCTAAGAGACGTGTACGAAGATCTTGACCCATCATCTCCATGGAAATCTGCTGTAAAGAAGATCTTAAGTAATATTGGAATGACACATGTATGGAATAACCAAAGTACACTTAACCCTAAAAAATTGCGTTATGCAATAGAGAGAAAGTTACAAAGTGATTATATACACTTTTGGGAACAAGAAAAAGAAAGAGCGCCAAGGTTAAAATTTTATAATGACATCAATAATAAATATAGGCTTGAACCATACCTCATTAAATGCACAAATAAGCATTACAGGAAAGAACTTTGTAAATTAAGAATTAGCGCACATGACCTCGCAATAGAAAGAGGTAGATATTCCCATATTAAGCGTGAAGACAGGAAATGTACAACTTGCAATATAATAGAAGACGAGGTACATTTTTTAGACTCTTGTAAACGTTACGATAAAATCAGGAATACGTTTAAAAAACGTATCATAAACAAAAAGGATATATACGACGCTACCTCATTGAAAATAAGTACTTTGATGTCTAATGATGACCTTCAGGTTGAAATTGCGAAGTATGTATATGACTGCTTTACATGATGACTTTTTATGTAAAAAGAACAAATCATTATGTCTTTGGACGATGAGTTGTTTAACCATCGCCATCTTGTGTCCATAAATCCTTTAATGGTGTTTAGTGACAATAAAAAAGTTTCAAGTTTCAAGTTTCAAGTTTCACACACCACACACACACACACACACACACACACACACACACACACACACACACACACACACACAGAAGCGTGTGAGTGATCTGAATTTTGACGCATACAGATGGGAATGACATTCAGCCGTCATACCGTCAGTGCACTGCGCATGTAGGTCACTTTTGACAGACTGGTGATCTCAAGGCCATCTGCATCCTTTATTAATGAAACTGGTTGCAGGCGGCTTTTGTGCCTTCAGACACGCCCTGGGTTCTTGCTGCGCTACCTGGTACCTGGTTTCCACAGGTGGGACTAGAGTCTAGGTGTGCCTTGCAGATATATTGAAGTTAACGTGGCAAATTTAGTCCTTTTTCTTGTTCTTGTTCTAGTTCCTCCATTTATTCTTGTTATATTCGTTTACCTTTATTTTTAAAGTTTCGTTTCATTCCTTTGCTTTCTCTCTCATCTTTCACCTCTCTCTTATTATTCTCTTTCATTTCTGCTACGTTTCAATTTTCATTCTCCTTTCCTTTCTTGTTGTTTGTTGGCCACCTTGCTGCTACCTCAGGATTACACGTGAAGGACAAAAAGAAAATTCAGACACATGTTCATATGCGTTTTTGAAAATGTAACAGCTGTGGCCTATTACACTCACTGAGTGTAAGGTGTTTCAATATTTACGTCTGAATTATACGCAATAATGCAAGCTTTAGAATTCATTTGTGATCTACCTTATTCCACTTACAACATCTTACTATGTGTTGATTCAAAATCAGTTTTACAAACGCTCAAGCAAAATAGCTGCAACAGTCGTAACGATATTGTCTTTGAAATTAAGTATTTAATTCATCGTGTTGCTATAAAAGGTATTGGTATTGACTTTTGCTGGGTGCCATCCCATTCTGGGCTCTTTTGGAATGAGGTTGCTGATAGAGCTGCTAAACGAGGAGCTTTCAATAACTCTGACACAGTTTCATTAATGCGAAACTGGCATTATCAAAAGATGAAATGTACTCCTTGTTGGAAAAATCCACGTGTACTAGTCCATCTGCTTCTAGATCTAAAGTCTTGACATATAGTAGACCTATAATTAGTTTACTGTACAAAATACGACTAAACTCGTGGAAAGCTAAGTACGCAAAAGTTAATTGTATTTGCAATCTTAAACTAACAATTCATCACTTACTATTAGAATGCCCAATTTTGCTTGCTAGATACCGATTGAATAATATGGAGTTTTTTCTGAAGTATGACAACATAAGGGACATTTTGAATGATGAAGAAATTGACATTATTTTGATTGCAAAAGTTATTCTATCCACACCTATTGGAAGATTACTCTGAAGTTTTATTTCACTTGTTCTTATTTTTGAAGGGGGAGGGGTAACTTTTGCATGGTGTCTAAAATCACTATCCTTGTGAACAGACATTAAACTAAATATTCATTCATTCATTACACTCACTGAAAAACCATACCTTAAACATACTCATATTCCCTTGCGGACTCATGCTTGGCCACAGCGGGACGCGCGTGATGGGGGTGCCGTCCCGGCTTGCCCGCGCCATCAGCCAATCCTCACTCGCGGGGAGACACTGAATGTTGTCGTACTTACAAGCCTGTAGCCTCCCCCCACCCCCACCCCCGCGCCCTTTCCTTTCTCTCTCTTACACAACATCCTCACAGTATTTCACATAAGATCTATTGCTTCTAATACTACCAACGCACGTGCGAAATGTGAACGCAACAGACTGACACCCGGCTACTTGGTCGTGAAACAACGAGCCGCGCTGAGCATATTTTTTCTCTGACTTTCAAAAGCACTCCGAGTAAATCATTCAAAATAAGAGGATCGTGTGGCGTCAGCAGATCTGTCCTGGTAACCATATCTTGTTCCTTGTTTTGAGTTCTTTGCTCACTTCACTGCTTCTTCGTTTTTCTTTGCCTCTGTGGCTGTTTCTTTGCTACAGTTGATTTGTATCCGGAATCAATAACATGTTTTTTGCTACAGTTGAATTGTACCCGGAATCAATAACATGTCGGTTCGGTGCCACGAAAATGCACTCATTCCTTAGTAGAGACCAAGCAATTCAACCATCATACATAAACACAGATGTGCGCGCGTGCACAGACACACACACTCTCTCTCTCTCTCTCTCTCTCCTCTCTCTCTCTCTCTCTCTCTCTCTCTCTCTCTCACACTCACCACACACACACACACACCACAACACACACGCACAAATTCACACACATACACACACGAAATCAGTTCGTAAAGATCTGAACGTATTTACGTCAGTGGCCTATGGCAGTAGTCCTAATGAAAATGTCTCTGAATTCATATTCCATGAACCACAAACACACACACACACACACACACACACACACACACACACACACACACACACACACACACAAATAGTTTTACTCTCATTGACAGCAAGTATCCATTGATCACTTTACTGTTGATCGAATGCTTTTTACATGACTTTTCTTAAAACTGACATCAAAACTGTGTCATATGTGTAAAGCAAAATGAGCAACTACAGATAAGGACTGAAATAAAAATGAAGGGAACTTGAATCGTATTCAAAGGTGTACAATCTGTTAAATACTGTTCAAGGATGAACACGAGCACACACATGCACTTACGCATGCACAGTCATAACACACACACACGCGCGCGCGCGCGCGCACACACACACACACACACACACACACACACACACACACACACACACACACACCACACACGAGACAGAAGATTGACGAGAGAGATAAGAGAGACTGAAAGAGAGAGAGAGAGAGAGAGAGAGAGAGAGAGAGATGTGAAATATGAGTTAGAGAGGCTAAAGACGTAAAGACAGTATTGACTTATATAACAACGTTGCCAAAATAGATGTACATCTACTGCAAGGCATGGCAACTTGTAACTACGTTCACATTTTGCAACCTCACACTGTGCCTACCCATAGTATGGTCACAGGGAAAAGAAAGAAGAAAACAGGAAGATAGGACAGAGGGTTATTCTTCTTGTTGAAGTCAACAAAAAAGAAAACAAACAAACACTAAACTATATCAAACAGTGAGAATAATTGCAATATTAACAAGAACATTAAATGCATTATGAGCAGGATCATTTGATCATGCCTTTGACATAGAAAATCGGCTCACGAAACAAAGTGGGATCTCACCAGGTGGTGTCGTCATCATTGTCACCACAAGATCAACACGAAATTTATTGTCTCAGCATTCAAGGGAAAAGTTCTACTAAGAGAGAGAGAGAGAGAGAGAGAGAGAGAGAGAGAGAGAGAGAGAGAGAGAGAGTACGATTTTAAAAAATTGATGTTGAAATGGATAAGCCAATAGCGTTTTTACACCATGCTCTCAAAGACAACAAAATAACAAACAATATCAAATGAGCGTATATATGATAAATAAGAAGGGAACGACAAACAAGGTAACAGCGACAAAACATGCATAAAATACTTAGCAATCAAGATTAGGTCACAATTCACGAATGATTCAAGAAAAGAAAAAAAATAGCACACACACACACACACACACCACACACACACACACACACACACACACACACACACACACACACGGGCGTGTTCGTACATAGCACTTACAAATGTTCACACATCAAGTCTACCACCACACACAAATAGCACCAAGACACTCACATCACATGTTTATAATCAAATTAACGGACATGAACATGCATAGTTAGAAAGGACCCCGTCAAGCTGAGGTTGTTATCTTACAATGTTATTCCGCATGTTTACACTTAATACTGTTCTATTAATGTATGTGATATGCCTTCCTGAATGATAAAAAGCTTGGTGTGCGTTTCACGTGTTGTCATATACATATTCCATTATTTTGTACCACAATGAATGAGAAAGATTAGTTCTTGGGAGAGGAATATGGATATTACGTTTATTACCAACGTCATTGATGGGATTTCTTGCTGTTGAGACAGGCAGGCTTTAAATTGTTCATGATTTTGTACGTAAAGACAGCTTTTGTTTAACAACAGTTAAGACTGAAAGGAAGAATATCAAACTGTTTGTAATCATTACGGTCACAAGAAGAGGATTTGAGAAGAATTAGCTTCAAAGAGCGTCTGTATAAGCTGTCGAGAAGTTGTTAGTTTTCTAGAGAGGCTACTGTAATTGATGGTGTCGAAAGCTATCGCAAAATCGACAAAATTGCATCAGTATATGAATTATTGCCTATGTTTAAATGACATTTCTGGATAAGATTCGTCAACATGGTATGACATGAATGATTTCTTCTTAACCCATTCTGATTTAGGTAAAATGAGTCATATTTTGTAAAATGTGATTGAAAAGTATGTTTGATATGTTTTTCGGGAGGTTTGGACAGTGCGATATAGATACGAGTCTATAGGTAGTGGGGTCAGATGGGTCACCAGACTTAAGAACGGACGAAACTTTAGTATTTTTGAAGGCCTGTGGATAATAATATTTCTAAATGCATAAATTATAACTTATGTATTCAGAGATAATGGGTCCATATATCGAAAGAATAAAATACGTTTAGAATACTCATGTATTTGGGAAAATGGAGTTGACCGATTATTTGTTTTTACTTGCAGAAACATTTCAGTCACTTTCAATCATTAGCCTCTGTGTTGCTTATCTTTTTTGTTCTCTCTGCTACTGTAGTAAAACTGTCTGCTCAGATACTAAACATGTAAATTGGTCTGAGAAGCAGATAGATAGTGTTTTCTTTCTCTATACAACTGAATTCTAGCCTTCCAGATAGATTTTGAATCTAGTTTTGATGAAATTAAATCCCTAAAATATGTCTTCCCTACAGCTTTTAAAAAAATCATTTTAGTAACTTTATTCCGCTGTTGCCAATTTTCTTTGGTCTTTCCCTCTTGTTTGCGACAGATTGTAGCAAATTGTCTTTCTCCTTTGTTAACAACCATGGTGGTTTCTCATTTATTTCAACACGTTTAGTCCGAAACAAGACATATTTATTAAAACTAGGAACAAAAATCTTGTACCATGCTGCAAGTGCATAATTAGGGTGATTGTACTGAAAAACATAAAACAAAAATCTGCCTGTTATCAACCGGCTAGAAATTCTTCTGTGTGAAAGTGTTTGTAGCTGCGAACGGATATAAACTTGTGAGCACACCCAGGGATCTTAACTCCATTCTTTGATCAAGTTATGCACACTGGAAAGTGATACCTGAGACCATATGATAGGTACAGGAGTTTCTACTACGTTGTTAGAATTAATTGCATAAATGGGATCAATTAACGTTTTTCACTGCAATGCTATCCTTGTAGGGGAATTTATTACCTGAGTTAAACTGCACATTTAACAAGTTTGTTTCCATTCATTGCGTGATTTTAGTTAATCGATGTTAAAATCTTCAAGCAAAACTAAATCTGCAAAATAACTTAATACATCTTCAAGCATAAGTTCAAAACGATCGAACCACTCGACTCTTTCTTTTGGGTTTTTGTATTTAAAAAAACAAACAAACAAACAAACAAAACAACCTACGATTGGGTTTTGTTACTTTCAAGTGAACCTCTAACCATATGCACTGAATTTTATATTTATCAGACAAATTTAGCTGTTTATAATTACAGGTTGGTGATACCATACCTGTTTCTAGTTTCGCTATAACAACTCGTCCAAGAACGTTGTATCCTGGAATTGATATTAGATAACAAAAGACATGAACACTTTTGTATTAGATGGGATGGAAGGTCTATCTGACAGTTTGTTCAATAAATGACATACATCATGATGGCCTATTTCGAACCCAGCAATACTCAGCCACTTCACTGCGTTACCGTTATTGTCCATGACAAAGTCAATACAATTAAGGATGATAAGAAAAGGGAATTAACACATGCAAAGCAAACATAACATTCATTACAAAATATATGCAAAGACTAAAGCGGGAAAAATACCCGAAACAAAGTAAGAACACAAATTCTGCCCACATGAGGTGAATACAAGACAGGTAAGAAAAGCAACTTAGTTATTCAGCTCCAGGGCTTTGCACAATCTTAGCACGCACAACAAAAAGCGTTTCACACCAGTATACTAAGTGTCTCCATCCAATGTTTTTGAGGAGGCCTGTCACATAGAACGAATATAAGTTTTAAATATGGTACAACTCACATCTAAGAAGAAAACAAGCACACCAAAATTCAACAGCATTCTGACAGATGCGAGACCTGGCAGTATCTATATAAACAAATTGTTCAAATGTTAATGCACGGAAACAAGCTCGTCCTCGTTCAAATGTTAATGCACGGTAAACCAAAGCTTCGTCCTCGTCAAATTACCTATCGTCATACACATCCAGCAGTATGTAAAGAAAAGGTTTATTATGGAGTCGTTAGTCGCAGAGCTGGTCACTGACGTCTAGGCTGGTACGCCAGCTGTGACGCCAAAAACATACATTGTTGGGACACTGGTTAACAGGATTTTTCAGTGGGGCTAGCTAGGAATATTATAGATGGCGCCCGGCATTGGATTTACAGCATTAAGAAGATCGACACCGGAAAATATTTTCGGGAAAGCTGTCTTCTTCGGAGATCAGGGAGAGGGTAAGGGTATGGATCTGGATATCTGGGATATGGGAAATAAGGAATCATGTGACCCGAGATGTGGAAGGGATAAGAGATATTTAGAAATGATGACGAGTTCAATGCGGGAGCCGACTTCTAGTTTCGCGTGACTGGTTGATTTGTGAGGAGAAAGAAACTTCACCCGTGCAATCATTCCCCAACTGACGTGTGGGTGAAGGCTGATGCGTCTGACCTTGTTGTGATTCTTGCGCCCTGTCAACTATAGTCTGGTTATCAATCTGGAAGGGCAACGGGGAAGGGGTGGGGGGGGGGGGGGGGGGGGGGGGGGGGAGTGGGATGCGGATTATAACGGGGAAACACAAAGGATCCTGGGAGTTATGGGGCTGGGAACCATCAGCTTCTGTGCCAGTCTGCAAAGTTCTTCTGTGTGTAAAAGATGCAGGTCCTTCCTAATTAGATTTATTCTCCTGCCTGTATGTTTTTAGACCTGTAATGTGTGTGTGTTGTGTGTGTGTGTGTGTGTGTGTGTGTGTGTGTGTGTGTGTGTGTGTGTGTGTGCGCGCGCGCGCGCGCGTACATACGTGCGTGTGTGTTGTATTGTGTTGTGTTGTGTGTGTGTGTGTGTGTGTGTGTGTGTGTGTGTGTGTGTGTGTGTGGGGTTTTGTGTGTGTGTGTGTGTACGTGCGTATGTGTGTGTGTGTGTGTGTACGTGCGTATGTGTGTGTGTGTGTGTGTGTGTGTGTGTGTGTGTGTGTGTGTGTGTGTGTGTGTGTGTGTGTGTGTATGTGTGTGTGTGTGTGTGTGTGTGTGTGTGTGTGTGTGTGTGTGTGTGTGTGTGTGTGTGAAGGAATGGAGTGGTTTCTACAGGATTAATGAGATGAAAACTTTTCGTGAAATTTCTTATCTGATCTGTTTTCAAATTTTCATTATTGTTGTTATACTATGTCTCAATTGTGAACGCAATGTGATTTGTTTTAGTATCGGATGTCTGGAGGCTTTGTGTTTTTTCAATGTGCATGACTTTTATCATTCCTATTTTTACCATTTGGTCTTTTTTTTAAACGTAAAGGGCTGTTGAGCATCTTTATGGAATATGCGCTATAGAAATCGAAATAAACAAACATACAAAGACCCGCTGTATGAGAAGGGACATGGACTCCAATTCTTTTGGCCCATGGGAGAATGTTTATGATCAAACTAGCAGTCCCTGTCAACTGCTATAAGTACTTTCCTAATATAATACCTGACGAGGTGCACCACTTGCAAGTGCAGCGACAAAAGCACTGTGGTGGTCGATCATGTTCACGATCATAATGATACAGTTAGTATGTAAATTTCTGTTTGAGGTGCTATTGTATCATAGAATGGATTCCTTCCACGAGCAGGTACAACAGAACTGAAAACGAATCTGACACAAACCAGTTAGTTTATGCTATAACCCGAATTGCAACTGGCCCGGCTGGACAATCATTTATATCAATAAGCACGATTATACTGTTTTTGTTTCCGGTTATGGATTCCAGGTAACTACTAAATGAAGTCAGTAATAGTTAGACCATGAATATAGATTTTACGAAGAGGGTCATTATATGTCTGCAGTATTCTTGAAATTATATACCTAATGGCAGTCACCAACTAGAGAAGATGTTTCACTTGGTATTTTGATTTCACATATAGAATTTGTTTAGGGACTTTCCTATGAACCAATATATTATGAGGAGAATCATGGACTTAAGATGAATTATTAGTATTGAATGTACCTTTAGCTTTTGGTGTTGGGTTTCCTGAGTGTTATCATTTGGTTGTTCTTGGCTGAATGTAGACAATATGTCAAACTGATTTTGAACAGACTGATAATGCCGCCAGTCCATGCTGAACTGACGAGAAAAGCGTTTCAGTTATTGGGCTGTTGGACACACTACCATTCACTCAGGCATGCGAGGGGGGGCGGACCGGGAACTGGGCCACTACAAAACGTGTCGTTTTGATTTCCATCAGTAATATGGGTAGAAGTACTTACTGAAGACATTAACTTTTCCCTTGTCAGTCTTACTTCTGACTGAAGTGTGCCTAGATGGGTTTTTAAGTAATAGGTTTCTCTGATCAGATATGCTACCGTGGCATCAAGTTTGGAAGTAACGACTTTTACTCATCAACATAAGAGTTAAAGGACTTCGCCTTTTCATTAATATCTAGTTCTAAATCCTTCTTCAAAGAATTTTACAGTATTCTTGTTTTAGTACCAGGTTAGCATCATGATCAATCTGATTATTTAGCATGAACCCGACAGCGTTTTCAATATCACTATTTTTTCAGGCTACGCATTTTGCATGTAGTTTGTAGGACATACTGTTCGTCTGCGATAGTTTAGTAGGTTCAAATAATTTGGGTGTTAGTTTTACTCCAGTCTGTCGCGGTTTTTACAAACACTGACGCTGGAAACAGAGTTTTCGTTTTTATTCACCAGAGTTTGTTGTTCAAATCCATTCTTATCATTAGAAATTTCAAAGGAGTCTTCAGTCAGATTATCAACACCTGGTAAGGAGGTGTAACTGAGAAGTAATCAACAAGATCTAGCAAAACACTGCCGTCAGTCACATCTTCGATACTGGCTGAGATGAAGTTGGACAGGGAGAAGAAATTTTGTGCTAGACACACAAAGGGGTGGTTAAAAAGTATGGACCAACATCCAGTCAGAAAAGCTAACGGAAGAGACGTCAATACCCATTTAAGAGTGTATATGTCATCACTTGCATAGTAATCAGAAATAGCTTCTTTCATTTTGCACAGTCAGCACTCTGACACAGTAAAGTCCCTGCTCTTTGCTGACTGAAATAAAAAGTCAGGTTACACGTTTTGACACATCGCTGAACACACGCATGGCTGAACAAGACATGAAGATATTGATTTACTGATCCACAGAGGAAGGAAATGGGATTTTCGTTATAGTCATAATCTTTCTTTTCAGTGACAACTGATTCGTGGGTGATGCATGAGTAACAATAAAACAAGCAATTTCTCCAGGCAAGAAGTACATTTTCAGGACAGAAAATCTCTTCTCTCTCTCTCTCTCTCTCTCTCTCTCTCTCTCTCTCTCTGTGTGTGTGTGTGTGTGTGTGGAAATTAAGATGGGTTGTAATATGAATTTCAAAAAGATGTTCATGGTTTTGGCCAACTCGGACATGAAATTACACGAATAACAATCAGTGAAGCATGACACTTGATTCAATTTTGCAGTGTAACTAACAGTGTCGGACAACTCGGCTCACTTCAGTGACGGGGCTTCACGTGCAAAATGGAAAGTTCACTTCACGCTTCGTTACAGACGCGGTGAACATTGAGGACAAATTTTCTTCATTATTCCATTTGATTATATTAATGTTAATCGCTGTGCCTGTCCATACCTTGTCTCCGGAAGTATAACAGTCACATCACTGTAATTACACTACACAAGTGAAGTTATCTACAGAAAATGAAAGGCAATATCCTCTGACATAAGCAATCGAGGGGCTAGTGAGGACATCGAGCAGCTTTGGTCACATACGCTGTGTCACCGACAAAGCGTTCAAGCCCTGTCAGCAGCCTGGCCTACGGTACACACCCCGGGTGCCGATGGCGTTCCTGTAAACACCATAAGAATGAAAGAGAACTTCTCTTGGAAAGAATGACTTCCTTATTCCGATGATCTGGAGTATGTGAGGCACAGCAAGACTTCAAGGAGAATGTATCCATTTTCCATATCTACAAGAGGAAGAGAGACAAACATCTCGTGCGATTGTCATGGGATCTCCTCGCGGGAAGGCGTTCGCCAGAGTCTCAACAAAACCATCACCACATCTCTGCATTATTGTCTCTGAAGGTCAGCGTGGTTTTCGAGCAGGCAGAGACACAAGCGACATAATGTTTGCTATCCCTCCAGTAGGAAGAAATGTGCCAAGCGCAGATAAAGAACTCCATGAAGTGTTTGTTGATTTGATGAAGGCATCAGACAATGTGATCCGTTGACTCTTGGCAGAGCCTAAACAAGTTTAGGTATACAAAGAAGCTCATTGCACCGATTCATCCCTTCTGACATAGACATTAAGGTAAAAGTTAACAAATCCCAGTAGAGCATGAAGTGGACAAGCTGTGTCTCGGCCCCACCCTCTTTTCTATTTTGTTTGAAGCATGCTGATAGGTGCCTTAAGTGTTTGGCATGGGGTCTGTCTCCAGGTTTTTTTCCACACAGGTAAATTTTTCCACCTGCGGCATCTTTTGGCCAAAACGGGAGTGTTTGAGGTCGATCTGCGTGAGCTCATCTTTGCAGACTTTTGCAGCAGCTGCACACTCCCATGAGGACATCCGGTGCATGGCAGATTGCTTTGCATTAACCTGCAGACGTTTAGGTTCCACAATTAGTCTCAGCAAGACTGAAGCAACTGCCCATCCTTTGATGTCACAGCAAGCCAGTGTTCCACTCCCATCACCTTTAATTAGTGATAAAGATGCAGACCATGGACAAAATCTGCCATCTTGGCAGCGCTGTGAGCAGCAACAGATCTTTTGGAAACCTAGGTGGCACTACATATTCCATATTCCAAAGAGTATGCGATGCCTTCGGCAGGCTCATGAAGAAACTGGGAAAACGACGGCATTAGATTCTCCATTAAAATTGCTGTGCACAAAGCAGTGGTCCTAAGTGCTCTGCTGTATTGCTAACAGACTTGGACCACCTACGAACGTCTTATCCAACTGCTGGGATGAATCGACCTTTTCCTGTTCAAGATCGGCAACATAAAGTGGCAGCAGAAACAATTTTTCCCGTAGGATCTGGGAAAGTTCGGACTTCCCACCATCGACTGCATGCTCGTCGAGTCCCTTGCGATGGGTAGGACGTGTCATCCACTCAGAAGACAGCAGGATTCCTCAAACACTCGTGTAGCAGGGGCAGCGTTACCAAGGTAGACCTCTCGTAAGGTACAGGGACTCCCTGAACGCCAACCTTTTCATTTCACACAATGTTTTTCACGACTTAAACGAAACTAGCATCACAAATGAAATACTTTGAGATATCAATACCAGAAACGTTCTGGTTAGTTTCAACACACATAGATCTAAGTCTTTTTCTTTTCTTTAAACAGATCTTTTGTAATGTGCAGATCACTCATAGATACCAGCCAGCAGCAGTCCACCATGCCCCGATTCCAGACATTACCAGAGGCCTTGCAGCACTGGGCACAGGAGAAACCAGACTCTGCAGCCTTCATCTTCAGAGACAAGAACCAGCAGCGCAGTGTGCTGACCTGGGCCTCGCTCTACAGGCTGTCTGGTCGTTTTGCCGCTGTCCTGAGGGGCAAGGGAATAGCCCGTGGGGATCTGGTGATCAACACTCTGCCCAACAGTACAGAGAGGGTGGTGTGTGAGGCAGGCATCTGGTTGGCTGGAGCGGCCTCTGTCAATGGACAGTGTGTAATGACTGACGGGTCAGACTTGTTGAACACGATCAGCGTTTCTCGTGCTCCAGCCATCCTCGTGGATCCTGACGTCACTAACAGTCCTTGGAACGTGTTGAAGAATCACGCTGTCATGGATGATGGGGAGCATGTGACATCATCAGAGTTGCCCTGTTTAAAAACGGTGATCTTTGTGCGACGTGTGGAGAACGAAGGTATGGGAGATTTCATTGGTCAGCTGAAGACTCAGGAAGAATGGTTTCTGGCAGAGGATGTCAAGCCCGATGATGTCTTTACTGTTATGACCACCTCTGGTACCACAGGATTCTCCAAACTGGTAACTCAAATACAAAGACCTTTCATTGAATTTCTGCAAAGTGACAACGTATTTGTCAAGTTTGTATTTGAAAATAAAGTCCACATCAACACAGCGCCGATGGGGTGGTTGGTGGATGCATTATCTTCACTGTTGTACCCGGTGGTACCCGTGTTGTGTGTGACGCGAGAGCAGGGAATCCTGATGACATGGCTCAGTTTCTTTGGGCTGCCATTCAAGAGGAAAAATGCGACTCAAGTTTAATGACGCCTGCATACCTTCCAGCATTAGCTGACATCGTGAAGAGCGAAAACCAGAAGGATGATTCAAACATGACCACACGCACATGGAAGCTGGACACCATGGCGATCGGTGGTCTCCCAATTCAACAGTCAATGATAGAACAAGGACTGATGATGGCTCATAGAATGGTTGTTGCATATGGATCGACCGACACTGGCATTGTAAGCGGAATGGTGGTGACTGATAGTCAGAGTTTCACTGATCATGAAGCAGGTCAGCCCTTTACAGGTGTTGAAGTAAAGATCGTCAGCATGCAGGACGAGTCACAGCCATGTGCTGCTGGTCAGACAGGACACATCCTTGTCAAAAGCCCCAACATGATGAAAGGCTACCTCAATAACCCCAAAGCCACAGCTGATGCCTTCACTGCAGACGGTTTCTTTCGAACTGGAGACTTGGGAAGACTAGATGAACGAGGTCATGTGACTGTCGATGGAAGAGGAAGTGACGCAATCACGAGGGGTGTTTACATCTTCTACCCCTCATGGATTGAGAAACGCCTTCGAGATTGTCCCGGTGTGGCTGACGTTGTCGTTGTTGGGGTACCTGATCCCATCATGAATGAAGAGCTGTGTGCCTGTGTGGTGTTGGAGTCAGAGGATGTGATCATGGAACAAGTCCGTGAGTTTGCAGAGGGAGTGTTTGTGTCCAGGGATGATCCACTGTCAGCCTGTCCTCGGTACTACCTGAAGTTTGAGGCGTTTCCTGTGACCGAGTCTGGAAACCACAGCGGAAATTTGTCAAGACACAAGCTGTTCAGCACCTTGGACTGGATTCAGATCTCTAAGGGTGACTGATGGAACGCATCACATGAGGGGAAAGAGATCGGTGTGAAAAGAAAAGAAGAAGGAGGAGGAGGAAAGAGGAGTGGAAGAAGAGGAGGAGGACAATAAGAAAACAACAAAATTAAGCAGAAGGCACGTGCAGCCGTTTTAAGAGGTGCAACAATATAATTTGTTAGTTTTCCTATTTACAGAGCGATTTGTTCACGTTTTCATGTGTCTACTTTCTCTTTCATTCAGAAAATCAACATATGTTTTTTTCACAGATATTTCCTGCCTTGTGCTAATAGAAATCTGACAATACATAGTACTTATGATTTAGTATTTGCAATGTTTCGTAAATGTTCTTTACTGATCTTTTTAAAACGGATATTAGGCCACCTCTGAAAGTAACGACCTGACGCATTTTAAAAGAGATGTTCGATGAAAAGTAAAATTCCCTCCCATGTCAAACTTATTGCATAGCACCATCTTTTTACTATGTCTGTCTGTAGTACAAAGTATTCTTCACTGCACTGGCCAAACGCTACCACCTGACAGTGCTGTGTCTATAATGTTTAAAGATAAAACTATACTGGAATCAGAATTTCTCGCAGTGTGTTTTCGCCCTCAAGTCTAATGTCCTGTGCTTATTTGTGCAATGTCAGTTACAGCTTGTATGTAGATCCTCATTGGCTCAACTTTCAAAAGATGTCCAGTCAAAAGTATCTCGGTCCTATGTACAGTCCCAAGTATTATAACTTGGTCCTAAGCACAGTCCCAAGAATCGTATCTTGGTCCTAAGTATAGTCACAGGCATCATATCTTGGTCCTAAGTACAGTCCCAAGTATCATATCTCAGTCTTAAGTACAGTCCCAATTATCGTATCTTGGCATAAGTAATGTCACAAGTATCATATCTTGGTCCTAAGTACAGTCCCAAGTATCGTATTTTGGCATACGTACAGTCACAAGATCATATCTTGATCCTAAGTACAGTCAAAAGTATTATATCTTGGTCCTAGACACAGTCACAAGTATCATATCTTAGTCCTAAGTACAGTCCCAAGTATCATATCTTGGTCCCAAGTACAGTCCCACTTATCGTATCTTGGTCCTAAGTACAGTCCCAATTATCGTATCTTGGTCCTAAGTACAGTCCCACTTATCGTATCTTGTCCTAAGTACAGTCCCACTTATCGTATCTTGGTTCCAAGTACAGTCCCAATTATCGTATCTTGGTCCTAAGTACAGTCCCAAGTATCATATCTTGGTCCTAGGTACAGTCCCAAGTATCATATCTTGTCCTAAGTACAGTCCCAATTATCGTATCTTGGTCCTAAGTACAGTCCTAATTATCGTATCTGATCCTAAGTACAGTCCCAATTATCGTATCTTGATCCTATGTACAGTCCCAGTTATCGTATCTTGGTCCTAAGTACAGTCCCAGTTATCGTATCTTGGTCCTAAGTACAGTCCCAATTATCGTATCTTGATCCTAAGTACAGTCCCACTTATCGTATCTTGGTCCTAAGTACAGTCACAGTTATCGTATCTTGGTCCTAAGTACAGTCCCAATTATCGTATCTTGATCCTAAGTACAGTCCCACTTATCACATCTTGGTCCTAAGTACAGTCCCAGTTATCGTATCTTGATCCTAAGTACAGTCCCAGTTATCGTATCTTGGTCCTATGTACAGTCCCAGTTATCGTATCTTGGTCCTAAGTACAGTCCCAAGTATAATATCTTGGTCCTAAGTACAGTCCCAATTATCGTATCTTGGTCCTAAGTATAGTCACACTTATCGTATATTGGTCCCAAGTACAGTCCCAATTATCGTATCTTGGTCCTAAGTACAGTCCCAATTATCGTATCTTGGTCTAAGTACAGTCCCACTTATCGTATCTTGGTCCTAAGTACAGTCCCACTTATCGTATCTTGGGCCTAAGTACAGTCCCAATTATCATATCTTGATCCTAAGTACAGTCCCACTTATCGTATCTTGGTCCTAAGTACAGTCCCAATTATTGTGTCTTGATCCTAAGTACAGTCCCAATTATCGTATCTTGGTCCTAAGTACAGTCCTAATTATCGTATCTTGATCCTAAGTACAGTCCCAATTATCGTATCTTGATCCTAAGTACAGTCCCATTATCGTATCTTGGTCCTAAGTACAGCCCAATTATCGTATCTTGGTCCTAAGTACAGTCCCAAGTTATCATATCTTGGTCCTAAGTACAGTCCCAAAATCGTATCTTGGTCCTAAGTGCAGTCCCAATTATTGCATCTTGGTCCTAAGTACAGTCCCACTTATCGTATCTTGGTCCTACGTACAGTCCCAATTATCGTATCTTGGTCCTAAGTACAGTCCCATTATCGTATCTTGATCCTAAGTACAGTCCCATTATCGCATCTTGGTCCTAAGTACAGTCCCAGTTATCGTATCTTGATCCTAAGTACAGTCCCAGTTATCGTATCTTGGTCCTATGTACAGTCCCAGTTATCGTATCTTGGTCCTAAGTACAGTCCCAATTATATCTTGGTCCTAAGTACAGTCCCAATTATCGTATCTGGTCCTAAGTATAGTCACACTTATCGTATCTTGGTCCAAGTACAGTCCCAATTATCGTATCTTGGTCCTAAGTACAGTCCCAATTATCGTATCTTGGTCCTAAGTACAGTCCCACTTATCGTATCTTGGTCCTAAGTACAGTCCCACTTATCGTATCTTGGTCCTAAGTACAGTCCCAATTATCATATCTTGATCCTAAGTACAGTCCCACTTATCGTATCTTGGTCCTAAGTACAGTCCCATATTGTTCTTGATCCTAAGTACAGTCCCAATTATCGTATCTTGGTCCTAAGTACAGTCCTAATTATCGTATCTTGATCCTAAGTACAGTCCCAATTATCGTATCTTGATCCTAAGTACAGTCCCAGTATCGTATCTTGGTCCTAAGTACAGCCCCAATACGTATCTTGGTCCTAAGTACAGTCCAAGTTTCATATCTTGGTCCAAGTACAGTCCCAAAATCGTTCTTGGTCCTAAGTGCAGTCCCAATTTTTGTTCTTGTCTAATGTACAGTCCCATATCGATCTTGGCCTACGTACAGTCCCAATTGATCTTGGTCCTAATTAATTCCCGTCGACTGGTCCTAGTACAGTCCCATTATCGTATCTTGTCCTAGTAACCATATCGTACTTGGGTCCTAAGTACAGTCCCATTATCGTTATCTTGTCTAATACAGTCCAATATCGTATCTGATCCTAAGTAAATCCAATTACGCATCTTGTCCTAAGTAAGTCCCAGTTACGTATCGTGGTCTAATACCGTCCCAATATCGTATCTTGCCATGTTACAGTCCCAGTTATCGTATCTTTGTTCTAAGTACAGTCCAAGTTAATATCTTGGTCTACTACATCCCAATTATCGTATCTTGTCAAGTACATCCCACTATCGTAACTTGGTTCTAAGTACACCCAATTATCGTATCTTGGTCTAATACAGTCCATTATCAGTATCTGGTCTAGTACAGTCCCATTATCGTACTTGGCCCTAGTACAGTCCAATATCGATCTTGATCCACATACGCCCACTCTATCAATCTTGGTCCTACGAACAGTCCACAGAAATCGTATCTGTCACTAAGTACAGTCCCAGAAATCGTATCTTGTCACTAAGTATACTGTCTCATTATCTTCTTTCCCACATGTCCCAGCTTCGTGTCTGTTCCAATGCAGTCCACAATATGTTTCATGTATAAGCCCAGAGGGACGATGGAGACGACAACGCAACTTGACGGTATGTATTATTCACACGCGGCTCGTGACGACTATTCAGTTGCAACAACGGATACACATGGAGTAACTCTGCTCTAAGGTTGCTTTGATACAAAGAAGTATGTCCTAATTAAACAAAAGCTTTTTGTATTGCTCCAGTGACAGTAAACGTGAAATCTCGGACAAAAAAATTGTGTTGCACATTTGGACATAAGCAGCTTTGTTTAATTTCATCGTTCTTTGTGCATCATAAGTTGTGAATTGTGTGAAAGACAATTCTTAGCACTCTAAAACAGTATTTTGTCCAACACAAACCGCTTGTAGTCTGGCTAACGAACGATTCATCAGCTGATGAGTAGCTCCGGGTTTGCATTGGCGTGGGAAGGGCAAACACACCCATCCACACACGCGCGCACACCCACAATCGCGCTCGCACACGCAACCGCACACACACACACACACACACACACACACACACACACACACACCAAAACACACACACACCAAATACACACACACACACACACACACCACACACACACACACACACACACACACACACACAAGCACACATGCACGTACGCACGCACACATGCACGCACAACTGACACCAGCTCCCATCACCCAACGCTGCAATTGCACATGCTGAATCTATACTGTCAGGTCACAGACACAGATCCGCAGTACCGCCTGCACAAAGGAACAAGCTATACAAGTATTAGACATGTTACAGGCCATCACGCAAATATGCAGTTATGCAAACCCTGAGTACGCCGATTTCATTTTGCGCAGCAACAAAATTGTGATTAAGAACAGTTCATGGGCTGAGTTCGCTTGGTAATTATAACAAAATGCGAAGCATATAAACGTACTCCCAGTTTTCCAAACCGCTTATAAATCGGCCAAGTGCTTTGTGAGATAAGAAATAAAGGCAAAATAACGGTTTTAACGGTTATTTAACTGTTGTACACTTTTGAAACTGATACTTCAGTCCTCACTGGGCTAAAGCCTGTGTACATACCAAATTTCATCCAAATCGGACAATATGTCAAGAATAACGGTTTTAACGGTCAGATTTTGAAACACTACATGGAAGTGCCATTTGTGTATGATAACCTTTATCTATACAAAATTTCATTAAAACCCACCAATATATAAAAAAAAACAACGGCAAAATAACGGTTTAACGGTTATATAGCCGATATTCACTTTTGAAACCGGTATTTTAGTCCTCACTGGGCTAAAGCCTGTGTACATATCAAATGTCATCCAAATCGGACAATATGTCAAGAATAACGGTTATTAACGGTCAAATTTTGAAACACTATATAGAAGTGCCATTTGTTTGTGATAACCTTTCTATATACCAAATTTAATTAAAATCCACCTATATATAAGAAATAACGGCAGGATAACGGATTTAAACGGTTGTTTAATCCATTTTCAGCATTACATCACTTACATATGGACAGAGGCTCCGATTTGTCACGAGATGATCCAAACCGCTTATAAATTGGCCAAGTACTTTCTGAGATATTCCATAAAGAAGGAAAACCGTTATAGGCCGTTACAGCCGTTAGTAACGGCTATAGCGGTAAACTAAAACATCGGGCATCATCCGTGGCCCATAATGAATATACCTACAAATTTTCAGAAAGATCGGCCCAGTGGTTTTGTCTGGAGCGAGTGGAACACATTTTGACCACGGACACACAGACAGACACACATACAGACAGCATTTCTTCGTTCCCATTCTAAAGTACTCCCTGTTCTATAAGAACTGGGAGTACAAAAAGAGCGACAAGGTGAAAAGAAAACCTACCCGTCTGTGCAAAACGTGCAGTCTCCTTTCTTGCCGTCGTGTTGTGTAGCAAGACATGTAGGTGCGCGCAGTGGGTGACGTACATCGCACATTCCTGTGACGTTACCCGTTGCCGTTGCCGTACACGTTACAAACAACCGAAATCTGGAGCTGTATATTGCATTCCCACCCCTTATCCCCAGACCTCATCCCCTTCAGAGCCCCGCCCTTCTTCGCCTCCATCTTATTTCCCACCACGGCTTCCCTGTCCCCTTGCCGCATATCTACTCAGAAATAAGCTCCACCACCGACCAGTTTTAACCGGATGTAGATTGTACCCACAGCTGATTAAAGAAAAAGTTTAATTTCATACAAATCAAACGTGTTTGTTTTGTTTCTCTCCCTTTCTTTGTCTTTCAAATTCTGTCTGGCTGTCTATCTGTCTGTCTGTCTCTCTAGGAGTGGCTTCCCTTGCTTGGCTATCAGCAAGATGCATGTCATCAGAGTCTAAACATTTTCTTTTCTTTTTGAAAGCAACAGTTGACAATGCCTGTTCTAGTATTCCCAACGTCTTTTGGAATGTATGCTGAACACCCTGTTGCAAGAACTGTCGCTGTCGTCTTTCAAAATTGAAGGAAAAAGAGCACAGACTGTTGTCGTGTTGCGTTTGAAAGAGCCGCCAAGTCAGCCCCACGCCGCGCGTGCTGGTCAAGACAACACAGTCGTGTACCGCGGGAAATGTCCTTTGCAGATTTCCAGGGATAGAAGACAGGCTGAGGTGCACAGAGCAGTGACAAAACAGAAGGCAAATCCTTCCTCAGCTGCCTCTAGCTTGTTTCTCCCGAATCCTCCAGGCGTTTGTTTTATAGCATGGGAAAGGACACTGAATCGGGACGTATTCAACGACGACAGTCTTGCCTGTGTAAACAAAATGTGCACGTGAGACGAGTGCAATCCAACACTTCTGTCGATCACCTGCTGCTGCGAATAAAATAAACCCACTGTCTGTGTTAATGACTGACAATGAGTGGTCTCTTACAAACTGAGTCAGATAAATACACAAGCGCTAACGTTGAGATACTTGACAACACACCACAGTCGGGTAGGCTTACATTGAGGAAATACAACCACAGCCTCCCATTAAATCCACAGGAGACTGAGGCAGAAAGCAAAGACACAAACAATGGCAGCAGGGACATCTTTGAATCGGCTGACATCACAAAAATTAGTCTTGATCTTTACAAAGCAAAAACGAAGCGTTACCTGGGCCTGAATTTGGCCATTGCTTTTAACTTCTTGAATATTGAGTGCGACCCCTTGTTGCCAAATTTGCTCCAGGGGCCAACAGTCTGAGTCGCACTGTTATATGTTATTTTATTTTACTTTTTAACATGCACGCTGGTGACCTACTCGTTTTTGAGTGAACCAGTATTTTAGGAAGAAGAAGAAGAAAGAAACTCGTGGAGAGCGTGGCAGCAGAGAGTCCTCAGAAGAGAAGCCCCCTTCAGGCAAGTGTTTCGGCCCTTATCTCCTGACACTCTAGGGGGTTGGGCCACACCCGGTTCATGACTCCGGATGTCCCTCTGCTGCCCCTTTTTATTTTTCCCCATCTTGGGACGAGCCATGGCTGGGATTCGAACCCATGACCCTCTGGACATGCTTATTTTCTAAAATATTTTCGAAAATACATCAAAGCGAATGGACGGACAGCCTTCTTTGTAGTTTCAGATCCGAGGGAAAAGACAGATTTGACAGTAGTCCTGGTTATGATGGAAATCTTAAATTTAGCCGTTACCTAAGAAGCATGCATTTCCTTCTTATTTAAGCTTAGTCTGACCTCAGGGCTAGTTATAAAGGAAATCTGTAAAGTTTATTTTCATTTAAACGTCCGATCGCAGTTCTGGTTTTAAAAGGAATCTTGATATTGAGGTGATAAGAAGCTTTCAAATTTGTTTTTGGTTGTTAACTTGTTCTGATCACTGTGCGGAAGCCTTTTTTGAACCAATGACTGTATAGTTGTTCTACTGTGCTCAGGAGATTAACTACATATTGAACTGTATTACCTTGATCTGACTTCCATGTCATGACGACCCTGCATGTTGATATTAATTGCATCTAGTGATGTAGTTTGATTATCTTCCCTTAAATCTGACCTTCCCATATCGTCTCCATGTGATGGGCACAAAGCATTCGCATTCGCATTTGCATTCGCATTTGCATTCGCATTCTCTCTCTCTCTCTCTCTCTCTCTCTCTCTCTCTCTCTCTCTCTCTCTCTCTCTCTCTCTCTCTCTCTCAGACGCAAACACACATACACACACACATACACACACGCGCGCGCACACACACACACACACACACACACACACACACACACACACACACACACACACACACACCCCACTCGCCAGCACACACACAATATACACATACATATCCCCCTGATCCTTCAATGACACACGTACAATAAAACAATGTAAAAGAAATGTGCTTCTAAAAATGCTATTTAAAAAAAGTTTTTTTTGTGTGTGCATTAAATATTCACGTATCTTGTTTCGATTTTAAGATATTTTTGCAGGAAATGTCTTCAAGGCACAGGAGTTGTGTCCCATTTTATTCAGTTATTTTCTGTGATAGCACATTGTCTACAAGTTCTTCATTATCATTTGCATTTTTACGGTGGGAAAGAAAACTAACCCAGAGTTCATTTGAAATACTGTTTTGATTCAGTCAAGCATGGTCACTGGTCTACCTCCTTAAATCATCGCCAGTCAGTCAGGGCCATAAGAATAACACATTAATGGTCATATAAGTAGATAGCATCATGGATAGATATTGCTTATTTAGGAGTTCAGTCACACTACCTAGTTGCCTCAATGCAACTATAATGACTATTGCTGTAAATAGGCAGTGTGAAAGAGAGCAACAAGCCATCAGGTGCAACACAGCACAGAAACTGTTCTCGCATGTTGAACCATCTCGTAGCTTCTCTTAATTAGAAGACAATTTCCATTCTCCTCCGTTTGGACCTCTCAGCTGCCTTTGACACAACGGATCATGACCTTCTCCTGTGATGCCTTCGACACACCACTGCCATGACAAACGCAGCTCTCAGCCTGTTTCGTTCTAGTCCTTTAGATGAGAATATACTGTTGATGTGAACAGTAGCAGATTTTGAGTCACCTGTAAGCTCAACTCAGAGTCCGAAGGTAGGTCCTGTGCTGTTCATATTATTTGCACCCCCTCTATAACAGCTTATTAAAACACTTCTGGTCACTATGGAAGGCGAGCAAATTGTGATCTTACCATTTTGACACTGCTTCAATCCATGGCCATCCTCTGTGTGTGTGTGTGTGTGTGTGTGTGTGTGTGTGTGTGTGTGTGTGCGTGTGTGCGCGCGCGCGTGCGCACGCGCGGAGTGGCCCTCTCCGACATTACATGTAAGTGTAGGTCTATGTACATGTCTAGCTGACCTAATAATCTTTGATGCAAACGGTAAGCTACTCTGTGTTGATTTATGGTCTTGGACTTTGATTTCTGGGTGACCTGATTTTTCTATGCCCCCCCCTCCCTCCGTACCCACCCATTCTCCCGCCCTTTCCACTCTCTCCTTTCCCATCTTCTCCCTCACCTCCGCCTCCTCTCATGCGTAGCATCCGTGATCGTGTGGCCTGTAAACAATGCAGACAAGGGAGGTATTGTTACTGTCAACAGCCCTGGTAACAGGTCAGAATGAAGATCACACGCCCCAGTGTGACCCAGTTATCATGTCATTGACCCCTCGCCCCTTTCTTCCCCTCCACTCCTCCACTTTCCCCCACTTCCCCCCTTCCTCCCTCACCCCACTCCCGTCTTCTGGCCCCTCCCTCCCTGTGACGCACGACTGGGAAACAAATGACAAAAAACGACAGTCACGGCAGGTTATCTCCATACTTTTAATGGGCTTCTCCTTCCACACTAAAGAGCTATCATCTAACAGTAGTTTCGCTTCAGTTTGTGCTGAATTGCAACATCGACGCTGCTTTGCCACTGAAAGGGTTTAGTCTTCTTATCGACGCTGCTTTGCCACTGATTGGGTTCAGTCTTCTTATCGACGCTGCTTTGCCACTGAAAGGGTTTATTCTTCTATCAAGCGCTTCAAAAGGACTCAAAGAAACGGTACCTACTTCGTTGTTCCCTTGCTGCCTTTCTATGTATGTGTGCGCGGGCGAGTCTCACTTATCTCGGCCAAGGGGACCACACTAATCACCCACGTCCGTTGGCCTGATTTTTTTTGTTTTGTTTCCTTGTCTGTCAGCAAGATCATGCAAAAACTACCCGACCCATTTTAAGCAGACTTGATCAAAAGATGGAACATGGCCAATGGATGGACCCTTTACGTTTTGATGTGGGTCCGGAGCAAGCGGTGGATCGTAGGCAAGACGATTACAACTATGATTACGCAAAAACTACCGGACGGATTCCAACGAAACTTGGAAGAAAGATAGAATGTTAGGTCAAGGACAAACTCATCAAATTTTGGTGCACACCCGTGATTCGGATCGGGATTAAACCAGGATCTGTTCGCAAGATCATCACAAATTTTTTTTCATTGAATGAGAACATTGTAGTGTTTTCTGTCACGAACTGATAATTGTCTGTGAATAAAGATTTTAGTTTAATAGAATATCAAAACTTTGTCGTCGATGTAAATGTTCACTTTAAGTATTTTTCAGGTCCTGTTAAAAATCCGCACCGGAAGTAACTACTTCACTTGGTGCCAGCTATTTTTTCCCCCACGGCAGGAAATAGTTTTCACTCATTCCCTGACTCAAAGGGCAGACCCATGATGTACTCGATGCCAAGATGTCTGCATTCTCTTGGATGTCCCTGAAATCGTTTTGTTTGGCTCTTTGAGTGTCTCATCTTTCGAGCCCTCTTGGAGGCGTTGCACTCGGTTCATTTCTACTGCACCACGCCCAGGACCCTCCGATCTCAGCCTTAGCAGCGTGAGTCCATAGACAGCATTCACATTGGGTGTCTCGCTTTGTTTACCTGTAAACAACATTTCACTTCGATGATTGACAATAAAAACAACGGTTCCAGTATAAATACTCTCTTTCCTCCTCCTCCTTCTTCTCTCTCTCTCTTTTTGTGCGTACGCATACGTGTGTACGTGTGCCTGCATGCATGCATACGCGCATGCATGCATACGCGCAAGCGCGCATGTGTGTGTGTGTGCGCGCGAGTGCGTGCGTGCATCCGTGCGTGCGTGCGTGCGTGCGTCTGCATGCACGCGCGCGCGCCTGTGTGTGTGTGTGTGTGTGTGTGTGTGTGTGTGTGTGTGTGTGTGTGTGTGTGTGTGTGTGAATCAAACAAAAGAGGTTTGACTTAGGATTAACTTGCAATTTCTGTGGTCAACCCGTTCACGCATATTGCCTTGTCAAAAAACACGTTCTTATACTTACTGATTGAAAATAATGTATCTGAACTGCATGAGTTCAAATATATTTACGCAAAACACGCCTAACGATGTCATACAACGCAGTGCGGATCTATTTTGCGTTGATAAACTCTAAGTCCTAGCTTTGTGACAGATGCTTTAGAATTGCCACCGATGCTTTGCTGACTGACTGTCTGTCTGCTTGATTGGAGCGGGAAGGAAAGCGAGCATTGTTCCACTTGAAAGGTTGTGCTGAACGGTTCTCCTGCGTTGCTTAACACCGGCACTACCGGAAATAACACCCGAATTTCCTTCTCCGTCTTCACATACTGATGAGTATCTCCGGTTTGACAGCCATTGTCTGACAGAAGTCTTCACATACTGATGAGTATCTCCGGTTTGACAGCCATTGTCTGACAGAAGTCTTCACATACTGATGAGTATCTCCGGTTTGACAGCCATTGTCTGACAGAAGTCTTCACATACTGATGAGTATCTCCGGTTTGACAGCCATTGTCTGACAGAAGTCTTCACATACTGATGGGTATCTCCGGTTCGACAGCCATTGTCTGACAGAAGCAGTAGGAGTCACCTGGATGTCAATCCACAGACTTCACACCATCTGCCCGCTGAAGGAGGCATGAGGACGGAATGGAACCATCTAAAGAAATTGTGTGGTGTGTTTGGATACCAGAAACAGGGATGGGATACCTCAGGGGCAAAGAACACCCTTCCACCAACCGCCAGACCCATACAAAGGACATATTCCAGAGTCCAAAGTCACCGAGGTTGTCAGCAGGAAGATCAAGAAGGAAGCTTTGGGTGACTTTTCGTATTATGGCCCACCAACACTATCAGAATTCAGCCAATCTCTCTCAAGGGCAATACTGATCTGACTTCACTTAGTCCCTCTTCCTTCCCACGGGAACAGAGGACCTTCACTGCAGGTCTCCAGCCCGATCAATCTCGGGCCGTCCGTTCTGCCTTCCCCAGGATATTCTGGCTGTTTCACTTCATTTTCCCGGGTCTTTCGACATGTCGTTACTCGCCATCTTCTTTTTAGTTCCCCCCCCCCACCCCCAGAGATTCCAGTCCAGCGCATGTTTTTCCATGTTGTTTGGACCTCTGCGTAGGGTGTAAGAACAAGGTTGACCCATTGGACAAATCCAGAATTGTATACAAGATCCAATGCCAGAAACACTGAGGGGGCAAAACAAGCAGAAGCCTAAAAACTCCTTTCAAACACCACAGACGACGATTCTTTCCAGCTGGTGCCCTCCTGTTGAACCAAGGTCATCAAATAGGGAGGGACAGCAATCCAAGTCCTGGACACTGAACGCCGCTGGTGTGAGCGAGGCGATTCACATCACTTCCTAAGTCACCTGGTCGTCAGTTTGCTCACTATCGTGTGCACTGAACATACTCTGTACTTTTTTGACACCTTAAAAGAAACATAGAAAAAGGCGAGTAATGTTGCACTTAGGTGATGCACTCACCTGTGGAGGAGGAGATCGAAACTGAAGAAAAAGTTGATGTGACAAGTGTGCCGTACAGTGAAGTATAGCACAGTGTTATAAAATGCAGCTTAAGACAATACAATGCGTTCAGTGCACTGCAGAGCTATGGACCAGAGAGAGAGAGAGAGAGAGAGAGAGAGAGAGAGAGAGAGAAGAGAGAGAGAGAGAGAGAGAGAAGAGAAAGAGAGGACAGAGAGAGAGAGAGAGAGACAGACAGAAGACAGAGACAGAGAGAGGGAGAGACAGACAGACAGACAGACAGATAGAAAGAGAGAGAGAGAGAGAGAGAGAGAGAGAGAGAGAGAGAGAGAGAGAGAGAGAGAGAGAGACAGACAGACAGACAGACAGAAAGACAGAGAAGAGGGAGAGAGACAGACAGACAGATCAGAAGAGAGAGAGAGAGAGAGAGAGAGAGAGAGAGAGAGAGAGAGAGAGAGAGAGAGAGAGATTCATAACAGACCATGATCCCATACGCATATCAAAAAGAGCAAGAAAGCATTAAAGAAACTTCTTACGAAGGGCCGCTAACTAACAGAGAAAGGAAATAAAACAAATTCAACTGATGTACAGATCTGAATGACGAAGGATGTCGTTAGTAGTTAGGTTCTATAGAGCTTTCATGAACACATCGGAGTGCTGGACAACACAAAACAAAACGTACTTCGTTTTCTTCTGCCTCTTCACACAATGAACAAATCAAAACATTTCTGTCAACAGCTCTGTACCCCAAGCTATGTACTGTCAGTTTGATATTCCAACGCAAAACAAAATGCACTTCGTTTTCTTCTGCCTCTTCACACAATGAACAAATCGGAACACTTCTGTCAAAAACTCTGTACCTCAAGCTATGTACCATCAGTGTAGTATTCCAAGTCTAAATCTTGTAACATATTTCAAATGTGGAAACAAATCCAGTGATAAATAAGGCTTTATAAGAGGTCCATCACAGAGGAGAGAGAGAGAGAGAGAGAGAGAGAGAGAGAAGAAGAGAGAGAG
>CM031598.1:68508357-68553357 GCA_018398815.1 Conus ventricosus
GGAGTCAGGGGTCTTGGCACTCAGGACCCCCCTCCCATTCCTCTTTCCCCTCCCCCTGCCTCTTTGCTCCTCATACCTGACAGTTACCTCGTCACAGACACTGACGCACATCTGCTTCAAGTTAATAGTCTGTTTCCATTTAAAACATTCGACAGATGTTGGGGAAACCTACTTCAGGTCATGAAGTCCGCCAAACAGAGTGTGTCGATCGCCTAGCTAAGGTGCGAGTTTGCAAACTAAGAATTGGAAAAAAAAGATAACACCACACCCTTGTCGAGGGAAGCAACACTATCTGTTGTATGTTGTTATCTTTGTATTGGAAGAGTGGCTTCCCTTGGTTTCTCTTGGTACGTGGCTTGAATACTGAACGCTCGACAACGAAGCATCTTCGCGATCTCTTGTGTTGTGAAAAGGATTTTACAGAATGTAATCTGTTTCCAAAAACCCCATTGGTCATATCCAGAGTTGGTGTCAGAAGTTTCAGGAGTATTTTAGAGATGACAAGATACGATCCACCTCCAAAATGTTCTTTCACAGCAACTGAATGGCCAGACTGGCTGGAAGACTTTCAGTGGCCCAGTATAGCTAGCCTACGAAACTTCATATGGAAGATAGAGATGTTCAACGAGATTCTTTGTTATACGCCATGAGGTTAAGAGAAGCTGGAAAGATTTTCAAAAGCTTGAAATTTAGTTCTGAAGCTACTCTACCTGAATCTGATACAGACTTTGTATTGTCAAGAAATTTTCAGATTATTTGTGCCTAAAAGAAACATAATCCATGACAGAAGTATGTTTAACAGCAGCAGACAATCTTTTCGGAGAGTGTCGAGGAATTTACCAGAGCACTACAGTCATTAGTGATAAACTGTCATTACAAAGACCCAAAAGATCAAGTGAGAGACAGACTTGTGATTGGTCTGCATGATCAGCATATCAAGGAAAAGCTTCAGTTGATACCAGATCTAACCCTAGAACGTGCAGTAGAATTAATAATAAGACAGTAAGAGATGGCCAAGCAACACATGAAGGAGCAAGCATCTAGTGGTGAAGTTGACTTGAATGAAATGTACAATTTTCGTCTGGGCCGTGATCGAGATCGTGACCACAGAGGCAGAACGTTACAGCGTAGAAGGAGCTCCAGGAATCGAGATTTCCCAACAACAGGGAAAGACAAGAACACACGCACTCGATGCGGATACGTGCACACTGACAAACCATGTCCAGCCAAGAGACAAAAGTGCAGAATGTGTCAGCAGAAAAACCATTTCAGCAGATGCTGCAATACGAAGAAGAAGCCAAGTTCACTTCAATTATTGGAAACAGACACATACTGACTTAACTCGACAAGTATTGGAAACACGGAAGCTTTGACTGTTGACTTGGATGTGTGTGGCTGTAACCATATGACAGTTTTCAAGATTGACACTGGAACTGATGTCACTGTCAGGAAAGAAACTGATTATGAAATACTACCATATCGACCTACACTTAATCCATCAACTATTGCATACTTCAAATCATCAGGAGGAAGAGTGAAGACGTTAGGCGGGTTCACTGTAGAAGTCACGCATAACGGCGAGAGAGTTCACCTTCCAGATCCTAGTGGTGCGCCAGTCAGCAGGCAGTAATTTGCTCAGCAGAGCAGTATGCGAGTCAATGGGACTAATCAAGAGACTGAATGAAGTTGAGGATGAAGATGTGTATGGCAGTACAGGGCTACTGAAAACATCACCTGTCAAGCTTGTGGTTGGAGATGGTGCTAAACCTTACTGTGTTACCACCGCTCGACGCATCCCCTTCCCTATTCACGATAAAGTGAAATAGGAACTTGACAAGATGGAGAAGAATGGCATCACAGAGAAAGTGACAATTCCAACTGACTGGTGTGCCACAGTTGTTCCAGTCAAAATGAAGAATGGCAACATTAGAATTTGCATCGACTTTAAGAAGCTGAATTAGATTGCGAAAAGACCGCATCTCATGGTACCCAACCTTGACGACGTTGCACCTAAATTAGCAGGTTCCAAAATATTGACAACACTGGATGTTTCTGGATGATAATACTAGGTACCCCTGGATGAAGGAAGCAAGTTGTTGACGACGTTCATTACACCCTTTGATCGATTTTGCATGCGTAGACTGGAATGGGTTTCAATGTTAGAACTGATGAGTGTCAGAGGAAGATGGAAGAAACGCTAGGTCATCTGAAAGAATGTGAAATCACCATAGATACTCTGGGTCATGGACCTACTATGGGAGAGCATGAATAACGACTTCCTCGTGTCATAAATGCTATCAGAGACTCGGGTTTGAAGCTGAATCGTGATAAATGTCACATCAGACAGGAAAAAGTCACATTTTGTGGACATGTCATCAATGAACATGGCATCATGGCAATAACCAAACTGAGCGCTCCCAAGAATGTCACTGAACTCCGGCGAGTGCTGGGTATGATATGAGACATTTCACGCAGGGACTGTCTACCACCTCAAGCCAATGACAGGTCTGCTACAGAAGAATGCATAGTGGTACTGAGGACCGCATCAGGAAGAAGTTTTCATGGCAGTAAAGGAGAAGCTTGCTATACTCCCTTTGCTTTCCTTCTACAGAATGGATCGGCGGACTACCGTAAGTGCTGACGCCAGCAGTTTGGGGTCAGGGGCAGTTCTGCTACAGACAGATGAAATGGACCAGCAACACCCTATCGCCTTTGCATCACGTACTCTGATCTGACAGCAGCGGAGCAGCGATATGGGCAAATCGAAAAAGAGTGTTTGGCCAGTGTCAAGCATGTGAACGATTTGAAAAATACCTTGTGGGTCTTAAATCGTGTCAACTATTGACTGACCGTAAACCCTTGTATCTCTTTTGCAAACAAAGGACCTTGACCAGTGTCCTCCACGATGTCAGCGTATGCTCATTGGCATGATGCGATTCAATGCTGACGTGCGACATTATAGCTGACACACTGTCACGCAACCCTCTTCAGCATGATGAAAAAGATGACATAGAGGCGGCAGAAGTAGAAACTTTCATTAACCGGGTAGAGTCATCAAGATATATCACCGACAGAAGACTACAAGCACTCTGTGAGGCAACGGCCAGAAACAGAAACTTACAGATTGTCACAATAACGAACATGATTACTTCTGCTACCACCTAGAATAGTGCACGATTGTAGGTACGGCAGCTTAAGGACAGTACTTTTCTGGGTCCAACTGGTACCACAACCACCACCAGCACTCCCATTATCACTACTATTACTACTACTACTTCTGCTGCTGCTGCTGCTGCTGCTGTTGCTGCTGCTTCTGTCGCAGTTATTACATACAACCACCACAACCATCTCCGCCACCAGAACCACTACACTACCTTACACACCTGGACTCTTCATCAAAATGTGATCAGAGACCATTTTCAGGTCTGTCTCTTACCGGGATGGATGACGAGTCGAGTGAGCCGTTCATCCAGAAATGGTCCGAGTTAAATGTCCAGAAGTCGGTGGGCTTTGCCTTACCCACCCCTGTAAGGACACCGTCTAATCTGAGTGCGCGGAGCGAAGTCCTGGCAGAGGCGCCAGAGTCCAGCACCAGCCTGGACCAGCTGTTGGAAGGAAAGGTCATCATCATCCCGTCGGCGACAGCATCAGGCCCTAGCATACCTGCACGGAGGCAGTCCTCCTCCATCAATGCAAGACCACGTGCTTTGATGTACGTACCTTAGCGTCTCTCGGACGTGTATGGAAAGGACGTGTGCTGTGTTGTGTACGATCGTTGACCCAATGTTGTGGATGTCATGAACTCTTTCAGAATTTTTTTGTACACCCCCCCCTCCCCACCTTGCGGTCTGAAAATTCTGCGCTAAATTTCTTTCTTTCTTTTTTCTTTTACTTTGCATTTAATTTGTTTAAAAAAAATATGTTCCTCTAAGTAGTCTGCTGATATCTGTCTGTTGTGGCCCACAAACTGTTACTACACTTTCTCTTATAGTTTGTACCATTCTAGGTATTCTTGTTTGTTTGCTGGTTCCATTGTCATTGGACGACTAAATAATAAGACTACACTAGCACACCTTCAGAGTGGACACTGACTGTTCTTGAGTGTCTATTTGCCCACGGTGCTTTTGAAGCACTTTTGCAGCAAAAGTATTATTTTTTATATTCATTATTTTTATTTTTCATGTTTTGTTGTGTGTGCTCTGTGCTGTCATATCTGCTAGTCGATCCAGTGTCGTAAGCAGCATTCCTTTGGAGTTATGGGCGGGTATTTATTTCATCATGGAGCAGGAGTTACCCTACTTCTTTGTTAATCACGTGGAGAAGATGAGGGAGATGGAGGACGGCGGAAATGAAGGAGAGGGGGGTGGTGGGGAGAGGGAAGGACAGAGGAGGGGGAGGGTAAGAGGGGTGAAAGGGGGGGTTAACGGGGAGAAAGAGATCAGGGCGCTTTTCGTGAGACATTAATGGTGGTGGTGGTGTTTGTTTGGTGTTGTGTTGTATTGTTGTGTGTTTTGGTGTTGTGTTGTATTGTTGTGTGGTTTGGTGTTGTGTTGTATTGTTGTGTGGTTTGGTGTTGTGTTGTTGTGTGGTTTGGTGTTGTGTTGTATTGTTGTGTGGTTTGGTGTTGTGTTGTATTGTTGTGTGTTTTTTGGTGTTTGTGTTGTATTGTTGTGTGTTTTGGTGTTGTGTTGTATTGTTGTGTGGTTTGGTGTTGTGTTGTATTGTTGTGTGGTTTGGTGTTGTGTTGTATTGTTGTGTGTTTTTGGTGTTGTGTTGTTGTTGTTGTGTGTTTGTGGTGTTGTGTTTGTGTGGTTTGGTGTTGTGTTGTATTGTTTTGTGTTTTGGTGTTGTGTTGTGTTGTTGTGTGTTTTGGTGTTGTGTTGTGTTGTTGTGTAGTTTGGTGTTGTGTTGTATTGTTGTGTAGTTTGGTGTTGTGTTGTATTGTTGTGTAGTTTGGTGTTGTTTGTATTGTTGTGTGGTTTGGTGTTGTGTTGTATTGTTGTGTAGTTTGGTGTTGTGTTGTATTGTTGTGTAGTTTGGTGTTGTGTTGTATTGTTGTGTGTTTGGTGTTGTGTTGTTGTGTGGTTTGGTGTTGTGTTGTATTGTTGTGTGGTTTGGTGTTGTGTTGTTGTGTGTTTGGTGTTGTGTTGTATTGTTGGTGTGGTTTGTGTGTGTTGTTGGTGTGTGTTTTGGTGTTGTGTTGTTTGTTGTGTGGTTGGGTTGTTGTGTGTGTTTGGTGTTGTGGTTGGTTTTGTTGTTTTTGGTTTGGTGTTGTGTTGTATTGTTGTGTGTTTGGGTGTTGGGTTGTATTGTTGTGTGGTTTTGGGTTTTGTTGTGTTGTTGTGTGGTTTAGTGTGTGTGTTGTTTTATTGTGTGTTTGTGTGGTTGTGTTGTTTTGTTGTGTGGTTGGTGTTGTGTTGTTGTGTGGTCGGTTGGGTGTTGTGTTGTATTGTTGTGTGGTTGGGTTGTGGTTGTTGTGTGGGGTTTGTGTTGTGTTGTATTATTGTGTGTTTTGGTGTTGTGTTTATTGTTGCGTGTTTTGGTGTTGTGTGTATTGTGTGGTTTGGGGTTGTGTGTATTGTTGTGTGGTTTGGTGTTGTATTGTTGTGTGGTTTGGGGTTGTGTGTATTGTGTGGTTTTGTGTTGTGTGGTTTGGGGTTGTGTTGTTTGTGTGGTTGTTGTTGTGTGGTTTGGGGTTGTGTGTATTGTGGTGGTTTGTTGTTGTGTAGTTTGGGGTTGTGTTGTATTGTTGTGTGGTTTGGTGTTGTGCTACATTGTAGTATGGTGTTGTTGTCTGGTGTTGTGTTTTGTTGTGTTGTTTGGTATTTGTGGTGTTGTGTGGTTTGGTGTGGCGTGGTGGTGTTGTTTGGTATTGTGTGTGTTGGATTGTTAGGTATTGTGTGGTGGTGTGTGTGTTTGTGTTGTGTGTTTTAGTTTTGTGGTTTGGTGTTGTAGAGTGGTTTGGTGTGGTGTTGTGTTGTGAGGGTATTCTTTCGTGCTGTAGTCTGCCTTGGTGTTGTGTCGTATGTTGCGTGATTTTGTATAGTGTTGTTGTGTCGTGGAGTTGTGTCGTGTTGCGTTGTGTTGTGCGCCATTGTGTATTGTGTGCTGTATTGCTATGTTGTATTGTGTGTTGTGCCGCGTTGTGTCATTCATTTTGTTTGTCCTTGTGACATTTTATTTGCTGTGCTGTGTAGCGTTGAGAGCGATTGCGAGCGTTAGTGTTTTGCTGTGTGATGTGTGACATTTTATTTGCTGTGCTGTGTAGCGTTGAGAGCGATTGCGAGCGTTAGTGTTTTGCTGTGTGATGTGTGACATTTTCTGTGGTGTCGTGTTATGCTTTGTTCGTGAAGGACTCTGTGGTTGTTTTGTGTCACGCATTTTTGTATCCTTTTGCGTTTTGTGCCATTCCGTGCGTTGTTAGGTCGTGCTGTGTGTCATTGAGCAGTTTTGTGTTGAGTCATGCTGTGTAGTTGAGTCGTGTTGTGTGACCTGAGACACTGTTTTGTGGAGTGTGTTATGCGACATTTTGTATTGCGTCATGTTATGTGTTGTCCGACATTTTGTGTTGTGTCGAGTAATGTATTGTTCTGTGAAGGATCGTGTTGCTGTGTCATGTGGTGTATATTTGCACCGTGGTGTGTGTTGTATCGTCTTGCGTGATGTTTGTCGTGTTGCATGTTGTATCATAAAAATTATGTTGCATATTATTGTATTATATGCTGTATCATATATTGATTAAGGTATCTTGTTGCATCAAGTTGAGTGGTAGTGTGTCGTTTACTATGTTGTTGTTTTGTGTTGCGTGTTGCTGTATTTTTTTTGGTTGTTGTCGAGTTCTTTTTTTCTGTTGTTTTATCGTGTTGAGTGTTACTGCGTGTTGCGTGTTGTGTCATGTTGGGTGTTGCTGTGTCATGTTGTGAGTTGTGTCTTTTGTTTTCAATTGAATCGCGTTACGAGCTGTTATGCCATGTCACGTGTTGCGTGGTGTTATATATTTTGTGTAGAGTTGTGTGTTAAACGGTTATGCGGTAATGCGCGCTGTGGTGTCATGTTGTGCGTGATTTCGTGTTATATTGTGCATTACTCCGTTGCGTCGTACGTTGTAGTACAGTCAGTGTGTGCTATGATGTGTCGTGCTGTATGTTGGTATATCATGTTATGAATTGTATGCCGTTCTTGTCGTGTGGTGGGTCGATCTGTGGTGTTGTGTGCAGTTAGATCGTGTTGTACGTTGATATGTTGTATCATGTATCGTGTTATATCGTGCTGTGTCATTTTGTATATTGTCATGTGTTGTGCCAAAATGTCATGTTTTATTTTGTTTTGCTAAGTTTTGTCCTTGTTTTGCGTTGTATTGTTGATTTTTAGCATTTGCATGTTGTGTTTTGTTGCGATTCAAAAAACTGTTTGGTTGACTTTGGTCAATTTCATTTGGTTTAAAAAATTTTTAAATCCAGGTAGTACAATGTTTACACAATACAAAGTGAGCAGAAACAAGCGAACCTTATATTTGTCTCTGCAAATGACAATAAAAAAAATTAATTTACCTGGCGGTCGTACACAAATATTACTTATTTATATGAAAACTTTGGGAATTTAAAAGTTTATAAATCGCTTAAAGAATACAAAAAGAAAAACCCCCCCGCCCCCCCTTTCCCCCGGAAAGGGGAAAAAAAAATTAAAAAAAAAAGGAAAAAAAGAAGAAAGAAAAAGAAACGGGATAATGAAAGGACGATGAAAAACACCACAGGACATCAATTTCCCCATTCACAACTGAAACAAGGGAAAACCCCCCCAGAAATACTCTTTGTACACCTAAAACCCCCCAAAGGCACAATTAAAACCGCTTGCTTCGAGAGATAAAATAAACAGCCTCAAAATCAATACTTTGATACCATCCGCAGTTTAGGGGCACCATTTAAAAGTTGAACATTTCTGATGTGATGGAGATCGGAAATAGTTTTGCGGGGGTTCAAAAAACGGAAAACAAAAATTGTGCAAAGGGTTTCCCCCCCATTGCAACTCCACAGGGGGCGTTAAGTAATGGCGGTTGAACTTCATATTCAGATCATGATTCAAGAGAAGAGGCAATGAATGTTTTGGGTTCTTTCTCCCCAAGGAAAAAGTCGGGTTTTATGAAGGTATCACCCGTTTTAAAATGATGTTGTTACGCTTAAAGATGAATGGTTTTAAAATGATCTGGGGACTTTTCCATAAAGGTGTTTGAAGGAATAAAGGAAATTTCCAATTCTGTGTTGCTTTGGAATTGTCGTTTAAGGTCTTTTCCCCTGTGATAAGGACCCTGTCCGAAAAAAGACCAGGCAGAAGATCAAGAAAATAATCGGACAAACCTTTTATATTTATAAAAATAATAATTTTTTTTTTTTTCCTCCCTTTCCGGGGTTGAAAAAACCCGATTTTCATAAAAATTTTGATGATTGTTCCAAAACCCAGCCCTAATTGTTTTATATTTTTAAATTTAAGTTTTCAAGAGAATTGGTTTTGCTTTTTCGGGCAGTTGCCCCACACAACTTTTGCATAGTCAAATTTAGGTAATACGAAAGATTTTAAAGATTTCTAGGCTCCTACTAAAAACTTATTTAAACTTTTCAACGGAAAGCAGCATAGTTACTTTGTTTCGATCCATTAATAGTTCATCCACTTGCAATTATTTTGAATATAAATCCCAGTGTTTTTGTTTGTCTTTGCCTTGAAGATAGTTTGTCCAAATATAGGGGAAAAATAGTAATTTTCCCCCAAAAAGTTTAAGTAATTCGTTTTTTCTTCCGAATTTTTTTCCAGCGCTGCGCCCCAAAAGTATCTTTTGTAGATCAAATGATTATTTCGTGCGAAAGTAGGGTATTAATGGAAGGACTGCGGTTCATCCCAAAAAGTTTAACTTTTTCTTATCCCCCTGTAATGTCGTTAAAAGAAATTAAAAAATAAGAGAGGTCCCCAAAAATGACCTGGGGAACTCCTGCGGGATTTACATAGCTGATTTGGGCACCTTTATTACAACGCCCGCATGCGATGAGAGATAATCGGTGAACCTGCAACAAAGTCCCCCGTATGCCATTGCTTCAAGTTTTCGGAAGACCCTTGCCCGACCCGGTCAAACTTAGAAATACGAAGTACCATTGCGTTGGATTCCACTATAAAGAGGAAAAATAATCGTTTTGAGCTTTAAAAATGAGAAGTGGGTCACGGGGATAAATCCCGGTTTGGGGGGTGAATATATCATTTGAAAATAAAAATCGAAAATTCTTTGGATACATCTTTCCAAAACTTTCCCAGCTGAGCAAAAAAAGATGGGCGAAAGTTTTAAAAGTTCCCTTTGATTTTTTTTTGTGGGGATTTCATGGGCTGTTTTCCAGCGTTTGGAAAATTTGCTTCAATCATACTTTTGTTAAAAAGGTAGTCAAGGGGTCCAAAATAAAGGAAATGCAAATCAAAACTGTTGGAACAAATCAGGCCCCTAGCTTTATTTTGTTCAGATTTAAGAGAAATCCTAACTTAGTAGCTTAAAGAAACCTTAATCCTGGAACAGATGGTACATTGGACTTCTCCATCATTTCCAAATGGCTGAGCAATGAAATTTATTAAAAAACGTTCGCTTTTCCGTATTTCTATGTTTACAATGCCCTTAAAAAAAACAAAAATTGGAGGTATTTCGTTCGGTCAATACTTTTTTTAAAAAAAATTTTACCCGAGCCCCCATTTTTTTTTACCAAAATTTGTGGAGTGAAAACCCTTTTTGTCAATTAGCAACATAGTCAATTGTTTTGTCTTTCTCTTTATGTCACTAATTCCGAAATCGACAAAAAATCACCAATCTTCTGGATCTTGGTATTTTGCTATATGTGTTTGTTTTACGTTCCCTATTAACAGCTTATTTATCAGTCATCCAGGGACGTCGTCAGGGCTACTTTTAAAAAATTTTAAAGGGATGCATAGTTTGCTTTTTCCCTTAAAATTTTTTTTAAAAAATTTCGGCACTTTTTATCTACTGATTGTTGTAGTACGTCCCCAGTTAAGTTCCCACGGGCACAAAAGCGATCTGCATTTTTCTTTTTTAAATTTAAAATGGTCTTTAAATTGGGGGGGGTTCTTGACCACAGTATGTCTAATCATAGCGCAAGGAACACTATGATCACTGCAAATAGCTGGCAAAACATCAGTGGATGTTACAATGTTAGGGCATTGTGTGAGAACCAGATCCAAACACGTTGCACTCGACTCTGTAATCTTGTGGGTTCATTAATAAATTGAGTGAGCCTGTATCGATTAATGATTCCAAAGTAAGTACGGTGAGGGTTGTCGTAAGGAAATCACTATTGAAGTCACCAAGAATAATATAATTTTAATGAAGTATTATTTACCTTACGAATGCTTTCTTCTATCTGATCCCAGTAACTTACAGGGGAACTTGGAGGTCGATAAAATGACCCAACCAGTAGACTACTTTGGCCAAAGCTTTGTCTCGACCCATACAGCTTCAAGGTCATTTTCAAGTTGTCATTTGGCCTTGTGTCTGGCGCTTGAAAGATAATTGGTGTCGAACACAACACAACACAACACAACACAAACACAACACAACACAACACAACACAACACAACACACGCACGCACGCACTCCCCCCCCCCCCTCCCGCACACAACACACATACACCCACACATATACACAATGCACGCACAAAAGCACGCACGCGTGTGTAGGTACATACAACACACACACACACACACACACACACACACACACACACACACAACACAACAACACACACAACACATCTATTATACACACACCACGTGCGCTGGAAACACACACACCACACACACACACACACACACACACACACACACACACACACACACACCACACACACACACACACTGGAAAGAAAAATTGACTAAAAGTTGAGAAACAAATGAAGTAGCAAGAAAATGATGAACAAATAAACACGCGTATCGGTTGTAATTTTTACAGATACATTGATGAAAAATGAGTAAATAAGTAAATTATTGAAAACAACAACAACAACAACAACAGAAACCCGTTTCATGCAGTCGTAGAAAATGGAATGGAGCATGTTATGTCCTTTGAACAGCAAAAAACGTAAACTGGTCTCCACTCCACGCCACTCCATCCTTTCAAAGGTAAGAAAAACCACACACACACACACACACAACACACACACACCACACACACACACACACACACACACACACGCACATTACACACACACGCACAACACACAAACACGCGCGGGCGCGTGCAC
The DNA here is from genome assembly GCA_018398815.1 of Conus ventricosus. Taxonomy (NCBI): domain Eukaryota; kingdom Metazoa; phylum Mollusca; class Gastropoda; order Neogastropoda; family Conidae; genus Conus; species Conus ventricosus. The sequence continues at coordinate 68,519,640 of CM031598.1, forward strand.
AACACACACACACACACACACACACACACACACACACACACACACACACACACACACACACACACACACACATGCGCTCACACATATACACACGAACACAAACACGAGCTCTCTCTCTCTTTGTCTCTGTCTCTCTCTCTCTGTCTCTCTGTCTGTCTGTCTGTCTGTCTGTCTGTCTGTCTGTCTCTCTCTCTCTCTCTCTCTCTCTCTCTCTCTCTCTCTCTCCTCTCTCTCTCCAATTCCACAATTCCATTCAATGACTGCAAAAAGCTACGAGATTGTGTCTGCAAGGTTGTATTCAGGTGGCGTGATAGTGTTTGTGCGTAAAACAGGCAAAAGTTTTCACAAAAAATTGATACTCACTTCGAGCAAATGATTATTTGAGAGTGAACTGAAAATTAACGGGTGCAGGAAAACCCGTTTTACTTATACATGTATCCACTCATACGACTGCAACTAGTGGAGACAATCATAGCATGGTTTAGGGATTGAGAGTATTGAACAGTGTTTAGTTGGATTACATGAACGATTTGAGGACTTCTGTGTTATCATTTGTGGTGATTTGAATGCAAGGACCGTGAATTGGACGGTAAATGAGACAACTCGAGAACAACTCGATTGCCATGCTAGACACTCATTACACGGACAGAGGACAGCCTCTCCTTCAGTGTGTACCGCAAACCTACCCACACCGACCAGTACCTACAGTTCGAAAGCCACAGCCACTGGAACACAAACTCGGAGTGATGCGCACCCTCACTCATCGGCCCACACCATCTGCTCTACTCAGGATGCCAAAGACCAGGAAATGGAACACCTCAAACTGGTTCTCACCACATCAGGCTGTGAGAAGTGGGCGTGGAACATCCCGGCTAGCAAGAAGATCACACCGCACCCTACCACCAAACAAGACCAAACCAGGTGTAAAGGACATGTCACCATCCCCTATGTCCGCGGTGTGACTGAAGCCTTAAGCAGGAAGATCAGGAAAACTGGTGTCTCCGTACATCCCAAACCTATCAACACCATCCGCAGCCAGCTGGTCGCCCCAAGGACAAAACTGACAAACTGGACAAGTCTGGAGTGATCTACCAAATAGACTGTCGTGACTGTGAAGAAAACTATGTCGGGGAAACTGAGAGAAATCTTCGAAAACGCTTGACAGAACACAAAAGGGAATCATCACCAGTAGGCGCCCACCTACACGCCCAGCAACATCAGTTCGATTATGAAAACATCAGCGTTCTCGTCCGTGACAATAGATGGTTTCAGCGTGGGGTGAAGGAGGCAATGCATATTGCCGCCAACAACCCCACACTCAACCGGGACCGGGGCAGACACACCTTGCCATCGGTGTACAACACCCTCATCGTTCAGTCACATGACCAGGGGTTCGACCCGTGGTCGTGTGCACTGAACGCCAGTTCACCCAGTAGCCACACCACCGCTGAAGAAGACAGACAGAGGTCTGTCGAAAGCTCCAAGTAAATGCTATTCCTAGCTGAGTGACCTGTGTAAATCCGGTAGTCGTTAAATGATACACTGTTTGATAGCAGAGTGCGAGAATCGGTACATACAGTGGACCAAGAAAGTAGTGATTTGTCCAACAGAAATTCTGACGATAAAGAAATAACCAACTTTGTAAAAGCACTTTAACATGTGCTATACATTCGAATTATCATCGCAAATGGTTTCACTCGGTACAGGTTTGATCATTCGTTTTGTTTCAAGTGATGGTGGTAGCACAGATGGATTTATTTTATAACATCGAGTGACTTACATTTGTGACGCTGAATCAGCTCATTGCGTGTTTTGTCTTCCTTTGACTCCATATGATTTCCTGTTTGTACCAAGCTGAGCATAACTGAAGACAGGTGTGGTAATACGAAAGCTTTGGGTACTAGCAGTTCGGAAACAAATTAATAGATAGAAAAACGTGTTTGGAATCCAGCCTTTGAGCCACAGTTTACTCATACCTTTCATTCAGAGGGAATAATGTATGATATGTGTTCCCAAGCTTTAGTACTAATTGACATGATATTGATCAAACTGTGAGATTATTTTCTGGCGGTTTAGTTCGCTGCAGCATGAAAAAGAGTACATACGTCGGTAGTTACGTCAGACACGCTCATTGGTTCGACAGGTGAATGTAAACAATCTTAGGAAAAAGCAAGACGTTCATTAACTGTGCTAAGACAAACGAGACACGCTGAGGAGCAAAGGGAGTTTGTTCAAGACAGGAAATAATGCAAAGCTCTGATGGAGCAGAAAAGGAGTAGCTTCATGGCGAAAAAGACAGACAGCTCGCTTCTCTCGGCAATGACAGGAAGTGAATTTGGAGGGAGGTTAGATATACTTCAGGCAAGAAGGAGACACGTGTTCACGTAGAATTATCCACCAGCAGTGATTGGATAATTGAAGAAACAATCGTAGTTTTGAGAATGTGGCTTTGGATCGTGATCATCTAAGCACACATTCCGCTGAAAGGGAAGTGTTTTAAGCTGTCCGCAAACTGAACGACGGAAAAGCTTGCGGAATTGACGAAAAAGTGTCAGGAATGTTGGAATTAAGCAGTGATTCATCGGTGGCTTTTATGCTATATTTCACAAGGGTTTATATCCTGAAAATTGGACAAGTGCCATTGATGGCTTTTGTCCGATTTTGAAAATAAAAGGTTACGATACACAGTCTGACAGTTATAGAGGCGTTTCAGTATTGAGCTTGATGAGTAAATACTATACCATGGTTCTGAGCGAAAGATCTGTAAACTGGACAGAAACAAACAGTAAGGTTAAAGAGTCCTAGGCCGCATTCAGAAAGGGATATTCTACATTTCATCGTATGTTTACTATAAATGCAATCATAGAGAAACGCTTTAAAAAAGGTGGTAAACTCTATCCCTGTTTTGTTGGGAAAAAAAAGCATTTGATTTGGTGCAACGTGAACCTCTTTTGAAATTCTGCCGAGGAATGGAACACGTGGTAAATTTATGAAGGCCGTCATGACTATTTAGAATTATTTTGATGCTTTTCTGTGTAGAGTTGATGACCGTCTGACAGATTATTTTGATTGTCCAGTCGGTTTGAGACAAGGATATTCCTAGCACTGAACTTTTTTGCAATTTTTCAGTATGAAATTTCATCTTCTGTAGAAGAAAACGGTATGGATGGCATTCAGCTGCTACCCGGTCTAGTTAGACCATTCCTGCTTTTGTTCAACACCCCTAGGGCTCTTCAAAATTAAATTGATGCGTTAAATGGAGCTTGTTTGAAACTATTTTTGAATATCAACGAAGATAAAACAAAGATTATGGTCTTTCGGAAAGGCGGCTTCGGGGACAAGAACGATATGTCGCTGAACGAGGTCTTGGTAGTGGTAAACGAGTATAACCGTATTTTTATTTAAAATTTCATTTGAAAATGCACCTTATTTCGATTATATAGACATACAATGTTTCCGTGATGGGCTTGTTAAACTAAGAAGCAGGTTTTGCCAATAAATGGTTGTTCGTTCAGAACAATGTTTAGTGAAAATGTAAGCTTTCTTTTGTCGTGTTTGCAAAGTAACAGGTTGCAAAATTTTTTTTATAAAGATCAACAATTTTGTGTACCGCTAGGGTATTTCACTCATGTCAATATGCAAATATCAGATGTGGGTTTGAAAGTACTAATGTGGGTGATAAGTGTGGTGGTGTTTTTATTTATTTATTTATTTATTTATTTATTTATATTTTTTTCAAATATTTTTTAAAATTTTTTAAAATATAAAAGTGTCTAATATCATCTGGCGATGAAAAGACATTAAATAAACCACTGAACTGAACGGAATTGCAAAGTAACAGAAGACGAAAACCATTTTGTAAATATTTGCACTGTGTAAGGTAAACTCAGATCTAAAGACCTGAGGGGGAATGAACAGCCCTACATTAAGATTCTGCGCAGTGGATCGTGACACGTATTCGAAAATTATCTATGTACATTTGTATGCACTTCATCAGAGACAAACTGCAGTCGAGTGTTTGGAAATATAAGCATGTGGCTGAAACTGTTGAACGGATGCAAAGAACGAGTTATCGCTATGTATGTGCTTTTTTTTTTAATAACGTACATCCCATTTTATACCTTGATCCTGATTATATGGGCTAGTGGCCTTGAGAAATCTCTCTCCCCTCGCTCTGCTCTCTCTTCTCTTCTCTCTCTCTCTCTCTCTCCTCTTCTGTCTCTCTGTCTCTGTCTCTCTCTCTCCTCTCTCTCTCTCTCTCTCTCTGTGTCTCTCTGTCTCTGTCTCTCTCGCTCTCTCGGTCTCTCTCTCTCTCTCTCTCTCTCTCTCTCTCATTTCCGCCCTTTTATCTCATACTATTGGTAAAGATGCAAAAACGCAATCAACCAAACCAGCAAAAAACAACAGCCAATATCATTTATGCTCTCAGACGCAGGCACAGGGAGAAAACCAGGTGGAGGCTCCCTCTCAGTGTCTGAAGTACGAGGAATGGATCGAACAGAAGCGGAAGCTGCAAGAGAGAGCGCTGAAATGCATCACTCTTGAAGACATGCGGCATATCCACCTGAACTGTGTACCTGGTCAGGTAGACATGTCACTCTACTGGAATAAGATTGGTCAAAGGTGACATTGTTTATCCTTCGTCTCTTCTTGACAAACCATGTTTCTTTCTTTCTGTTGTCTTCGTTTTATGCATGTTTTCGGAAATTTCTCTTTGTTTGTTTTTCATTTTTATGGTCTTTTTGTTTTCCTACATATAGGTCACAGGGTTAGATTCTTTGTTCGTTCTTTCCTTTTTGTGTAAGAACAACATAAGTCATGGATGAATTCGCTCTCTCTCTCTCTCTCTCTCTCTCTCTCTCTCTCTCTCTCTCTCTCTCTTCTCTCTCTCTTCTCTCTCTCTCTCTCTGTCTGTCTGTCTGTCTGTCTGTCTGTCTGTCTGTCTCTTCTCTCTCTCTCTCTCTCTCTCTCTCTCTCTCTCTCTCTCTCTCTCTCTCTCTCTCCATCATTGCTTCTTTCCTTCCCTTTCATATGAGGATAAAAGTGGTTACATGTAGCATTTACTTCTTCTTCTTCTTCTTTTTTGTTGTTGAAAACGTACCTCATGCCAACTTTGTTTGGTTTCTGATTGATGGATGTAATGTACTGACTTGTCCACTTCCTATCCGGTCTGTTTGGCATCACTCTGATGTCCTCTGCCTTTCACTGGTCTGTGTGCAGATTGTCCTGCATGGTCTTATCCTCTGCAATGCTCCCCCAGTATTTCCATTCGCAAGATGTGAAACATATCCTGTTTTGGTTTATTTAATTCTTTTCTTGTGTCACACTTCCCTATCCCCAACCTCAACTCCTCTTGCCCCCTCTTCCCTGCTTTAGCCATCTACTTATGTTTTTTGTCTCCTCCTGTACTCCTCTTTCTTCGTCTCCTCCTGCTCAATAGACTTCCCTTTCTTCGTCTCCTCCTGCTCAATAGACTTCCCTTTCTTCGTCTCCTCCTGCTCAATAGACTTCCCTTTCTTCGTCTCCTCCTGCTCAATAACGATTTCCCTTTCTTTGTGTCCTCCTGCTCAATAGATTTCTCTTTCTTCGTGTCCTCCTGCTCAATAGACTTCCCTTTCTTCGTCTCCTCCTGCTCAATAGACTTCCCTTTCTTTGTGTCCTCCTGCTCAATAGATTTCCTTTCTTCGTTCCTCTGCTCAATAGACTTCCCTTTCTTTGTGTCCTCCTGCTCAATAGACTTCCCTTTCTTTGTGTCCTCCTGCTCAATAGACTTCCCTTTCTTCGTCTCCTCCTGCTCAATAGACTTCCCTTTCTTTGTGTCCTCCTGCTCAATAGACTTCCCTTTCTTTGTGTCCTCCTGCTCAATAGACTTCCCTTTCTTCGTCTCCTCCTGCTCAATAGACTTCCCTTTCTTTGTGTCCTCCTGCTCAATAGACTTCCCTTTCTTTGTGTCCTCCTGCTCAATAGATTCCTTTCTTCGTGTCCTCCTGCTCAATAGACTTCCCTTTCTTTGTGTCCTCTGCTCAATAGACTTCCCTTTCTTTGTGTCCTCCTGCTCAGTAGACTTTTCCTTTCTTCGTCTCCTCCTGCTCAATAGACTTCCTTTCTTTGTGTCCTCCTGCTCAATAGACTTCCTTTCTTTGTGTCCTCCTGCTCAATAGATTCTCTTTCTTCGGTCCTCCTGCTCAATGACTTTCTTTCTTCGTGTCCTCTGCTTAATAGACTTCTCTTTTCTTGTGTCCTCTGGTTGATTTTTCAACTTGTCTCTTTTTCTTCGTCTTCTGCTTGACTTCTTTTCTTCGTTTCTGGTTGTTACTTGTCTTTTTTGTCCTGTTGATCAATTTCTTTTTCTTCGCTCTTTGTTTTTAGTTTGTCGTCTCTTCTTCCATTTGTCATTCTTTGTCTTCCTTCTGGTCAATCTACATCACTTTTTTTGTCTGCTCCTTATTCGTATTTTTCTGTATTGTCTCATTCTTATCCATTCTCTTCTCTTTGTCGTCTCCTGTTTATTCTTCTATTTCTTTTCCTCCTGTTCTTGTCGTTGTCCACATACCTATTCTTCATCTTCTAATCAGTCTCCTGTTTCCCTTCTTCGTTTTCTTGTACATCTTTTCAAGTTAATAATTTCCCATCTTCTGTGTAAACTTCTGTGTGCTCTCTTTGCTTTCTTGCCATCTTATTTAGCCATCTGTTTCCATCTTCAATTCAGTCTTCTTTTTCTTTTCTCCGCTTTCCAGTCCACCTTATGTATGTGCTTCTCTGTCTTCTTTACTTTATTTGGTTTTTGTTTTTCTTTTCTCTCTCCTCATCCATATTGCATGATTCTCTTTCCTCATCACCGTCTTAGTTTTTTTCCCTCTTTTCTCACTTTCCCATTCTCCTTATTGGCCAAATCCTTTTTATGCGTCTTCCCCTCATCCTTCCATTTCTATCTTTACATTTTCCTCTTTTTGTTCGTTTCTTTGGTCTCTTCATTATTTTACTATTTCTCCGTAATCATTTTCTCGTCCTCTCTTTATTTTTTCATCTCGCATGCAACCCACACACATACAAACACGCACGCACACGCGCGTACGCACGCGCGCGCGGGCGCGCGTGCACACACACACACACACACACACACACACACACACACACACACACACACACACACACACACACACACACACACACACACCACTTGTATTGATGTTGTTCTTGCCGTTGTTGTTGTTGTTGTTGTCCTCCTCCTCCTCCACCCAATTCTCTTGTGTCTCTTTTACCTCTCCTCTGCTTTCCTGTTATTACTTCATTTTCTCACTCTCTTCTTTCTCTCTTCATGGTATGGTATTACTTCATTTTCTCACTCTCATGCTTTTCTCTGTTCGTCTTATTTCCTTCCTCCTTCTACTTTCCTTTCTTCGTCTCCGCTGTATCCTTCTTTCCTTCTTTTCTTTCGTTGTCTCCAGCTCCTCTTTATTCATCGGCCTCTGATTCATCGTCCTCTCTTCCTCTGAAATCTTCCATTTTTCTTGGCTTGTCGCTGTTCACTTGTTATTCTCCTCTCTTCTTTGTCTTCTCTTGCTCCTTTTTCTTCCGTTTTCCTCTCTTCGCTTCCTCCTACCCCACCCTCCACCTTTAAAAAAGAACTATTTTCTTCCTTTTGTTTTGATTTATCCATCACTATATTCCTGCTTCATTATCATTCACAGACACATTGAAGAATGCCCGACCATATCCATAAACATCTCAACAAGCTTATGCTCCTCAAACACCTTCAGCAGGTGAGTCTCATCGTATGTTTGGTTTTGATGTTTTGAAAACATTCGAACCTCAGCGTGCCATAGCATGGCATCGCTCAGCATGCCGTATGTTCCGTATCATACCCCACCGTACCGGCCATACCGCGCAATGTCTGTAATGTCATACTCTGCCATCATTAGCAATGTACTCAATTTGGTCAACTGCGAATTTCTTCCATGTATTCAATGCGCAGTTAAGCGGTATATCAACGACGACAACAACAACAACAACTTTGACTTGAGCTACGGTATATGAGCCATTCATCGTGCAAAGCGCCGCATCTGACACAATATGGTGATAGGAAGAACAAAGTGGGTTACTTGCCTGGGTTTCTTGATTTGCTTGTGATATTATGCTCTGCCATTCCATTCTGTTCCACGTGATTTCATACAACTGCATGCTGTGTTGTTCCATGCCATACCATACCATACCACACCATACCATACTATACCATAGCATAGCATAGCATACCATACCATACCATACCATACCATACCATAGAATACCATACCATAGAATACCATACTGTAACGTACCATACCGTACCATACCGTACCATACCGTACCGTACAATAGCATAGCATAGCATACCGAACCATACCGTACAATACCGTACCGTACCATGCCATACTACACCGCACCGCACCGCACCGAACCGTACCGTACCGTACCATACCAAAGTGTAAAGACATTATGTAGACTACACAATCTGGCGTTACCGTATAACGTGATTCAGTGTCACTGTTGTTCTACAGCACACTGCACTGTTCCATATCATCGTCCATGAATCTTCTTCCGTGTGTTATAGCACTTCTGGCCCATGCAGGCAGGACAATATCTATGAATTTAAATGAGTGCCGTGTTCGATATAAATTAGGATAGCAAATTTAAAGAGTGAATCTTCTTCTTCTTCTTCTCCTTCTGGAGAAAGGTCCAGTGACGGTGAGGAAAGACCCACTGACCACAGGGAAAGTCCTGTTGACAGTGGGAAAGACTACAACTTTGGATTCTCTCTTGAGGGCACATAAGACCATATGGCGAAAGCTTGGCTGTGTCTGGAGTGGCACTGTCTTCATCTGTCCGTGGGCAGGGGTGGTTGGGTCTGTGGGTGTGCTCGGCAGCTGGAGGGTGGTGTTTTTCGCCGGTGGGCTCTGCAGTCATGAAATACGGGCTGGTACACCCATGGGGATGCTACTTTAAGGCTGTTATGAGCTGCATCCTGTAGTCTAATTTACCTCTGTTCAGGAGCAGTTATGTCCCTTGATATCTTAATGGAGTGTCCTGCGCGTGCCTGTACCCATCGTCAACACAGCGCAGGCCTCCAAGGGTGGTACAGGACTGCTCTAAAGGCAGGTGAAGACAGTGCTTCTCTGGGTCCTCCCCAGCACCTTCGGGTGTTTCTTTTTCTTCTAGGATAGCAAATTTAAAGAGTGAATCTTCTTCTTCTTCTTCTCCTTCTTGTTCTTCTGGTCACGGAGAGTCAGTGGGATGTTATACTGCTCACCTAGTTCCTCGAGCTCCGTCAGTTGTGTGTCACAGCCTGTGTCTCCACAAATGGTTTCCCTGTCCAGTTTACAATGTTGTCAGTTCATTGCTTTTTTTCTGTCTCACCCACTCCGTCTCCCTCCCTCAATAGTTCCCGAAGGACTGTGTTAGCAACGCCATTGGATGTCGTTAGATGACTACGCTAACATAGCTTTCTTGTCTCAACTGATGTCCGCCGACCGTCACATGGTCCGATGTGCTGCTTGCAGGTTTGGCGTATTATCCTTGTTGATTTGATCAGTGTGCCTGATAGTATATGACGATATAATGTGATGTGCTCAGTATATGATACCATGCCCAGGACGCTTAATTCCAGGGCAACTACTGGACAAGAATGTGTGTGTGTGGTGTGTGTGTGTGTGTGTGTGTGTGTGTGTGTGTGTGTGTGCGCGCGCGCTCGCGTGCATGTGTGTGTGTGTGTGTGTGTGTGTGTGTGTGTGTGTGTGTGTGTGTGTGTGTGTGTGTGAGAGAGAGAGAGAGAGAGAAGAGAAGAGAGAGAGAGAGAGAGAGAGAGAGAGAGAGAGAGAGAGAGATGATTGCCAGGTAGAGAGGCATGTACAGAGAACGATATGGATTTCGAATGTGTGTGCAAGTGTGTAGAGGACAGATACACACACACACACACGCACACAGACACACACGCGCGCGCGCGCGTGCGCGCGCCACACACACACGCACATGCTATATGGGTAGGGACAGGGTCGGAGTGTAATGGGGGCGGGATAGGGGTAGGAGGTTGGGATGTGACTTATGTGGGGGGCAGGGGCTTGGGGAGGGGGCGAGGGAGGATGGGAGGAAGGGTCAATGGGTTGATGATGTGAGCGCAAAAGACTTGCACGCCGGTGTATGTGCTTTCCTATAGCAGATGTGCGAAAGTGTAAGTGATTGACATCGTGAAATTTGAGGTACCCGAAAGCGGCATAGAAATGTCCATAGTAGTGGTGGTGGTGGTTGTGGTGGTAGTAGGGCAGGTAGCAGAAGTAGTGGTAGTAGTAATAGTAGTAGTAGTAGCTGTTGTAGTAGTAGTAGTAGTAGTAGTTGTTGTTGGCGCTGTTGTTGTTGTTGTTGGCGCTGTTGTTGTTGTTGTTCTTGTTTTTGTTCTTCGTCTTCGTTCATATCTAATGTTGATCGATTTTGGGTTGATTTATTGAAAAGGAGCTTTTAAATGTGGTTTGACCATTTAGTTCGACAGCTTCCGTCGATGATGCGGCGGAAGATGCGGCGGAAGTGGATGACTCGGGAAACCTTGGAACCTCGACAGAATTAGAAGACCCGGAAGACCTACAAGACCTTGAAGACTTGATAGGCACCATGTATGAGTTAAAAGATCATGAAATTTTGAGACTACTGTTTTCTACTCGGACGCTTGCTGTGCCATGAAAGAAACCCAATAAAACATGTCATCGCAGCTCTCCACGCGTATGTGTGCATGCATGTGTGTATGCATGCAGGTTCTTAGTGTCTGTGTATGTATGTATGTTTATATTAAGTATGCATGTATGTATGTGTGTATGTATGCATGTATGAATGGATGTATGTATGTCTATGCATGTATATATGTATGTATGTATGTATGAACGCATGTATGCATGTTTATGTATGTATGATGTATGTATGTATTATGTATGTATGCATGCAGGCATGTATGTGGGGTGTATGAGGTGCCAGGGAGGGGTAGTCCTTCTGACATGGGGAACATGGCGCGCCCTGTCAGGGTGGTTCGTCCGGCTTAGTCCCCACCTGGCACTCATCTCTCACCCATGGCTTCTCGTACCTCTTTGCACGCAACAGCGGCCACACCCAGGCAACGGCTTCGACTGGCTGGCAAAAGCAGGTGAGGGTAGCCGACGGGTCTCAAACCCACGGTGAGTTAGGGCTTGTCCACAAATACATGCGAAGACTGCGCGAAAGAAACCATTAGATGGTTCAACGGGCAAGAAGACGGACCCAGCAATGCGTTGTGGAGCGCGAACAGGGCTCAGTGAGACACGAAGGACACTACTGGCCATCCACTGCATCTCGGCTCATCTCCAGCCATTTTCACTTTGTCTTGCCACTGGATTCAGATGAGCGGGGACGGGACAGTGAGGTTGACGACCCTGCTCAGCTCACCCTCACTATAATCCAATTCACGCGCAAGCCACGACTTCACTTTCTGTCACCTCACCACACATCATCATCTCTCTTCTTTAAGTCCTGCGGCGGTGGGGACGTGGCGAAGCGACAGGTGTGGATGCACCCCAGTCGTAGCCACAACCCTATTAGCAAGTGGTTCAGGCCTTAGGGTCGCTTTTCAGTGAAGAGGCAGCTCTGGTATTCAACAGTCACCTGAGCGACGGCGCAGCCCTATTTAGGAATGCATTGCTCCACCCCCATAATCCCCCTCCCCCCGGAATCCAACGGAAAGGACTAGAAAAGGTGCCTCAAACGTTGCCTGCTTCACCTACGCCCTGGCCAGCACACTGGGGCTGGCGGGGATCCACTTAAGTGGTAAGAAGAAATCAAGAAAATCTACAAAGATGTGTCCTCGTTGCTTCATTTGTACTGTGTAGTCCTCCTCCTCCTCCTCCTCCTCCTCTCTTCTTCTTCTTCTTCTTCTTCTTTCACTCAGACAGGAACCACAGAGGCTGTGATGAAGGCTGCTGTACAGCAGAGGCCCTCCAGTGATCCATAGAGCATTTCCTTCGTCGGTGTGTTGGCGGCCAGGCCTCTGCTTTTAGTTTTTTTTATGTATGGGACAGTCCTGCAGGAAGTGTTCCACTGTCATTGGGGCTGTACCGCATTGGCATCTTGAAGACTCGCCAATGTGGAATTTTGTGAACATGTGATGTCTCAGTCTGGAGTGCCCTGTCCTCAGTCTCACAATGCTCGCTTGGTCTGATCTGGGAAACGGGTAGTATGCATCCTTCTTGTGAAGTCTGGGAGATGCTCAAGCCATCTTCTTTCTTGCTTCTCCTTGGTACTGCTTTTGATTTCTTCAAAGGAAACTTCCTGCTCCAGTTGAGGTTGCTGTCCTTCTTTTGCTAATTGGTGAGCTTCCTCATTGCCATATTATATACTGCAGTGTGAGGGTATCCACTGCATGACGGTATTTTCAGTGGACTGCTGCAGAATGGCCAGGTTAGAGACAAGGCAGTTGAGCTCCTTGCTTGGAGGATTTTTAACAGCCTGCAGTACTGATAAAGCTTCGGAGAAGATGACGACATTGGTATGTATGGCCCCTCTATTCTCATACAGCGTTCTGGCTGCTGACTATAGTGCATCTGCCTCAGACTTGAAGTTTGTGGAGAACTTGCTAGTCGAGATGGCTTGTCGGACAGGAGTTCCATCCATCAGCTTCAGGAAAATTCCTCCTCCTCTGTTACTGGTAGCCTCTTCTGCTGAGCAGTCTGTATATGCATGCGTCCGGGATGCCTGATTCTGTATTCTTCAGACCTGGTCAAAGTCGGTTTTGGATGCTGTCCCCCATGCAGCTGCTCCATATTCCAGGACAGGTCTTATTCGTCCCAGGTACAGCTTCTGAATGGTGTGGTCTGCCCCCCAGAATGTTCCCGACATTTTTTCAGCAATGCCAGGCGCAGTCTGGTTCTTGCCGTGCAGTTGTCGATCTGTCGTTTCCGTGTCATTCTTGAGTCAAAGGTGACTCCCAGATAGGTTGGTGACTTGTCCTGTGGAAGAATGTCACCATTCACATACAGGCGTGCATTTGCTTCTTTTGTAGCCAGGCTGAAGAAGTACATGCTGTCTGTTTTTCTGGCATTGATGGTCACAAGCCATTTTTTTGTCCATGTTTCGGTCTTGTTTGTGGCCTCCTGAATCCTTACTGTGGCTGTTGTAACATATTGTTCAGAGTACCAGATGACAAGGTCATCTGCATAAATTGCACCATGTATCCATGCAGGGATGTCATCCAGGACATCATTCATGAAGATGGTAAATAACGTGGGGGAGAAAATCCACTATATGGGACGCCTTCTTTCATTTTTTTTTTGCTTGCTCTGGTGCGATCTATTTTGTACACGGACTTTTCTGTTGGTCATGTACTGGCTGATCCAGTTGTACATGTGGCCTGTGATCCCATGCTGATACATCTTCGGCTTCAGACCGTTTTACCAGACTTTATCAAAGGCTTTTTCTAGGTCGATCCAGACTGCTGTTGTGTGCTTCTTGCCTTGGAGCACATCTTCTATTTCTTGCGCAATATAGGCGACCTGGTCCATTGTGGATCTGTGTTGTCTGAATCCAGCCTGCTTGCCAGAGATCATCTTATTCTTCTCTAGGTACCAAATAAGCCTGTTGTTGATAAGCCTCTCCATGAATTTCACAACACAGCTGGTAAGACTGATGGGTCTGTAACTGTCTGCTTTGGTTTTGTCTTTCCCCGTTTTGTGGATAGGGATTATAATGACATCTTTCCATGACTAAGGTACAGATGCATTTTTCCAGCTGGCGTTGAAGATGTCCACTAGCGTTTTCCGTGCAACAATCCAAGGTGTTGCAACATCTCATTTGTAATGGCATCAGGTCCTGGTGATTTTTCCTTTTGAGCTGCTTTATCCCTTCATTGAGTTCTGTTACTGTGATGGGTTTCTTCATTACTTCTTCCTCTGTGTCCATGTTCCTGTCATTTTCTGTTGTTGTAACAGTTCCTTTTCTCTGCCTTTAGAGCTGCTGATGCTGCTGATCTTTTCAAAGCCGTGGATAAAAAAATTCTGTGGCCCGTCTGCCGGTCAGAACAATGGGTGCTGCCGATGGATTTTCATCGTTCACGGCTCTGGCAAGATTCCGTAGAAATCATCCATCTTTCTCCATGTTGAGATTTTCACTTTTTCTTTTCCAGTTATTTCTTGCAGCCTGGACGAATGCTTTTTGTATTTGAAGCTGTTTTTTTCTTTTAGGCTGATGTTGTTTTCTGTTGTTGGTTCTTTCTCCACCTTTTTCTCTTGCTGCGTTTATTTCCAACTGATGGAGTTTTTCAATCCAGTAGGGCCTGTAGTTCTCTCTGCCCCTCTTGGGATGGTTTCTGCAGATGCTTTTAATATTGCTGCGCTGAAGGTCTTGGTCATATGATTTACGTCTTTCCGTTGAGTGTTGATGTTCACTGTGTATTCATCAGTTAGTACAGAGTAGTTTTCCCCATCTAGCTTTCTTGCAGTTCTATCTGGGCAGTGGTTTGCAGTCTACTGGATGGTGGTTGAGGTTGAAAGAAAGTTTCATAGGTCTGTGGTCACTACCAGCTAACTATTCTAACACTGTCCTTTCTGCACTTGCCTCCAGGTTGTTGGTAGCAGAGGCTGGGTCTGGTGTTGTGACGTTAGCCACCTGTGTGAGTAGAATGTAGGATTGTCATTTGAGAGGTTCAGCAGGTGTAGTTGCTGTTCAGTCTGCCAGTCATCTACCTCGTGTCCTCTGGAGTTTGTTTCACTGTATCCCCAGCTGTGAGAGTGGCTATTGAAGTCATCGACGATTAAACAGCCATCCTTAGTGGTATCCATAGCATGCAGAGACAGCAGTTTATCTGGCGGGCAGTATACATTGTATATTCTTATTTGCTTATCCTGCAATGAAATCCACCCCAGTGATTTCTGCGTTTTCCTCGGTGTCCACTCTAATATGTTTTGCTGGGATGTGATTCTTTACCAGGATGAAGACTAGACCTTTGTATCTCCCTTCCCTGTCCGCACGGCATGTCTGGTAGCCCCTCACCGTAAAGCGAAGATTTTGTATTAGATGCGCTTCCTGAAAGCAAGCAACATTGATATTCTCCCAATAGAGTCTTTCAGTAAGGGGGAGCTTCTTCTTGGTGATCCCTTTTGCATTCCACTGCAGCACCCTCAACAGTTTTGGCTTCACCTTCTTTTTCCTATCATAGCCAGTCGCATTTTCCCGTGTCACCCGCCGCCTGGCTCCACAACAGAACTGGGCATGGGGACCACCAGTCGCATGAGGTGGGCCCCTTTGAGGCACGGGGCCCGGCACTCTTCCAGCCTGACGGGTCTCCAAAGGACGGGCACCACACCGAGAGTCTCTCCGGTTGCCTGTCATAGGAGTGTGGATGCGCTGTGCTGCCTTTATGCCCCTGACAAGTCAGGACCAGCACATCCGACTTCGGCTTGTTTTAATATCAGAGTGAACGCTCTCCTAGACTGGTTGCTTTACTCGGCTGACAAATCCAATCTGCCGTCTATTTGTCCATAGTTGGTGATGGTTTGTTCACAGGGGTGTCCTTCCCCAGGGCTAAGAGTATATAGCACGGCTCTTGATCGTGTGATGCTCCTGTCATTGGACATATGGGGCATTTCTATGGAGATAACCGTGCCACATATTATCCCGCCCTATCCTGCTAGGAACATCGCCGTTTGGTCTGGGACTGCTTATTCGACCGGACAAGCCTGACTTCTATCGCAGCTAACCCTCATATCAGGGGCGGGGGGGGGGGGGGGGGGGGGGCTATCCACCACCCAAGGACCTGCCTGGATGGGGGTGGTTGCCCCGACTCCAGGCTGTGTTGTCCAAAATGTTGAATTACACTTGTGCGCACGAGAGCGACAAAGTGTATGTGCATGTGCATTTTGTGCACTTAAAGTAAAAGCGCAAGAATACCACACACACACACACACACACACACACACACACACACACACACACCACACACACACAGGCGAACGCATGCGCCAGCAATGGGACACACACACACACACACACACACACACACGCACGCACGCACGCACGCACGCACGCACGCACGCACGCACGCACCACACACACACACACACATGTGCACACACACACACACGCATTTACGATCTGGGTGGGGACGGGAGGAGAGAGACAGAGACAGAGACAGAAATGACGTAGTTCGAATAAAGAACGACACTCACAGGCAGACAAACAGACAGACAGAGATAGAGATGACGTAATACGAATAAAGAACGACACTCATTCAATGAAAATAAATTAAACAAAACATTCAAACGTATAACTTTAATTTCCCTGTTTAGTCAAACTGAATGTTTTAGGCACAAGTTTTTGCTCACCCCGTTTTTGAGCATAGGCTGGTTTTCTTGAATATTTTTGCAATGTTATTTCAGAACTTTTTTAAAAGTTATTTTCTAGATTGGTACGTAATGACCGTTTAGTTATATTTTGTTTATCATTAAATACAAACATAACAAATGGGGGAAATGCGACCATGTATTTTTCTTCCAACAAAATACAAGGATTGTAACAGAACTAAACAAACAAACAAGCATAGACTCGTTTCCATTATGCATCTGGTTTGAGTGGTATCAGAAAATGAAAAAAGCCTGATTACGTAAATACAATTGTGGAAAATCACAATGCGCGAAAGCTGAAAAGCTGCGCAACGTATAAACACAATGTGCACTGGTTTTTGTTTAATGCTAGAAGCAGCGTAATACTGGTAGGAACAACACTTATAACGACGAACATTGTTCTTCTGAGCCTATATCATGTGTGATATGTCAAAGTGACTCGGTATAAAAATCTGAAGCTAAGATGCTCTGAATTGAAACATTCAGCAGAGACAGTGGCCAATAACACTATCAGACGGAAATTCTACATCATTTCATGAAAAAGACAATTAACATGTAAAGATTTTTAGCTGTGGAAGTAAAAAAGTGAGCATTATAAATTCGCTAACCACATGTTTACACATAAAATACTAAGCGAGGTTCAATACTTTATTTGAGATATGATCTGTAGTAACGTGAGATGAATTCAGTGAACAAAATTACTTCCAGCCAGAAGTTAGGGTGTTCAGAAATGTAATGAAGTTTTTTTTGTCTGCCCCATCTTCCGTGCCACCTCAGTGGCAGCCGTTCATTCCGACCCCCCATCCACAGCTAAGCCTGATCCGACCAGCCACAACCCCGGTACCGACATCTTACAGGGAGTAGTCAGTATCAAGTGGTCAAGAGGCAACCCACTGGAGGAGACACTGCACTGCTGTCGAGTCACTTCGGTGATGTTCGGTGGTGGCTGTTCTGATCTAACATACGTAGGACACCACTTACTAACTACTGACGACAATAATTGCTTAGTCGCGGAGCCGGCGTGAATGAGCTCTCCCTCCGGAGGGCGCCACCAGGCACGTGCAACGACAGCCCCATGGACTCGCCGATACCGGTGACCCCGACGGAATTAAACCAAAGCCATAGACATGGAGAGGACATCGAAGCTGAGGTCACCATGAGAGCAGGCATGAAGAGCCACAGAATTTCAGTCTTTTGTTTTTGATGCTGATCGATGAGAAAGAGGATGATGAAGATGATGCAACGGTTTTCTATTCTGGTCTGAGACTGCATGGCAGGGCTGTACTCTACGCTTACTTTCATAATATATCCCGGCGTCAACCAAGCCCGAGAGATACAGACACCTGCAGTGTTGGCCAGGAAATGTGAGCAACACTGTCAGAGACGCATCCATTAAGTGGATGAAACTCGACAGTGTGGTCCCAGTCTTCTAACTGAGCCCGTAGCGAACTCAGCTCTAGGTAGGAACAGGTCAGGGCAGGAAAATCCCTCATGGCTCTGATGGGAATCGAACCCACGACCTCCCAGCCAGGAATCCGCGACGCTAATCACTTCGTCACGGCGGCTGTGAGGTATTTGGTCAGCGTGGCGGTTACGACAGACAAAAATATTTTCCACTCAACGTTCAGAAGTGATATTGATCTGAAGTGGTTGATATCACTCGAGTTTTGCTTATATAGGATGCACACTTCATCTGCTATCGCCTTTACCTGTCAGTGATCCTGTGACTGCTCTATGCTGAAATTATCACTTTGTGGAGCCGTTTTAGGACATTGGGATATTTCTTAGGCCGCAGATAGGGTATTTCATCAGGTCCAGGTGACGAGTTGGCTCTAGCTTAAACAACCGCTTTCTTTATTACATCTAGTGTTGGTGGCTTGTCATTGAGGCCGCACCAAGCCCTGGATTTCAAATATTGCTCTGCTCTGATGGTCGGAATATGTTTTCCTGAGATGCTTTCTTTGTCCACTGTGAGTGTCTCTGATTTTGGCTGCTCGAATAATGCCTGGCGAACTAAAAGGGGTCTTTGAAGAAGCAATCTTCAGTTTGTCTTTTCGTTCTTTCACCTTGCTGATGATTCCGTTTTGCTGAGGGCACTGTGTTATGTTTTCAGGCCTTTCTTCTCAGCTTCTCAAGCAGCCTTCATTTGTTTCTTGAAATTGTTTCTCTTTCCGATGATATCCCTCTGTAGCTGGCATCTAGATTTTTAAGGTGTTTTTACTTTTGGAGGTTTAACTCCACACGCGTCCCAACAGATTCTGTGTTGTGGTCAGTTTTTGCTCCAGTATGACCTTTCCTAACAGCCCATTCAATTTGTGGACTGTCTTATCATTTCATTTCTTCCGTACGTACCTCTTTTGTACTTGTGGGAGGCAAGCTGAGTTTCTAGCATATAGCTCGAGAGCCTGTACAAATTCCTCGTCTGAACAATCAGCGCGGATGTCCTTGGCACTGTGGTTTGAATCTTTAACTTGGTTTTTCCACATCTTATCTTTGAGGAGAATCTTCTCCCACAGACTCATGGAATTCAACTTGTTCAATGTTCATATTCCATCGTCAATTTTCAGTTGCAATTGGGTTGGCGCCTATGAATTCACCCTTACCGTGAATCGTGGGAGAATCTCTCGTGTTTGGTGATAGCTGGAAGTTGAAGAGGGGCAACATGGAGAACCATCCCACAGAATTTTAAATCTGTTTGGTGATAGCTGGAAGTTGAAGAGGGGCAACATGGAGAACCATCCCACAGAATTTTAAATCTGTTTGGTGATAGCTGGAAGTTGAAGAGGGGCAACATGGAGAACCATCCCACAGAATTTTAAATCTGTTTGGTGATAGCTGGAAGTTGAAGAGGGGCAACATGGAGAACCATCCCACAGAATTTTAAATCTGTTTGGTGATAGCTGGAAGTTGAAGAGGGGCAAAATGGAGAACCATCCCACAGAATTTTAAATCTGTTTGGTGATAGCTGGAAGTTGAAGAGGGGCAACATGGAGAACCATCCCACAGAATTTTAAATCTGTTTGGTGATAGCTGGAAGTTGAAGAGGGGCAACATGGAGAACCATCCCACAGAATTTTAAATCTGTTTGGTGATAGCTGGAAGTTGAAGAGGGGCAACATGGAGAACCATTCCACAGAATTGTAAATCTGTTTGGTGATAGCTGGAAGTTGAAGAGGGGCAACATGGAGAACCATCCCACAGAATTTTAAATCTGTTTGGTGATAGCTGGAAGTTGAAGAGGGGCAAAATGGAGAACCATCCCACAGAATTGTAAATCTGTTTGGTGATAGCTGGAAGTTGAAGAGGGGCAAAATGGAGAACCATCCCACAGAATTTTAAATCTGTTTGGTGATAGCTGGAAGTTGAAGAGGGGCAACATGGAGAACCATCCCACAGAATTTTAAATCTGTTTGGTGATAGCTGGAAGTTGAAGAGGGGCAACATGGTGAACCATCCCACAGAATTTTAAATCTGTTTGGTGATAGCTGGAAGTTGAAGAGGGGCAACATGGAGAACCATCCCACAGAATTTTAAATCTGTTTGGTGATAGCTGGAAGTTGAAGAGGGGCAACATGGAGAACCATCCCACAGAATTTTAAATCTGTTTGGTGATAGCTGGAAGTTGAAGAGGGGCAACATGGAGAACCATCCCACAGAATTTTAAATCTGTTTGGTGATAGCTGGAAGTTGAAGAGGGGCAACATGGAGAACCATCCCACAGAATTTTAAATCTGTTTGGTGATAGCTGGAAGCTGAAGAGGGGCAACATGGAGAACCATCCCACAGAATTTTAAATCTGTTTGGTGATAGTTGGAAGTTGAAGAGGGGCAACATGGAGAACCATCCCACAGAATTTTAAATCTGTTTGGTGATAGCTGGAAGTTGAAGAGGGGCAACATGGAGAACCATCCCACAGAATTTTAAATCTGTTTGGTGATAGCTGGAAGTTGAAGAGGGGCAACATGGAGAACCATCCCACAGAATTTTAAATCTGTTTGGTGATAGCTGGAAGTTGAAGAGGGGCAACATGGAGAACCATCCCAGGAATTTTAAATCTGTTTGGTGATAGCTGGAAGTTGAAGAGGGGCAACATGGAGAACCATCCCACAGAATTTTAAATCTGTTTGGTGATAGCTGGAAGTTGAAGAGGGGCAACATGGAGAACCATCCCACAGAATTTTAAATCTGTTTGGTGATAGCTGGAAGTTGAAGAGGGGCAACATGGAGAACCATCCCACAGAATTTTAAATCTGTTTGGTGATAGCTGGAAGTTGAAGAGGGGCAACATGGAGAACCATCCCACAGAATTTTAAATCTGTCTGGTGATAGCTGGAAGTTGAAGAGGGGCAACATGGAGAACCATCCCACAGAATTTTAAATCTGTTTGGTGATAGCTGGAAGTTGAAGAGGGGCAACATGGAGAACCATCCCACAGAATTTTAAATCTGTTTGGTGATAGCTGGAAGTTGAAGAGGGGCAACATGGAGAACCATCCCACAGAATTTTAAATCTGTTTGGTGATAGCTGGAAGTTGAAGAGGGGCAACATGGAGAACCATCCCACAGAATTTTAAATCTGTCTGGTGATAGCTGGAAGTTGAAGAGGGGCAACATGGAGAACCATCCCACAGAATTTTAAATCTGTTTGGTGATAGCTGGAAGTTGAAGAGGGGCAACATGGAGAACCATCCCACAGAATTTTAAATCTGTTTGGTGATAGCTGGAAGTTGAAGAGAGGCAACATGGAGAACCATCCCACAGAATTTTAAATCTGTTTGGTGATAGCTGGAAGTTGAAGAGGGGCAACATGGAGAACCATCCCACAGAATTTTAAATCTGTTTGGTGATAGCTGGAAGTTGAAGAGGGGCAACATGGAGAACCATCCCACAGAATTTTAAATCTGTTTGGTGATAGCTGGAAGTTGAAGAGGGGCAACATGGAGAACCATCCCACAGAATTTTAAATCTGTTTGGTGATAGCTGGAAGTTGAAGAGGGGCAACATGGAGAACCATCCCACAGAATTTTAAATCTGTTTGGTGATAGCTGGAAGTTGAAGAGGGGCAACATGGAGAACCATCCCACAGAATTTTAAATCTGTTTGGTGATAGCTGGAAGTTGAAGAGGGGCAACATGGAGAACCATCCCACAGAATTTTAAATCTGTCTGGTGATAGCTGGAAGCTGAAGAGGGGCAACATGGAGAACCATCCCACAGAATTTTAAATCTGTTTGGTGATAGCTGGAAGTTGAAGAGGGGCAACATGGAGAACCATCCCACAGAATTTTAAATCTGTTTGGTGATAGCTGGAAGTTGAAGAGGGGCAACATGGAGAACCATCCCACAGAATTTTAAATCTGTTTGGTGATAGCTGGAAGTTGAAGAGGGGCAACATGGAGAACCATCCCACAGAATTTTAAATCTGTTTGGTGATAGCTGGAAGTTGAAGAGGGGCAACATGGAGAACCATCCCACAGAATTTTAAATCTGTTTGGTGATAGCTGGAAGTTGAAGAGGGCAACATGGAGAACCATCCCACGAGAATTTTAAATCTGTTTGGTGATAGCTGGAAGTTGAAGAGGGCAACATGGAGAACCATCCCACAGAATTTTAAATCTGTTTGGTGATAGCTGGAAGTTGAAGAGGGGCAACATGGAGAACCATCCCACAGAATTTAAATCTGTTTGGTGATAGCTGGAAGTTGAAGAGGGGCAACATGGAGAACCATCCCACAGAATTTTAAATCTGTTTGGTGATAGCTGGAAGTTGAAGAGGGGCAACATGGAGAACCATCCCACAGAATTTTAAATCTGTTTGGTGATAGCTGGAAGTTGAAGAGGGGCAACATGGAGAACCATCCCCCAGAATTTTAAATCTGTTTGGTGATAGCTGGAAGTTGAAGAGGGGCAACATGGAGAACCATCCCACAGAATTTTAAATCTGTTGGTGATAGCTGGAAGTTGAAGAGGGGCAACATGGAGAACCATCCCACAGAATTTTAAATCTGTTTGGTGATAGCTGGAAGTTGAAGAGGGGCAAAATGGAGAACCATCCCACAGAATTTTAAATCTGTTTGGTGATAGCTGGAAGTTGAAGAGGGGCAACATGGAGAACCATCCACAGAATTTTAAATCTGTTTGGTGATAGCTGGAAGTTGAAGAGGGGCAACATGGAGAACCATCCCACAGAATTTTAAATCTGTTTGGTGATAGCTGGAAGTTGAAGAGGGGCAACATGGAGAACCATCCCACAGAATTTTAAATCTGTTTGGTGATAGCTGGAAGTTGAAGAGGGGCAACATGGAGAACCATCCCACAGAATTTTAAATCTGTTTGGTGATAGCTGGAAGTTGAAGAGGGGCAACATGGAGAACCATCCCACAGAATTTTAAATCTGTTTGGTGATAGCTGGAAGTTGAAGAGGGGCAACATGGAGAACCATCCCACAGAATTTTAAATCTGTTTGGTGATAGCTGGAAGTTGAAGAGGGGCAACATGGAGAACCATCCCACAGAATTTTAAATCTGTTTGGTGATAGCTGGAAGTTGAAGAGGGGCAACATGGAGAACCATCCCACAGAATTTTAAATCTGTTTGGTGATAGCTGGAAGTTGAAGAGGGGCAACATGGAGAACCATCCCACAGAATTTTAAATCTGTTTGGTGATAGCTGGAAGTTGAAGAGGGGCAACATGGAGAACCATCCCACCAATTTTAAATCTGTTTGGTGATAGCTGGAAGTTGAAGAGGGGCAACATGGAGAACCATCCCACAGAATTTTAAATCTGTTTGGTGATAGCTGGAAGTTGAAGAGGGGCAACATGGAGAACCATCCCACAGAATTTTAAATCTGTTTGGTGATAGCTGGAGTTGAAGAGGGGCAACATGGAGAACCATCCCACAGAATTTTAAATCTGTTTGGTGATAGCTGGAAGTTGAAGAGGGGCAACATGGAGAACCATCCCACAGAATTTTAAATCTGTTTGGTGATAGCTGGAAGTTGAAGAGGGGCAACATGGAGAACCATCCCACAGAATTTTAAATCTGTTTGGTGATAGCTGGAAGTTGAAGAGGGGCAACATGGAGAACCATCCCACAGAATTTTAAATCTGTTTGGTGATAGCTGGAAGTTGAAGAGGGGCAACATGGAGAACCATCCCACAGAATTTTAAATCTGTTTGGTGATAGCTGGAAGTTGAAGAGGGGCAACATGGAGAACCATCCCACAGAATTTTAAATCTGTTTGGTGATAGCTGGAAGTTGAAGAGGGGCAACATGGAGAACCATCCCACAGAATTTAAATCTGTTTGGTGATAGTGAAGTTGAAGAGGGTGAAACACCCAAAAACGTCTGTCGATAGTGAAGTGAGAGCACTGGCCATCCCGATTAACGTTTTTGGCCAGTGAGCATCAACACCCACAGAATTTAAGAGCTGTTTGTGATAGGGAAGTCTGCAAGGGGCATTGGGACCATTACGTTTTAATCTGTCTGAATGAATTCGAAGAGGCAACATGAAACATCACGATTTCTAGCTTTTTTTGTAGTGGATGAAGGGGCAACAGAGAACACCCGATTTTAATTGTTGGGATCAGCTCGTTAAAGGGGCAACATGGAGAACCATCCCACAGAATTTTAAATCTGTTTGGTGATAGCTGAAGTTGAAGAGGGGCAACATGGAGAACCATCCACAGAATTTTATCTGTTGTTCCAAGTAAAGGCGCCGGAACCATCCGGATGTTCAAATCTTTTGGTGATAGTGAGTGAAGAAGGGGCAACATAGGACAGAAGCCTCTTCACGATGAACGTTTTGATCTGGGGTTGAAAGGGGCAACATGGAGAACCATCCCACAGAATTTTAAATCTGTTTGGTGATAGCTGGAAGTTGAAGAGGGGCAACATGGAGAACCATCCCACAGAATTTTATATCTGGTCTGTTCCAGTAACATCCGATCTTTCCCGGACGTCTTCTGGACTGTTCCCAGAAGTCAATGGTCCAGCCATAGGTCAGTAAAAAGAAATCTATGGGAGAACTTGATAGCAAGTCTTCAGAGAAGAACCCTCTCCTTTCCCGCTGAACTCCTTAGACTCCTAGGGGATCGGGTCATATCTACGTCATGACTCCTAGATGCCCTTCTGTTGACAGACTTTTCCCACTGACACTGCCAGAATTTGAACCAGCAACATCTGGACGGGTGGGCGTCTCAAGATGTTGCCGTTTAGACGCTGTACATTCTGTCTGCAAATACGGTAAAAATCTTTACCATAACAATTGACATGATACAGATGCTGTAAACACCTGAGCTGGTAGAGCTGACGTGTTGTAGACATACTGAGAATGGAATGTCTAGAGTCACCAAAGACGCTTTTAAAAGATATAGTGGATATTCTTCACAGACGTGTTGTAGACCTAGCAGAAGAAAGTTTGAACAATTACAATCGATGTATCACAGATTTCAAGATTTGTGCATGTACACTGAAAGGGAAATTGCGTTCAGTTACAACAGACGTGGCGTAGAAAGGAACACTGCAATGGACATAGCAACAATATATACGTTATAATAAACATTGTTTTCTAGATGAATTAACAGACAGTACAGGTGCAGTTTGCTGTAAACAGTAAATATTTATACGACTGCAATAGACATTGAATGGTAAAGCCCTTGCCAGCTGCAAGACACATATTGCAGACACATCATAGACCAATATAAGCCATAGTGCAAACGAAAGAATGACCTTTTTTTTACTCAACGTCTGATGTTATACTGTGGAGGCAATGTAAACGCTGTATTTTTACCATTGACATTATATTGTTGAAAAGGTATAGACCTGTATAAACTTTGTGTTAGGCAGACAAAAGAAAGTGTCATCCTTGGGATCTTTCCTTCTACTTCACAGAATTCTGACTTTTTGACTTTTACAACACTCAAGTAATACACAACATGTGTCCGTTCAATCTCTCAGAGAGTCGAGTCTAAGTTGCTGAGCAGCTTGTGTCTTGATGATTTTCCGCTGGATTTTACCGAAGTGGGTCCGAGGAAACGCCTCAAACTTCAGGTAGTACCGAGGACAGGCTGACAGTGGATCATCCTTAGACACAAACACTTCCTCTGCAAACTCACGGACCTGTTCCATGGACACGTCCTCTGACCCCAGCACCACACAGGCACACAGCTCTTCATTCATGATGGGATCAGGTACACCAACAACGACAACGTCAGCCACACCGGGACAATCTCGGAGACGTTTCTCCGTCAATGAAGGGTTGAAGATGCAAACACCCCTCATGACTGCGTCACTTCCTCTTCCGTCGACAATCAGATGACTTCGTTCATCCAGTCTCCCCAAGTCTCCAGTTCGAAAGAAACCGTCAGCAGTGAAGGCATCAGCTGTGGCTTTGGGGTTATTGAGGTAGCCTTTCATCATGTTGGGGCTTTTGACAAGGATGTGTCCTGTCTGACCAGCAGCACATAGCTTTGACTCATCGTCCATGCTGACGATCTTTACTTCAACATCAGGAAAGGGTTGACCTGCATCATGATCAGTGTAGGTGTGGCTGTCAGTCACCACCATTCCTGACATATATCCGCTGTCACTCGACCCATACGTAATACAGACATTATGAGCAACAGTAAGTCCTGCTTCGACCATAGAGCGAGTGACGGCAGACCACCAAGCGTCAGAGCATCCATCTTCCATGTGGATGTCAAAGTGTCCCCATGCCGTTTTCGGGTTTTTTTCTCGGCAATTTCAGCTAACTGGGGGAGAAATAGCGGGGAAAAGAAGGCTGAGTTGCATTTTTTCTCGTGAATAGTGTTCCAGAGAAATTGAGCCATATCCTCAGGGTTCCCAGCTCTTACGTCACATAAAACGCGGCTAGCACCACGTACAACAGTATAGATAATGCAGCCACTCCCCCATCCCATCTGCGAAATGTTGAGTTGAATGTTCTCGCTGTATGCTAAATTGACAAACAATATATCACTTTGCAAAAACTTCAGAGTAGGTCCTTGTTCATGAATGACCAGTTTAGAGAATCCTGTGGTACCGGATGTTGTGAAAACGCCGAGGATATCTTCAGATGTGATATCATCTGCCTGAAACCATTCTTCCTGTGACTTCAGCTGACCAATGAAATCTCCCGTGCCTTCATTCTCCACACGTCGCACAAAAATCACAGTCTTTAAAGAGGGCAAGCCTGATGATGTCACGTGTTCCCCATCATCCATGACGACGTGATTCTTCAGCACGTTCCAAGGACTGTCAGTGACGTCAGGATCCACGAGGATGACTGGAGCACGAGACACGCTGATCGTGTTCAACAAGTCTGACCCGTCAGTCATTACACACTGTCCATTGACAGAGGCCGCTCCAACCAACCAGATGCCTGCCTCACACACCACCCTCTCTGGACTGTTGGGCAGAGTGTTGATCACCAGATCCCCACGGGCTATTCCCTTGCCCCTCAGGACAGCGGCAAAACGACCAGACAGCCTGTAGAGGGAGGCCCAGGTCAGCACACTGCGTTGCTGGTTCTTGTCTCTGAAGATGAAGGCTGCAGAGTCTGGTTTCTCCTGTGCCCAGTGCTGCAAGGCTTCTGGTAATGTCTGGAATCGGGGCATGGTGGACTGTTGCTGGCTGGCTATTGTACATCAGCTGCACATAAAGATTCATGGAAAAAGTTTTGAAGGATTACCAAGGAGTCAATTTTGAAAGTCAATGGTATGGCACGTTGAATTTACATGCAGTGGAAGCAGGGGAGAAAAGAATATTGTTGTGGCCGTCTTTTTGTATATCTAATGTTGAAAGACAAATAAAGATAACGCCTGCAGCGTTTTATGTGCAGTGCACGTTTAAGGGTTGACTGTTTCAGGTGGAGAAGTTGAAAATGGCAGCTGTTTTCGAGTAAAGGAAACACTGAGAGAAGATGTCTTGCAAACATCAGTTGTGACATGGACATGTGTGGATAAAGGCGTTAAAAACACACACCCGAAACTACTGCAGACTAGAGGTGTCTAAAAATAAACACAAAAAAAGATGAACTTGATCTTGGGCTTTACAGTATCATATGTATCACTGGGCTTATGTTGTTAAAACACATGAGATCTTACGTAAGAAAGGCTCCATAGCTCAATAGTTCGTCTAGCTATTAGAATTCAAAAGTGCTCATTTACATATTCAGGTCGAGCTGTATACGGAACGATGCGCCTCCAGAACAACATCTCAAACAAGAGACTTCAACGTTTTATCTGTTGATCTGAGTGTTTTATCTATTGATCTGACGTGTTTCATCTGTTGATCTAACGTGTTTCACCTGCTGATCTGACGTCTTTTATCTATTGATCTGACACGTTTTCTCTGTTGATCTAACGCGTTTCATCCGTTGATCTGACATGTTTCATCTGTTGATCTGACGTTACCATTTTCTTACCATCTTGTAATCCGACGTTTCTGTGCCATTTTGGTAGTTTTTGTGAATGGATACCGGCAAATTCAAATCACGTTGAAAACAGACTAAGATTAAGGTTGTTCTCACAACTACCATCATTATTGTGTCATTGTCACTCTCATTATTAATTCGAAAATAAAACGAAAAACAAAACCAGTATTTGGTGTTTTTTCATGACATATGTGGAAAGTGGAGAAAGAATTAAAAAGTGTAATTATTAATATCAAATGACAAAATCAAAAGAAAATATCAACAAGTGTCTTTCCACGCTGGCAGGATAGATTACTAGTCTGTGATGTTATTTTGTGGAGTCTTTAGAGAAGCCAAGAATCTTCACAACTCATCGTTATGTAAGCTTCACAACTCATGGGAATGTATTTGCAATGCAAGCTTCACAACTCATGGTAATGCAAGTTTCGCAGCTCATGGTATTGTATTTGTAATGCAATGCACAGCTCAAGGTAATGTTTTTGTAATGCAAGCTTCACAACTCATGGTAATGTATTTTTAATGTATTTGTAATGCAAGCTTCACGACTCAAGGTAATATATTGTAATGCAAGCTTCACAGCTCATGGTAATGTACTTTAATGCAAGCTTCACAACTCACGGTAATGCAAATTTCCAGCTCATGGTAATGTATTTGTAATGCAAGCTTCACAACTCATGGTAATATATTTGTAATGCAAGCTTCACAACTCATGGTAATGTACTTGTAATGCAAGCTTCACAACTCATGGTAATATATTTGTAATGCAAGCTTCACAACTCGTGGTAATGTACTTGTAATGCAAACTTCACAACTCACGATAATGTTTTTGCATGCAAGCTTCACAACTCATGGTAATGTATTTGTAATGCAAGCTTCACAACTCATGGAAATGCATTTGTAATGCAAGCTTCACAACTCATGGAAATGTATTTGTAATGCAAGCTTCACAGCCCAGGGCAATGTACTTGTAATG
This sequence comes from Conus ventricosus, assembly GCA_018398815.1. Taxonomy (NCBI): domain Eukaryota; kingdom Metazoa; phylum Mollusca; class Gastropoda; order Neogastropoda; family Conidae; genus Conus; species Conus ventricosus. Next base: position 68,548,427 of record CM031598.1, read on the forward strand.
CAAGCTTCACAACTCAAGGTAATGTATTTGTAATGCAAGCTTTACAACGCATGGTAATGTATCTGTAATGCAAGCTTCACAACTCATGGTAATGTATTTGTAATGCAAGCTTCACAGCTCATGGTAATATGTTTGTAATGCAATGCACAGTTCAGGTTAATGTATTTGTAATGCAAGCTTCACAACTCATTGTAATGTATTCGCAATGCAAGTTTCACGACTCATGACGTTGTTTTTGTAATTCAACTTCGCAACTCATGGTAAAATACTTGTAATGCAATCTTCACAGCTCATGGTAATGTATTTGTAATGCAAGCTTCACGACTCACGGTAATATATTTGTAATGCAATCTTCACAGCTCATGGTAATGTATTTGTAATGGAAGCTTCACGACTCATGGTAATATGTTTGTAATTCAAGCTTCACAGCTCATGGTAATATATTTGTAATGCATGTTTCACCGCTCATGGCAATTATTTTGTAATGGAAGCTTCACACCTCATGGTAATGTATTTGTACTGCAAACGTCAGGACTCATGACTATGGTTTTGCAATGCAAGCTTCGCAACTCATGGTAATATATTTGTGATGCAAGCTTTACAGCTCATGGTAATGTATTTATAATGCAAGCTTCACAGCTCATGGTAATGTACTTGTAATGCAAGTTTCACGACTCTTGATAATGTATTTGTAATGCAGGCTTCACAGCTCATGGTAATGTATTTGTAATGCAAGCTTCACAGCTCATGGTAATGTATTTGTAATGCAGGCTTCACTGCTAATGGTAGTGTATTCATAATGCAAGCTTTACAGGTCATGGTAATGGATTTGTAATGCAAGCTTCACATTCATGGTAATATGACAGTGGAACACTTCCTGCAGGACTGTCCCTCACATAAAAAGCCAAGGGCAGAGACCTGGCCTGCCAACACACCGATGAGGGAAAAGCTTTATGGATCACTGGAGGGCCTCCGCCGTACAGCAGCCTTCGTCAGTGCCTCTAGGGTTCCTGTCTGAGTCAACGAAGAAGAAATAAAAATGGTAATGTGTTTGTAATACAGTCTTCGCAACTCAAGGTAGCGTATTTGTAATGTAAGCTTTACAACTCATAGTAATGTATTTGTAATGCAAGCTTCACGACTCATGGTAATGTATTTGTAATACAATCTTCACAACTCAAGGTAACGTATTTGTAATGCAAGCTTCACAACTCATGGTAATGCAAGCTTCACAACTCGTGGTAATGTGTTTGTAATGCAAGCTTCACAACTCAAGGTAATGTATTTGTAATGCTACCTTCGAAACTCATGGTAATGTACTTGTAATGGAAGCTTCACAACTCAAGGTAATGTATTTGTAATGCTACCTTCGCAACTCATGGTAATGTATTTGTAATGCAAGCTTCACAAACTCATAGTAATGCAAGCTTCACAACTCGTGGTAATGTATTTGTAATGCAAGCTTCACAACTCAAGGTAATGTATTTGTAATACTACCTTCGCAACTCATGGTGACGAATTTGTAATACAAGCTTCACAACTGATGGTGGTGCATTTGAACACATGTTTTACAGCTCATGGTGCAATGCAAGCTTATTCACAATATCTTAACTGACATGAAGAAAGGACATCTTGAATGAGGCAGGTGGACGTAAACATAGTACAATAAACACGGAAGGTGTTTTGTTTCCATGGTGAAACAGTGACATTCTAATGACTCTTATGGCACCCAATCACCTTGCACATATGCAGACAATAGAACAAAACAAAGTTCCACACTTGCCCATACACACTAGACAAACACATGCACATAGCAATGAATTAAAACATAGCAAAGGTCAACACATGGGAACAAAAGAAAAAAAGCAAACAAATAAACAACAACAATAATCGAGCACCTACCCGCCCATCCGCACACACAAATCCAAACAAAGCGAAATAAGAAAACAAACTAACAAAACAAATACGGCAAAGCATCATGGTATTTTGACGTAAGGTGGGTTTCATGTCCTGAGTGTTGTGGTTCTGAACTGATTTAGTATCATGGTACTTTGACATAAGGTAGGCCTTGTGTGCTGACTGTTGTGATCATTGAATCTGTTTTGTATTATAATACTTTGATATACGGTGGTTTCGCGTGTTCAATTGTGCTGTATTGAATGTGTTTAGTTTTCCGGCACTTTAACGTACAGCGGATTTCGTGTCTTGACTGTAGCTGTTTGCAAGAAAACATTGTGCACGGGCACACAGTTGATCGGACAAACATCTAGACATGTAGACATTTTTGTAATCGCTATAGAAAGTGTGTGTGTGTGTGTGTGTGTGTGTGTGTGTGTGTGTGTTGTGTGTGCGTGCGTGCGTGCGTTGCGTGCGTGCGTGCGTGCGCGCGCGCGTGCGCGTGCGTGCGTGCGTGCGTACGTGCGTGCGTGTGACGGACCGTTTCCCGTCCAGTCACAAATTTTCGTGCAACCGTGCTAACCGGAAGGTAGTCGTCCGGAAGCCGGTTGGAAAGTTTACCTGACTGCTGCTCACCTGCGCTCTGTTTCAGCCGGGTGCGCTGAAACGGTTAGGCAGTCTCTACAGTGATTCCGGCAACGCATCTACCCAGAAGCCGAAGAGGGACTCCTATCTGTTTTTGGTGGCAGTCAGGTATTTATCATTCAATATTTATTTATTTGCAAACCGAAACCGTCTTCCCGTTTAGGAGCGACTGAAACTTCCTCAACGCGCTATGAAGGTTTTGTTTAGAAAAGAAAATTATTTGTTGTGTTCTGTTATCCTTTGACTTGATAGGGTAACAAAACGAAATTATTTCGGAAAACATGAGTAGATGAAGTGAGTGTTAAAGGAAATGGTCTTCAGGAAAAGAAAAAAAAAAAGATTTTGTTTATTCTGTGACTTAAGTTTGCGAGGAGAGGGAGAGTTTTGATGCTATGGATAATAAGCTCCCAAAGTGAGCGACATAGACTATCATATATGCTGGTTTCGATTTTTGATGTGGATGAGTATTTAACTCACTCTTGATATGAATATTGAATAGTTGTGTGTTGGTAAACAAGAGTGTGTGGAAGTCTTTCCCTTACGTATATTGAAGTAGATGAATCTTTTGATAAAAGAAACCTTCTAAAATCAGGTCATTATATGAAATGAAATGAACATATTTGTCGTAACGGAAGACATTCACAGTTTGATGGAAAGTAATCATTAATTGTGTGTAATGATTGTATTCATGGTTTATTGAAGAGGGTCTAGGTGGGAATCCTTCCCCCAATTTGGAAAACTAGATTTTGGAAGGTATATATTGAAATCCTTTCCTGTGTAGTGTTATGATTCCGGGAAAAGAGATGTTGTGGTGTTATGAAGAAAGATATGCTGATGTTTGTCCCAAGTTCAAGTGGAATGTGATGTGGCTAATGAATAAATGTAGTCATGATTGTAATGAATAGTAGCCATGATAATCAAGGGAGTTAATCAGTTTCCCCCAGGTAGAAGTGTACCCTGGACCGTACGGGGCTGGCTGCCACTTTCTGAGGGTCGGGGCCGTAGCTGTGGTCTACCCCCTTGTTCTCCGCCTGTGTCGGCGTGGAGAGGCGGCCTGAGTGCCGACAACTACCCTACCTGCCACTGCGCCCGGGACCGACTACCCGCTCAGCCAGTAGGGGTGGAGACGCCGTGCTGCGCAAGCCAGAGCGCCGCTCCCGAGATTTGATCCAGCAAGCTGTTGGCTAGGCCGTCGCTGCGTTCTGTTTTTGTGTGTGAGCCACAGCTCCTGTGTGAGACTGTCGCCTTGTCGTCGCAGAGACGCCGTCAGTGTGGTAGTGATTTTGAGCCACAGCTCTGTGAAGTTCTATTTAGTCCTGTGTCGGACTTGACTCTGTAGACGTCGTCTTCGTCGTCTTCGTCGTCTTTGTCGTCTTTGGTCGTCTTCGTCGTCTTCGTCGTCCTTTGTCGTCTTGTCGTCTTCGTCGTCTTCATCGTCTAAGCGTCTGCGTTCGTCTTAAGCATCCTCCTCGTCATCGTTGGAACCCTGCGCCGTTCAGAGAACTGTGTTGGACCGGACGTGGCCAGCACCAGCAGCGCTAGTAGATAGCCATTTATATTAGAAATATTTCTATGTGTACGCCTTATGGTTGGCGTGCCGACCTATTGATGAACTTGTATTTATCATATGTTTGTCTGATGGCTCGGGCAGCATAAAGCAAAAAAAGTGTTCTGTTGCCTGGCTGTCAATGTTCGGGTGAATGGGTGGTGTGTATGTGTATTGGAAAAGTCGTGCATGCATCCATAATTTCTGTGTGAGAGTCGGACAGTCAGACACCCGCAGACATACCCCATTCCATCCGTAACATCGCGTGCCGCGCGCGCGCGTGTGTGTGTGTGTGTGTGTGTGTGTGTGTGTGCGTGTGTGCGCGCGCGCGCGTGTGTTGTGTGCGTGTGTGTGTGTGTGTGTGTGTGTGTGTGTGTGTGTGTGTGGTGTTTTGCAACAGGAAAGTGTAAAAGGAAACGCAGCTTTACTAATGAAATGAACATCTGGCATAGAAATAAACATGAAAGTAATGATATCTGTGACAGAGAAAATGAAAGATGCGTAATCGATTAAAAATAAATGAAATTGAAATAAAAAACAAACAAACGTTCAAACAAAGAGTAGGGAAGCAGGAGGTGCAGTATGTTTCCAATGAACGTAAGAGGAAAAAAAAAGCAGAACAAGAAAGAACAAACGACAGGAAGTGCAGTAGAGTTTAAAATGAACGTAAGAGGAAAAAAACGGGAAAGAACAAACGGGAGGAAGTGCAGGTAAAAGTTTTAAATGAACGAAAGGGGTAAAAAGCAGAAAAAGAAAGAACAAACAGGAGGAAGTGCAGATAGAAGTTTCAAATGAACGTAAAAGGAAAAAACAGTAAATGAAAGAACAAACAGGAGGAAGTGCA
>CM031598.1:68558357-68563357 GCA_018398815.1 Conus ventricosus
TAAAGATTTATCTCACAATCCCTGCAGCTTTACCATTTTCAGTGAACGAATCCCAGCACAAATTTCACTGTCTGAAATATTACTTTTAAGAGAACCTGTATTAACATGATTTTGGTCTTCATCGATTTGTTTGTCTCTCTTATGAAGTCTCAGTAGATAATCGAATATCAGATCAGACTAAAATACTTGTGAGAAATGTTGGTATCATTCATACTTAGCGATATTATTTTGAACAGGTCTTTTAAATGATAAAGATTTCAGCTTACTCCAGATTTTGGTGGAGTCATTTATATTATTGTGTAGAATGTTTATTATATTTGCCCAATGGTCTGTCTTTCCAGTCTCTGCACTTCTAGTTATAAATGTTTCGTATTTAATCGTCGTCGTCCCTACTTCTGTAATGTCGTCTTAAATCGTGACGCAGCTCCTTTGTGTGCTGAGAAAATTCCTTACCGAACCTGGGGTCTTTTATTTCTTTGCCAATAGTAACTGTCTTTCTCATACATAAACCAGCGGCGATCAGTGAGTCATCAAACACTTAAATCGCTTCGCTGATATCAATATCAACAAAGTGACATGCCCTTAATTTATCCCTTAACTCACCAGTTGACAATTTATCTTTATGATAATCAATTTTTCCTTGGTTTCAGACAATTTTCCAAACCTAAATGGACTACATGTTACATTTTGTTGATCAGCTACGTTGACAATAGAATTAAGTAAAACTTCAACTGGCATGCATTTAGATTCTATTCTTGGCATATATTTTAATACGCATCTAGCCACGATGGCATAATCAACAATACTGCATCCTATTGAATGGCACCATTAAGGATAAGCAAATCAAAAGAATTGCAGACATTTAACAAATATTTGCCGAAATCGTTCTAAATCTCATCTTTTGAGGTACGGAAAATAACACTGTCATAGCGTTTCTTTCATCTTCTTTCATCATTATCATCACCATCTTTACTCTGTTCACCTCCCTCCAGTGCGTGCATTGAAGTCCCCGAGCAAAAAACATAGTAAGTTTCCAAAAGACTCTGTCACATCCATAAACCACTGCTCTAACATCCTCATGCCATTTGCTTTGTCTGTATTTTGGTGATAGGAAGAGTAATTTGGCGGTATAAACACACGAAGGAGAATCACCGGTGAAATCGTGTCAGAAAGATCCTTAGACAGTTTTAACACTATTATGTTGTCATAATCCACATTGATCTTTTCAACGTACACGGCGGAGGAGCTCGAGTCTTTTTTCACAAGCAGTGTCAACCCTCCTTATAATCCAGCTGTTACACCATCAGACAGTGTAACGCCTGGTATGACGTAAGCATTGCGTGTCGGAAGCAAGTGGTCAGGAATTTAGTTGCAAATGTTTCAGCTAAGAGACTTTAAAGTCAAATTCAGCAATGTAAGACCGTACCTCAGGACCGTAAAGACGAGAAAGACCCAAATTGCATGAATATTATTAGGCTGGCCTAGCCGAGTCGAGTCCCTGTAAGTCGCTGTGTTTTGTAATTTTACTCGTGATTTCCTGAATGGTTGCTTGGCGTTTAGCTCCGGCATTCGTGGAACCACTCCTCTGCCGATTAACAGGTCTGCCGCGTGTGTTGCGCCGTTTTTTGTCGTCCTGAACCACTTGTATCACCTCACGAGTTTTGTCGTCCATTTCAACCATTTATGTCGCACCTTACGATGTTTGTCGTCACTTAACAACCATTTACGTCGCCACAACCACTTATGTTGTCCATTTTTTCCGGGGCAACCTCACGAGTTTTGTCGTCTACATCAACCACTTTTGTCACCGGACGACAAAAGCAGTTAAGGGCGACAAAAATGGTTACCAAATTGGGAACAAAACTCGTGAGGTACGACAAAATTCGTGAGGTACGTCAAAAATGATTAAGACGACAAAAATGGGCGCTAGACGCGTGCAGTACTGTCACTCGAGGGCCGAGTCAATCGCTCCATCGAGGCTGTGGTAGTTCTGTCGTCGTCGTCGTTGCTCTCATTTATTGTCCGTTGTGGCTCTGGTTTTGTTAGTGTGTCTGTCTCATCGTTCGTATTCATGTCAACTGTTTAGTCAGGCTGTCTATCTGTCATTCCAGTGTCCGTGCTCTATTCGTCATCTGCTTCACTGTTGTTGTCCGGGGAGGAGGGGGGGGGGGGGGGGGGGGGGAGGAGCCTGTTGCTGGATTTTTCCTTCAGGTGAGATTTGTTTTACAGTGGTCTGAGAGTTGATCTGTGTGCTACTGTCTTTAGTGTTGATCTGTGTACCACTCTCGTCACCCTTGGCAACATCAGCCACAATCAGCGGTCCCCCTTTCATTCCCAAGCACTGCGTCTGTCGCACTGTGTGGCTGTCCCACGTCGTCACCTTTCAAGATTTTGTTTGTGTCAAAATCTTGTATGTCTCTCTTCCATTGCCATGCACTGAGCCTGTCGCACTGTGTGGCTGTCCTAAATCATCACCTATCAAGATTTCGTTTGGGTCAAGATTTACGTCCATCACTGAGATATCTGGTATGAAGGGGAGCGGACACCTGAAAGTAAGGGCAGAGTCAGCTGAAAACAGTTCCAGCTGGATCTGGTCGAAGAGGAACGAAAGTGAACTTCATGAGGCTGGCTTGAATTTCACAGCTTAGTAGCATTAAGGGTGAGACATCCGTCTAAGAAAGACACGCCTTGAGACGCCCGCCCATCTAAATGTTGCGGGTTGGAATCCCGGCAGCGCCAGGAAAAAGGCTGACAGCATAAGGGCATCTGGGAATCATAGCCTGGATGAGACCCCGCCCCTCAGAGTGTAAGAAGTCAGCGCCGAAACACTTGTCTGAGGCGACTTTCTTCTCTGGAGACCTTCTGCTGTCAACCTCTGCTTGGAGCGTCTTCCGGTAATAGCCCAGAGGAAAGACCGGATGACGCTGGGAAAGACCAGACTTATGGGCTCTGTGGGCTGGCTCCCCGCCTCGCCTTTCTCAAACTTGCTACAGATACCAACATCAAAGATGCTCCCATGATTCACTAAAAGGGGGCTATAGTGATGACTCCATCGGCGCCAGCCTAGTCACGATTGGAAATGCTCGACAAACAATGAGTGTTGAACAAAGGGAACTGCCATGTGTGTGTGTTGGGACATTTTCTGCCGCGTGCAGTGTGAGATCTCTACGAAGGGCTCTATGAAGACTGATGAATGAACAGCAGCGCACTTAGCAGATCAAACGTCAGAAAACCAAGGTCAGGACGTTCACGCTGATTATTCAGATTGGAAATTTGTACAGTCTCTCGATGCAAAAATGCCAGAAACCCAACATGCCACCTGCGAGTGCAAAAGTGGAATGGGAGACATTAGATTAAAACAGAATAGCACCAAAACCGGAACACAAAGGAGACATTGTACACGGAACCTACAGGGACACCTATGAAGTTAACCAAAACTGAAGACACCTCCTCAAAACTAACTACTCTCTCTCTCTCTCTCTTCTCTCTCTCTCTCTCTCTCTCTCTCTCTCTCTCTCTCTCTCTCTTTTTCTCTCTGTGGTTCAGATATTTTTAAATCGCCCAATTTCAAGAGAGGAGGTTGTGTTGGCTAAAAAAAAGTTGAAGAGCAGAAAGATGCAGGGTAAGATGGGGATGGGATGACTGGTGAACTGTACAAATATGGACGTAATTCTGTGGTAGATTTCTTTGTAAGATTCTTTACCCCCCCCCCCCCCCCCCCCCACCCTCCTTTTTTTTTTTTTAAACACGAAATATTTTCTGAAAATATTTTGGCAGAATCCATTATACAACCCTGTTTAAAAGGGTTCGGTAAACAATCCAGGTAATTATAGGGGCATATCTCTGTGTTATGCAAGTAATAAACTTTGTAGTTCCATTATTAGTTATAGATTGCAGGAGTAGGTTCAGCAGATAATATATCACAGGTGAACGCCAAGCTGGTTTCAAGAAAGGCCATTTGACTTTTGATCAAATGCTTATTCTTTAAGCCATAGTTAGAAAACAATTTTCTTGGAATAGTAAGTTCTACGTTGCTTTTATTGACTTTGAAAAGGCGCTCGATTCTGCCTTAAGAAAAATGCTTTGGCTTGTTCTACGTAACAAAAGGGTTAAAGGCAAGCTCTATAAATGCATTAAAAGTATGTATGACTGTGTTAAAGCAAGGTAAGATGTGGTGCTGGTTTTACTGACTATATCATGTGTACAAGAGGTATTAAGCAGGGTGACGCCTTGAGCCCTGTTCTTTTATCCTTACTCATAAATGAATTAGCTAAAGATAGGATTCAGAATGGAAAACACGCTGCAAGCACTCACTCCTAGCTTCATTGAATTATTCATTTTGTTATTAGCGGATTGTATTGCAATGCTATCTGACACACCTGTTGGTCTCCAAATCAGTTGAACAATTTTCATAATGCAGCATTTCGACTTCAAGTAAAAATAAACATGAACAAAAGCAACATCGTGGTGTTTAGAAAAGGTGGGTATATTGCAGCAAAAGAGAGATGGTTCTTAATTGGTGAAGAAATGTCCGTTGTAAACTGTTATAAATATCTTTGCATGTTTTTCACTGCTCGTCTTAGCATTGTAGTTGCCTGTGAAGACCTGAGAAGCAGAGCAAAGAAGGTTCTATTGTGTATCACCCATAAGTTATTCTCGCTTAAATGTCATTCTTTAAATGTGTATCTTTAAATACTTTACTCTCAATTTGTAACTGTAGCTATGTACGGCGCAGAACTGTGGGGACTGGTTACAGCAAAACACCGAATGAATTAGTTTATGGAGAGACGGGACGTCACCCTTTTTAATAATGGATCAAATATTCGATGCATTAGTTACTGGCTAAAAACAGTTTGCACTGACGAAAGTAGGTTGCGCTAAAAGCTTATAGGATTTCGTTAAATCTAGATTCCAACGGCAAAAAACATCGGTTATGTATGTTCGTGAGGTATTATATAAAAACGGCTTTGGGTTGGTATGGTTAAATCAGGGAGTGCAAG
>CM031598.1:68565857-68598357 GCA_018398815.1 Conus ventricosus
AAGACGGGCGAGTTCACTTTCCCTTAAGTGAGTCCCACACTTCCTGGTTTTCCAAGCACTTATATTCGTTCTCAAAGAAAGAGAGAACCCGAGTTTAACTGGCTCAACCAATGGAATCACTGGCACACACACATCACACGATTTGTACCAATAAATCCCCAAGTTATTTTTATTCCACCAATGGAATCACTAGTCACCTACACATACACACACACCACAGCTGCTAGCGCCAACAAAGACTTGGGCACCCAGTGGTTAATGCATAACCTCCTATTCAAACTCATGTTCGATTCCCCCAAGCTACCCATTGAACTAACAGCCTGGACCTCTCTACCAGCCATGACTGATGCTTCAAGTATTTACTACCTCTATAGACAACAAGGCGCAAACCACTCGATAGGCCGCAGCCTTCCATTCATTCCTCAGAACAGGGACGACTGAATGGTCGCTGTACTCTGCCGGCAGGCTGACGGTCACCTACCCGTGACGGTCACCTGACACGATCGCCTTCCTTTCAGGCCCACGGGAGAGCTCAGTGAATAGCCAGTGCTCAAAGTGGACACTCTTCTCTACCCAGGACTGGCAGGTCGCCAACTCCTTGTCACTATCCCTCGGACATGCGAAACACTTCCCAGTACTCTCCCTCCTTCAGTATACGACTCGGGGTATCCCCCCCTGGTGATGCCTGAATTCGCACACTTGAAGACCCAAGGAACGTGCTCTCAACAACAGCAACTACCCTTAATTTGCCTAAATGCTCGAGAACATTCGGCCGACTCATTACACCCCCGTACCTAAGAATGTTGTTCCAATCAACATTTTCTCCAGGACGAATGTTCTCCAATTGGATAAAACAAACTCAGTTGCATGGGTCGATATAACAGTACTACCTCCATGCTTTAAAACATCACTTCCATCAACATCTCTAACATGGATAATGTACCCAATTAAAAACATAAATCAGTCAGATAGTCCATTGAATCACTCAGTCATAAACTGGCTCACATATAATCAAGAACTCTCTCTATAACGTTAGCTATCAGCATGTCCATGCATATCAATTAATCATTCCATTCACTTCTAATAATAGCACAGCCATGATTAACCCAAGATTCAAATTCAGGTGTGTGGCCCAGCCTACTTAACATCAAAATCAAATTCAGGCGTGTAGCCACAATCCACAAAGACAACATTCAAATTCAGGCGTGTGGCCCAGCTTACGTAACATCAAATCAAATTCAGGCGTGTGGCCCCAATCTGCTCACACGGTCTCACACACAATATGCAAATCAAATATGCAAAACCTTGCTTCCATCGACCTTGACATCTTCCGAGCTGACCTGCTGTCCTCCCTTCAATCTGTACCTTCACTGTCTGCGGAGCAATTCCATGGCCTACTTCAAGATGTCCTTGATCACCATGCCCCAGTACTTAGACGCAAGATTTCCAGCCGTCCACCCTCACCCTGGTTCCCAGCAGTTGGCCCTGAAGTTCTTGATGCTAAACGTGTTAGACGTAGGGCCGAAAGGCAGTGGCTAAAGACAAACCTCGAGATTCACAAACAAATTTTGCGAATTGCTAGTAATGCTGTGAATGAAATTGTTCAAAAAGCAAAATCAGCCTTCTACAATGCTAAAATATTAGCATGCACAACAACCAAGCAATTGTTTAAGGTCACTGATACACTCATGGGAGAACAAAATCATCTCCCCTTCCTTCATCTGTCTGTCCCTCTGACATTCCACAGAAATTTTGTGACTTTTTCACTAGCAAAATTAGACTTATCCGTGAAAGTCTGGATGCTCAGTCAGTATCTGAACCTGATATTCCATACTACTCTTTTTCCGGCATTTCATTGACTGACTTTGAACCTGTGACAGTGGCTGTTGTCAAAGATGTCATCGACAAGACTGTTATCAAAACATGTGTACTGGATCCTCTTCCATCTACTTTATTATCTGCATGCATGGATGTTTTGTTGCCATATATCACTAGTGTGGTAAATGAATCTCTCACTTCTGGTTGTTTCCCACCTGCACTGAAAGCTGCTGTTGTCCGACCTCTTTTGAAGAAACCCTCTCTTGACCCTGAAAACCTAAAAAATCATCGACCTGTCTCCAACTTGTCTTTTCTTTCAAAGATAATTGAAAAGATAGCACTTCTCCAACTCCAAAACCACCTTGACCAAAACAACTTGCTCTATTCGTTGCAGTCCGCCTATCGCACTGGACACAGTACAGAAACTGCTCTGCTGAAAATAATAAACGATCTTCTCTCTGCTCTGGATAATGGTCAGGTTTCACTGCTTTCTCTTCTTGACTTGTCCGCTGCCTTTGATACCATTGATCACTCCACCCTCCTCACTAGACTTCAACATACTTTTGGCATCTCTTCTCAAGCTTTGGTATGGTTTTATTCTTACCTTTCTGGTCGAACCCAAACTGTCTCTGTCAATGGTTTTTCTTCAAGCTCTGCTGACTTGAATTATGGTGTTCCCCAAGGCTCTGTCCTTGGTCCCATTCTGTTTGTTCTATATACCCAACCCATCTCTGACATTGTAGCCCATCATGACATTTCACACCACTGCTTCTCTGATGACAATCAAATGTACATTTCTGGTGACATCTCTCTCCTCTCCTCCATCATTGATCGCTCACAGCTCTGCATCTCTGACATAAAGGCATGGATGACTTGCAACAAACTTCAGTTAAACAATGACAAAACTGAACTGATCTTCATTCTCCCAAAACGGCTCATGTCTACAATCTCTGTTCCTTCTTCTGTCCAACTTGGTACCTCTCTCATTCAGACCTCTACCACTGTGCGAAATCTAGGCGTTGTACTTGATCAGACACTCTCTTTTCAAAATCAGATTTCTTCTATCTGCCGTGCTTGCTACTTGGAGCTTCGGCGAATCAGTTCTGTGCACCACCTTCTGTCTGAAGAAGCCACCAAGACTCTGGTTTCTGCTTTCATTCTTTCAAGACTTGACTACTGTAATTCTCTTCTTGCTGGCTGTCCACAGAATCTCCTTGCAAAATTGCAGAAAGTCCAAAATAATGCTGCTCGCCTTGTCTCGAAATCTCCGAAAACCTCTCATGTTTCTCCTCCTTTGCACTGGCTTCCTGTTGAAAACGCATCAAGTACAAACTTTCTTTGCTCTGCTACAAGGCATTGGATGGCCTCGCTCCATCTTACCTCTCTAAACTTCTGTCGACCTATACTCCTTCCAGACAGCTTCGCTCTTCTTCTGACACTCGCATTCTGCAGATCCCTCGTTTTCGAGCCAGAACACTTGGTGAACGTTCTTTTTCTTTTCAGGCTCCTTCCTGCTGGAACAATCTCCCTTCTGCACTCCGAAACTCAAACAGTCTTTCTTCTTTCAAGTCCTCCCTCAAAACAACTCTCTTCAAAACATAATTTTTCTGCTCCTTCGCTGGTGTGTGGGTGTGTGCGTGTGTGTGTGTGTGTTTTGTGTGTGTGTGTGTGTGTGTGTGTGTGTGTGTGTGTGTGTGTGTGTGTGTGTGTGTGTGTGTTAGGGCTTATTGCTGTAAGCGCTTAGGGCTTTTGTTTAAGATTAAGCGCACTAAATGTTCCTTATTATTATTATTATTATTATTATTAAATCAAACATTTATCCTGATTTCACAACATAAGGACATTTTCACACTTTACCGAGATGTGACAAAACAACATGAGCAACATATCAACCAGAAAATCATAAATCATAACACGTGAGCATGTACTGATCCCCGCTCCATAATGGGCAATGAACAAAAGCAACATAAATCAAAAACTGAAAAATAACACATGAACATAGGCTCAACCCGCCTGTACTGGGCAATCAAAATCAATACCACAACTGGCCAGCTACATTTTTTACCCGTAACCCGTAACAGATGACTGCTCACACCACCACCACGATAACAGCAGCCCACAGGCATTGCTCCTACCATTGTTCTACTTCTGTTGTTCACACAACAACAGCAACACCCTGGAGACATCACTCCAACCCTTGACCTACTCCTGCCCCTCTCAATCTTGACCGCCGTTTGTGGCTCGCCAATAGTACCTGGGGCAGATAATTTGCGCGTTCCAGGCTTTACAAGAGAGTCAGCACACCTTTCACACAGTTTAGTCCTCAAAGGAGCGCGTGAAAATCTGCGCGATCCTCTTTTAGCCTGTCGCACCCATTCACTGCGACGACGATCATCTCCCCTTTTCAAAATGTTATGAGATGATCCCTCACTCATCTTATCCGAACCGATTTTCCTTCTCTCTGAGGAAATTCCTTGGTTCGAATCCCGCTCATGGCCTATGCCCATTACTTGATGAGCCTTGTTTACTTTTCCCTTTCCTGACACTGGATCATCTGCTCCTTTGAGCTGACTGTCTTTGGCGTTTCCTAACGATAGCTGGTCACCTCGACCTTCTTGCCATGCGTTATTATCGCCTCCCTGGTCCCAACCCAGCTGCTGGTTCCAGTTTCTCTGTGGTCCATGTTGGCCCCGACCCTGAGGCCCGCCACCGTGGCTCCTACATTTCTGACTGCCACGGCAACGCCAACAACTTTTTGAACCACCACTTCGGCCACCATGGCCCACGGCACCGCCACGACGGCCACCTCCATGGCCTACGGCACCGCCACTACGACCTATTTCATGGTCCACTGCACCCCCACCACGGCCTATTTCATGGTCCACTGCACCACCACCATGGCCTATTTCATGGTCCACTGCACCACCACCATGGCCACCACCTTCATGGCCTACACTAGCTCCACTGCTAGCGGCGCCTGTGCACTCCACCTGCGTTCTGTTCACTTTCCTACCCTGCACTGCCCTTGCTTTCCCTACTTGACTGGCAGCCTGGTTAGGCTTCAGGAGGATATACCTTCCCCCTAACAAAGCTGGATAGGGAAGATTGTTTTGCACTGCTGCAGTGAGAGTACTCCTGACAAACTCTGACTCTACTTTGACACGGGCCAAAGGTAGCCGATTAATTCTTCCATCTGCATATCGCACGCAGATGGTTTCCCCGGTATAGTCTGTCTCTCTCACAAAACCGGGCTCTACCATTGCCGCTAGAGTCAGTCCTGTATCTAACAAACAGGTCACCAGCTTCCCGTTTACTACTGCCCTAGTAGTTGGTGGTGGCACCCTGCCTTCCTGTTGAATTGTATCAACGGCAACAACGGAATGTATTCGCAGTCCGCTACATTCCTTGGCGATATGACCCTCTCGCCCACATTTAAAACATGTGCGTTTCACTCTAACATTCTCTTGAGTCCCACTGTTGCCTTGGGACTTAGAATGCGTTTCTAACTGCGGTCTCGCCTCCTGTTTGTAGGGAGTCGGCGAATCCCTCCCTGACTGTGTGGTCTGGGCATTACGGGTCGACTGGTTCGATCCCTTCATCCCATTACGCTGATCATGGGCAGATTCATACCTGTCTGCAACTTTCACTAACTCCTCTAAACTTCCTAATTCTCTTTCCGCCAAGAATACTGTGAGATCCTTCCGACAAGTGGAGAGAATTTGCTCCTTAACGATCTCCTCCCTCAAAGATTCAAAAGTTTGTTCGATGTTCCCTAACCTTATCCATTTGTCAAAGAGAGCCCTAAGCCGATAAAGGAACTGTACGTGCGTCTCACCTGATTTACGAACGGTTTCTCTGAACAATTTCCTAGATCTATCGGCGGTTACTTGATACCTCTGAAACAAAGCATCGCGCACCGACTCATAATCTGTCTGTTTTTCCGGTGCCAAGCAGAAAAAAGCATCCCTAGCTTTGGGTGTCAGCAGCGCAGACAAATTTGTGGCCCACCGTTCTTCGGGTAAGCCCTGATCTTTGGCAATCCTTTCAAATTGCGAAATGAAATCCTCTAAATGGTCCGGATTATCATCGAACCTTGGCATATTGATCAAGGGACTGACATGTGGTGCAAAGTTCACTTGAGGTTTTGCGTCCACGTCCCGTTCTTTCTCCAATTTTAATTTTTCTAACTCAAACTGCCTTATCTCCCTTCTTTCTCTCTCTTCTCTTTCCCTCTCCTCTCTTTCCCGTTCTCTCTCCTCCTTTTCCCGTTCTCTTTCTCTCTCCTCTTTTTTCCCGTTCCCTTTCTCTCTCCTCTTTTTCCCGTTCTCTTTCTCTCTCCTCTTTTTCCCGTTCCCTTTCTCTCTCCTCTTTTTCCCGTTCTCTTTCTCTCTCCTCTTTTTCCCGTTCTCTTTCTCTCTCCTCTTTTTCCGTTCTCTTTCTCTCTCCTCTTTTTCCCGTTCTCTTTCTCTCTCCTCTTTTCCCGTTCTCTTTCTCTCTCCTCTTTTCACCTTTTTTCTTTTCTCTCTGTTCTTCCCGTTCCCTTTGTATTTTCTGAGCCTCGATTACACGGGGCCAGTTCTCATCTACATATGCCTTCAGTTCCGGACCCTTTAGTCCTAAAGCTTTCCCTTCTTCTATGAGGTCCATCTTTTTCAGCGGACCCATTGTCTCAGCACCCTCTTCAGTCGACATTCTGAAGCTATCTAACCCTCGATCAGCTAGTTAATACAACCACAGTAACAAGCGAGATATACACACGATCACTTGTAAATAAGCGATCAAATAGTTGTGCTACACACAATCAACCTCAACAGCAACCAAATCAAGCACGTTCAAATACAAGGCCCAGTCATGAAAAAAAAAAAGATCAAAACAATCAACACATGACTAACGTCTTTCCAGGTAAGAAAAAAAAATCTAGGTTTCCACAATTACGACAAATTCAAATCCCTTGCAATTGAACAAAACCCAGAATCAAAATCACTTATGGCTCATTTATGTTCATCCCGGACGAGCCCCCAATTTGTGACGGGTCTCCGACGACCCCCCTCGTTATTAAAATATGATTTTCATATTCAGGGATGCAGGGGGTTATAGACAGAAGTATTTACGCTTTCACAACCAAAATGCGCTCTCGCATAGGCACACGCACTCTGTCACTCACATCGGGCCCGCACAAAGGTGACGGGAAACCAATAACATTTCATAGAAAATAATCAACTTTTATTCAACTTGACTCCGAGCCCCCACCCGCCACTACACAACACAACTATCTGTATCATACAACAATGTAAACAGCATACAGACAATTTCATAAATCGCATCCCCTGTTCTTCAGTTATTCTTACTTAGCCAGGAAAGACAATATTCCACTATTCAGTTTGCACACTTATAACCTTAAGAGCAAATAAAGCGTCCATAACTTGCCAGCATTCCTTGGTTGACCAGTTTCTCTCATCACACTGTGCGACCACGAGCTGAAGCTGCCACACTGTTGTGTCCTCCCGATTGGCCAAATCCCAGTTGGGGGACACTGGCAACGTAGCTTGAGTTGTACCCTCGCACCGAGTCTCCCGGACTCCACTGCACTTCGCCCTCTCCACGGAAAGGGCTCCTGTCGGCCTCTCCCACAGGTCTTCTCTGGCTGCAAACACCCCACCGTTGTCTGGCAGCTCCCTGTCTAGGCTCCAACAGGCTGTCACGTCTTGCTGTCGACCGTCCCCACACGGGAGACAATTCTTCTCGTCATCGGCTCCGAGGCTACAGCAACCTCCACTGTCATACGTCCCCACCCAGGAGACAACGAGGCGACAGCTAACCTCTGCTTCACGCTGTATTTTCTTGAGCCCTCAGCAAGACGGGTGAGTTCACTTTCCCTTAAGTGAGTCCCACACTTCCTGGTTTTCCAAGCACCTTATATTCGTTCTCAAAGAAAGAGAGAACCCGAGTTTAAACTGGCTCAACCAATGGAATCACTGGCACACACACATCACACGATTTGTACCAATAAATCCCCAAGTTATTTTTATTCCACCAATGGAATCACTAGTCACCTACACATACACACACACCACAGCTGCTAGCGCCAACAAAGACTTGGGCACCCAGTGGTTAATGCATAACCTCCTATTCAAACTCATGTTCGATTCCCCCAAGCTACCCATTGAACTAACAGCCTGGACCTCTCTACCAGCCATGACTGATGCTTCAAGTATTTACTACCTCTATAGACAACAAGGCGCAAACCACTCGATAGGCCGCAGCCTTCCATTCATTCCTCAGAACAGGGACGACTGAATGGTCGCTGTACTCTGCCGGCAGGCTGACGGTCACCTACCCGTGACGGTCACCTGACACGATCGCCTTCCTTTCAGGCCCACGGGAGAGCCCAGTGAATAGCCAGTGCTCAAAGTGGACGCTCTTCTCTACCCAGGACTGGCAGGTCGCCAACTCCTTGTCACTATCCCTCGGACATGCGAAACACTTCCCAGTACTCTCCCTCCTTCAGTATACGACTCGGGGTATCCCCCCTGGTGATGCCTGAATTCGCACACTTGAAGACCCAAGGAACGTGCTCTCAACAACAGCAACTACCCTTAATTTGCCTAAATGCTCGAGAACATTCGGCCGAGTCATTACAGTCATGATCAATGATAGGGATTTTAGTTCATCGTTCACAGGACCCCCAAAGGATTGTTCGTCATCTGTAATTCAGTAAGCAAGTAATTCAGTAAACAAGTAAGTTAGTTAGCAAGTATACTGAAAAAATAAACAATGTTTTAGATACCAATGTTTAAAAAAAATCATAAGACCATAGCCTGATGACCAAAGTGCAGTTAGCAGTTATGTCCACCGTGTCTTAGCTCAGCACGAGGACAAGCGGGGCCGACCACTCTCCTTCCGCCACTTTAATTTCCCCCGATCTGAATCAGGTGTCCGTTGTAGCTGGATTGGCAGACAGTTTTCGAGCCGTAAAATCCGGTTTACGCAAATGAATCGAACTAACGACCTGTCCGATCAAAGATAGTAAGCCCTACGGACCCGTTCGATCAAAGATAGTACGCCCTACGGACCCGTCCGATCAAAGATAGTGCACCCTACGGACCCGTTCGATCAAAGAGAGTACGCCCTACGGACCCGTTCAATCAAAGATAGTGCGCCCCACGGACCCGTTCGATCAAAGATAGTGCGCCCTACGGACCCGTTCGATCAAAGATAGTGCCCCTACGGACCCGTCCGATCAAAGATAGTGCGCCCTATGGACCCGTTCGATCAAAGATAGTGCGCCCTACGGACCCGTCCGATCAAAGATAGTACGCCCTACGGACCGGTTCGATCAAAGATAGTACGCACCCATAACGTGACCCGTTCGATCAAAGATAGTACGCCCTACGGACCCTTTCGATCAAAGATAGTACGCCCTACGGACCCGTTCGATCAAAGATAGTACGCCCTACGGACCCGTTCGATCAAAGATAGTACGCCCTACGGACCCGTTCGATCAAAGATAGTACGCCCTACGGACCCGTTCGATCAAAGATAGTACGCCCACGGACCCGTTCGATCAAAGATAGTACGCCCTACGGACCCGTTCGATCAAAGATAGTACGCCCTACGGACCCGTTCGATCAAAGATAGTACGCCCTACGGACCCGTTCGATCAAAGATAGTACGCCCTACGGACCCGTTCGATCAAAGATAGTACGCCCTACGGACCCGTTCGATCAAATATAGTACGCCCTACGGACCCGTTCGTAGGGCGTACTATCTGTGGTCCGATCCACAGCCGCACGCTCGATCTTGACCACTTGAGTGCACTAACACACCAGCATGCAGCAGCACACACACACACACACACACACACACACACACACACACACACCTCACACACACACACAGACACAGACACAACACACACACACACACACACACACACACGCACGCACGCACGCACGCACGCACGCACGCACGCACGCACGCACGCACGCACGCCACCACCACCACACACACACACACACAACACGGTAAGGTAAGGTGATGTTGCTTATAGCCCAGCTGACCACTAAGGGCCATATCAGGGCTGTCACCGCGTTGAAGTCAACTCACAAGTCATTCATTCACCTTCTAAAAACGCTCCGGAAACTTTGTTTAAAAAAATCCTTCTTCCGTAATATCTTAGATCAGATGAAAAATGTTAATCTCTTTCAGAAATTCAAAGATCACATCAGGTGGGACATGAACAAGGTGTTCATGAAAACACACACACACACACACACAGACACACACACACACACACACACACACACACACACACACACACACACACACACACTCACACACTCACTCACACGTACACACACACACCACACACACACACACACACACACACACACACACACACACACACACACACACACACGTTGATTCAGATGCCAGCACTGTTTGACCAGTTAACTTTCTATTCAATAAAGAAAGTTGTCGGCAAGTTCTGACTGATGGCCGACGCAACGGTCGGCCATTTTGAATTTTCCTGTGGTTGTAGATATTAATTCGTTCGAAGACCTCTCATGAGAGCTGGAAACATGTCTTCTCTTTGGAAACTACGGGCTTTTCAATGTGGACCTGCCCTTCTCCCCTGTCACGCACACTGGGTTTGCTACTGGATGGAGCCCATTTTGCAACCGTCATGGGATGACTAACCAATAGTAGGCCCTTTTTATTGTGTGTGTGTGTGTGTGTGTGTGTGTGTGTGTGTGTGTGTGTGTGTGTGTGTGTGTGTGTGTGTGTGGTGTGTGTGTGTGTGTGTGTGTGTGTGTGTGTGTGTGTGTGTGTGTGTGTTGTGCGTGTTGTGTGTGTGGTGTTGTGTGTGTGTGTGTGTGTGTGTGTGTGTGTGTGAGGAGGAGAGAGAGAGAGAGAGAGAGAGAGAGAGAGAGAGAGAGAGAGAGAGAGAGAGAGAGAGAGAGAGAGCATGGGGGGGGGGTTAAGGTGGAAAATGAGGGTACTATGTTTCTGTAACCAAAGACGAATTGGCACGCTAAGCAGGCTCCTGGCCGAGTATCGCCCCTTGACTAACGGCTATCCCGGATGTGTGGACACACACTGCCCCAGTCACGAGCTTCCAACCGGCACGCTGGTGCTGTCTGTGTGCTCTTCACGGCACCTAGGGAGCACGGCATCTAGACAACAAAGACTGTATGTGCAAGATAGGGAGGACATTGACTGATATTTCTTCTGATGGCAACCACCAAAGCATTATGAAAAACACGAGTCACCAAGAGGCTAAAAGCTGCTTGGATTTTTTTTTTAAAACTGAGATGAAATTTATCATTTTTTTTTAAAACACAAAAGTGTTTACCTGTGCTGCTTGATTATAAATAACGGAACAGTGAATCATAATATGAATAGCATGAACAGGCTTTAATGCAAGAAAAAAATCGAAAATCTATGACTTAGGAACGTTTCCAGTGGTGGATGGATCGAACAGAATCCAGAATTGATTTCCACGACCCCCTTGGTTGGACCTGTCAGGAAAGGTATGGCACATCTGACCAGACTTACTGCCGATGTTTTTCACAAATGCATGACAAGATTCGACATCCATGGATTGCACAGCACTCCTAGCTAGTTTCGGGGCGCGGCGGCAAGACATATCGCCCGACCTGTCCAACAAGTCCCATATTTCCAACAAGACAGATTTGTCCAAGTCCGGCCGAGTTGTCCAAGTCCAATTTGTCCAACAAGTCCGATTGGTCCAAGTCCGATTTGTCCAACAACTTCCATTTGTCCAACAAGTCCCATTTGTCCAATTGGTCCCATTTGTCCAAAATAGTCCGATTTGTCCAACAAGTCCGAGTTGTCCAACAAGTCCGAGTTGTCCAACAAGTCCGAGTTGTCCAACAAGTCCGATTTGTCCAACAAGTCCAATTGGTCCAACAAGTCCGAGTTGTCCAACAAGTCCCCTTCGTCCAACAAGACAGATTTGTCTTACAAGTACGAGTTGTCCAGTAAGTCCGATTTGTCCAACAAGTCCGATTTGTCCAACAAGTCCAATTGGTCCAACAAGTCCGAGTTGTCCAACAAGTCCCCTTCATCCAACAAGACAGATTTGTCTTACAAGTACGAGTTGTCCAGTAAGTCCGATTTGTCCAACAAGTCCAAGTTGTCCAATAAGTCTGATTTGTCCAAAAACTCCGAGTTGTCTAATACGTCAGATTTGTCCAACAAGTCTGAGTTGTCTAAGAAGTTCGATTTGTCCAACGAGTACGAGTTGTCCAATAAGTCTGATTTGTTTGATGTTTGGATAAACTAGATCGGGGCTTGTCCATCAATTTTGTCTCAAATAAACAAATACGAAGATCGTGTTAATTCAGCAACTGTCTCTTTGTGGTTTATCTTCTCTCTTTTCTTAAGGGTTATCGGAAAGATATCTGAAGTCTTGCTGGTTGACATTTTCGTGTCTGCTTGTCTCTGCATATCTGTTTCTCTGCATTCATTCTATGTTCTGTTTCTGTCTTCATCTGCATGTCTCTGAATCTCCTTGTATCAGCCTCTATTTACTTTTCTGTTTCTCGTTGTCTCTGTCTGTCTCTGTATTTCTATGTTCCAGACTCTGTCTCTCTCCAGCTCGTACGATTCCTGTCTCTGTGCTACTATCAAACAGTCTGTCAGTCAGTCTGTCTGTCTGTCTGCCTGTCTGTCTGTCTGTCTGTCTCTCTCTCTCGCCGCTCTCTCTCTCTCTCTCTTCTCTCTCTCTCTCTCTCTCTCTCTCTCTCTCTCTCTCTCTCTCTCTGTGGCTCAGAGTCAGACTCAGACTTGAATTGTCACGAGAACCCTTTTGGGTCTATAGACAGAACATGGTGTTATGAGAAATCATCATCTGAGCCCATATAGGGAGCCATTATCGCCTTTTTCAAAGTCGTCCAATCACGTACATATTTTGCAATGTGAATTCGTAGTTCACGATTGGCTACCATTTCATTTGGGCATAGGTTTTGTTTAGCATATCGTTTGATAGCTGTTCTTTTAGCTTAAGTTGTAGCAGTTTGTATCAGAACAGCTGTCCAGAAAATGAGTTTCATCTTCGACCACACCACATGCTGAGCAGTTTATGTCATCTTTTGGAGTGTACCTATCCCTTTCTATTTGAAGGTCATGAGTGCTGACGACAAGTTTGCTGGGATCACGTCTCTCTTCCAAGTTTTTAACATTTATTACGTGTGGTTCTAGTCAGTAGTTTCTGCGATTATGTTGTAAAAGTATAGTCTTGAAATGCTTCTTTTTGCTGTTTCCAGATGTCTATATATTTGATTCTAATTTATTTTTGATGGCATATTTTGTTCCACCGACATTACGGATTGATTGATTTTTCCAGATATCGTCCATTCCCAATTTAGGTAGAACAATTCGGATAAATTCTAGCCATGGAGTTTTAGATATTTCTAACATTTTTTACATGCATGCAACTGTATGACTGTTTCAGATAGAACGAGTTGTCTGCTTTTGTTGTGTGTAACCAAAACCCCAATGTAGGCCTACGGTGTATTGTTTGTCGGCTGATTGGAAACGACCAAGGTCTGGTAATGCTGGGAGATTCATTACCATTTTACTGTAGACCTAGAAGGTTTTTGCAAAATTGTGTGTGTGTGTGTGTGTGTGTGTGTGTGTGTGTGTGTGTGTGTGTGTGTGGGGTATTTGTGTGTGTGTGTGTGTGTGTGTGTGTGTGTGAGAGAGAGAGAGAGAAGAGAGAGAGAGAGAGAGAGAGAGAGAGAGAGGGGAGACAGACAGACAGACAGACAGACATATGTACGAAGGCGCGCGCACACACGCACACACACATGCACACACGCACGAACGCGAGCGCGGACACGCATACACATATATACACGCACGCACGCGCGCACTCACACACACGCACACACACACACACACACACACACACACACACACACACACACACACACACACACACATTACGTGTGGTTCTAGTCAGTAGTTTTCTGCGATTATGTTGTAAAAGTATAGTCCAGTAAGATGGCGGACAATCGACAGAACCTGAATCGATGCTATTGAAAAATATTGTCAAACACAATTTTCATCAATCCCAAGTGTAAAGAAATATGACCACCATGAAAAAGAACTGTGTGCATAAACAATTTTATGCGGTAAGTGTTGGTAGATCTGTTGGCATTTTCGACAATTGGAATCTAGCATCTAAGTCGGTCAACGGATTCTCGGGAGCAGTACACAGAGGCTACGAATCGCTAGAAGAAGCCAAAGAGGCTATGAGGCAAGCAGGACATTTGAACCCCCAAATTATACAGGAAAAGAAAAACAGTGACTCAAAATGTATGTTGACAAATTATGGGTTTCCGATAACGAAACAGAAGATGATCAAACAAAAGAAATAACTGAAAAAGAACAGCGTTCTAAAACTACACAAGACAATGAAAAACACGCATGTTTCTGTGAAGTAAACAAAAAAGAAAGAATTCTAAAGTGTACCGATTGCCATCGAAGAATTCATTGGTCCTGCTCCAAGCTCCCTCTCTACCAGATTTGCCTTTTTTTCAAAACGCAAAGAAAATTTTCATGCCAGCTGTGCGCGGAACCACATGTTGACGACAAAATGATGGAAGATTTCGTGGCCATACACCAAATGACGTCACATGACAACACTACAAAAGAACAAGATGACACTGCAGGACACAGTGACTATTTACAGAAAAAAGTCTTTGCATTTCAACAAGACATAAACACAAAAATAGATAACTTGGAGGATGCAATCACCTTGATGAAACTGCAGATTCAAGAAAAACAGGATATGATATGTACAGAAATTGGAAAAATGGCATCAAAAAGGATAGACCTAGCAGGAAAAGCGTCATTTGTGTCACCTTCCCTATCACCGAAAGAAGACGTAGAAACTCCTGTGTCAACTTCCATGTTGACCCAGAAATCAACTGATACGTCTCAGTCGGTTCACTTGCACAAAAAAGACCTTCCAAAATACCAGAAAAACAAAAAAAAATGCCACATCTCAGTATTCACAAGGTAGCGCCTCTCTCAAAACGACACCAGATCCTAGACCTACCTTAGAATCAACTGTGTCGCAAAACGAAACTGATCTGAAAGAAAAAGAAAAACCTGCCCGTACCTTATTTTTTTATACAGACATTGCCAAAAACACAGACACAAGCAACAGTGACACAGACATGGATTATGATGAATTGCCCAGTCTGCTCATTTTACATGATTCTGTGTTAAAAGGGGTTGAGGCTGAACGGCTTGGAAATTCTTATGGCTTAAAGGTAACCATGAAAAAACGACCAAAAATCACAGGCTGTGCTGCAGAGATAGAAACTTTACACGGCAAACAGCCAGATGCTGTTCTTCTTCACGCTGGAATTAATGAATTGAAAACATTATCACCAAAGGAAGTGGGTGAAAAGATCGTTACCTGTGTGAAGACATGTCAATCCATGTGCAGTAAAGAGACCAAACTAATTGTAAGCCATATTGCACCAACAGATGAGGAAGAACTGAATGCAAAAGGGAAAATCGTCAACGCCACTGTGTTTGCCGCTCTCTACCAGGAGAAAAGTGTATCTTTCATCGAACACAACAATCTACAAAAATCTCCATACCATCTAGCAGACATCATTCATCCCTCAAAAAAGGGTGCCAGTATTCTGGCAACAAATATCGGGAGGCACGTGCACAGTCTTTTTTGGAAGAAACAAAGACCCCGACCATACAAACGCTTCCCTCTCCACTCTCCACAAAAAACGAGCACAACAGGCAACGGAAGAAACGAAAAGGGGAAGGGGACAAGACGTCAAAATGACTTCTCCTGGAGACAAAACCCTAACAGAAATAACACCAGAAATAAGCAACACCAGGACAGAAGTCGGCAACAGTTCTTCACACAAAGACCAGACAAATCCTACACGTCACGTCGACAAGCGGAACCCCACCAGCGCTTCCAGCCAGAGCAGACAGGCAAGGACGTTACAACGACTACAACAGACCCTACAACAACCGATACACGGCGAGACGATACAACGAACGGGACAACTACACAGATCTCCAGGCAGACCACAGCAACTACTACCACGCCTGGACTGACCGGAATGACTATCAAAACAAGCACTTAAACAAACAACGTGACCACTACAAGGACTTCCGGGCAAACCGCAACAGCTACCAATACGACTGGAACGAGTACAAAAACAACCGTTATTGGGACTATGGATTCTGGTAACCAGAGCAACTGAGGGACTATGGATTCTGGTAACCAGAGCAACTGAGAACTAAAACTTCTTGAGACAAATTTTCATCCACAAAAAATTGCGAATACTTTATTTGACATTATAATATGGCAGTGTCATTATAATATAGCACCCCATCAGATGCGCTTCTGTGAACTAAGTGTTTAGAAATGTTCACTTTATTCCTTTTCACTTGAGTTTAAATCACAGTATGAAATTGTGTTTGGGTAATATAATTTTAATAACATTGGTTGTTCAATATTAACACATATGGTACAGAAAAAAGTTAAGATATTTTCGTGGAACATTAAAGGATTTAGGGAGACTATCGATGGTAGTATGATTAACAAATTCTTTGAAGAAGAAATACACAGAATATGTTCTGATTATGACATAGTAATATTGCAAGAAACTCATCTTGAACGAGAATATATTAACGATATCTTTATACCAGGCTTTGCCCCTGGTGTTCATTACTGCAGGAAAAAACGGAACAAGGCTCCAAGTGCATCAGGGGGAATATCAGTTTTTATCAAGAAGGAACTACGAACGCTAATCAAGTTTCACCCAACGAGTAATTCTGACATTGTTTGGATAATTCTTTCTTCCACAAAAGACGAACTTGATACTTTCATCGGTTGTATATATATACCGCCTGAATCGTCGTCTTATGGACGTGATAATACGGTGCGCATTTGGGAAGAGTTGGAAAGACAAACAGAACATTTCTCTACCAAAGGGAATGTTATATTGTGTGGGGATTTTAACGCAAGAACTGGACAATTAATAGATTATATTGACACGGACGGTGAAAACAACTTACATGCATATCCTAGTGACAATCTTTATAACGTTATTCACAAACGATGCTCTCAAGACAGCGTTATACAAAAAAATGGACGAAAATTAGTAGATATTTGTTTGGAAAATAATATGTATATTCTTAATGGTCGCTCACTTGGCGATCTTCGAGGAAATTTTACTTGTTTCAACACAAAAGGGAGTAGCGTTGTAGATTATTTCATTATATCGCAAGACCTAATGAAAGATGTTATTGCATACAAAGTTCATAAACTCACTGTATATTCTGATCATTGTCCTATAGAGCTGTCAATTTTACTTCCTACTGTTTGCAATGATAGACCTAATATGAAAACAAATGCGCATGCTGACAGTGCTCCCTTACGTAATAACACGTCAAACAGAAATGACACAAAAGTTAACACAACCATTACGCCATTTATTTGGGATGACGAATCTGCAGTAAAGCTGAACATTGCTTTAAATAACCCTATCATGAAGAGTCGTATAGAAGAAATAGAGAAACGTATGGAGAAGACACAAGATCATGATACGGAGACCTCGGTCTTCATTAACAACATGATTAATGATCTGACCCAAACAATAAAAGACGCAGCATCCTTATCACTCAAACAAAGACATATGCGCAAAAGAAAGAGAAAAAATCCGAAACACAAAAAATGGTTTGATGAAAAAGTTTTCTTCTAAGGAAAGAAGTAAGATCACTTTTAAATGCACTGAACAGACACCCTTTCAATCGACACCTTCAGACAAAGTACTTTTCAACAGTGAAAGCATACAAAAGTACTTTAAGAAAGACAAAAAATACATACAGAGACAAACTTATTAGAGAACTAAATGAAGCCTTTGAGAAGGATCCAAATCAAGTATGGAGAACACTAAACGAATTAACAAACATGCAAAATACGAATCAAAATAAAAGAAAGGAAATCCATGAAGACAAATGGATATCTCACTTAGAAAAATTAGTTAGCAGGAATATTGAAATAACAGAACAGAGAAAAAAACTGATTGAGCAAAAATTGTCTGAAGCAAGAAATGTTATATATAATCCAAATGTTGATGAACCAATTAGTATATCAGAAATCCATAAGACATTTCGAAATTTAAAAAATAAAAAAGCCACGGAAAGGACGGAATCTCAAATGAAATAATCAAAGCCAGTTTGCCTAATATAATTATACCTCTTAAGAATATATTTAACTGGGTACTAAGATATGGCCAGTATCCCACTCTGTGGAAACATGGCATTTGTGTGCCCATTTATAAAAGCGGCGATCCGACAAATCCCAACAATTATCGTGGAATTACTTTAAACTGCTGCCTGAGTAATGCTTTCTGTCAAATATTAAACAATAGGATAACAAATTACATAGAAAGCAGAGATTTATTTATCAAAGAACAGGCAGGATTTCGAAAATCCTTCAGAACAACAGACCAGATATTCATTTTAAAAAAGATCATTGACAGTGAAATAAGAAAAAAGAATGGCAGACTATACTGTTGTTTTGTAGACTTTAGAAAAGCATTTGACAGCATATGGCATGACGCTTTACTTCTGAAACTATACAATATAGGTATCAAAGGCTATTGTTATCGGGTTATAAAAGATATGTACACAAACGCGATGGTTTGTGGAAAATCAAATAATGGATTTACAAGATCAGTCCCGGTCAAACAAGGACTTCTTCAAGGCAGTTCGCTTAGCCCGACGCTGTTTAATATCTTTATAAATGATATCTCAAACTATATTGATAATAATGATTCTCCTGTTATAAACAAATTGAAAGAAACACGAATATCGCATTTATTATATGCTGATGACATAGTTATATTGTCAAACACAAAATCGGGATTACAAACAAAACTTAATCGACTTCATAATTATTGTACAGAATGGGGCATGGAACTAAATAAAGATAAAACAAAAGTTGTCATATTCACTAAAACTGACTCAAACTTTTCAACCGCATTTACATGTGGAAACGATTCTCTTGAGACAGTAAATGAATACAAGTATTTAGGAATAATTCTTCATAAAAATGGAGAGCTACATAAAGCACAAGATCATCTAGCAAAACAAGGTAACAAAGCTGTACACTCCTTACTACGTAAAGTAAAGGGAGAACATGTCAATGTATCATCAATAGCAAAACTCTTTGATACTTTGATTTCACCAGTCATGCTTTATGGCGCAGAAGTTTGGTTTCCATTTACAGAAAAGATAGGACATGTTGAAAAGCAGACTACAATGTTCGACACTTATCACAAATTACTTATCCAATAATCCGATCGAGAACGTACATGTAAAATTTTGCAGACATATATTAGGCGTACACAGAAAAGCAATGAAATTGCCAGTACTAGCTGAACTTGGAAGATTTCCCTTGTGTCAAGAAATAATGAGTCAAGTAGTCATGTTTTGGATCCATATAATGGAATCAAAGGAAGACTCATATCTAAGAGACGTGTACGAAGATCTTGACCCATCATCTCCATGGAAATCTGCTGTAAAGAAGATCTTAAGTAATATTGGAATGACACATGTATGGAATAACCAAAGTACACTTAACCCTAAAAAATTGCGTTATGCAATAGAGAGAAAGTTACAAAGTGATTATATACACTTTTGGGAACAAGAAAAAGAAAGAGCGCCAAGGTTAAAATTTTATAATGACATCAGTAATAAATATAGGCTTGAACCATACCTCATTAAATGCACAAATAAGCATTACAGGAAAGAACTTTGTAAATTAAGAATTAGCGCACATGACCTCGCAATAGAAAGAGGTAGATATTCCCATATTAAGCGTGAAGACAGGAAATGTACAACTTGCAATATAATAGAAGACGAGGTACATTTTTTAGACTCTTGTAAACGTTACGATAAAATCAGGAATACGTTTAAAAAACGTATCATAAACAAAAAGGATATGTACGACGTTACCTCATTGAAAATAAGTACTTTGATGTCTAATGATGACCTTCAGGTTGAAATTGCGAAGTATGTTTATGACTGCTTTACATGATGACTTTTTATGTAAAAAGAACAAATCATTATGTCTTTGGACGATGAGTTGTTTAACCATCGCCATCTTGTGTCCATAAATCCTTTAATGGTGTTTAGTGACAATAAAAAAGTTTCAAAGTTTCAAAGTTTCACACACACACACACACACACACACACACACACACACACACACACACACACACACACACACGCACGCCGCACGCACGCACGCATGCACGCACGCGCACACGCGCACGCGCGCGCGCACACACACATTGTAAAGGCACAGTCATGGTCATTCACATTCACGTACGCTTGATCATGAAGTCCATGAAGAGCAGCCTAGTACCTCGTGGTCTTGAGGCAACCCACCACAGGAGACACCGCAATGAGGCCGATCGAATCACATTGGTGGTGTTGAGTGCAGCCCACCACAGGAGACACCGCAATGAGGCCGATCGAATCACATTGGTGGTGTTGAGTGCAGTCTGGATGGATCCCTCCTCATCAGGGTACCACCCACTATGCCCCATATTGACAACACATAATTCGTCGCAGAGACAGAGAGAGTGAACACCCCTCTCCCCTTCCCCCCTCTAACACAAGGCGCCACCACATCCGACCAACGACTGTTCCCATGAACTTGCCGATTCCACGACTTTGGCACGGAACTCAACATTGGCATGGACTTGACGACGACTTCGGCACGGAACTCAACATTGGCACGGACTTGACGACGACTTCGGCACGGAACTCAACATTGGCACGGACTTAACGACGACTTCGGCACGGAACTCAACATTGGCACGGACTTAAAGACGACTTTGGCACGGAACTCAACATTGGCACGGACTTAAAGACGACTTTGGCACGGAACTCAACATTAGCATAGACTTGACGACGACTTTGGCACGGAACTCAACATTGGCACGGACTTAAAGACGACTTTGGCACGGAACTCAACATTGGCACGGACTTAAAGACGACTTTGGCACGGAACTCAACATTGGCACGGACTTAAAGACGACTTTGGCACGGAACTCAACTGTCACCGATCTGTATCAGCGTGGAAATCGTACAGACGCGCCGACGGCTCTGTGGCGATTCGTAGGCATCATTCCACGATGGGGGTGTGCTTAACGGGCCATATATGGTGGTTGTTGGGTTCAGGAGGATGGTGGGGGTGTTTGATACTGTATGTTCCAGTCACATACTGGAGTGTGCGTTTGCTACCATGCAAGGCAGGGAAAGAATAATGTGGGGAGGAGGGGTTAGCCTTCCGTCTCCTGTTTTGTATCGTGTGGATCCCGTTTCACGTGCAGTTTATGAAAGTTCAGAACTCTGCAAGGAGTGAGTGCTGAGTCATCAGCTTTAAAGTTTGGTGGGGGCCGGGTGCTAGCACTTCGTCAGATCCTTGGTAAAGAGCAGTTGGGCTCTTGTTCTGGTGCCGCGTTTTGCTGCGAGTTGACTTCGGTCGACATGGTGACCGCCCTCGTGAGCGTGTTGCTCTGGTCGTGCAGTCGCTGTGTTCTGTGTGCTGCAACCCTGAGTTCAGTGCTGGGGTGGCCAGCTGCAGTCGTTGTCGTCGTTCTGTTTGTAGCAGGTATGTGGAGTAGTGTAGGTGATCGTAGGTATTGTAAGATGGCGTTGTCTTGTGCACATTTCTGTCGACTGTACAAACGTGTAAATAAATGAGCTCATATTTTGAATAATTTCCAGTTTCTTAGAAAAAAGGAAGAGGGAGAAAATGGGGGAAAATAATGGACTAAACGAAGCAAGCTGAGAACAGTGTGATGGTGGGTTTTGACCAGCGGGTTGTGTTGAGAGATAAACAGAAAAGAAAAAAAAAAGAAAAAAAGGAAATATTTGGTTGTGAAGTTGTTTGAATGAAATGTAAATAGCTATCATGGTTCGATTATGATGGTTGGTTTTGAGTTGGTATTTATTCGTGACAGGGGGTTCGAACGGAATGCTTTCGGGAAGCATAGACAGGGTGTGTTGGCCACTGGGTGCTGTAGAGGTTATGATTGTGCCGTGTCATGGAAGTTAATTAGAAGGATAAGTATTGTGTACTGGTGTCATGCAGCGCGCGTTTTGTATGGTGTGGGTATCCTAATTCAATACTATAGGTTAATTTGTTCCTACGATACGGGAGATTTGTAGAGTGGGCTTATGCCGTGGGTGATTGACGAGGAGATATATGTTGTCATGTCCATTGGTTTTCTTTGGAATCGAGACATGATATTTTGTGGTGGATGTTACAATATGACTGAGAATGTATGTGTGGGAAGGTGTATTATGGAGTAGCTCTGTGTAACCGTAGTGTAAGAGAAATGTAATTTTGTGGTATAAACAACGTGGGATGGTGATAGAGGTAACTCGTTTGTAGAGCTATTAGGCTCTGGGGGTGCGTAAAGGAAATCCTGGGAAGGGGCGAACTAAGGGGTTACCCTAGTGATGTATGTGGTTATGTATATCTACGGTTAGAGGGTAACAGCTATGTCAGTGCAGGTGAGGGCGCATTCCCCATCCTGTGGCCCGGTACACCAGGCGGGTCAGGGCCGTTGTAGTCGGGGAGCTGTGACGGCCAGTTGCTGGCATTCCTGTTCCTGACTGTCCGGCGATCGTCGCAGGTGCCTTCAGCTACCCACCTGCACTCCCCATCCTGCTGTGCCGGACTGTTGTCCCAGTCTTTACACCCGTCCAATGCTACAACCTTTTCCTTTTCCTCCCCATCCGGCGGGATCTTCACAGCCTGGCCAGTAACGTCGCCGTTGGTGTCGCCGTTGCTGGTGTCACTGTAGCTGCTGGCGCCATTGCGGGTGACATTGATGCTGCTAGTGCCGTTTGCTGTGTCGCCGTTGCTGTATCGCCGTTGCTGTTGGCGTCGCCGCTGCTGATCCCCCGTATTGCCGACTCCTCACTCGGTGACCGCCGCCATTGAAGGGTGTCGTCGCCGCCTGAGTGATTTGTCACTGGTTGGTGGCAGTCGTCACTGTCGCGGTTGTGTTGGCGATGGGGGTAAATTAGACTGGTGCTGTGATAGCCGGTGTGTTACTATTATCTGTCTTGTCTTCGGCAGGCGGGTTCGTCTGGTCACCGTCGCTGTCGTCGTCGTGAGACTGTCAACGTTGTCGTCGGTGTGGCCTGGTTTTTTTTTGTGTGTGTGTTTTTTTTTGTGTGCGACATTGAAACACTTGAAGACATTGGGTTTGGATGTGCATACATGAAGGATGGATGTTGATTAAAAGGGTATGATGAAGGGATGAATGTGCGCAGTGAATTATATGCGAAATGAACATGGTCATGTGGAGTTAGTATAGTTTGGGTGTGTTGTTGTTGTTGTTTTCTTTTGGGGAATGGGTTTTGAAAGAAAGATGATTTGTATTATGCTATGTGTAATCTGCTGGTCTGAGAAACACTGCACACCGTAACTAGAAATGGGGTTAAATTACTTGTTGTGGCTGTCTAGGCTGTAGGAACCGTGTGTTTTCAGACTGGGACGAATTACATAGAAGATTCCGCTCATTACACGTTTTGTTGTGAATAAAATTGTTTTCTTGTCAGTTCTTGTGTGGCGTGTTATATGTTTAATGGGTTAGTCGTGGGAGGGTTTGTTTTTTTTTTTACGTCCGGCTTAGCGTCCGGACATCAACATAGGCATGGACTTGAAGACGACATAGAAAACAGAGGTCACAAGAGAAGCTGGGTATGAGGGGCCACAGAATTCAGCCCTGTCTATGACGATCAGTGAAGACGATGTTGTGGAGTTCCATTCTGGGATGAAAGACAGTGATGTACTCCCTCGCTTCATTTCGTGATATATGCCGGTTCAACCGGGCCTGTGAGATACAGACATCTTTAGTGTTGGTCAGAAAATTCGAGCAACACTCTCAGAGAGACGTCCATTGATGGATGAAAAGAGGCTGAGTGATTCCAAGATTCTCACCTGGGCCCATAGCTCAATGAACAACACGAAGTAGAGCAGACAGGATCTGAAAGATCCCATAAATCAATGCCTCTGATGGGACTGGAACTGACGACCTCCCAGGCCCAGCACAGCGCCACTAACCACTGCACCACGGGAGCTGATCGTGTCACCTGTTTTGACGACTATTGTTTCTGCAATGAAACGCACATTGTATCATTCAAATACGCAGTGAACCCTACCTTACACCTGCAAAACACAGCACCTGAAAGCTGCCTTGGCGAAGAAGCCTGATGCTTTTGACTGCAGCTGCTTTAGAAAGATGCCGGGGCGTAAAGTGGATCGACTTCATCACCGAGGAGGAAGTCAGAAATCAATCAGATCAACCGCAGCATTCTCCATCACATGCAAAAGGCTGGGTCATGTGCGTTGTCACCATCATCCATCCCCCCACCCCACCCCCACCCCCTCCACTCCTCACCTCTTATGTTTGGAATTAAAGAAGAAGAAGAAGAAGAAAAAGAAAAAGAGGGGGGAAGAAGAAGAAGAAGAAGAGAAGAGAGAAGGGGCGGCCAAAACTGACCTGGCCACAGACCATTCAGCATGACCTCCACATCATGCACTGGAGCCGGAGTGACGTCAGAACACTGACCGCTGACCAATCCTTCTGGAGAATGATGACTGTGTCAGGGGTCGGACGACCCAGGTGTTTGTTGGCCTAAATGAGTGATAAAACACCCTCCACCTCCTCTCTCTACTCTATCTCTTCTCTCTCTTTCTCTGTCCGTCTCTCTCTCTCTCTCTCTCTCTTCACACTCACACACACACACACACACACACAACACACACACACACACACACACACACACACACACACACACACCGCGCGGCCAGAGGAAGAAGAAGAAATCCACGCGAGCGGTGAAGCGGAAGAAGAGACAAAGAAGCAGCAAAACCGCGCTGCAAGTGAGACAACTTTGTGCGACAGTTCTGTTCGAACTTGTTAAGGAGTGGTTTCCCTTTACTTGTCAGACCATAATGAAAAGTACGCAAAATGACTTTAATAGTATTGTTGGACTTGGGTCATGTTTCGTCAGCTGTTTATGTTTCCCTCATAAAAACAACACTTTGTCACAGTCATCTTTTTTTCCTTCTCTCTCTCTCTCTCTCTCTCTCTCCTTTCTCTCTTCTCTCTCTCTCCCCTCTCTCTCCTATGCCTAAATGTTAATGGATGAACAACTTATCAAGTTTTAATGCATTTGTGAAGATATGTGAGTTTGTTATAATTTTTGTAAGTCTTAGTCGCTAGTTATGCTTAGTAGTCGCTAGTCATGCTTAGTTAGTCCCTTAGTGGGGCGAGGGCCGGATGAAAAAAAGCATGTGTTTGCTTATCTGTTACCCTTGGAAATAAAGATCATCATCATCATCATCATCATCCCTCTCTCTCTCTCTCTCTTCTCTCTCTCTCTCTCTCACGTGAATACGCACCAACCCCACCTAAACTTCCCATGATCGACTCTGTCTTTTTCTCGCACATTTGTTCACAAACAGCTCCAACAATACGAGAGGAGAGGGGAGAGAGAGAGAGAGAGAGAGAGAGAGAGAGAGAGAGAGAGAGAGATCAATGAATAAGAAACAACGAATTGTCATGTCGCTCAGTTGTAAGTTAGCATGCCTCAAAAACGTGCCGGCGGTTTAATCGACATGCAAAAGGATTGGACCCAATACTGCGGAAGTGGACGACACATTCCATGATTCATTGCTATGGACAGTCCTCATCGTTCCTTATTTAATGCCAGCACAACGCCATAAAGAGCAGTCCAGAACTAAAGCGTGTGTTACGCTCTGAACACAACATCGCTTTGGGCATTGTCAGCAGAAACACAACTAAAGAAATCAAAATGTATTTGAATCAGAATCCACAACAATAGAAGTAAACTATGCACCCAAGACACAAGTGTGTGTGTGTGTGTGTGTGTGTGTGTGTGTGTGTGTGTGTGTGTGTGTGTGTGTGTGTGTAGAGAGAGAGAGAGAGAGAGAGAGAGAGAGAGAGAGAGAGAGAGAGAGAGAGAGAGAGAGAGAGAATACATTACTGTAAAATTGCATTAAGTAATCCATGCCCAGTTCAATATTTCAAAGTTATTCAATGAAGTATTGAAACTGATTTGCACCTATCCATCCATACATCACTTCAGGCCAACTGTCGGCCATAATTTCCCTTTTGAATCACATAACAAATGTCATACTTATCAGCACGCTCATAAACTGAATCAACGACAGAACGCTCAGTAAATGAGCCAGGCAGTACAAAGAGGAAGCGTTTTTTCTTTGTCCGACGGCTTTAGCAGACAA
Organism: Conus ventricosus; assembly: GCA_018398815.1. Classification (NCBI taxonomy): domain Eukaryota; kingdom Metazoa; phylum Mollusca; class Gastropoda; order Neogastropoda; family Conidae; genus Conus; species Conus ventricosus. The sequence goes on from CM031598.1 coordinate 68,592,055, forward strand.
AACAGTTTCAGAGCTTACAGGTGAATTTCAATGCAGTTTGATGAGTAAAATCATTTTAATGTATTTGCTGGCCTAGGGTCAGTGTAAGGATAAGAAAATTAAAGAAAAAAAACAACAACAACCTTTCCCTGAGGTATATTCTTCATAGGACATAATGTCCGAAGGCAGAACACACAAACAGAACCACGTTTATGTTGTCTGTTGTTGTTGTTTTTTATATTGTTTTCACTTTAAAATTTGATGAAGACTTTATCAATATTTGCTCGGAAAGGGATGATTATGCCTATGTAAGTTGTGGTCAGTGGGTTTGTTTTATTGCCAGCGCCAGGTTTTTGTTGTTGTTTTGATTCAATACAAATTGTACCTTCCCATTTTTGATACATCTATCTTGCTCTGTGTGCACGGAGGGCAAGAGGGTGAGGCAAGAGGAGAGAACCGGAAGGGAGGAAGGGGGAGGGTATTTTGGGGGTGGGGTAGGGGAGAAGTAACCGAGAGAAAAGAGAGAGAGAGAGAGAGAGAGAGAGAGAGAGAGAGAGAGTGTGTGTGTGTGTGGTGTGTGTGTGTGTGTGTGGTCACTGTGTTTTGTTCCTACCTTTTGAAATATATAGCTTAGTTCACTCCTCCACTCCTTCACTCTTCTCCGTCAGTCTTTCACTTTGATGTGTGTTCACCTGTGCCTTCCATGAAGACTTTTATTCATTCCCTATATATCCATTCTCTAAATATAACGAAATGTTATAAAGAATCTTCCATTGTATTTATACAAGTCTTTCAAAAGGAGGAGTGATTTGACATGAGTAATTTGTGTATGTTGTGGACGTTTATATTTTGATGATAAAATTTCGTGTTTGAATGTACTGTTTATTACTCACCCCCCTTCAAGGGGGCTTTGGCCTTTCTTGAATAAATTATCGTTATCGTCATGGCTATCGTTATCGTTATCGTTATCGCTATCGTTATCCCGTCCCTTCTGACGAAGAAACATTGAAGTTTCGCAAGCTTGAATCGAGGTGTTTTGTGGAGTGGATTTTGCAAGTATACCCATGTACATTGCATTGTTATAACTCGGGAGGAGGAATATGTCAAAGTCCATATTATTATACACCCTAGTTTTCCTCCCTCCTCACTTTCCCCATCCCAAAGTCACACACACACTGTCAACCTCGGTGATGTCGATGGAGGAAGGACTACGCACAGCCCAAACACACCACAGCTTGCTTCAATCTCATTAATACTGCTTCGTCAATCAAACCACTAGTAAAGTCTTAACTTTACACCATGACATAGAACAAAACATCAATGCATAGGAAATCAAACAAAAAAAAACATTCTCTTTTTCCTGAACTTCAAAAAAAATCTTTTATCAAAACATCATTAACTAACCCGGTAAATAATTTCTACTTTACCGGGCCGGGTGATTTTAACTTTCACAAATCACTGTCTTTTCTTTTCCCTTTTTTTTTTCTTCATGTCACTTCCCACACACACAACCCCGGGCGGGCACCGGTCAGTTAGACTGCGCACCGCAAGCGGGACTCTGGCACGGGGTCGGGTTTAGACGCTGGCGGGGGTCAGGTTGGACTGCCAAAGAAAGGGGCCCGGGGGCCAAGATGAGGTCAAACCCCCCGGTTCAGATGGAACAGTACATCAACACGATCCTTTCCCTTTCTTTCTTCCTGCTTAACCCCTTCACCTCTCCTCTCTCTTCTATCTGCCCATCAAAGGGACGGGTTGTTTTTTCTTTCCCTTTTTTTTTCTTTCTTTTTCCCTTTTCTTTAGTTGCAACTCTCCTCTCCACATCTCTCTTTAGTCCCTTTCCCCTGCAGACCATTTCGTCTAATGCTTCAACTTGGTTCTTCTCCCCCCTCTCATCTCTCTGCTTTCGCCGAGCAGAGCTAACCCCGAACCTCCCCTCTCTGCTATCTGTTCGTTCCCCTCTCCCTGCCTTCCTGAGGGGAAGCCCCCCACTTCCCCAATTCTTTTCCCCTCTCTCCTGTCTGTTTTGTTTCCTCTCTCCTCACTCACGCATTACTTTAGCCCTAACTCCGTGTCCCAAAGGGGATACCATTGGGCAGTATTTTTCCACCCCTCGTACCCGAAGTTATCTCCCTTAATTCCCTTGGGGTATTCAAATCTACAGTCACGCCTACACCCCCCTTACTCTCTTTTTGGTCAATTGGTCATTTTATTGATTAGCTTGATTTCACCCCCCACCACATACTAACCCTTTTCCCTCTCCCTTTCCGGGACGTCGTAAAATTGGGTAGTGAGTCTGGTAGGCCCAGACGTCTGACCGACCTATCGAGACCGTCGGTCCACCACTCCCCACTGTCTACGTGGAAGATTAGGTTAGCCTCTCGCCCGGCTCAAATTGGCCGGTGGTCTGATCCGGGGTCGAGACCTTTTGACCAATTTCGGGGCGTGGGTAGCTACTTAGTCCGGGGCTAAAAACCCGTCTCCGTGGAACCTCCCCCCTATGTTTAAATTGGCGGACCCGAACCGGGGCCTTCTGCCTGACCCCAGAATTTTGCTTTAGGCTTAGTCCAACTGCTGGGGCGATTGCCACAAATTTTGGTTGTTTTAAAATTTTTTGACCTAAAATTTTCCCCCCTTGCAAAAGATATAACCGCATTGTTCAAACAACGACGACAACCCCGAATTGCTGCACACAGCTCAGTGCAAATTTAAAAAATACTTTAAAACCCAAAAGGGTTTATAAATTTAAAAATATCATTGTGAAACCACCCCAAAGGGAGTTATCATTGACGTGCTCTTGCTTATTTAACCATTTTAAACAACCTCTGTGCGCACTTTATGCAATTCCCCTACCTAGGGTTTTCCCACTTTCTCTTCACAATTTTCTATAAAACCCCAAAAAAATTGACAGATCCATGACACTTATGAGGAATCTCCATCCTCACTTATTGCAAATAAGCATCACTACCAAGCGATTGTATCCCCCAAGCATAACTACATTCACATGAGCAACCACACAAAAAATATAAAACCATACCCCCCCCTGGAAAACCCCCATACCCAATCAACTAACTGTAATCAACACATATACAAAAAGCACCCCGGATAGACTGACTTCCTCTGATTCAACATCTTCTCCCCCTTTCCCTTTCGGGTGTTTTGTGTCGCCTCCGACAACAAAACCTAGGAACTCCTATGTCTCCCCTTTCATACAGTGACAAACCCGTATGACTCTTCTGGAAATTTTGGGGAAACCCAAATCCCCCTTCTTCTCTGGGTCTCCTTCACCCATCAATGTTTGGGCGCGCCATGTTGAGTCTCACCCCCTTAACCCCTTTTTCTCCCCCTTCCAAACCCCCCAAACTTCACGAGCGAAGGGTCTTTTTCCTCCCCCTGCCCAAACTAAATCGGGACACATCTATGCCCATTCCTTCGGGAACACTAACGTTTATCAACCTTTTCCCCCTTTTGCTCCGTGTTTAACGCTCCCCCCTGTAGCAGTCAACAACTCGGGACCCCCTGGATCCCTTGCCCTGGAATATTTCCAAGACAAATCATAAAGGGGTTTCTCCATCCCCAACGCAGAAAACCGCCTGAGAATAAGGGGTACGTACTTCTATTTTACAACGGGAACTCCCTCACTGCCATCGATTAGAGTACAGGTTGGTTTTTGCCCTGTAAAAATCCCCTTTCCGACCACTTTTTCTAACTACACCACAGAACAACAGCCGAACACTTTCACCCTCTGCTCCCAAAACCCCCCTTTTTTCCACTGAAACAAACCACTCAGCCTATGCCCCCATCCTGACACTGACTGCTGTCCAGGCTACCATGGCTGCACTCCACCCTCTTCGGGATCGGATCCCTGGGGTTTCCCGCAGGTCGTTTCCCTTGACGACCCTTATCCCCTTAAAGGTGCCCCTTCTGAACCCATGCACAACCCTCCCCACATGTCCCTTTTTGGAAAATGAAAACACCTATTGCCCCTTTGTCCCCCTTTTCTCCCCCACCATGGGTTTGCAGAGGGCAAAAACCCCCTATCCCCTTGCACTCTTCTCACCGTGCCTACACCTTTTTCCCACCTTAGTGCCCAGACGGCCCTCTATACACCTCTCGAACTTCAACAACTCTCCTGCGTCTCTGGCGTCTCTCTTTCAAATGAGGGTTAACCGGGGCCGCAACCTGAAAAAAACTTTCCTTCAAAACCAGCTCTTTAAATTTCACGAACCCCTTCTTCGTACCACTCAACTCTAATTGTTTTCCCATAGGGGGTTCTTTTCTTCCCCATTATACTCTTTTTTTTTTTGAACAAGATTTTATTACTACGAAGCCAAACGGGGGGTTTTCCGACACGGGGACGTAAAGCACAAACCCATAATAAATATTTGCTTGGGGCAAATAATTTGTTTTTTATAAGACGGCCCCAGCGCCTGACCCCCCTAGGAAACGAAATTTTAGGCAATCTGGGGGCGAAATGAGTACTCTGGGGCTGAAATGCCAAGCCATATTAACTACCTGGAACAATGCCAACCCAGTATTAACTATCTTGGGAAAATACAGTAAGACAACCCTGCTTAGGATTACAAACTTAATCCCCCCAGCTTCCCCCTGAAAGTTGAACAATTATAAAAAATGGGCCAAAACCGGCACCGCCAATAAATTGTCAAACCCCGGGGATTCGATGGAGGGGAAGGACTAGGGACAGCCCAAAAAAACACTCACAGCTTGCTTCAATCTCATTTATAATCATGCATTCGTCACATCAAACCATAGTAAATCTATAACTTTTCAACATGACAAGAACAAAATCAATGCTATGGAATCAAAAAAAATAAAACATTCTCCTTCCCGAAATTTTACAAAACATTTATCTAAAACATCATTAACTAACCGGGTTTAAAAAGATTTCTACTTTACTGGCCAGGTGATTTTAACTATTTACGATCACTGTCTTTCTTTTCTCCCTTTTTTTTTTTTTTACTGCACTTTCCCACACACAAACGGCTGGGACCGGCAGGTTAGACTCTGGCACCGTCAAGCTGGACTGTGGGACTGGTCAGGTTAGACCGCTGGCGTTTTTCAGGGGTTTTCCGATGAAAGTGGGGTGGGCCCAAATAGAGGCGAACCCCCCTTTTAGATGGAACAGTGACTTTAACTCGACTGTTCTCCTTTCTTTCTTCCTGCATTAACGATTGCACTCCCCCTCCTTTTTTCTAGTCTGCCCTATCAAAAGGACATGGTGCTTTTTTTTTCCCTTTTTTTTTCTTTTTTTTCTCTTCATTAGTTAGGGAACTCCCCCTCCACATCTCTCTTTTGTCCTTCCTCTGCGACTATCTCGTGCTAAAGTTCAACTTGGTTTCCTTTCTCTCCCCCTCTCATCTCTCGCTTTTTGCCGAGCAAGCACCCAGAACCTCCCCCTCTCTGTCTCTTTTCGTTCCCCTCTCCCTCCTTCCGAGGCAAGACCACTTTCCCCAACTCTTCCTCTCTCTCTCTGTCTGCGTTTCCTCTCTCCTCATCACGCATTACTTTTTGCCCCTAATCCGTGTCCAAGGCGATACCCTTGGTATATTTTTTTCCACCTGTACCCCAAGTTACTCCCCCAATTCCCTTGGATATTTAAATCTGACATCCCCTACACGCCTTACTCTCTGTGGTGGCATTGGTCATTTAAAATTGATTAGCTTTATTTCACCCCCCCCCACTACACCTTTTTCCCCCCCTTTCCGGCGACGTGTAAATTCTAGATATCTGGTAGGGGCCAGACGTCGAACCAACCTACGAGAAACCCGTGGTTTCCAGCCCCTCCGACTGTCTACGGGGAAGATTAGGGTTACCTTCACCCGGGCCAAAAGGCCGGATGATCGATCCGGGGGTCGAACTCGTTTTACCAGACATGAGCGTTGGCACTCTTAGTCCCCCTTTGGGAACAGACCGTTCCGTGAACCCCTCCCCTAGCTTAATTGGTGGATCCGACCATGGGGCCTTCCCTGACGCCCCCGAATATTTGCGAGATTATGTCCAACGGGGTGGGGGCGATTGCCCGAATTTGGTTGTGTTTATTTTTGACCGGACACCCAAAACACACACACAAACCCCAAAACACACCACACCAAAAAAACACAAAAACACCGCCACACACACAAGCGTTCAACACGCACCCCAATTTCACGCGCAGCCCCACACACACACACAACACACACACCACAACCACACACCAACCCCAAACACACACACACACCCCACCGCGCGCAACACACACCACACATTGACACGCACACACAACACACAAACACATCATCCCTCACACACCCAACAAACACGCCCCAT
>CM031598.1:68600857-68628357 GCA_018398815.1 Conus ventricosus
CCCTCTCCCCCCCCCCCCCTCCCTTTCCCTCCACATCTGACTCCGTCCCCCTCTCCTTAGCTTTGCACTTCCCCCCCCCTCCCCCCCCCCCCCCCCCCCCCCTCCGCACCGTTCTGCATTTCCCTCCGTGAACATGTCTTTTTGGCTCAGCCCATCCGGCACTGAGTGAGGGTACCGCCGACTTGCTGACTAAGGCCACCCATCTGTCCCTCTGTCTGTCTTTCTGCTTCTCTTTTGGTCTTGGTTTTGTACCCTCCCCCTACCCCCTCTCTCCTGTTCCTTTACTTCTGTCTGTCTCTGTCTGTCTGTCCATCTGTCCATCTGTCCATCCGTCTGTCTGCCTGTCTGTCTGTCTGTCTCACTCTTAACAACTGAAGGCAAGGGTCCAGAATTTAGCCTCTCTCTCTCTCTACAGACACACACAATCTCTCTCTCTCTCTCTCTCTCTCTCTCTCTCTCTCTCTCTCTCTCTCTCTCTCTCTGTCAACCTCGGGGTATGTCAGTGGAGGAAGGACTAGCGCACAGCCCAAACACACTCACAGCTTGCTTACAATCTCATTCATATATCATGCATTCGTCACATCAAACCACTAGTAAAGTCTATAACTTTACTACACATGATCATAGAACCAAACATCAATGCATATGGAGTCAAACAAAATAAAACATTCTCTCTTTCCTTGAACTTCACAAAACCATTTATCTAAATCATCATTAACTAACCCGGGTATAAATAGATTTCTACTTTACCTGGCCAGGTGATCTTAAACTATTTAGAATCACTGTCTTTCCTTTTCTTCTTTTTTTTCTTTGTTGCTTTTCACTGTCACTTTCACAAGCACAACACAACTGCTGGCACTGGTCAGGTTGGGTTGCTGGCACTGGTCAGGTTAGACCGCTGGCGTTGGTCAGGTTGGACTGCTGATGAAAGTGGCGCGGCCAAGTATGAGGTCGAACCCCGGTTCAGATTGAACAGTGACTATCAGACATCGATCTGTTCTCCTTTCTTTCTTCCTGCATTAACGCATTGCACTCTCTCTCTCTCTCTTCTAGTCTGCTCTATCAAATGGACATGGTTGCTTTTCTTTTCTTTTTCTTTTTCTTTTTTTTTTTTCTCTTCATCAGTTAGCAACTCTCTCTTCTCCACATCTCTCCTTAGTCCTTCCTCTGCAGACTCTCTATGGTGCTAATGCTACAGCTCGGTTCTCTTCACTCCCCTCTCATCTCCCTGCCTTTCTCTCGTGCAGAGCCTACACCCAGAACCTCTTCCTCTCTCTCTCTGTCTGTCCTCTTTCCCTCCTTCACTCACGCCTCCTTCACTCATCCCATGTGTCAAAGGGTGAGTACCATTGGTCAGTATTTTCCCGCCTTCTACTGAGGTTACCTCCCTCTAATTCCATTGGACGTTCAAATCGTCAAGTCACATCTACTAGCCTTGCTCTCTGTGGTGGTCAATGGGTCATTTAATTAATTAGCTTGATTTTACCCCCACCACACAATACCTTCCCCCTTCTTACTTCAACTGGCGACGTCCGACTTAACTTGTGGGCGCTGGTCCTGCAAATTAACCGGATCAGTCTGGCCCAGGCGCCGAGACCCGTCTGGCCAGACCTATCGAGACGTCGGCCGAGCCACTTAGTCTGTCCGCTGGACAGTGCTGTCTCCGTGGAGCCTCTCCGCTATGCCTAATTGGCTGACGGGACACCTTAAGTCGTCTGCCTGGACACCAGGATATTTGAGTTGGAGCTTATGTCCAAACAAACTGGCTGGCGACTGACCACGACTTCGGTTTTTCTTTTTCTGTCCGTGACACACTCTCTCTCTCTCTCTCTCTCTCTCTCTCTCTCCTCTCTCTCTCTCTCTCTCTCTCTCTCTCTCTCTCTCAGTTTGACTCTGTGGTATAAAAAAGATAGAAGCACTACATGTGAAAAATAAGATTCATGATCTGACGATGGAAAATGATTAGATCAGATGAAAAGAAAAGACAAATTGTACTTGACTGTGCTGTGTTGTACTGTACTGTGGTAAACTGCACTGTTTAACATTGTTTTGTGTTGTGTTTCTGTACTTTGATCACAGATGTCTCTGTGTGGAATTAAATGCTCTGATACAATATGGCATATAACGGTGATACAATATAGCATATAACGGTGATACAATATAGCATATAACGGTGATACAATATAGCAAAGAACGGGGATACAATATGGCATATAACGGTGATACAATATAGCATATAACGGTGATACAATATAGCATATAACGGTGATACAATATAGCATATAACGGTGATACAATATAGCAAAGAACGGGGATACAATATGGCATATAACGGTGATACAATATAGCATATAACGGTGATACAATATAGCATATAACGGTGATACAATATAGCATATAACGGTGATACAATATGGCATATAACGGTGATACAATATGGCATATAACGGTGATACAATATAGCATATAACGGTGATACAATATAGCATATAACAGTGATACAATATAGCACATAACGGTGATACAATATAGCATATAACGGTGATACAATATAGCATATAACGTTGATACAATATAGCATATAATGGTGATACAATATGGCATATAACAGTGATACAATATAGCACATAACGGTGATACAATATAGCATATAACGGTGATACAATATGGCATATAACGGTGATAAAATATAGCACATAACGGTGATACAATATAGCATATAACTGTGATACAATATAGCATATAACGGTGATACAATATAGCATATAACGGTGATACAATATAGCATATAACGGTGATACAATATAGCATATAACGGTGATACAATATAGCATATAACGGTGATACAATATGGCATATAACGGTGATACATTATAGCATATAACGGTTATACAATATAGCATATACCGGTGATACAATATAGCATATAACGGTGATACAATATAGCATATAACGGTGATACAATATAGCATATAACGGTGATACAATATAGCATATAACGGTGATACAATATGGGATATAAACTGTGATACAATATAGCATATAACGGTGATACAATATAGCATATAACGGTGATACAATATGGCATATAACGGTGATACAATATAGCATATAACGGTGATACAATATAGCATATAACGTTGATACAATACAGCATATAACGGTGATACAATATAGCATATAACGGTGATACAATATAGCATATAACGGTGATACAATATAGCATATACTGGTGATACAATATAGCATATAACGGTGATACAATTTGGCATATAACGGTGATACAATATAGCATATAACGGTGATACAATATAGCATATAACGGTGATACAATATAGCATATAACGGTGATACAATATAGCATATAACGGTGATACAATATAGCATATAACGGTGATACAATATAGCATATAACGGTGATACAATATAGCATATAACGGTGATACAATATAGCATATAACGGTGATACAATATGGCATATAACGGTGATACAATATAGCATATAACGGTGATACAATATAGCATATAACGGTGATACAATATAGCATATAACGGTGATACAATATGGCATAGAACGGTGATACAATATGGCATAGAACGGTGATACAATATAGCATATAACGGTGATACAATATAGCATATAACGGTGATACAATATAGCATATAACGGTGATACAATATAGCATATAACGGTGATACATTATAGCATATAACGGTGATACATTATAGCATATAACGGTGATACAGTATAGCATATAACGGTGATACAGTATAGCATATAACGGTGATACAATATAGCATATAACGGTGATACAATATAGCATATAACGGTGATACAATATAGCATATAACGGTGATACAATATGGCATATAACGGTGATACAATATGGCATATAACGGTGATACAATATGGCATATAACGGTGATACAATATAGCATATAACGGTGATACAATATAGCATATAACGGTGATACAATATAGCATATAACGGTGATACAATATAGCATATAACGGTGATACAATATAGCATATAACAGTGCAGCAGTCTCCACGAAAAACAGAACACTGCAGCTGTCAGGATGAAACATGCAACCACTGTTACATTTTGTTTGCATGGTGCTTGAAAATGAAAACAACTGTTACATTTTTCGTCAGGTATCTACATTGTAACGATTGTTAATTTTTTTTAAAATCGAGAATGTTACTTTTCTCAGCTTTCATCGACTGATAACTAATTAACAGAACATTTAAACTTCAGTCTTCCGCAGTTGGTGGGACTTAATAATTTCGATTTATCTAAAACGCTTCAGCAGTACTGAAATGTATAGTTAATAAATCTCTTTAACGTGCTACTTGACAACCTGCCCGAAGAAGAAGAAGAAGAAGAAGAAGAAGAAGAAGAAGAAGAAGAAGAAGAAGAAGAAGAAGAAGAAGAAGAAGAAGAACAACAACAACAACACAACAACAACAACAACAAGGATAAGAACAAGAAAGAAACGAAGAACAAGAAGATAAACATGAATGACCGCTGCCAACCCTCTCAGCATGTGGTACCGCTATGTGGATGACACCATGACCCGCATACAGGAGACGGAGGTTGACAGCTTCACCACTCACCTGAATTCCATCGATGACAGTATCCAGTTCACCTCCGAAACTGAATCAGAAGGCAAGATCCCGTTCCTGGACACTCTCATCTCCCGAACCCCTGACGACAGGGTGGAGACCAGTGTCTCCAGGAAACCCACCCACACTGACCAATATCTGAACTTTCACTCCAACCACCCCTCCAGCACAAGAGATCTGTTGTTAACACCCTTATGCACAGAGCCTCTGTACTGTGTTCCACTAAGGAGGAAGAGCTGAAAGAAGAACACATCAAGACTGCCCTTTCCGCTAATGGATACCCTGCATGGATGTGGGACAACCCTCGAGTTCCCTACCCTTCTTCTACAGATACGGACAGTGTGAAAGTGGGGATCCCTTACATTAAAGGAGTTTCAGAGCGTCTGGCCAGGACCTTCCAACAACATGGATGCAAAGTGTTCCACAAACCCACCAATTCCCTACGCCAGCAACTGACCCATGTCAAAGACAAAACGGACCCCCTCAAGTGGTGTGGTGTAGTGTACCAGGTAGGGTGTCAAGACTGTGCCAATACCTACATTGGTGAGACAGCAAGACCACTCACCACCCGTCTACAGGAACACCAAAACTGATCTACTTCTGCCATACACGAACACCTACAAGCCACTGGCCACAGTTTCAGCCCCAAGAAACCAAGATCTTATCTACAGAGCCCTTCCTCACAAAAAGAAAAGTTAAACAAGCCATCGAAATCAAGACTAGACGCCCCAACCTGAACAGAGATCAAGGTTTTGAACTTCCCCCATCTACAATCAGATCCTGACAACTATTCACCCCACACAACAGTCGCCCCACCAGGCCTCGCTGCCACAACAGCAACAGTGACTGAAGAAGACAGGGCGACCCTGTCGAAATATTCTCAAAGTGAGTCTTTGATTCTGAGTCTGAATACTTTTCTAATGTCGAATCCAGAATCCAGAAACCTATATTCCTATGAATAGGGAAAGGTACGGGCAAGACAGCGTTTCGGTTCAAATGTAGCCTACCCACTCTGAAATGTGTAGACTCTAGGAGATCGTTGGGTTAACCAAGATGTGTGACTTTTTTTTTTATCCAATAATACAAAATGGTCATCTTGTCAGTGGCTGAATTCTTTGATAACATTTACAATTATTTCGAAGTGATCGAGAGTTTCTAGAAGAACACCTACTCACTAATTGTTCGTAAATCTCTATCCGTTTGATGGAAATGTTGCCAATCATTCTCGCTCATGTAACATTTGGAATTATGTCGTCGATTTATGTAACCTAAGTTGTTTATATCCCAGCCAATTTCCTGAGTAGAATTAGGGGTTAAAGACCGTATCGTGGCTGATTTAGGTAAACAAAGCACCAAATAAAGGAGAATAGATAGCTGAATAAACAGATAATTGAACAACTTATAGTAAATAAGTGAATGAAGAAACAAATAAAAACATGCCCAGTTGATTGCAATACGTGTCTTTTCGCCGGCAATCATATTGCCGACCGTATTTCAACCTCACAGTGTTGGAGCTGAAAGGGAGGTAACTTCCGCCTACACCACCTTGGGTTCGTTCCAACATCCTTCCCTGTTTTGTTAAGACCTGCTATGCTGGCAGAGCAGCAGTCTGCCAGTGAACGTTCTGGTATTCAGCAGTCTGCCAGTGAACGTTCTGGTATTCAGCAGTCAGCCAGTGAACGTTCTGGTATTCCTGCATCCTTGGAACGTCCATCATGGTCTAGCGGTCTGGGACAGGCAATTGCCTTTTTGTCCATTTTCTTTATTTTTCCCTATCTTAATTAACGCCTCCAATCATGAAAGTCCCTCGCCGCCGAATGGCAATTTCCAAGTGTCCAGTTTTGATGAAATTGGACAAGGCAGTTCCCGGTGCCGTTTAATTAAGGTCACGACTTAATTAAAGGAAAAAGTTCTGGCACCCAGTGGCCCGCCCCCTCCCTGCCTCAGCTGGCGATGGCCGAAGGCTGGACGACTTCCAGAAGTCGTTTGATGGACCGCGTTTTATTGCTGCAGGTTGGCCAGGTCATTAACCGTTTCCGTTTGAGTGTCCCTGCAGCAGATGAAGTGTGGTCGTGGCAGCTGAAATGGAAACAGCAGCAGAGGTTTCGGTGATCACTGTGGTAGATCGTTAAGTGTGATGTTCATTGCAGACATAATCGAATCATGTTGAATAGAGGTGCAGAAGCTCAGGCACACAAACCATCCTACACACACACACACACACACACACACACCACACACACACACACCACACACACACACACACGCACACACGCACACACGCACATACACTATTCTAACCTAGGAAATAAAGCCTGAAACAATGTTCTACCACAGGCATGTTTTGTCCTGTACGAAAAGTTACATCCTCTGCAGCACTGCATCCAGTCTCTAAGCATAGATAGAATTTGAGTGATGAACAGACACATTGCAGCTAGATATTTCAAAGTGATCAAGGAAAACAGTGTCCTTTCAAACTACGTGTCTATCTACCCCATCCGTCTTTCAGTCCTCGTCTGCGTACATGGATCTGTTATGGACATTTATTATCTTTTGAAAAGGAGAGAAGAACTCACTTTGGAAGATTTATCCCCAAGTAAGCAACCAAAAAAAAAAAAAAAAAAAAAAACCTTCACTAACTTTCCAACTGATGCAATGTATTGAAGTTTTCCCCCATCATGTTTGGATTATGTGTGTCCACTACACTTTAGGCAGTGAAATGTGTGTCCTTGTGTTCTCTGCGCCTACATACCTCCCCATGTGCCTGCTTGTCGAGTTCAATGTCTGGCTAATGACCGCGTACATGGTCTCTTCACGTGTCCTTTTTACTCGCACGGTTTGCTTATGAAGCAAGATGACAGGGGAAGTAACTCTTCTGTAGATTGCTTCAGACGCGAACGGTTAATGGCTGTTCGGCAGAATGCCATGACACACAATGGGGTCCACATGTGATCTGCTGTCTCGCTTAGAAAAAGTAGCTATGCCCCAGAATTGTCCCCTGTTGGTTTTCCTTGGATCTGCAATACAACAGTTGTTTCATTGGTGTGTGTGTGTGTGTGTGTGTGTGTGTGTGTGTGTGTGTGTGTGTGATACCACGTGAATCTTTTTTTTAACTTGTCCTTTCCTTTGTTTCTCCCTTTATTTAAATTTGATTTTAGTTGGCCTTAGTTCTACAGTCCATGGAACATTATAAATATTTTTGTTTCTTTTTCATGCAGTGTACATGCATTTTCGATGAGTGACCGGTGCTAGTATTGTCTGTCATAAACTTTTATACATGCAATTGTTTGTCTGTGGGAAGTAAAATCGTCAGTTGGACACAATTGTCCACTGGCTGTTGCATTTTATAGCCAAGCAATATGACAGTCACATTACTTCAAAGCTTCCACGGATCTGTAGAAGTACACCACAAACACAGGCATGTTCAATAACTGAAACGCATCACTGGTTTCTCGTCGCTCCACCGATATGGAAATGAGCTAACTGTACAATTACATCAACACACATCACTGGATATAAACATTTCCCCTCCTACGCCACACCTTCTTCTTCCACCCTTGACCCTCCCTCCCTACGCCACACCTTCTTCTTCCACCCTTGACCCTCCCTTCCTACGCCACACCTTCTTCCACCCTTGACCTGCCCTCCCTTCCTACGCCACACCTTCTTCTTCCACCCTTGACCCTCCCTTCCTACGCCACACCTTCTTCCACCCTTGACCCTCCCTTCCTACGCCACACCTTCTTCTTCCACCCTTGACCCTCCTTCCTACGCCACACCTTCTTCTTCCACCCTTGACCCTCCCTTCCTACGCCCCCACTTCTTCTTCCACCCTTGACCCTCCCTTCCTACGCCACACCTTCTTCTTCCACCTTTGACCCTCCCTTCCTACGCCACACCTTCTTCTTCCACCCTTGACCCTCCCTTCCTACGCCACACCTTCTTCTTCCACCTTTGACCCTCCCTTCCTACGCCACACCTTCTTCTTCACCCTTGACCCTCCCTTCCTACGCCACACCTTCTTCTTCCACCTTTGACCCTTCCTTCCTACGCCACACCTTCTTCTTCCACCCTTGACCCTCCCCTCCTACGCCACACCTTCTTCTTCCACCCTTGACCCTCCCTTCCTACGCCACATCTTCTTCCACCCTTGACCCTCGCTTCCTACGCCACACCTTCTTCCACCCTTGACCTTCCCTTCCTTCCACCCCTTCCTGTCCTCCTCGCCCCCACTCTTCTCATCCGATGCATGCACGCCAACATTGTCATGCCTCAACGGATATGTAGAAGCGATGTGGTGGTGACGCTGTCCACACGAAGAATGTCTCCTGTTCATGCTGAGAGAGGCCATAAACAACAGACAAGTAGGGCAACTCTTGCTCCCACAAGAAAACAAACACACGCCCATAACTCTAAAGGAATGCCGCTTACGACACCGAATCGCCTAGCAGATATGACAGCACAGAACACACAGAACAAACAAGGAAAGAGAACAGGAAAACCTTCATTCTGGGCCACTTTCGCCCTCAACCAGTTTCGGGCGAAAGTGGCCCAGAATAAAGGTTTTCCTGTTCTCTGACAAGTAAGACTTCAATAACCAAAAAATAACGATTATCTACAAACAAACATACTGTGTAGGATTATCCGTTTTTAATACTAATTTACTAAACTTTTCAGATTTCAGTTTTTGTTTAATCCTGTGTTTTTCCTGGTCATTTTCAATAACATCATTTTCACGCAAACATTCATCAAATGAGTCTCTGTCTTTCATGTGAAATAGAACTACAGTCTTTAACTGTTCTCTAAAGTCTTTTAAAACTGAGTTATATTTTTGACATAAAATCCACACACTTATTCCAGCATGTCTTCCACTGAAAGCCAGTTTTGACAAAGTATTTCTTTTTTTAACTATGTCTCTTTCTGCTGAACAGTCATCTATAATAAATAGTGTCTGCGTTCCTTCAAACAGTCTATAAAACTGTTCTAAACACTCACTCAGTTTATTGCTAGGATCAACTAAATATATGTCATCATCTGTCCATATAAACCTTCTATTATGATATGTTTTGTTCCATTTAAGTGTTGGACAGAAAACCACAATATGATTAAAATTATAACGATAAACTGTTTGTAACAGGTCGAGGATAAATATTGTTTTTCCACAACCAGTCTGCCCACAAATCAATGAGCAATGAGGAGTTTTTGTCATAAAGTTTAACTGCTCCATAGTTTTATAACAGAGTTTAATCTAATCCAGTTATTATTTTTATCATACTTTCCGTCAAAACTTGTTCAGTATAATAAAACCCTACGAGGCCTAAATGTGTAAGATTAATCCAATTCAGTTCTGTAAGATTGTTTCTATTTAAGTCAACATTGATTTTGTTGCTTGTTGTTATGATCTTAATATCCTCGCCATTGTGAAGAACGACGATGGTAACGTTAAGACGTTTACATCTAAGTTTTGCCAGCTAATATTAATTCCTTTTATAAGGTCATCACTAACGCCCACAACCCCATCCCTCTCCACATCTTTAAAGACAGAAATTTCAAATATCATTGTGAACGTGTCTCCTAATTTTCTGCTTGGAAAGAACTGTAATTTTGTAGAAGCTTTTTTTACAACTGTTTCTTTCTGTGGAGGATGTACTGTTTTTTCCATACGGCGTTATTTCAATTTCTTTCCGACTATTGTCGTCCGGCATAAGACTTACATGTAAAGGGCCAGAGTTGAATGCTTTTCTGAAACTTTTTGACGGCTAAAATATGTAAATGGGCTTATGAATTCAAATTTTATTTCCCATTCTAAATATGGTTCTAAGTGCCATTTGAGGTCAGGCTTTCGAACTATTTTATATTCATACTGGCCAACATTATTTGCTTCTAGATTGCGCAGCTGTTCTAGTTTAGGAAACTTTTTGCTGTCGCCAACCTCTTTGCGTTTATAATCACCATCTTTAGTGTACTCAAAACCATACAAAGCGCCTATCTCACCGTTCTGTTCAAAGTCCGCAACATCTGCAAGGTCTTTTAATTCTAAAGTTATACACCTTACAGGCGCTAATGTAACTCCTGATTCTTCTGGCCCACGCGACATTTTTAGTACAGTTTATTATTTTATTTCCAAAACAATGTGTAGGTTATCGCATTTCACAACTTCCCTGCTTTGTCTGCAATTTTTATATTAAATGATCCAACCCTCCCACAAACTAATCTTTTAAACTGTAAATTAGGGAATTGTATAATTTCATAATCGCAATATGCAGCTTTCCCCGCCGGTAAAGCTCTTAAAACATTTGAGGGCCTTCCATCATATAAGTTTTCATCAGTGCTCAGCTCATCCAAATGAACATAAAGTAATGAATGTAATGCAAGATCGAGCGGATTTTCCCCTTAAAAGTAGTTTCGTTTGGCGCAACAACAATCTTTTAGTGGCCTGAGTGTCAACTTTAAAGCCTAACATTTTAGCTAGCTCTTTATCAAATAAGTAATCTGCTTTTTCAGGTTCGAATGTTAATATTGTTTTTAGATTTGCATTGTTAAGTTTGAGAGTAATGCTGAATTTACTCATTGCTTCTTTTAGTGAGCAAAACCCGTAATAACCATCAGGTATTGTAAACTGGTTAGCTTTGAGCCCCACAACTTTTGTAATCTTATTATTCCCCTTGGTTTCGCTTATATTAACCCTTCGACTTTGTAAAATATTTCATGAAGTGCAACCATTCTGGCCCCGCAATTGTTATCAATAGCATGTTCTAAAAACGAAGGACGGTCTTGGGTTGTTATTGTTACAAACATTTTTTTTAAACGAAATAAAAATGAGTGCATTCAAATATACTGATGCAAAATATTCTGTTGGGCCGCACTACAATCTTAAAAATATAGCAACTGATACTCTTGACATTGCTGTGACCCAGACTGCCTCTTTTCATAAAAAGGTGAGTACTCCATTGAAGAGCTATCTTAACCCCCCTATTGAAAACGACCACATCAAGAAAGCGTGGTTTAGTCATCCGATGCAGTTTTATCAGAACCCGTTAAACTTTGCTGTGTTTTGCGCATCAACTGGGTGTGGAGTGTCGTATGCTGATCATTTAAATCACCATGATCCTTTGGTGAGGTCAGTGTACAGATTTCATTTTTATTACACCTTCAGACGTATTTTGACTGAACTGCAAGCGCCATTACCAAATGACAAACCATTTAATCCACTTAGCAACAGAATAGACATGAAGGCTTTTGAAAGGATCTGTAACGAATTCAATATTAACATCAAGACAGGCTTTAGACAAAAGTTGGATCATAATCATGGCCTAGGCGACCTTTATTTTCGGGGCACGCACAGAAAGTATAACTAGACTGGCATCCTCCCAAATGAAAGAGAACAGGAAACCTTCATTCTGGGCCCTTTCGCCCTCAACCAGTTCGGGCGAAAGCTGGCCCAGAATAAGAGGTTTTTCCTGTTCTCTGACAAGTAAGACTTCAATAATCCAAAAAATAACGATTAACTACAAACAAACATACTGTGTAAGATTATCCGATTTTAATACTAATTTACTAAACTTTTCAGATTTCAGTTTTTGTTTAATCCTGTGTTTTTCCTGGTCATTTTCAATAACATCATTTTCACGCAAACATTCATCAAATGAGTCCTCTGTCTTTCATGTGAAATAAGAACTACAGTCTTTTAACTGTTCTCTAAAGTCATTTAAAACTG
Source organism: Conus ventricosus (assembly GCA_018398815.1). NCBI lineage: Eukaryota > Metazoa > Mollusca > Gastropoda > Neogastropoda > Conidae > Conus > Conus ventricosus. The sequence goes on from CM031598.1 coordinate 68,613,202, forward strand.
ATTATATTTTTTGACATAAAATCCACAACACACTTATTCCAGCATGTCTTCCAACTGAAAGCCAGTTTTGGACAAAGTAATTTCTTTTTTAACTATGTCTCTTTCCTGCTGAACAGTCATCTATAATCAAATATGTCTGCGTTCCTTCAAACAGTCCTATAAAACTGTTCTAAACACTCACTCAGTTTATTGCTAGGATCAACCTACATATATTCATCATCTGTCCATTATAAACCTCTATTATGATAAGTTTTGTTCCATTTAAGTGTTGGACAGAAAACCACAATATGATTAAAATTATAAGGGATAAAAAAAAAAACGATAAACTGTTTGACCAGGATCGAGGATAAATATTGTTTTTCCACAAACCAGTCTGCCCACAATCAATGAGCAATGAGGAGTTTTTGTCATAAAGTTTAACTGCTCCATAGTTTTTATAACAGAAGTTTAATCTAATCCCAGTTTATTATTTTTATCATACTTTCCGTCAAAACTTGTTCAGTAATTAATAAAACCCTACGAGGCCCTAAATGTGTAAGATTAATTCACTCAGTTACTGTAAGATTGTTTCCTATTAAGTCAACATGATTTTGTTGCTTGTTGTTATGATCTTAAATATCCTCGCCATTGTGAAGAACGACGATGGTAACGAAGACGTTTAACATCTAAGTTTTTGCACAGCTAATATTAATTCCCTTTATAAGGCATCACAAACGCCCGACAACACCTAAAATAAAACCCATCCTCTCCACATCTTTAAAGACAGAAATTTCAAATATCATTGGAACGTTGTCCTCCTAATTTTCATCTTGGAAAGAACTGTACTTTTGTAGAAGCTTTTTTACAACTGTTCTTTCTGAGGATTGTACTGTTTTTTCCCATACGGCGTTATTTCAATTTCTTTTCCGACAATGTGTCGTCCCGACATAAGACTTACAAGAAAAGGGCCAGAGTAGAATGCTATACTGAAACTTTTTGACGGCTACAATATGTAAATGGCTTATAATTCCAAATTTTATTTCCCCTTCTAATAGGGTTCTCCTAAGTCCATTTGAGGTCAGGCTTTCGAACTATTTTTATATTCATACAGGCCAACATTATGTGCTTCTAGATTGCGGCAACTGTTCTAGTTTAGGAAACTTTTGCTGTCGCCAACCGCATTGCGTTTATAATCACCATCTTTAGTGACTCAAAACCAGACAAGCGCCTATCTCACCGTTCTGTTCAAAGTCCCGCAACATCCTGCAAGGTCTTTATTAATGTCTAAAGTTTTATACACCTTACAAAGGCCTAATGTAACTCCTGATTCTTCTGCCCACAAGCGACATTTTTAGTACAGTTTATTATTTGTATTTCCAAAACAATGTGTAGGTTATCGCATTTTCACAACTTTCCCTGCTTTGTCAGTACAATTTTTATATTAAATGTCCACCCTCCCACAAACTAATCTTTTAAAACTGTCAAAATTAGGGAATTGTATAAATTTCATAATCGCAATATGCAAAAAGGCTTTTCCCTCCTCCTCACCCCCGTAAAGCTCTTAAAACATTTGAGGGCCTTCCATCATGATAAGTTTTCATCAGGGGGGCGCAGCTCATCCAAATGAAACCAAAGAAAGTAAGAATGTAATGCAAGATCGAGCGATTTTCCCCACAAAAAGTATTCGTTTGCGCAACAACAAATCTTTAGTGGCCTGAAGTGTCAACTTTAAAGCCAACATTTTAGCTAGCTCTTTATCAAATAAGTAATACTGCTTTTTCAGTTCGAATGTTAATAGTGTTTTTAGATTTGCATTGTTAAGTTTGAGATAATGCTGACTTTACTCATTGCTTCTTTTAGTGAGCAAAACCCGTAATAACCATCAGGAGTATTGTAAACTGGTTAGCTTTGAGCCCCACACTTTTGTAATCTTATTATTCCGCCCTTGGTTTCGCTAATATTAAAACCCTTCACTTTTTGTAAATAATTCATGAAGTGCAACCATTCTGGCCCCGCAATGTTATCAATAGCATGTTCTAAAAACGAAGCGACGGTCTTGGGTTGTTATTGTTACAAACAATTTTTTTAAACGAAATAAAATGAAGTGCATTCAAATATACTGATGCAAAATATCTGTTGGGCCGCACACAATCTAAAAATATAGCAACTGATACTCTTGACATTGCTGTGACCCATACTGCCTCTTTTCATAAAAGGTGAGTACTCCATTGAAGAGCTATCTTAACCCCCCTATTGCAAACGACCCACCTCAAGAGCGAGGGTTAGTCTTCCGATGCAGTTTTATCAGAACAAGTTAAACTTTGCTGTTTTTTGCGCATCAACAGGGTATGTGAGAGTGTCGTATCCTGTCTTTAAATCACCATGATCCTTTGGTGAGGTCAGTGTACAGATTTCATTTTTATTATCACCTTCAGAAGTATTTTGACTGAACTGCAAGCGCATTACCAAATGCCAAACCATTTAAATCCACTTAGCAACAGAATAGACATGAGAGGCTTTTGAAAGGATCTGTAACGAATTCAATATTAACAACAAGACAGGCTTGAGACAAAAGGTTGGACATAATCATGCCTAGGCGACCTTTATTTTTCGGGGCATAAAACGCACAGAAAGTATAACTAGACTGGCACCTCCTTTCAAATCATTCTTTTTGGCACAACTGTTGAGCCCGGTCCCTACACAATAGCATAAAACAGCAAGGACAACATTGCAACTCATCTTAGACACTTCTAAGGGCCCTAACTAGGGCGGGAATAGAACGAATAAACGACTCATATTCGTTACTTACCGTTTGGTGTTTGCTAGGTCGCAAGCACAGGCAAGATCGAGCATAACTGATCCTTCTACTGGCTTTGACGCACAAAAACAAAACTTACAGAATTAGAGGACGCCATTAATTCTACAGATTAGATTTACCTTCAAGATTCATAGGTACCAACATGTTTTTACAATACGCAAGATCGAAAGTAACCTTGCTGTTGGCACTGGTTTATACTGCTGCCTTCTGACCCTCAGACTCCAGATAGGTACAATAATAAACTATAATAATGAAATTCTTATAGCAGGCAAATGAACAAAGGTTGGAAAAACGACATAAATCTGACCAGTAATATTACAAACAATAAACGAACACCCAAGATTAAGTCATCCAATCCCCGAAGTCCAAACCCAAAAAGTCATTGAAGGAACTCCAGCACAGCTTGCGGTCTCTGTTCGCGATGACCATGAATATGAAAAGACAGCGCTTGTTCCTTGGATTCAAACCGGCATAGGATTACTTGGTCTTTTATCTTACTAAATAGTAACCCAACTATTACAAAACTAAAGCCCAAAGTGGCTCGCCAATAATCCAACTACTTGTCTTGCAGTAGACACAAGCCAGCTGACAAAACACCCTCAATATTCCTGGTAAAAGCGTTTTATAGCTTACTGGCTAATTTTTTTAATATAACCCGCAAGAATGATCAAGCTGTTTTTTTTTAACGACCATGATTTATCAGTGGAGGCGATGGTGGTGGAGGCACTGAACTTTGACCACCGCCGCCTGTACTAGCCAACACTCATGGTACTTATGCAAATCCCTAAGGCTGTTATAAACGCTTACTATAGTGGACTCCTTGCTCTCTAAACAGTGTTGTTTCGGATTCGTCTGCTAGCGTTGTGTCTTCATATAAAATTTTTCGGAAAGTTTTTCTCTTAATCTATTCACTTGAAATATCGTATTGGTCTCGGTTAGTAGTGTAGCATCCTTCTAGTCATGCTGATCTTTCTTGTTCAAGATCTTTTAGTCTTTGGTTATATCTTTCTTTAATATCATGCCCCTAAGTCCGGCGTCATCAGCCTCAACGATTGTTCTTTTTTCTCTTCTATATGCCCATCTAGTTCACCTAGTTTTGCTAAATTGTTTGTTTAATTCCGCCTCTATGGTTTTTCTTAAAAGCATGAGCAGGCCGCTATTTCTCGGCATGGGTAGCGTGAGGATGTGTATATCTTTAATGCTGTTTCTTCTGAAAAACTGGTTTCTGCTTCTATTGCATTAGTTTATTACATCTGCGATTGATTTAATTCTTTAAGTTCCATGTTTTGTATTTTTTTTGGGGGGGGGGGGGGGGGGGGGGGGGGGTTTTTAGCTGTTGGAGTTCCTGCAGTTGGTTTTTGAAAGTTTAGCAACTGCATCCTAACCTAATTTCGTCTAACAAGGCCAAGCGATTTTGGTCTTCACACTGATTCTTTGTATAATTGTACTCTTGCTAAAAAACTTTTGATGGGTCTGGTTTAGTTGTAAGCCGAACACGTTGCCCATGATCTCGTTTTTTACAGACAATGATCCATCTTTTAATTTCAAAATCATTTGGGTCTATAAATTCCGGGAGTTCTTGGCCTAAACTTTCGTAAAAATGATTTAACCCTTACTTTCTGGTTAATTCATGCCGCATTGAGAGAGTTGCGCGATTTTGTATTAAAGGGAAACATTTTCACACTCATGTCGTCTCCAGGATCAAAAACATCAAAAGCTCTTATCTCATTCCTGCCTGTTTTAAAAATTATTTTTTATTTTTGCTTAAAAAAATGTCACAAGCACATGGGCTCGATTCTTGTCCCGCAGAGAAGACTGAAAGAACCCTTTGGCGTGAAGGGAAATAAGCGGACTATTACTGTTCCAAAAATCCATCTACATTGATGCAGATCAAATTCTTACTGTCAAATTTCCAGACTAGAGAGCAAATGACGTGAATGTGCCCAGCACAGCTCGTCTTACTTTCAAAAATAGCGCTCGGAATTCAACAACAGAGACCCAAACAGGACAGTTGTACAGAATCGGGCGGGCAATCGATAAAAAATTTCTATAAAACTTGAGGGGCAAGAAATATTTTCTTTACACAATGCAGACATATTTTTTACCTATTCTGATCTATGGCTAACCGGGCATGAAGGGCAGATTTTGGCGTTTTCAAGATAGAAAATGAAGAAGCACTAAAACATAGAAAAGGTGCCGCAATACTAAAGACGGCAAAAAGTATTTGGCTGTTAAATTATGCGTTTGGAAATCGCTTATTCCATTCCCTTAGAATATTGAGTGTGTTTAAAAGAAGCGCATGCACCATACATTTCAAGGAGCATTAAAAAGACAGATGGTCAAATGAACTAACTTTTAATGAAAACAAACGGGTTATTAAATCATCAGACACCGAAGTAAAGTAACAGCATTTCGACATAGCGCGATGTGGGAGTTTGACGTTGTTAGCAACCCTAATTATCGCAAGAAGACTGATTGAACAACAATATCAGTCAAAATTAGCAATATATTCCGAAAGAGTTGATTCATCATACAACATCTCCTAGAAGCAGGGCAGACACATATATGGAATTTTAGTTTTTAGCGTCTCATTCAAATCGCTTAAAGTTATTTTTATTGCTGTGTGAAGATGAAGAACCCATTTTCAAAAGAGGAAGGAAAAGTTTTTTAATCAAAAATAACGAAAGTACAATGTTCGATTGAGGCAGTCCTAACCAATCTTGCTAGCTGCTTAAAACCATATCAGCATTTTGATGAAATAAGAAAACTGTTTGGAGGTGGGAAGGTGTAGAAATCCAACAGATTGACCTTGAGGCTAAAGATCATACACCTCACAGTGTAAGACTTGAAGATTATTTATCACAAAATACGGTTTATGGATTGACTAAGGTCAACAGAGATTAATCGGTTACATGGAAGCGGGAGAACTGTGAGAGACGTAATAAACATTCAAATTGATAAAGAAGAGAAGCCGATAAACCGCTTAATGTACATTTTGTTTTTTAATAATGGATGCGCAGCTGAATATTAAAAAACAGATTAAAAGATATTCAATACAAAATTTTTTATTTTATAAAAAGCATGTCTGTTTACGGTTTATCCAGAAAGTACCTACAGAGACGCCAAACGAAGGGATAGTAGAAAGCCCTAACAATAAAAACCTTCAGATTAACCACATTACACAAAGCAACAAAAACAATAGACACGAACCTTTCAAAATACAGCAAACCAAACGAAGTATTCTGCTGCCATTAATGCTGTTACATATGTTAATACAGAGCATTCAACAATAAAGCGCTCTATCAGCAGGACGAGTGTTGGTCTCTTAGCCAACGGGCATAGCGCACCCGCAGCTTTACCTCTAGGAGGTTTGTCTTAGCTCTCGGCCTTGTTCTACTGTAAGTGCGGCTGCAAAAAAATAAAAACTAACACTCAAAAGCACACAGCTATGGTTCAACTAATAACAGCTAAACTTAGCTCGTTTAAAAACTGAACAATAAATAAAGCGCTAGTTGGACTCAAACATCACGATGAAGAATTTAATCGTTTACAGGCCGATTTTGATGACTACAAAAGACAAAAGTTGATCTTCAAAGAAAGGCAAGACAACTTTATTCTCAAACCGCCAGACGCCGAGCAGATAAAAAAGGAATGCTTAAAAAAAAGTAAACGAGACATTGAAACTCTGTTCTAACACTCACAGTAACAACACCAAAGGTGTTTATACTGTTTTTTTTTTTAGTTTATGAGCCAAGCGCAAAAAGACCCTCGATAATGGTTCTGATTAAGCCGTTGTATTTTTTAATTTAAATAAATATGTGGCTTAGAAAAGAAAGGACAGCATGGCTTAAATATATGAAGTGCCAAGACGAATTGTTTGAAGAAAGCTCGAGAGAGAGCCGTTTATCATAGCACTGAAAGATATTGTTTTAGAAGTCATTGACCCAACAAACTACAGCAAGCGTTGTACATGCAATTTCTCAATGTTCCAAGTAAACTAACATAGACCCACCATTTAAAGTAATGTTACGTTATAATCACTATATAAACAATAAATGAAGAAAATCTAGAATCTGGGTCTCAACTAAACAGCAACTATTCTTTCCTCATAACGACTTAACACTCGTAGGGCAGACGAACTGCTTACCAACAAGTTTGAAGGCTGCGCTGAAGAAGCTAAAATGAAGGCTCTGGTTGGTCAGAGGGCGAAGCTTAGAGATCAATTAAAACAGGCTAAGTATGCGCCTGATTGTTGCAAGGCTACATTCCACTACCCCCAGCATTAGTCGCAAAAAGAGCAGTTCTAAAACATAAAGAATTCCAGACAACAAATGTTTATGTGGTGTGTTCTTGCAAGGCTGCATTACGTCCGCGACCACGCAGAGAGAGTGACTAACTATCGGCATACCCAAAGATCTTAAATTTCAATGGAAAATCCTTTCCTGTTAGTGTAGACCAAATTGATCATTTGAAGAGCAAAACAAACCAATAACTGTCAATATTACAACATGGAATGAGGAAACAAATCTACAGCCGATTAAAGGTCCAAGAACAGTCCAACAATTTGGCGAGCCAGACAAAATCATGTTGACTTAACTACTGATGTTTTTTCACCAGCAGGGCTACCGCATTACACATTGATACGCACGATGAGTAGACTAATGAAGCCATACATCAAAAGATCATGGCAAAACAAGAATTCTGTAGAAAATTGTTTAAACAAGAATGCCATCTGTTCAAGCCGCGAGCGAACATAAGAAACATTGTAAAAGTTTCTTGTAGACTATATTACGGGAACTAATTACACCTCCACCCCGGAACTAAAGTTAGTTTTAAGAACTTGAAACGGGATGCAAAATTCAACATATGTGTTTACGCAGACTTCGGAATCACCATTTCCTTATGAAGGGCCAGCCGCCTCAAAAACTTCGAAAAACAAGTCTTAAATGATAATCATCAAATGTTCATTTTGCTTTTGGAGGGGGGGGGGGGGGGGGGGGTTAGGCGGATGGCGCTCATTCAACGCCAGAATTATACAGAGGCCCCAAAAGACGAGAATACTTCTTAAACGCGCATGCAGCAGTGCGCAATGGACTGTTTCTAAATAATCTAAACTTATCGAAATCATAATGAACGCCTGAAGACCAACAACAGTATGACTCAAGCCACACATTGTTGGATTTGTGGGTTTAGGCCACTCATCAGACGCAGAGAATCCAAAAGTAGAGACCATGACCTCACATTAGTGGGAAGTTTAGAGGTGCAGCGCACAGTACAATGCCATCTTCATCTAAAAGTTTGATCCAAGACAATGGAAGCTGCCTGTATTCTTTCACAACTAACTTGCGAGGTTATGACACTCCACCTTATAAGGCAAGGAAGTAACCACGCCTTCAGGGTAGCATGCATTGCACAGTCAACAAAAATATCATGTGTCTCCACTTTAAATCACATGTCCTTTCTACGACTCTATGCAACACATGATGGGTTCATTAGAGTCTCTGGCTATGTCCTTAAAGCCCCTGCCCAATACAGAAGAATATTTTTGACCCAACTCTTGTTAAAAGGCGTTTACCCTTATGAGTACAATGACATTTGTGAAAGGTTTTGATGAAGATACACTTCCACCTAAAGGCGCGTTTCTTTTCTAGTCTTAGAGAAAGGACATCACGATTCTGATACCATCATGCTCAAGATGCGTGCAGAAGTTAGATTGTAAAACGATGGGAGACATCATGACTCATACTTGATGGCCCGATGTATGTTTGTGGCGGAACTTCTTTGAAAACTATATGAAAGACCTGCATTGAAACATTATAGCCTGGAACCTGCCATTATATTTCGCGCCCGGATGAGCTGGGACCGCTTTCTTAAAGTTTTACTGGATACAGATTGAGATTTATTGCAGATTTTTCCAATGATTCCAGGATGATTGAAAACGGAATTTGCGTGAGGAATTAGTATGGCGTCCGCATCATTACTGTAAAGCAAACAACACATACTTTGGAACGACTATGTTCCTAGATAAAAGTCTAACTTATCTCATGTATTTAGATGCAAACATCCTGTAATGGTTGGGCAATGGCGCAATTACTTCCGTACGCACAACTTTAAAAATGTACACAGGCGGCCTAATCCGAATAATCTTCAAAAAGCATTAAAGTGGTTGGGCAGTTTAACGCCTTAATCAGCAGCGTGGTTTCATTCTAGAAGTTGATTAGAATATCCTCATGAACTCCATGACCTGCATATTGACTATCCATTAGCAGCAGAAAGTCTAAAGATGGATCCAAGAGAGCCGCCAAAACATTGTGCCTAATCTTCGAGGCAAAAAAAATTAGTCCTGTCATTACAGGCTATCTACAATATATATCTAAGACATGGTTTAAAGTAAACAGCTGTCCACGCATAATTGCTTTGATCAAGAACAGTTCATGAAACCATACATCATGAAGACACTGATCTCCGAACAAATCCACAGATGCTTCAAAAAAGACTTTTCCAAGTTGATGACAACCAGCTGTTGTGGAAAGACTATGAGAGACTCCGCACAATCGCAAAGATGTCAGATTAGTCCACCAGAGAGAACGAAGCAATAAAAAGCCTGACTACAAAACCTAAATATCAAGACTTTAGAAGAATTTCATGATCAGCTTTTTGGCATAATGATGAAAAAAAAAAGAAAGTCAAATTTGGGACAAACCTGTTTTTATCGGGTTTAAACCGGTTTTAGAATTATCAAAGCTTTGATGTTCGAATTTCTTTATGAACTACTTTAAGCCCTCGAATCCAGAGTCCCAGAGGTAACTATACACAGATACAGATAGTTTTTGTTATAGCAAACCCTACTGAAGACATCTATAAAGACATCGAAACCCGAAGGGGCAAAGGGCATGCAGGAAATGGTATGACACGTCCCGATTATCCCTAAAAGACTTGCGCCATTACATTCAATTACTAACACGAAGGTTTTAGGAAGATGAAGGATGAATTATCTGGAAAGGTAATCAAGGAGTGAAGTGGGTTAAGGTCAAAAAATGTACATATTCGAGCCAGGAGATAAATCATTAAGAAAGCAAAGGAATACTTCGCCGCGTTGTGCAAGTCAAACATATCACATGACAACTACAAAGAAGCATTGTTTGGCAATAAGACTTTCCATCATGACAAGGTAAAAACTGCGATCTAATCTACATGAGATCAACACAACATTGTACAAAGAAGTCATTAGATAGAACAAAACAAAACGATATTTTGTAATCCAGAGTTTTCCGATATGCAATCGGCACAGGAGGACCGCATAAACAGGGGGGTTTAATTATTTCATTAACTTTTGTTAAAAGATCAATTCAGCAGCTTCCATCCAATCATAAATCTTTTCTCCGATGTTGCTTATGCGTTCGAATTTTTTTATTAATTAAGATATTCCTTTTTCCCCAATTTGAGGTATGATTGTAGGTGATCTGATTATTAGCATGCATTGATTAATCCCCAAAATGTTCTTAATAGCAATACACGCATGAAATATTCCCGTATCATTATACAAGGTCTTCTTCCTTTACCATTCTTGTTTCGGTTCTGCGATCCTTCTGGCCTTCCAAATTAAAAACCAAAAAAGTTTACGTAAATTAATTAAAGCGAACAGTGTCTGGTGGGAATATCGCCATTCTTCTTTCACAAAAGATCTTGAGTAGCATGGTTGTTGTTGGTCCAGTTTTCTCGAATAATACACGGGCGGATCATTTTTACAATTCTTTTTATTTCATATGGATCAACACTCCAAACTGGATCGTTGCCCTGATGCGAGTGTCCCTATCTGCTTCCCCCGTAAATAAAGGTACCTTACTTTCAAACCACACGGTAATAGTTTGCTGGGTGTACTGGAGTCTTCAGCAACAATTTATTGGTTTTTTCGTTGGGTAGATGGGGGGCCGGGGACTGGTTTTAGACCTTAAATTCTCATTATTCATTGCGCGCAAAACTAGGCAGTCTTCTAACCATCTGTGTTGCTGAATTGTCAATCAGCTCTCTGTGATACTGTAGGAGAAAAGTCTTTCAGCTAACTGTTTGTTAAAGTTTCCGACTAAAGCCTGTGATCTATGAACTCCTGAATGCCTCTTTTAATGGTAACTCTATGTTTCAACAATCATTGATTTTCACTTGGCCTTTAAATTCTTTTCCATCATCAACTGAACATGCGAGGATCAGTTAAAAGGGCCTCGTAAATATCAGGTTTACTGGCAACAGCACCAGCAGAAGCACTCTTTGTGTAAATGAGTCCGCATCTTTGTATCTGAAGCCAGTCAATGACTGTATGCGTACTTTAAATCTTTTCGTCTAATCTATCAGAGGGTAAAATAAGAAGAACCATTTGATGGGTGTCGTTTGGAGTTGGGTCTTGACAAGTGTGTCCTCTGTATTCGTCTAGGGGCAGGTAAATAAATTTGCCCAATGCTGTTTTTAGATAACCATTCCTTAGCTGTTGTTCACTGACTCCAGCTGCTTGGCTTAGCTTTTTGGATTGCCGTGATTCCCTCCAATATCCTTTTGGCGAATAATAAATTTTGTTCATTTTTTACTCAGCAATATTTATGTGCAACAAAATACACAACGGTCATACAACGACAATAAACCCGATTTCTTGCATCTTTTGTTTTTCTGATGGTTGAATTAAAAGTGCACTGAATATTTGGTGGGGGCAATGTCTCGATTGGTTTGCCTTGTTATACAAGATAATATTGTTTTATTGCTTGATCAAACATTTTTAAATGTGCAAAAGCTGCATGCCCCTGTCTTTTTCAGTGTGTCATTAAGAAAATCTAACTGCTCAAGTCTCTGCCTTTCATAGGCGTCTTGTGCAGGCTGCTAGTTGCTCCATAGCTTTTTTATTCTTTTTCTCTCGCCGTCATTCCCCATTTACTAAATCGAAATAACTACCGCTAAAAGCAAGCGCATTCCACCACAGCGCCGCCATCATTATTGCGAGTGGAAGCCAATTTTTATAAATGTATTTTTTTTTCTACATTATTTATATTTGTCCGAATTATTCCTTGCTTAACTAGAAAATCTTTCGTAGTAAAACAAAACGAAGCTGCAACAATATCAATCATCTTTGCTGAATCCCTCAAAGTCTAGTTTGTCAAGATCGCTGTTTAATTCTTAACAGCTTACAAGCATTGAGTATCCTACCCTTAGGCATCCAATAACAGCAGAATGGTATACAAGGTTGGTAACAGTTTTTTTTCGGTCCATTTTTTAAAAATAAAATAATTATAATTATTAAAAAACATGAACATTGATGATCTACTACAGCTAACAAGGCGGCCTAAACCTTCCCGAACTTATGAATGACCATTGATGACCAAGCTACTATTATGCCCAAAAAGGAGAGGGCTGTATTTCTTTGGCAGCATGTGGAAAAACAAAAACGGTTCCTCGGAACTGAATACAGCATGAACCAATTCAACAGATGTCGCCAGTGGGAGGGGGGGGGGGGGGGGGGGGGGGGGGGAGAAAGGTTTGGGGGGGGTGGGGGGGATGGTGGGGGGGTGGGGGGATTGTATGGGAAAGGTGTTATTATCAGTGTGGTAGAGATGAGTGGGGATGATTTAGGGTGTAATGTGTGGGAAAAAGGGATGATGTTGGGTAAAGTAAATTGGAAAGTTGATATTCTCCCATTGTTCTGACCAAGATCTTAATATGATTTAACAGAAGATCCAGGTTTAAAACAAAGTCATGTGAGTCTCTAGGATGTGATCTATACGACAGATATTGGACATTGACATATCGCCATTAATCATGGGATAATAACTTTTAATCATATAAATTTGTTTCCCTTCAAAATGAACGAGCGGAAAATCACAGATCCAGGAAACAATGAATCTGGTGGAGAAAGTAACCAAGCCAAAAATCAGCAGAAAACACTGAATCAGGTGGGGACCAGTGAAAAGCATCCTGAGGCGTGTTAGAAGCAGGAAAACAATTAGCAGAGTGGAACAACAAAATAATATTTTAATGTTTACAGAATATAAGCTCATCATGAAACATAACACCAGCAGCGCCAAAACAAGTTGATTCCAATGCCAGCTATAACAAACTCCATGTGATACAAGGCAACCATAAGTCTTCATGGAAATATTAACCTTAAAAAACTGTTTGCCATTTTTTGGCGGCCCTTGCTCTGCGGGGGGCGTTATTACAGTTATAAAATATATAAAGAATGGCATCCAACCAAAGCAATCAAAAAAATCGAACCGTTAAAATTACAGAAAAAGACAACTGCACGCCAAAACCGTCAACAGCAAAAGATCATTTTTGATCCATTTATCATGCAAAATATTTTTAAATTTTAATAAAATAGATCATGGCGTATTATAAAATGATAAAGTCAATAAATAAAAGACATGGGAGTCTATAAAAGACATTTCCATAACCAAATCAATGCGGTTGCTTAGGAATGTAAGACCTTCAGTAAGATCTATGCAGAGAACGCTGAGCAAGACCATTCTCAACGATGACACGTATTTTTTGAGGCGTGTGTGTACTCATTAGACATCCTGCAATTTAAGGGATAAAAACATAGATTGTCTGTTTTTGATATTATAAGATAACTCCAATAAAACATGGATGTAACTTTAAACGATGACTTAAGAGCAAGAACTTATCCAGAACTTGATCAGAACTTATTAAGAACTTACTTAAGAACATATTAAGAACCTGGGCGACTTAATGAAAAACTTAGAAGTAACTTAAGTAAGAACTTGTTAGATAACTTAAGGATGACTTAAGACCACGTTGAGATAAGAACTTGCTTTGGGTAACTTAAAGTTAAAAACTTAAAGAACATGATTGGTGCATGCGTGGGTGGGTGGTGTGCATGCGTGGGGTAGACAAAACAAGAACAACAACACAAACAAACAACAAACACAGGCAATAAAACAGTCTAGGGGTGGGGTGTAGGAACGCGTGCGTGGGGTAGGCCAAAACACACAAACCCAAACCAACAAACCAAAAGTGAAACTACTAGGACCACTTCTTGCTTTGGTGACTAAACCGGTTTTGTCTTGCTCGCAACCTCAATCAACTAGGCCAAGTGATCATATTTGATCACTGGGCCCTAGTTTGCCGCTGAGCTTTGCTGGTGCTGCCGCCTTGTAGGCCCAAAGTGATCAGATATGACACTTGGCCTAGTTTTCCGCCGAGCTTTGCAAGGTGCTCCGTGCTGGACGTCATTGGCGGCAGGCTGCTGACGCTTTGCAGGTCCAAGTGATCATATATAAATCACTTGGCCTAGTTTGCTTGTGGCTCCTCTTTTCTCAACCAGCTTGCAACTGGCTTTGGCAGATTACAGCAATTACTGCAGTTCCGAGCTTTTTATGGCGGCTCTAATCGCCAGTAGTAAGTACATCCGTCATTGTAGTTTGGAGCATTTATATGAAAGATAGTGCTAGCCCCACACTACTCCTCTCCATACTGGTAGAATGTACTAAGGTCTGCCTAACCCTATCTAGTTTGTTGCCAGAAACATTCAAAAATCGCCATTCAGTTGCAATACGGGCACACTTGAAGCAAATGAACTGTTAGAATTAGAAAAGTATACACATCTTAATACACAGATCAGCTGCCAACATAAAACACTGATTCTGTAGTTACCAATCAATCAAGTCTAATACAAACATGAGAACATTATAACTAGGAGGAACAGCACAAAAGTTTCAAATATACGTTTTATAGCATACAAATCAGCCCGTGTATTACCTCCGCCTTAAGAAATGAACGCCATGTTTTTTAAAAACATGGCTTTAGCTGTACCCAACCAGCTCCAACAATCACGCGCGATGGTTTGTTTTGCTTCCGGAGCCACTGTTTCAACAATGCAGGGCGCCTTTATTAGATAAGGAACCAACTCATCAATAGTCAAACACGTAATTAAAACTGGCTACATCTTTGTCAACAATATTTGCCTTCCACGTTATCATTTCCTTGGAGCCAACAAACCTTTAAATACACAATTCTGTTTTCTTCGGTAAACCGGTTACACATCCACAGCGCAGAAAAACGCGGCGTACTGCCCGGCAGTCAGGGAAAGAATGTGTGGGATAACCTAGTCGTGAGCGGTCCGCTGATTGGCCAGCTGTACCAGCGCCCGCCACGCGGGCAAGTGTATTGGCTGAAGAAAAATGTGAAATCGACAAGCTGGGCAGGTAGGAGTGGGGGTAGGGGAAAGAAGTGCGGCAGTATTGATTTTTTGGCCAGAGACACCACCGTGCAATGTAAACAGGGAGCACGCCACTGTAGGCGAGGGGTATGCTACTGTAAACCAGGGGCACATTTTTTTAAATAGTGTGTGTGTGTGTGTG
>CM031598.1:68633357-68635857 GCA_018398815.1 Conus ventricosus
TTGTCACAGTAAGGAAAATAATCATTGTGTCACCCTGAAATCTATGTCACATTCTACGCTGTTTTGATGTACGTTTGCTGTATGTCACTCATTTTGTGAGTTATTTATTTCTGGTGGTGTTTTCACAGTTTTTTTTTTTTTTTTTTTTTTTTTTTTTTTTTTTTTTACAAATCAGCCATTGTTTGACCTCTATAGACGAGACTCTTATTTGGTCCCAACTGTCACAGTAACCATACTTCAGGCTTTCACTTGGCATTCTTATCCAAACTGGACGAAAGAACAGTGCTAGCCAGCTGTGTGACCATCAAAAGGCTTTTCAGTTCCTGGATCTGCATCAGTCAGCGTAAAGAGCAGGTCACGGCACAACGCTGCCCTTTCCGGAGTAGCAAATGACATTATGATGATAACATTACGGTTGTCTTTTACATCTTTCAGCAGCATTTAATGCAGTTCACCACGAAATTCTTCTTTCCCAACAGCAACACTCTTTTCAGTATTGTGTGTGTGGATAAGACCTTACTGCCTGTTTAATTTTCATGTTCGCTGTAACTTCTATGAATGACAAGGGCTTTGAGCTCGTTGATGACAGTGCTGAATATGTCTTCAGTTTTGTTATTCTGAAAGGGAATAATACTATAGTTCTCTTAAACGTAGGTTTAGATTTTTCTTCCCCAACGCGCTGAATCCGAAACAAGAAAAACATAACCGATGTAAGTTTCGTTGCAGGCACAGAATGTAAAGATATGAGAGAGAGAGAGAGAGAGAGAGAGAGAGAGAGAGAGAGAGGGGAGAGAGAAGGTTTCTTCCACGACAAGTTTACATCTTGGCCCCAGGCCACTACACCACCCCATCCTCCCCATAACCCTCGCTACCCCCGCCCACTCACCCCTCCCCTGGGTTTCATCCCCCTACCCCTTCTCCCCTGCTCATTCCGCCCTTATCCCCCCCCCCCCTTACCCTTTCTTTCCCCTCCGCCCTCCCCCCCCCCCCCCCCCACCCCCCAGCGTCTCCCAACCCCCTGCATCCACAGTCTTCAGGTGAGGGGCCGCTGACCGGTCATGACCTCTGTGACCGCATCTTGGGTCAGAGGCGGTGGCTATTATACACACAGACAGACTCACAGACAGACAGACAGACAGAGGGACAGACAGGCGGACAGTCAGAGTCAGGGGTGGTCAGGGGTCGCTGAAGATGATGCCTTAGTGTCTTGATTTCATTTGGTCTTTTCGTCTGGTGTTGGGTTCTTTCTTCTGGGCCCGAATGTGTCTGCTATGGAAATGTGTGGGTGGTCGGGTGTGTGGGATGGGACTGACATGGTATGTATGTGTGTGTGTGTGTGTGTGTGTGTGTGTGTGTACTGTGTATATATATATAAAAACACACGTATCAGCCTTGATCCGCACTGTCTTTTTCAAGCCCTGGGCTCCCGCTTCAACTGTGCCTGGTGTTGTTTTTGTCTTTTACCTGGACCTCACTTCTTGCATCCGTTACTGGATCCAGCACCAGAGTTACAATGGATCGTACCAGCTTACTGATTGAACTGGATAGATCGCGGGACAAATTGACAAGGTATGAATCACATTTGCAGTTTCTTCAATCTTGTGAAGAACACAAAATCGTTCCTAATGGAATGAAAATTAAATTTGGAGTGGATGCCCTGCCGAAATCAGAATTTCTCTTACAATCTGTTTCTAACATTTCTCATTGTGCTAGTTGTGACATACTTCATCAAGTAAAGAAACATCCCGAGATTCTTTTTACTAAAGAGCAAGAGAAAATACACGGACTATTGTACAATCTACATCAGACGCTTGATTACGCTCACTTCGAGGCTGTTACGTTTCAACATCGAAAAAAACTGGCCCCAGCTTCAGATAAAACTCAAAAAGAAGAAAAAGAAGAAATTACAGAAGCTTCTCCCCACTCCCGCTTCTAACTTTCCAGCACCAGTTAAAGAACAGACACCAAGGAAGAGGAGAAACAGACGTTTTAGAAGAAACAATGCCACTGAGAATACTCAAGCAAAGAATGTAGTAGTTAACTTGTCAGATTTCGAACTCACCCCTGACCAGTTCAACCTCCTGGCCCTGGGTCCTCAAGTTCTGTCCCACCCCTATGAGTTTGGATCATGATCAGCTAACTCGAGACGTCACAGAAGCATGCCGAAAACTCAGGCTGAAAGAGATGTTCTATGACTCTGATGAAGACGATGAGACTCCTAATACTATACCCAAATTCTACAAGCCTACTGGTTACAAGCCACCTAGTGGAAGAAAATGCAGCCCTTGATGAATACATCAACTTACTTGAGTTAAGAACTAAGTCCTATCACCCTAAACAACGACCACGGAACAATCTGGACAGCAAGAAA
Organism: Conus ventricosus; assembly: GCA_018398815.1. Classification (NCBI taxonomy): domain Eukaryota; kingdom Metazoa; phylum Mollusca; class Gastropoda; order Neogastropoda; family Conidae; genus Conus; species Conus ventricosus. The sequence continues at coordinate 68,635,729 of CM031598.1, forward strand.
AGGGCCGCCCTGAAAGAACTTCAACGACTTGTCCACAACAGGACACTTCGCATCAGCACAGCCGACAAAGGGGGAGCTGTTGTCGTTCAAACGCCAGTGACTATATTGCTGAAGCTCATCGTCAACTTC
>CM031598.1:68640857-68645857 GCA_018398815.1 Conus ventricosus
ATTTGAATGCGAAACAATGCTTTATTGCTTTTCTTTTGTCGTCTCTTTCTTTAATTCTCCCCCTGTTTGTCTCTGTTTCTGTCGCTCTCTCCTTTCACGTACACACATACATCCTCTCTTTCTTTCCCTGCTTCCACTCCCCCCACTGTCCCTCTTCTTCCTCCCCTCGCTCTCTTTCTGCATCTCCGCCTTTCATCCAGAATGCGGCTGGTTACAAACATAACCTTGAACCATGCCAAAGTACTCTGGTGACTAATCTCTCTCTCTCTCTCTCTCTCTCTCTCTCTCTCTCTCTCTCTCACGAAGGGAGGGTGGAGATGGGGCGGTGGGATGGGGGGTACCGTCTTTTTATCTTTTCACTACGGTGCTGACGGTGTGTCCGGCCAAACGAGATGGCTTCAGCAGGGCTGGCCAGAGAGGCCAATGAACTGTGCCATCGTCCATTCGTCACTGTCAGCTCTCCAGTCACCATGATCAGACCGTTCTGCCCGCTTACCAGCGCAGAGCCACAGTTAATTGATGCTCCCTGGTCACCTACCACACAACACAGCAACATTACGGTACCGGAAAACCTCAGCCGCGCATGTCCGGTGGGCAGCCCATCGCCCCACTATCACCGGAAATTGCATTCTGGGTGACCAGCATCGCTGTGCCGGCGCGCTGGAGAGTCTGGCGCATGCGCGTGAGGAACTGTGGGAGGGGAAATGGAACCTTTTTTTACCCTCTCTCTTTCTCTCTTTCTCTCTCATTAACTACCTCGTTTTTAGAATAATGGTGACCTTGGCTATCGAGCTACTGGAACACGGTGGAAAACATGGCGTGCACACACATACTGTCTACGTGGCTATCCCTCTCATTCAATCAGTTGTGACCATATCATCAGTCAGCATCATCGTCATCGCCATCCTGCATCGTCGTCGTCTCATCATCATCTGTCCCATCACCCTCTCCCTTCTCTACTTTATCTTTAACACCCTACTCACCCTTAACAGTAACAACATCGTCGCTATCGTCGTCTCATCGTCATTATCGCCATCGTTCCATTTGCCCTCAGGATCCTGACTCGGGGTGAAAGAACAAACCAAAGTAGCAGCAATGAAAACAGAGACCATGTTTAGGAGGCAAGCACTAGAAAGGCTCACATGATAAACTTCATATTGACTCGCAAAGATTTATCTTACCTGATGCTCTGTCTGTCTGTCTGTCTGTCGACTGTCTGTCTGTCTGACACACACACACACACACACACACACACACACACACACACACACACACACACAGAGCCGAAGTAGCAGCTGCTGCATCATCCAGAGGGTGGCCCTGTTATTAAAGCGGCGGTCACAAAGGGCCCGGAGAGTGACGTGACTGCCGACTCCCTGTCCCTGAACAATGGCCCCCCCGGGAGGAGGAGGAGGGAGGCCACTGTCAGTCGTCCTCGTCACCTTCACTGCCCAGCGCTACGCCTCCAAACACACTGCTTGTCTTCCCTTGACTTGGCCTTCCACCCCCTCTTCTTGCCGCTTCTTCTTCCCTTCGGTACTTCTTCTGCACATCACTTCGTCCTAGGGTTTTTTTGTGTGTGTGTGTGTGTGTGTGTGTGTGTGTGTTTGTTTTTTTGCAGGGGAAGATAACAGGTTGTGGAGTGGGCGGGGGAGGGGAAAGTGCAGGGGGAGGAGGAGAGTAAGGGGAAGGGGTGGGAGAAATAACATTTGAGCTCTCTCTCTCTCTCTCTCTCTCTCTCTCTCTCTCTCGTTCGTCTGTCCGTCTGTCTGTCTGTCCGTCCCTGTACCCTTTCCTCCCCAGTCTACAGGAACTACTGAAATGAATGAAATGGAAGACGGTGGATACAAAGAGAACAACATAGACAATGAAGAGAACTATGAAGGGCTCGGACACAGAGAGAGAGAGAGAGAGAGAGAGAGAGATTACATGTGACGCCGTCTATCAAATCCCCGCCCCGAATCCCTCCCACCCCCATCCCCACTCACCCCTCCCACCCCACCCTCTGCCCGCAGGCCCCTAAGCCCTCGCCAAGGTCATTTTGTCACAAGGCATCCTCACGTTGACCACGATAGCTCACTGGGCGAGGCCATCTCTCAGGCCCGATGACCGGCCAATGGGCGTCGGCCAGAGAGTATCTCTCAGTTCTGTGGCGTTGGCTCAGTAAGCCAAGCGTGACCCAGACACAGCGTTCTGTGGCAACTTTGGCGCTCTATCTGAGCAACAGCTTGTTAGCCGCGAGCGCTCGAAACGTTCTGTAACAGTCTTCAGACATTGTTGGCAGCGAGTAGGATTCCAGTTTTCATGAATGTGTGTGTGTGTACTCCAGATTTTATTCGCGGTGTTTGTTCAGTTGCGACAGCACCCCTGTCTGACTGATAGTGTCAAGATCCGTTTTCATCACATTATTGTCTTGCCTTGTTTCCTATGGAGACGAATGTGCTGTTCAACTGTACACGGGTCTCTCTCTTTTGTCAAAGCTTAGCGATGAGAAATATTGTTACGTACGCGAGCAGAGCACTCTTGCCAAAATTTCAGCACAGCGCTAATCTGACGACCCATGAAGAATGGCGAGGTTTCTCTCCACCAATCAGAGCACTCTTGCCAAATTTCAGCACAGCGCTGTTCCTGGCCGACCCACTGAAGAACGGCGAGGTTTCTCTCCACCAATTAGAGCGCGTTACTATTAATTTTATGGTGTGTGGAGAAAACATTGAAGATATCAAATCAGAAAAAAGTATCCTTTCTGACCTCTTGTCCTTGAAGACACATACAATGAAGACAACATATAGTGAAGACAACATATATTGAAGACAACATATATTGAAGACAACAAACATTGAAGACGACATACATTGAAGACAACATACATTGAAGACAATATATATTTTGCTTATATTAAAGATTCAGTGATTGTAAACGGAGAGAAGATAAAGCAGCAGCTAGATGTTTAGGCTTGTTTGTTTGTTTGCTTTTTGTTTTTGTCTATGTGTCAGGCTATCAGATTTGTCGACTTTTGAAAACTCCTTCGTGTACTCGCTGGGTCAGTTTATAGTCTCAGACTAACACTTCAATCACGTGTGGAAGAGGGTACTTCACCACGCTCCTGTGGAGCCGTGAAGAATGGAGTGTTGTTTTGTACGCCTTATCTGTGTTAGCTTTTGTCTATCTGTTCATAGCTAGACAGGTGGTCAACATTAGTGATTTCATAGGGTTGTTGGATAGATCAGTATCTGCAGGTAATTTCGGCGTGAGATCGGTTAAAGGACTAACTGACCAAATGCTACAACAAATACCGTTTACACACACACCACACACACACACACACGCGCGCGCGCGCGCCACGCACGCGCGCGCGCGCGCACCACGCACGCACACACCACGCACGCACGCACGCACGCACGCACACACACACACACACACTACTCACACACACACACACACACACACACACACACACACACACACACACACACACACAGAGTCAGTATTTGTCCATTGTTCATTCTCTATTTCCATATTGTCTCTGGAGAGAGAGAGAGAGAGAGAGAGAGAAGAGAGAGAGAGGTGTACTGAAACATCGAGGGAGAGAACGTTAGGCGGATAAAATGCAGTTGACGCTATACACGTTTGTTCCCGAAGGACTTTCAGACGTTGTCAAGGCCACGCTGTTACCATGCAAGTGCCTGGCGTCCACCACTGCTCAGTCCTGGAGATAACTTATCAACAACACTCTGCTCCTCCTCCCCCACTCCTTTTCCTTCCCCCAGTTCCCCCTTTTCTCCGGCTCCCCGCGTTCCTCCTTTTTGTGATAAATTCTACTTTCTCTTTTTCTTTCTCTATCTGATACTCACTGTGTAAATAATGCATTTCACTTTCTCCGCCATCTGTTTCGAATGCACTGACTATTGTTTGTTATTTGTTCCTGTCACAGCTTTCATCAATACAGTTAAATCGTTTTTGTTTTGTTAGCCCTCTCCTCTCCTCACGCGCCCCTTTCTCTCTTTCTGTGCACGCACACACACGCTCGCGCTCATGTGCATACACACACACACACACACACACACACGCACACGCACACACACATACACACACATTTCTCTCTCTGTCTCTGTCTCTTAATATATGTCCCTTGCTGATTCTCTATTTCCATATCACTGAAGGAGAGAGAGAGAGAGAGAGAGAGAGAGAGAGAGAGAGAGAGAGAGTATAAAAAGGAGGGCGGGTCGGGGTTAAAGTGTGATTGACTATTCATTTTTCCCCAGTATCTTTTAAGACTTCGTCAAGGTCACTCTGTTACAATGCAACTCATAGGTGACCACAACAGCTCAGTGGTCGATATGACCGGTCAACAACGCTGTGCGATGGCCATCCATTTCCTCCTCCTCCTCCTCTATCTTCTCTTTATCCTACCAGTTCCCCCTTTCCTCCTTTTCCCCACCCCTCCTCCTCCGTCTTTTCGCAGTTCTCTTTTGTTTCTCTTTCCTGCTTTATTTTATTACTGGCCATGTTGATGAAGTCTTTTATGCTGCTTTTCCATTCAAAGCTCATGCATAGAAATTGTTCCTGTTAAAGTGTTTATCAATGTAATTCAAACAGAAAGTAGGCCATTTTGTGATATTGTTGATTGTTGGACCTCTCCTCTCCTCTCTTAGCTCTGTTTCTTTTATGGATACAGTTGTCTGTAATGTATGTATCAGGCTACGGGATTCGCACCAAACTCTGTCCAGTTGCGAGTGATGCCAAGCTAAAGATAAGTTCGCCTGTTGTTCTTCTCTCATTTCGGACTAACACTTTTTGGGTTGTTCGGCTGGAAAAACGTGACTGACGATGCTATTGAGTGGAGCCCTTAAAAAAAAAAAAAAAAAAAAAAAAAAGGGGGGGGGGGGGGGGGGGTGAGGGTGGTGGAGGGGGGCTGTGTCTTACATCCTGTCTGTTTTAACTTTGGGCTGTCAGTCCACACCACATTGATCGTCAGCAGATTTAAAATCGAAAGAATG
>CM031598.1:68648357-68665857 GCA_018398815.1 Conus ventricosus
ATCGCTGGTTGTGTTGAATCACATCATATCTGTAGAGTCATCACCACAGCATGGTATAATCAGGGGGCTTTCTCTCTTTCATTTTCATTAATGACCGAGCAAGGCACACATCACGTACTAAGGTCAAGTGTAACCTGTTTGCTGATGACAGATGTCTTTACTTCAGTTGCACAGGCGTCATGTCTGTAGAGTCATCACTACAGCATGGTATAAACGACGTCATGTCTGTAGAGTCATCACCACAGCATGGTATAAATGACGTCATGTCTGTAGAGTCATCACCACAGCATGGTATAAACGACGTCATGTCTGTAGAGCCATCACCACAGCATGGTATAAAAGACGTCATGTCTGTAGAGCCATCACCACAGCATGGTATAAACGACGTCATGTCTGTAGAGTCATCACCACAGCATGGTATAAACGACGTCATGTCTGTAGAGCCATCACCACAGCATGGTAATAAACGACGTCATGTCTGTAGAGTCATCACTACAGCATGGTATAAACGACGGCATGTCTGTAGAGTCATCACCACAGCATGGTATAAACGACGTCATGTCTGTAGAGTCATCACTACAGCATGGTATAAACGACGTCATGTCTGTAGAGCCATCACCACAGCATGGTATAAACGACGTCATGTCTGTAGAGTCATCACCACAGCATGGTATAAACGACGTCATGTCTGTAGAGTCATCACTACAGCATGGTATAAACGACATCTCAGAATGGCACTGGCATTTACGTCTGAAAACGAAAGAAAACTAATCTTTTAATATCAAGACAAAAATACCAACGAAAGCCGATTACTTCAAATCTGGAAAAATCAAAACTGGGTTGAACAGGTAAGCAAACATTTTGTGTTCATGTTGGGGTAAACAATTACGATGAGTTGAAATGGCAATTACATTTTCAGCATGTTTGCAAACAACTGGCTCACAATCTGATTTATACTAAATATTCTAGACATTTTGTTGGTGTTGATCTCTTGAAATTATTTTTTGAGCTCATCGTCGTTCTCACATGAAGTAATAATCTCCTGTCGGGAGTGGTGCCAGCAGTAGTCAGAGGAATCAACTCTCTGCATAGACGGCAGCTAAGCCAATGTTTACCACAGGGCAAACAGCTTTGCATTTGCAAAACGTTATAATGCAGACAACTCTGTTTCAACATGTGCAGGCATCGACTTATTTCAAATCGAACTTTGCGTATTAGCTGCTGACATCAGGCCGTGCCCGTTACCGAAGTTCTTCAGATCAAGCATATAAAAAACTACTCCTTAAGGAATATTATCAATTGTAAGATTATCAACTTGAAGACCGTAATACAAAATAGGTCATCATCATCATCACATCATCATCATCATCATCATCATCATCATCATCACACGTCGTAGTCGTCGTCGTCGTCGTCGTCATCATCATCATCATCATCATCATCATCATCATTCTCTCTCTCTCTCTCTCTCTCTCTCTCTCTCTCTCTCTCTGTCTCTCTCTCTCCTCTCTCTCTCTGTCTCTCTCTCTCTCTCTCAACCTAAAAAATCTCTATCTTTGAGCTCCAAACTAATATTGCAAAGCGGTGAAATACTCACAGCTATGTGGATCGTCCTATCACTAAAGAATACATATTTAGTAGCATTTAGAAAGGTAAAAATTTGTGAAGCATCCAGTCCAGGGAGTAAAACTGTAAGTTAAAAAGCTCTTCTGTGCAGGCGAGGCAGTTTCTTCTAAAACTTTTAAATATTTTTTTCAATAACGGTGTCTTTCCTGATAACTGGACAGAGCTAGTAATTATTAAGCTGTTTATGACAGTTATAAGAAATATGTTACAAGAAGGCATAGATGAGAGTATTAGAGGAGAGTATGAAGCTTCCTAGTAAATAAAACGACAACAACAATGACAACGAAAAGCGCTGTGTAACTGTTGACCTCATGTTTACATTGTTAGCTGATGTACAATAACAGTTTTCGTACAACAGATGAATTTGTGTAGCTTCCGTAGATTTTGAAAAAGCATTTGACTGTATTAATAGAAATAGTGTCTGACCTGTTCTGTTAAAAATGGTAAAGGATAAGATTTACAGCTATCTCAGAAACACTGTACGGAGCTAATGCTATTGTCAGGCTGGTTTGAATGCGTATGGACGAAGTGGTAGTGGCTTTCAGGAAGATAATTATTGTGTGAAAGCGACCCCAGAGGCTACTGTGCATTTTCTACGCCCATTTGTGAGAAGAGTTATTAGGCTGTTAAACAGAAATTCCGCATGAGCGTTGATGTGTGGAAGCTCCTAGTTTCATAGAGATTCATTGTAAAGGTGAACATGAGTGTAGAAAAGCCCAACGTGTCAACAGCACGCAAGGACAGAGAGAAGAGAGAGTGAACAAGACGGATCAGGGTTCGAGAGAACGCAGTCTGGGCGACTGAAGTGACAGCAAGATCTCTGACGCAGGGAAAGACGTCAAAGAAGAACAGAAGAAAAGACTCAGTCAAAAACCGAGAGGTGGTGGAAGAAGAAGACTAGAAGAAGGATGCCACTTGAAAGAAGACAACCTCGGACACCCAGTCCTGGCGCCACACGACCCAAGGCGTCACTATGACCTGTTGCTGAGGCATCCTGGTTCTTCTGGGGTACCATATGTTGCACACTGTTCTATCCATTGACATATTTATGTTGCCTTGTCTCTGCCTATCCATTGACATATTGATGTTGCCTTGTCTCTGCCTATCCATTGACATATTGATGTTGCCTTGTCTCTGCCTATCCATTGACATATTGATGTTGCCTTGTCTCTGCCTATCCTCCTCCTCCCATTATTGCTAGTCCCACCCCAACCTGTTTTTTGTGTGGTGATTTTTCCTTTTTTGTTTTCTTTTGTTTTTGAGCTCGCTGTTTTCTCATTTCCCCCCTTTTTTCCTTTCCTTTTACCTTCACTTATTCATTCGTTGCTTCGTTCTTTTCTTCCACCCTTACTTTCTTTCTTTCCATTCTTTGTAAATACGCTTTAATACGATCAGGGTTCGCGCGCTTCAGATTTCTTCATTATCATTTGTGTATGTCCCATTCATCGTGCTTATCGTATTTTTCTTTCCATCACAATATTCTCCTTTTTCCCCATCCCTTTCCTATTTTATTTCCTTCTTTAAATTGGACAGGCTGACATGCGTTGCATGCACCGTCACCTGATCTACTCTGGCGACACTTGCTTACCCTTTCTTTCAGGCTCCAATTTCCTCTAATCTCCCTTTGCAGAACCCCCACCCCGCCCTACCCCACCCCCTCCTCCACTCCTTACCTTCCCCTCTCCCTCACTCCACCTACCCACTCGTCCACTCACCCACCCCAACCGACTCTCGAAGCCTTACCTCTTTAGCTTAGACCCCCACCCTCGCCCCCTCACTCTCTGTCCCTCCCTCCCCCCGACCCTCACCATTCCCTCCACTCTTCTCTTTCCCTCCTGCTGGGTTGTCGCACCTTCGCCAGACCTATCATTTCCACCCCGTTGCTCCTGTGAGTTCTTCTCTACCGGTGTCACGAAGGAAGAGGATATCCCCCTCCCTTTGCTGTGTACCCCTGAGGTAATCCAGCGACCACCCAGCCGATCCATTCTCCGAGTCCCTTGTGTTCCATCTTTAATGCAGGGATCCGAGTTTGTTTTGCATCAGTCAGTTGGTTCTCTTTTTTGATGCGTTCACCGTTTAGTTCATTTATCCAGTTTTGTTTCGCGTTGGTTTGCTTGATTTGATTTTGCAGCTATGGATTAACTTGTTTCAAACTTCGAAAATAAATGATAGGCAGGCAAAGAATGAGGTTAATAGGTAAATAGGCGGATTGATACACTGGTAGGTAGATAAGCATGTAAATGGGATAAGGGGGTGTTTATGTTTTTATTAGCCTACATACCAAACTCGCCTCTTCTTAGACTGGATTTATCTTCGTCAGTGTTCTGAGAACTTCCTGTGCTGAGTCTGGATCTTCGCGTACTGTGCAGATGATTTGCTTTACCTTTCACGTATGGAAATCAGGGTTAAATGGTGTGAATGACTGAATCACTGAATCCAGTCCAAACCTTAATCGGAACCCAAACCCACAGCCAGATTTTGATAGAAGTCGCGTCTGAAACTCAAAGATTTACTTGATTGTTGTTACCTTAATGCAGACTGTAGTCCTTTCTCGGTTTGTTTATGTTGTGAAGCAGGGCAAGAAACTCCCAGTCATACAGACTCATCAGAAACTCATCAGCAGGAGACTTCTGTGTGTTTCTCCCGCCAGTTGCAATGTTTACAGAAAATGGTGAATCATATGGCCGGATATTGTAATGTATTTCTATCTATGAAAGAAAAGAGACAGAGATAGAAATAAAACACGAAGTGCAAACAATGTAGTGGGTTTTTTTGTCGTTGTTCAGTTTCTTTCCGTTTATATTTAATGTAATCTGCACTACAAACAAAATAATATGGCCGGAATCTGAAGGGAGACCAGCATATGTATTAAAGCTCGCGCCATTTTCATGGGACAGATGCCTCTGGTGGACTTGGCCAGAGCAGTGAGGCCCATCAGTCAGCTGAACAGGTCAGTCTAGGAGGGAACATGTCAACGCGGTGCGCCCGTCATTCAGACAGTCAATATCCCGGTCCTTGTACTGGCGTGCGTTTCAAATCAAACACTTAACTCTTCTAGGTCTGTTTGGTTGGCCCAGAAACTGAGAAAAGGAAACTCTATTTGCTGTGGAAAGATAGGCATTACCCTCCCCTGATTTTTTTCTTCCGGATTAGGCCTATTGTTGTCTTTAAGGGCTAGTGGAAGTAAAGGAAACCCTTGTGTGTGTGTGTTTGTGTGTGTGTGTGTGTCCTGCTCGGCCATGATTTTTTCCCCCCAAAACGCCAAAAATAGTAACGCTCTCGGATTGATTGGTGAAGCGCTCGGAATTTTACTTCTTCAGCTTCTTCCTCTCCTCTTCTTCTTCTTCTTCTTCCTCTCCTCCTCTTCTTCTTCTTCTTCTTCATCATTACATATAACATAAAAAGGAGAAAAAGAAAAGACGAAGAGCGCACGAAGAGGGGAAGAAGGAGAGAGAAGGAAGAAGACAGTGAAAATGACCTAAACGCAAATGAAGGAAAGTTCAGCCTCAGTGTCTGATTTATGACCACGAATGTTCGCGATCGATGTCATGCTTTCATGTCCCTAGTTTTTCAATACTTATTGAAACCTGAAAGCCTTCTTTGACATGGTTATTGTAATCTAAACATTTTATGGAAATTGTAGCACAACAGGCTATCGCCTCTCCCCCTGACTCTTTTTATTTAAATTATTTTTTTTCCCACTTCCTGCTGTCGGAGACCACAGGTTTCTAAATAAATACTCTGGTACCTTTGAGAAGCTTTGACTTTTTGTCTCTTACTTTCCTATGGCAATGGGTGGCAAACGGTGCCATGACGGAATCGTGGGCAGTCCGGAATCTCCACCGCCCTTTGCCCTCACTCATGCACAGCAAGGCACAGGAGTGTTGTGTCCTGTCCTTTATGTCCATCCAATACTTCTTCGGTCAGCTTCCAGGAGGTCCACCCATCTGGTTGACATTCACATGGAGTGATCTTCAGGTCCGGAGAATAAACAAAATTTTTGCTATGTGAAAAACTCCTTTTTGCCCCCCCCCCCCCCCCCCCCTCTGGCTTGTTGTACTTGCAGTTTCCTTTCTTGTTACAGCAACAGTGTAGTAAAGAAGCTAATGAAAGTGTTGTTTATCCATGCAGTCTCGGGTTTCTTTTTTTTTTCACCTTGTGAAGAGAAACGCCACGGGAGCACACAGCGCTTCTAGCCCCTACACCGGCTCTAACCACTGCCATGATTCTTTGACGGCCTCTCACCAATCGCTTGACAAGGCCTATCAAATTGTCGCCCCGGCACTAATGACAACGGCGGGAAGCCGACCTAGCTAAACACACAAGGAGAAAATCACCGCCTTTCCCTGCGTGTCGTCTGCGAAGAAAGCAACAGTGAGGAGGGTGCGGCCTCTCCCGACTGATAGCGCTACTTTGTCGTAATAGCTTTTATTTTCGTTGAGAGGACTTTCCAGTTGCTCCGCGATTACTTGTGTTTCCTACACCCTTTCACCCGTTCTCTCTCTCTCTCTCTCTCTCTCTCTCTGTTAGATCAGAGAATATGTTATTGGTAGGCTATGTCGCCATTGTAGGCAGGTAGCACATAGGTAATGTATTACGACATAATACATTACAAACGCAGCTTGCTGTTACGAAACATTGCCATATTACACAATCACAACCCATCTCTACTAATATAAGAATTTATAGATAATGATTTTGATGTAAAACATTATTCGCAACTCCCACTCCCACGACTAAAACGTTACCATATCAATCTTGAATATATCCATAGCATGTATTGAGCAACACACACAAACCGGTATAAACTGGTGTGATGATAAGGGGGTGGAGATGGGGACAAAGGAGGGGGGGGATATTGGGTTATTGGAAGGGACTGGGAATGAATAATAAGGGGACACAAATTAGGGAACAAACACACAAAAGAGAAATATCATGATCGTTTGCCAAGTCTATTCAAAATCATCCTGAGTTAGATATAGAAGTATAAGTATCGATACAAGTCTTTAACGGATTGAGGATTATATATTGTTAAAGAGGAGGAGGACGGGAGGATCAAGAGCGAAAGAAAGGAGAGCTGAAGAAGAAAAGCTATCAACAGTAGCAGTAACACAGTTACCATCCTAACTGTTCTGCATACTGGAAATTTATTCCTGTTAGAGATAGTTCATTCATAGTTTTTTTAATGAATAAATCATAGAAACAAGTATTGCTTGCCTATCTCGTTCAGAATTATAATGATCTGAGGAACGCAAATTCTAATTAACCAACCAACTAACAAACCAACCAACCTGAAAAAGGTGTCTCTTCATTTACTTATATTTTCAGCCTTTTTCTTTTCTATTTTTTCTGTTCTGTTCTTTTCTGTTTTGCTTTTTGTCAGTTAGCATCTCTCCCTCTGGCTCATTCAAAGTTCCATAAAAAACAGCATTCCCTCCCTTATTCCATTTCATGCGTGAAGGTGATTCAATTAGCGGAGCAATAACATTTGTGTTAGTGGCATGCATTATCACCTTCATCGCTGGCGCAATGCATTACCACAGTGATGTTGGTGGCATGTATTACCACAGTGATGTTGGTGGCATGTATTACCACAGTGATGTTGGTGGCATGTATTACCACAGTGATGTTTGGTGGCATACATTACCACAGTGATGTTGGTGGCATATATTACCACAGTGATGTTGGTGGCATATATTACCACAGTGATGTTGGTGGCATACATTACCCCAGTGATGTTGATGGCAAACATTACCACAGTGATGTTGATGGCATATATTACCACAGTGATTTTGGTGGCATATGTTACCACAGTGATGTTGATGGCAAATATTACCACAGTGATGTTGGTGGCATAATTACCACAGTAATGTTGATGGCATATATTACCACAGTGATGTTGGTGGCATATATGAATTCAGTAATCCTTGGTGTCATACATTACCACAGTGATCCTTGGTGCCATACATTACCACAGTGATCCTTGGTGCCATACATTACCACAGTGATCCTTGGTGCCATACTTTAAAAGTGACCCTTTGGTGACAGTGACCCTTTTGTTCCCATAATTACCACAGGACCTTGGTGCCATACATTTCACAGTGATCTTGGTCCCCTAATTCCCCACGTGATCTGGTCCCATACATTCCACAGTGATTTTTGGGCATTATTACCCAGTGACCCTTTGGTGCCATATATTACCCAGTGATCCTTTGGGCCATAATTCACAGTGACCCTTGGGGCCCCTTTACTTACCAGTGCCCTTGGTCCCATCTTCCACGTGATTTGGTGCCTACATATAAGTGTCCTGGTCCCCATAATTACCCAGTGACCCTTGGTGATCATTATACGGCCCTTGGTGGATATTTACCACGTGATCCTTGGTGCAACATTATCACAGTGTCTAAGTCCCCTAAATTTCACGTGACCCTTGGTCCCATAATTATCGCGTGCCCTTTGGTCCCATACATTTACAGTGATCCTTTGGTCCCAACTTTTCCGTAATCCTTGGTGTCATACATTTTAAAGAAATTCTTGGTGCCTACATTTCACAGGACCCTTGGTCCCAAATTTTTCCAGTGATCCTAAGTGAAAAATTTTAACAGAAATCTTGGGTCATACTTTTTCACAGTAATTTGGTCCCCTTAGTTTACAAGACCCGGCCCTTGGTGTATAAATTATACGAACCCTTGGGAAACTTTCCAGTAATCCTTGGTGCCATATATTTTCACAGTAATTCTTTGGTGCCTACATTATCACATGATCCTTGTGCCATACATTATCCAGTGACCTAAGTTTTTTAAAATTATCACAGCAACCTTGGGTCATACTTTTCACTTTAATCTTGGTCCCATAGATTATCACAGTATTTTTGGTGTCAAAATTTTCACAGTAACCCTTTTGGGCCATACTTTTCACGTAACCCTTGGTCCCATTTTTATAAAAAATTCCTTGGTGTCTACAGTAAGACAGTGACCCTTGGTGCTAAATTATAAAAGTGATCCTTGGTGCCCAACTTACCACAGTGATCTTGGGTTTGCCATCATTATACAGGATGTTTTGGTCCTACATTACCACGTGACCCTAGTGCCAAAATTTAAGTGTGTTGGTGCCATACTCAGCCGTGATCTAAGTGCCTACATTATCACAGTAATCCTTGGTCCCATACTTTTAAAGTGATCCTTGGTGCATAATTTATCACGTGATGCGGGTCCCATACATTACACGTGACCCAAAGTGCCAGTGAAAAAATGTGGAGAGCGGGCAGCGAGGGGTCCAGAAGAGAAGCCCCTTAAAGCAGTTTTTGGGCTTATCCCCTGAATTAGGGGGGGTTGGGGCCCCCAAGGTTCATGAAGGGTGTTCTGTCCCCCCTTTTTTTTTTTTTTTTTTCCCCATTTTGGGGGGAACCCATGGCTGGGATTCAAACCCCCTCCCCTTGGACTGCTATTTTTATTAATGACTGCGCTTTAACCCTGAGCCACGGGGGACACCTGATTTGTGGGAAATTAAAATTAAAAATTATTTTTTTTTTTAAAAATACTTTAAATTTTTTTCCATTTTTTAGGGTTTTTTTTTTTAATTTTAATTTTATATTTATAATTTTTAAAAAAACCCCCCCTATAATTTTATAATTTTTTTTTAAAAAAATTTTTTTTCATTTTTAATAAAATATTTTTTTTTTAATTTATTTTTATTTGTTTTTTTATAAAAATAAAAAAAAAAATTTAAAATATATTTTTAAAAAATTAAATATATTTTTTTTATATTTTTTATATTTTTTATTTTTTTTTTAGTTCACTTTGTTCTCCTTGGCCCAGATCCAGCTTGAACACTCTTGCGCTTCTGCCATTGTCTCAGGGCTCTGGTGTTTTCCTTCCCTGCCAACTGAGAGCTGTTTCATGAGGCGGTATGCAGGACGTTCACTTACAAATCCCCTAGCTCCAATTTCTGCAGTGAGGACTTTGACCTTGTAGCTTCTTCTCTCAGGTTGTTTGCCAGATACGCATACTTTTCAGTCTTGTAGATTTGAGCTTGCCTCCATTCTGTTCTCATATGGACACCGTGAGCCTCGATAATGATAGTGCTTGGTTGACTTAGAGGGGACTACTATTGTCTGGTTTCTCATGCCACTCTTGCTGATGATCTCTGGGTGACTCTTTCATTCTGGGAGGTCTGCAGTGCACTCCCATCCTTCTGCCCCATCCAGCAGGACTCTGCCAGCATGTTTCGGTTAGGCACTGTTGTTCTTTGGCATGATTGCTGCCTCCTGCCGTGAAGAATGTTGCGGCGTGCTTTTGGAGTCCTGATTCTCCTTATGTGGTGTTGGTTATAGCCCAGACTATGTTACAATTTCTTTGAGGCCTTGGTTGTGCCTCCATGTGTACTTCCTTGAGCCAGGGCTAATTAACATGAGCTTAGAAACATGCTCCCTGTTTGTTTGTTATGGCCGAGGGGGCATTGCAGGATCGTCTGTTTTCCCCCACTTCACAGGTTTGCATTTGAGGGCAGAAGGTCATTTGCAGATCTGAGAAAGAAGCTGATCCTGAGAGGGGCATTTCCAAATGTCATTCCAAGTTAGCCTTTCTTTGGAGTCATTTCTCCCACGTTGCCATGCCTTGCTGGCTCTGTGGACTGC
The DNA here is from genome assembly GCA_018398815.1 of Conus ventricosus. Lineage (NCBI taxonomy): Eukaryota > Metazoa > Mollusca > Gastropoda > Neogastropoda > Conidae > Conus > Conus ventricosus. Next base: position 68,658,619 of record CM031598.1, read on the forward strand.
TTTTTGGGTTTTTTTGGTCTTCTTCTTTTCTCATCTCCTGAATCTTCATGTCTCTTTTGGCTTTTCCTATGGCCTTTGACACCATTCAGTTTTGGACACCCCCGTCCTTGTTGTTGGTTGTGTGTTTCTGTTACTTTCTCTGAATCCTTGAGACTTTCTTAAGCAGAATCCATCGCCTCTTGACCTTTCCTTTTCTGCTGTTCTTCAGCTGGGGCTTGATAGCTTATACCACTTGTCTCCTGAGTCTCAAGCATGCTTTGAGTCTGAATCTTCCCTGCTTGTAATCCTCGGATGGATTTCAGTGGTAGTTTGAGCTTTGCTTGGGCGGACAGAGTACCGCGCGATGTCAGTCAGACAGGTGGCACCAAGCCATTTCTTGATGAACTAGTGCTTTTGGCTTCCATTGCCTCCACTGTGCTGGTGCAGTGTCGTATATCATCGAGGGGGGCGTCCATAGGAGCTTTGGTATAGCATGAATGACAGACACCAGCACCTTGTTTGCCAGGGAGCCCACACTGGTCAAAAGGTCTCCAAGCCTTCTTCGTATCTGCTTGGTTTCTTTTGCTATTTGTGTGTCTTTCAGGTCTCATATACCATCTTCCAAGGCTCTTGACTGGTTTTCATGTGGACTGTTGGAATGGCCTGGTTGGCAACATGAAGACCCACAGATTCGGCCCTTTTCCTTTCCTCCAGCGGAGAGACTCCGTGATTTCTTGGGCTTGAACTTCATTCTGGATGAGGCAACTATGTCGTCCCGCTCTCCCAGCAATGACGTGTCTCGTCTTCTCTGGATGAAAATCACTGTAGTGTCATCCTGAAGGCTTGAGGGTGGCCTTCTTGTATCCATCGCAAGGTCTGTTTGTCTCGCGTGGTTTGGTTTGCTGCTTTCAAGATGAGTTCTTGCCAGCCGACCAGTATAGGGGAAATTGCTCAGCCATTGCAATTGCCCACTTCCAAGTTGATCCAATCGTCTGTTGTACTCTTGGTAGAGAGAACCGCATTGAGAAGCCATTGAAGTACTTCTTGAGCATGTCGCGGATGTTCTTTGGCACATGGTACATCTCAAGAGCCAACTGTATCATCTCATGGGGCACAGATCCATATGCGTTTGCCAGATCAAGCCACACTACGTCCAGGTCTCTCTTTTCTGTTTTTGCTTTTGGATTGCGTCCCAGATCATTGTGGCGTGTTCTACACAGCCAGCCACGCCTGGGATGCCACCTTTCTGGACTGACACATCCAAGTACTTGTTTTCCATCAGGTACTTGGTCAGCCTTGCTGCCATGACAGAGAAGAAGATTTTCCCTTCGACGTTCAGTAGTGATATTGGCCTGAACTGGCTGATGTCACTTGAGTTTTGCTCTTTGGGGATGTACACACCATCTGCCGTCATCCACTGGCCGCTGATCTTCTGGTTTCTCCAAGCCGATCGCAGCAGCCTGTGGAGCCACTCCAGCACCTTGGGACATTTCTTGTAAAGCTGGTAAGGTATTCCGTTTGGCCCTGGTGATGATTTGGCTCTGGCTTTGTCGACCACCTTCTTGATTTCCGCCAACGTTGGAGGCTTGCCATTGAACTGTTCCTCAGGGTTGGTTGGCCACACCAGACCTTGAATGTCGAGTGGTGCTTTGCTCTGTGAGTCAGAGTATGTTTTCCTCAGATGCTGCTCAAGAACTCCTTTGTCCACACTTAGGGTCCCAGATTTTGGCTGCTCAAACAGTGTTCTGGCAAACTGGAAGGGGTCTCTGAAGAAGCGCTCTTGTGTCTTCTTCTTTTTGCTCTTCTTCTTCCTCGCAGATTCCGCTTTGCTGAGGGCGCTATGTTTTTCTTTCAGGTCTTCCCACAGTTTTCCAAGCCTTGTTTTTCAGCTGGCAGTGCGGTCTTCATTTGCTTCTTGAGGTTGTTCTTTTGGATTCTTTGGAGGTGTTTTCTCTTTGGGTAGTTTTACTCCATAGGCGTCTCTACATGTGGCATACACAATGTCCCCATATGTGGCTAGTTTGTGTTCCAGGTGCTTTTCCCTATCAGTGCATCGAGTCTTTGGACGATTTTGCATCCAGTTTCTCCCAATCTTCAGTTTCGTTTGCTCGTGGCAGGTTGAGTTTCAGGCGCCTGGCATCGAGGACCTGTGCAAATTCCTCATCCGAACCAACAGCGTGGATGTCCTTGGCACTGTGGTTTAAATCCTGGCCTTGGTCTTCCGACGTCTTATCTGCTGATGCAGTGCGCTGCTGCTCATTCAGGTGAGTCTTCACACATCCCATCTTTGTTCTGTGGATCTTCATGCCACGGGTGGTAGCGAAACGCTTTCCACAGACACATGGATATTCCATTTGGTCCATGTTCATAGTCCGTTTGGATTTGCAGTCGTGATTGGTTGAGCACCGATGGATTCATCATTCTCTCCCCCTTTCGGTGAATCCTGGGAGCATCTTTTCCTTTTATTTGCCACATGTTGAAGGCAAAGTGGGGAGCCAGCCCACAGAGCCCTTGGTTCTGGTCTTTCCCAGTGTCCTCCGGTCTTTCCCGGACGTCCTCCGGCCTATTCCCGGAAGTCAATGGTTTACCCATGCATCAGTAGAAAGAAACTCGTGGAGAGCGTGGCAGCAGAGAGTCCTCAGAAGAGAAGCCCCCTTCAAGCAAGTGTTTCGGCCCTTATCTCCTGACACTCTAGGGGGGTTGGGCCACACCCGGTTCATGACTCCGGATGTCCCTCTGCTGCCCCCCTTTTTTTTTTTTTTCCCATCTTGGGACGAGCCATGGCTGGGATTCGAACCCATGACCCTCTGGACATGCTCATTTTCTACTTAATGACTCGCGCTTTAACCACTGAGCCACAGGGACACCTGATATTTGTAGGGAAATTAAGCCTTATGAAGTTCACTTTTGTTCCTCCTTGACCAGATCCAGCTTGAACACCTCTCTGCCGCTTCTGCCATTGCTTTCAGGGCTCTGGTTTTTTTCCTTCCCTGCAACTGAGAGCTGTTTCATGAGGCTGTATGCAGACGTTCCTACAAATCCCCTAGCTCCAATTTCTGCAGTGAGGACTTTGACCTGATAGCCTTCTCTCCTCAGGTTGTTTGCCAGATCAGCATACTTTTCAGTCTTGTAGATTTGAGCTGCCTCCATTCTGTTCTCATATGGCACCGTGAGCTCGATCATGATCACTGCTTGGTTGACTTAGAGTGGACTACTATGTCTGGTCTCATGCCACTCTTGCTGATGATCTCTGGGTGACTCTTCCATTCTGGGAGGTCTGCAGTGCACTCCCAGTCATCTGCCCCATCCAGCAGACTCTGCCTGCATGTTTCGAGTGGCACTGTTGTTCTTGGCCATGATTTGCTGCCCCTGCCGTGAAGAATGTTGCGGGTGCTTTTGGAGTCCTGATTCTCCCTTTTGTGGTGGTTGGTACTAGCCCAGACTACTTGTACAATTTCTTTGAGCACTTGGTTGTGCCTCCATGTGTACCTTCCTTGAGCCAGGGCTACTTTACATGAGCTTAGAACATGCTCCACTGTTTGTTTTTTATGGCAGAGGGGGCATGCAGGATCGTCTGTTTTCCCCCCACTTCACCAGGTTTGCATTTGAGGCAGAAGGTCATATGCAGATCTGAGAATGAAGCTGATCCTGAGAGGGGCCATGTGCCAAATGTCATTCCAAGTTAGACTTCTTTGGAGTGCATTCTCCCACGTTGTCCATTGCCCTTGCTGGCTCTGCTGGACTGCTTTTTGGAGTCTTTTTTGGTCTTCTTCTTTTCTCATCTCCTGAATCATCATGTCTCTTTTGGCTTTTCCTTTGGCCTTTGACCACCATTCAGTTTTGGTCACCCCCAGTCCTTGTCTGTTGGTCTGTGTGTGTCCTGTTATTTCTCTGATCTTGAGACTTTCTTTTGCAGAATCCATCGCCTCTTGAACTTTCCATTTTCTGCCTGTCTTCAGCTGGGCTTGATTGCTTCTACCACCTTGTCTCCTGAGTCCTCCAGCATGCTTTGAAGTCTGATCTTCCCTGCTTTGTATTCCTCCAGGATGGATTTCAGTGGTAGTTTTGAGCTTTGCTTGGCGACAGTAACAGCGCGATGTCAGTCAGACAGGGTGGGACACCAAGCCATTTCCTTGTGAACTTGTTGATTTTGGCTTCCATTGCCTCCACTGTGCTGGTGCAGATGTCGTATATCATCAGAGGCCATAGGAGCTTTGGTATCAGCATGAACTGCAGACACCAGACCTTGTATTTGCCAGGGAGCCCACACTGGTCAATGGTCTCCAAGCCTTCTTCCGTCATCTGCTTGGTTTCTTTTGCTCTTTGTGTGTCTTTCAGCGTATCATCATACCATCTTCCAAGGCTCTTGACTGGTTCTTCTGTGACTGTTGGAATGGCCTGGTTGGCAACACTGAAGACCACAGATTCGGCCACTTTTCCTTTCCTCATGAGAGACTCCGTGATTTCTTTGGCTTGAACTTCATTCTGGATGAGGCAACTATGTCGTCCAGCCTCTCCAGCACATGACGTGTCTCGTCTTCTCTGGATGAAATCACTGTAGTGTCATCCATGAAGGCCTTGAGAGGAGGCATCTTGTATCCATCGCCAAGGTCTGTTTGTCTCGCGTTGTTTGTTGCTGCTTTCAAGATGAGTTCCATTGCCAGCACGAACAGTATAGGGGAAATTGCACAGCCCATTGCAATGCCCACTTCCAAGTTGATCCAATCAGTTGTGTACTCCTTGGTAGAGAACCGCATTGAGAAGCCATTGAAGTACTTCTTGAGCATGTCGCGGATGTTCTTTGGCACATGGTACATCTCAAGAGCCAACTGTATCATCTCATGGGGCACAGATCCATATGCGTTTGCCAGATCAAGCCACACTACGTCCAGGTCTCTCTTTTCTGTTTTGCTTTTTGGTTTTCGTCCCAGATCTTTGTGGGTTTTTCTACACCCCCACCAGGGCCGGGGATCCCACCTTTTCTGGACTGACAAAAACACCCAAAGTACTTTTTCCATCGGGTATTTGGGTCACCTTGCTGCCATGACAGAGAAAAAAGTTTTTCCCTTCGACTTTTTCAGTAGTGATTTTGGGCCTGAACGGCTGATGTCATTTAGTTTTGCCTTTGGGGATTACAAAACCACCCTGCCGTCATCCACGGGCCGCTATTTTCGGGTTTTCCCCTTTTTTCCCAAGCCGATCGCGGGCAGCCTTGGACCCACTCCAGCCCCTTTGGGACATTTCTTTTTAAAAGCTGGAAAGGGTATTCCTTTTGGCCCTTGATAAATTTGGCTCGGGTTTTTGGGCACCACCTTCTTGATTTCCCCCCAACTTGGGGAGGCTCCCAATTGAATTTTTCCCTCAGGGTTGGGTTTGGGCCAAAACCAGACCTTGAATGTCGAGGGGTGCTTTGCTCTTGAGCCCAAAAGTATGTTTTCCCAGATCTGCCCCAAGAACTCCCTTTGCCCCACATTTGGGGTCCCCAGTTTTGGTTTCCCAAAAAAGGGTGTTCTGGAAAACGGGAAAAGGGCCCTCTGAAGAAGCGCCTTGTGTCTTCTTCTTTTGCTCTTCTTCTTTCCTCGCGTTTCCCCGTTTTGGCTGGGGGCGCTAGGGTTTTTCTTTCAGGTCTTCCCAAAATTTTTTTCCCAAAGGGCCTTTTTTTCATATTTGCCAAAAAATTACCACAGGTCCTAAGTCCCAAACATTACCAAGGGACCTAATCCTACTTTAACCACATGACCTAATTGCCTACTTTAATCACACTGATCCTTTTTTCCAAAACATATCACATGACCCTTGGGTTGCCAAAACAAAATGCGGGTGGCGGGGCCCAAATACATTATAAACAATATCTTTGGGGCCTACATTATCACAGTAATCCTTTGGCCAAAAAATTATGAAAAAAACCCCTTGGTCCCAAATACATTATCACCAAACCCTTTGGGTGCCATCATTATCACGTAACCCCTTGGTCCCAAACCCAATTCAAAAGTAACCCCTTGGGTCCAAACATTATCACAGTACCTTGGTGCCAAAACATTGTCCATAGTGACCTTTGGTGCCAACATTTCATAGTGACCCTTTGGGTTCCAAACCTTTAATCAAAAGTATCCTTGGCCATCTTTAAACAAAAGTGACCCTTTGGTCCCAATACTTTTCACAGTGATCCTAAGTGCCATACATTATCACAGTGATCCTTGGTGCCATACATTTTCATAGTGATCCTTGGTGCCATACATTACACAGTGATCCTGGTGCCATACATTATCACGGTGATCCTGTGCCATACATTATCATAGTGATCCTTGGTGCTATACATTGTCATAGTGATCCTTGGTGCCATACATTATCGCCGTTATCCTTGGTGCCATACATTAACTCGGTGATCCTTGGTGCCACGTATACATTATCGCAGTGATCCTTGGTGCCAAACATTATCGCAGTGATCCTTGGTGCCATACATTATCGCACTGATCCTTGGGCCATACATTATGGCAGTGATCCTTGTGCCAAACATTATCGCAGTGATCCTTGTGCCATACATTATCGCAGTGATCCTTGGTGCCATACATTACCTCGGTGATCCTTGGTGCCATACATTATCACAGTGATCCTTGGTGCCATACATTATCGCAGTAATCCTTGGTGCCATACATTACCACAGTATCCTGGGTGCCATACATTTCATAGTGATCCTAAGTGCCATACATTATCACAGTGATCCTTGTGCCATACATTATCACAGTGATCCTTGGTGCCATACATTATGACAGTGACCCTTGGTGCCATACATTGTCACAGTAATCCTTGGTGCCATACATTACCACAGTGATCCTTGGTGCCATACATTTTCACAGTGATCCTAATGCCATGCATTATCACAGTGATCCTTGGTGCCATACATTATCACAGTGATCCGTGGTGCCATACATTATCACAGCTATCCTAAGTGCCATACATTATCGCAGTGATCCTTGGTGCCATTTTTTTTCACAGTGATCCTAAGTGCCATACATTATCACAGTGATCCTTGGTGCCATATATTTTCACAGTGATCCTAAGTGCCATATATTTTCACAGTGATCCTTGGTGCCATATATTTTCACAGTGATCCTAAGTGCCATACATTATCACAGTGATCCTTGGTGCCATACATTATCACAGCTATCCTAAGTGCCATACATTATCGCAGTGATCCTTGGTGCCATACATTATCACAGTGATCCTAAGTGCCATACATTATCGCAGTGATGCTTGGTG
>CM031598.1:68675857-68680857 GCA_018398815.1 Conus ventricosus
CCATCACCTATCCCCCCCCCCCCCCCCCCCCTCCTCTACGTCCTCCTCCTCCTTCGTACTTTCTTTTCTCCCAGGGTTCAAACGAAAGGGGTGTCAGTGTAGACCCTAACACCGCCAGTCAGAGCCGCAGTACAGGCGGCAGGTGACGGCCTCAGAAAGAGGAGCTGCTGTCACTGCGCCTATGACACCGTCTTCACCCGCTTACCGGCACCCCCTCACCCCACTTCGCCCCCCCCCCCCCTCCCGGCTCACTCTTATACTCCCTCTGTCTCCCCCTCTCCATCTCTCTCATGGTCTCGGTCCTGACCCCCCCCCCCCCCCCCCCGTCCGTGCTGTCTCACCGCTTCTCCCCATCAGTCTTCTTTCCTAACCCACCTGGCCTTCGGTCGTCATAATTAGCGTGATGATTGGATTTGGCTTTTTAAAATCTGTCCACACTGTCACAAATCGTCCGAACTGAATTGTCCGTGTCTGTCTTTGACTTCTCACGCCCCCCCCCCCCCCCCCCCATTCCCCTCCCTTCTCTGTCTGTCTGTCTGTCTGTCTGTCTTCTCTCTTTAACATTGTCTTTCTCTCTGTTTTTCTTCTTATTCTCGTGTCATTTCATCGCACCTCAGTGGCGCTTAGTTCTTTTTTTCTTCATTTTATTCTTTCTTACTACTTATTTTGCTTTTTCTCTTTTCTCTTCTGCGTCTTCTTTCTTTTTTCTGTACTTCGTTTTTTTCCCCTCTTGCATTATATTCAGTGTATTTCTGTTTGGCTTTTTTTCGTTTCATTTTCCCTCTTCTCTCTCTCTCTCTCCTCCCCTCTTCTTCTCTCTCTTTTCGTTCATTCTCTCTCTCTCTCTCTCTCTCTCTCTCCTCTCTTCTCTCTCTCTCTCTCTCTCTCTCTCTCTCAATGAGCATTTTTCTGTTTGTAATTCTTCGTATTCCTTTTCCTCCTGTGTTATTTTAACATGTCTGTTGGATTTTGTCCCCCTTTTTCTTCTTTTCTTTTTGTCTTTCATTCTTTCTTTCTTCTTTCTTTCTTTCCATTTCTTTTGTTTTGAATTTTGTTCTCTCTTTCTCTCTGTCCTGTTCTCTCTGTGTCTGTCTGTGTTGTCTGTCTGTCTGTCGTATCTGTCTGTCTGTCTGTCTGTCTCTCTCTCTCTCTGTCTGTCTGTCTGTCTGTCTGTCGTCTCTCTCTCTCGTGTCCACCCTGTGTTCTACCTCCTCAGCACGTGAAACTGGACATAACATGCGTGTTGATTTTGATGAGAACTCAGTCATTCCAGTGGCGTTAAAAATATGAACAATACAGATGGTAATGTTTTTGTTTTTTTTTAAATGTCCAGTCTACCAGAAATTACGATTCGAGTCATGTTTACACTTATAATACACCTAAACCTTTTTCGTCTCTTTACTTGAATATAAATGGATTATTTTCGAAAATGTATAATAGCGATTTTATTTCATAAGTTTCTAGTTTGGATTTTGTATTTTTTGTTGAAACATTTGTTGATGTTTTTCAATCGCTTGTATTCGCTGGATACGCTGTTTACTGTAAACCCGCTATAACGTTCACGGCACGTGGAAGGCGTTCCGGTGGACTGGTGTGCCTGGTGAAAAACGAACTCTGTCCCATTGTCAAAGCAGTGGATGTTGCACCTGGCTTGTTTGATGCCTTCCTTGGTACAAATCCTTGCTTGGCACAATGAAACATGTTATGTATGTGTGTGCATATATACCGCCAGAAGGCTCTCCATATTATGCTCATTTTGACAAGGAAAATGGAATTTCCTTGCTTGAAGATTTTTTGTGAGACTGCTTACCTAAAGAAGATATGTGTGTGATTGTTGGCGGTGACTTATATAGCAGAGTTGCAAACTTTTCTTGTGATTTTGAAGAAGACATATCTGTATATGCTGATCAGCAAAATTATGTGATATTAGACGAAGACGATTCCTGCATCATTCCACATTCAAGATTTCGACACTTCTTGGTTTCAATACTTTATCACAAAAAATAGACCGGCTGTAACTCTCTTAGTCACTGCCTTCTATTACTTCTCTCGGTGGGGAAAACGTGTTCTCATCATATACCGACTTGCTCAGAACAGTTTAAATGAAATACTAAACCAAACCAATAAGAAAACAAAAAAACAAAAACGCACGCACGCCACGCAAAGCAACCAACCACGCACGCCACGCACGCACGCACGCACGCACGCACGCACGCACACACACACACACACACACACACACACACACACACACACACACACACACACAACACACACACTATAAACCGAACCGAACTGAACCGAACCGAACCAACCAGACCAAATCAAACCAAACAATTAAAAAATGTACTAATAGAAACTATTTTTCCTCTCCCATGAACACACACACACACACACACACACACACACACACACACACACACACACACACACACACACAACACATCACACCAAACACTACGCTCATATATATATATATCTATATATATATATATATATATATATATATATATATATATATATATATTATATTAGTTGTTGTTGTTGTTTGTTGTTGTTGTTGTTGTTGTTGTTGTTTGTTCTTTCGGTTCCTCAATTAGTCGGATCCGATCAATTGGGCGGATCAGAAATTGTTCGACCTCGACAGAGGTCCAAGACCTTTCGAGTGCCATTGTAGTTATGCCTGGTTGTCTCTGTCTGTTTTTCTGTCTGTCTTTCTGTCTGTCTTTCTTCCCTCTTCTCCTAGTTTCTATCTTGTTTCATTTGTTGCTTTGTTTTCTCCCTTTCTGTTTTCTGTCATCTCTCTCCCCCCCCCCCCCCCCCCCCAGTCCTCTTTTAAACTGAGGATGTGTGTTGAATTCATTGACTGAAGTATTCACGGTGTGGGTGATAATTCGTTAACACTCTCCGTTGCCCCTTCCACCAGTCCTCTTTTAAACTGAGGATGCGTGTTGAAGTCATTGACTGAAGTACTCGCGTTAACACTCACTAGTTGTGCCAATTCCTTCATCCCCCTGTACATACCTATGTCACACGACAATATCTCCAGTCGAAACGCGCTTGTCGGAGAAGCACGACTCATTTAGTAATACAGCAATTCCGAAGCTGTTTTGTAAGTGAAGGCATGCCACACATAAAGTGCCCCAGGCAACACACCAGTGGAGTGGCTGCACAGCTCGGCTGACGTGCACAGAAAGGCCCGTCACGTCCAGCTGCACGCCTTTTCTTGTCTGGTTCTCTCGGCCAGTGGCTCTGGAATAAATGGATCGGAACCACAGCTTTTTCAACCCGTGAATCCTGACAACGCTTCCTTCCAGAAACAGAGAAGTTTAAATACACACACACACACACACACACACACACACACAACACAACACAACACACACACACACAACATACATGCAGAAATCACCAACAAGAGAGAGGGAGAGGGAGGGAGAGAGAGAGGGGGGAGCGATGGAGGGAGGGACGGGAAAAGAGAAAGAGAGATGTAAACAAGAAACAAACAAACAAAAAAGAAAAAGAAAAAATAAGAAAGAAAAAAAGAGAGAGAGACAGAGATGAACAACAATGACGAAGTTCAAACAGCCTGTTTTTAATTCAGGCTCTCTCCGTTTAACACCGGCTTCATCTTCGATGTAACCAGATAAATGTTGTCGTTAAGGGCTAGAAGTCAAAACGGAAACCTTCTCTTATTACAAATAACACACAAGTTTGAAACTCTCGCTTCCATGCCAAATCTTTCCACTCTAAACGAATGGTGTTTACACCAAACCTTTCCAGGCCCATAACTCTAAACGAATGGTGTTTACACCAAATTGCCTGGCACAAATACTAACACGGAGCACACAGAACCCGAGACCTGTCTCTCTGATTGGGTTTCTGTGCTGCTTCCTTTCTTGTTCATCTCTCTGGTGTTTCAGAATTCTAGGCCGCTCCTAAACACTATTGTGTACCCAAGTTTTGGCCTGAAATACTTCACATGGGATCAAGAGTTTACACCTAACTTGTTTTCAGTCTTATTTACTGTTTACTGTTCCCTGCTTCTCTTGTGGTTCTTTTTGTAGCCTCTAGTTTTTAATTTCTTACCCCAATTCGTGCAGGTTTTGGCTGAGAATCATCATGACAAGACCCTTGTTTTTTTCTTTTTACTCTGCCCGTTAGGTTTTCTATAAGCCAGAAAAAAATGCAGCTCTGTTGGCATGAAGAGTTGTGTGAACTTTTTTTTTTTAAACTCTCTTTCCGTTTTAAGATGTAAAGACAGACCTGTCCAGTTCTCGTTTGCTATTTGGTTGTCAAGTGAGACGTAGTCTTGCATCAAATATCAGCGCTGTTTACTGGCTCATAATGCTAATCCAACAACACATGTGTCTTCAAAGTCCTATTTCGGATGAAAGCATATCACACATGAGACACATGAAACATCCATCGTGTTGCACGCCTTATTGGCACAAAACACGGTTCCAGGAATTCTGTGTGACATACGCCTTGGGCATAATTAAAGAATCTGATATTTGTGTAACCATGTGTGACACACACATAAAGGCCATGATAATGAGTCATACACCATGTAATAGACTAACGAATCTACGAACATATATAAAAGATATACATAGAAAGAATGTGTAACACAAGTTGGAAGGATATCCCCACCCACACATACACCTCCCACATCCTCACACCCTGAGGGAAAAAAAGCCCCCCCACTCCCCCCTCGCACCCTCTCCCCCCCCCCCACACACACACACGCCGAAGAACAGACAATTTGAAGAACAAACAAAAAAAAGTTATTCAAATTTTCTTAGTGTCGAATGGTTCTATTGTTTTTTACCTGCATTGTTTACATTTCTCTTCGAATTTTGTTTTTTGTTTTGTTTTGTTTTTCTGTGTGTCTGTTGTCCGCTGTCTCTTTGGTTGTTGCCGTCGCTGTTTTGTCTGCCTGAATGCGTCTCTTTCTCTCTACATTGTTTTCTGTGTCGTACTTTCTTTCGCTCTTTCTG
>CM031598.1:68683357-68700857 GCA_018398815.1 Conus ventricosus
CTGATGGTGTTTTATGCGTGAGATAATAGTGCTTTCCGTGCCACTAATGTTTCATGCAACGGATAATAAGGCTGATGTCATCACTGTTACTCTCGCGTGCTGTGGGATTGTTGTGTTTTCGTTACACTGTACTGCAGCCATGCAGGGTCGTAGTGATGTTCCGTCTTATACTGTTACTGCAGCATGCCAGGGCGTAGTGGTGTTTTCGTCAACACTGTTACTGCAGCATGCTAGGGCGTAGTGTGTTTCCGTCCTCACTGTTACTGCAGCAGCCATGGCGTAGTGATGTTTCGTCTATACTGTTACTCGCAGATGCCAGGGCGTAGTGATGTTTCCGTCTATTACTGTTACTGCAGCATGCCAGGGGCGTAGATGAGTTTCCGTCTATACGTTACATTGCATGCCAGGGCGTAGTGATGTTTCCGTCTATACTGTTACTGCAGCATGCCGGGGCGGTTAGTGATGTTTCCGTCTATACCATTACTATTGCATGCCAGGGCGTAGTGATGTTTCCGTCTATACCGTTACTGCAGCATGCCAGGGCGTAGTGATGTTTCTATCTATACTATTACTATGCATGCCAGGGCGTAGTGATGTTTCTGTCTATACTATTACTATTGCATGCCAGGCGTAGTGATGTTTCCGTCTATACTATTACTATTGCATGCCAGGGCGTAGTGATGGTTTCTGTCCATACTATTACTGTTGCATGCCAGGGCGTAGTGGTGTTTCTGTCTATACTTTATTACTGTTGCATGCCAGGGCGTAGTGTAGTTTGTCTATACTATACATGTTGCATGCCAGGCGTTAGTGATGTTTCCGTCTATACCGTTACTGCACCATGCCAGGGGTAGTGATGTTTCTATCTATACTATTACTATTGCATGCCAGGGCGTATGAATTTTGTCTTATACTATTACTATTGCATGCCAGGGCGTGAGTGATGTTTTCCGTCTATACTATTACTATTGCATGCATGCAGGGCGTTAGTGATGTTTCTGTCATATATATTACTGTTGCATGCCAGGGCGTAGTGATGTTTCTGTCTATACTATTACTGTTGCATGCCAGGGCGTAGTGATGTTTCTGTCTATACTATTATGTTGCATGCGGGCGTAGTGATGTTTCTGTCTATTACTATACTGTTGCATGCCAGGGCGTAGTGATGTTTCTGTCTATACTATACTGTTGCATGCCAGGGCGTAGTGATGTTTCTGTCTATACTATTACTGTTGATGCCAGGGCTATGTGTGCTATATGTTGCATGCAGGCTAGGGTGTTTCTGTCTATACTATTACTGTTGCATGCCAGGGCGTAGTGATGTTTCTGTCTATACTATTACTGTTCATGCCAGGGCGTAGTGGTGTTTCTGTCTACACTGTTACTTTTGCCATGTTACAGATAATGGTGTTTCCAGCTACACTATTTCTGTTGCATGCTACGGGATAATGGTGTCGCTGTCTACCGCTGTTACCTGTTGTATGAATTGATCCAAGTGTTGCTGTCAACTCTGTTGTTCTTGCGCGCTTTACGCCAAAATCTACGCCGCCACGACCTTGATAATGAACCGAGTAATTGTATTAGGGCAGAACTGGATTCCTCTCTTCATTGTATGTTAAAAGTTGTTCCTTTTTGTAATGCTCATCATGGTACATATTAGGGAAAGCTAAGACGTAGGGTAAAGACAGGGTCAGAGGTGAGCTCTAAGGCTTGAAACTGGACGTCAGTATGGTAGCTATCATCTACCAAGAATGGGAGTGATGATTATCGGTAGAGATCCTTAGAAAAAACAAACAAAAATCCTTAGAAAAAACAAACAAACACAAGCAAACAAAACAAACAACAAACAAACAAAAACAACAACAAAAAACAAACAAAAAAAACAAAAAAAACATAGTGAAATGATGGTGGGGGATTTTACTGTGAGCTTAGTTCATTCAGTTTATTCTATGATTCAGTTTCATGCTCTGCGCAAAATGCCTACGCGGATTGCATAATGTTTTGGTGCCATTTTCTGCATGTGATGTGCGGCGTGCACTAAGTTTGTTTTGGCAGCCGCTGTGACGTCATCGCACTGAACCCAACCTGTTTCGTGGGATGGTCGTCTCTGGAACTTACATGGACAACTAGAAGAGCCTGGGGGTGAGGGTTGGGTAGGGGCTGTGTGTCAACTCGGGTTTTGTCAGTGAGGAAGGACTAGCGCACAGCCCAAACACACTCACAGCTTGCTTACAATCTCATTCATATATCATGCATTCGTCAAATCAAACCACTAGTAAAGTCTATAACTTTACTACACATAATCATGGAAACAAACATCAATGCGCATGGAGTCAAACAAATAAAACATTCTCTCTTTCCTTGAACTTCACAAAACCATTTATCTAAATCATCATAACTAACCCGGGTATAAATAGATTTTCCACTTTACCTGGCCAGGTGATCTTAAACTATTTACGAATCACTGTCTTTCCTTTTCTTCTTTTTTTTTTTCTTCTCACTGTCACTTTCACAAACACCAGTCACGACACAACTGCTGGCACTGGTCAGGTTGGACCGCCGGCACTGGTCAGGTTGGACTGCTGGCACTGGTCAGGTTACTGGCGTTGGCCTGTGGTTCTGCCTGATGGAAGTGGCGCTGCCAGGTATGAGGTCGAACCCCGGTTCAAGTTGAACAGTGACTACCATACAGACATTGATCTGTTCTTCTTTCTTCCTGCATTAACGCATTGCACTCTCTCTCCTCTCTCTCTCTCTCTCTCTCTCTCTCTCTCTCTCTCTCTCTCTCCTCTCTCTCTCTCTCTCTCTTCTCTCTCTCTTTCTAGTCTGCTCTATCAAATGGACATGGTTGCTTTTCTTTCTTTTTCTTTTTCCTTTTTTTTCTCTTCATCAGTTAGCAACTCTCTCTCTCAACATCTCTCCTTAGTCCTTCCTCTGCAGACTCTATATGGTGCTAATGCTTCAACTCGGTTCTCTTCACTCCTCTCATCTCTCTGCTTTTCTCTCGAGCAGAGACTACTCTCAGAACCTCTCTCTCTGTCTGTTCTTCTGTTCCTCCCTCCTGTCTCTCCCCTCGCTTTCTTATCCTCTTCCTATATGTCAAAGGTGAGTACCATTGGTCAGAATTTTTTCCCGCCTTGTACCGCGGTTACCTCCCTCTATTTTCATTGGACATGCGAATCATGAAAGTCGCATCTTCCGGCCTTGCTCTCCGTGGTGGTCAATGGGTCATATAATTAATTAGCTTGGTTTCACTCCCACTACACAATACCTCCCCCCTTCCTACTTTAGCCGGCGACGTCTGGCTTAACTTGTGGACACTGGTCTTGTAAATTAGCTACATCAGTCTAACCTAGACGTAGCGATCCGTCTGGCCAGACCTATTGAGACGTCGGTCCAGCCACTCAGACTGTCTGCGGGGACGGTGCTGTCTCCGCGAAGGACTAAAAATAGCCTCCTCGCTGTGCCTAATTGGCTGACGCGACACATGAAGTCGTCTGCCTGGAAACCAGGATGTTTGCGTTCGAACTTAAGTCAATTGAACTGGCTGGCGACTGACCACATTTCGGTTCTTCTTCTTTTTTTTTTTTGTCCGTGACAATTTCCCCCTTGCAAAAGACTATGCTCAGCATTGTCTCAAAACAACGGTAAGAAAAAAAACAACAACCGAATTTGCTGACACCACAGCTACACGTGCAAGGTTTTGCAAAATAATTTACAACAAACGGTTTACAAATTATAAGCATATCAATAGTGATATTACCCCAATGGGTTATCATTGACATGCGCTTTTGCCTTATTTCAGCTCACTTTCTAATAAACTCTGTGCGCACCTATGCAATTCCCCTACTTGCGGATTTGCCATCTCTTCTCTTCACAACTACTTTGAAGAGCACAATCTAATGTGATCACGATCCATGACACCTCACTGAGGAATCTCCATCCACACTTATCGCAAACAGTGCATTACTACACAAGCGACTGTATGCTCCAAACATAAAAGTCTCACACAGAAAATATGAACAAGTCTCACACAGAAAATATGAACCATAAGGCAAATGGGAATGAACCCATATCCACTCAATATCACTGTAATCAACACATATTATTATCAAAGTAGCTATGCACCCCGGATATGACTGACTTCCTCTGAGTTGCAGCTTGCTAGACTACACGGCTTAAATCGTCAGCTCCTACATTCTGTCGACCTGGGATGTACTGAACTCGATACCTGTAGGCTGCAGTGCCATGTGCTGAGTCTCATGCTGAATAATTTGCGGAGCAAATTCGCATGGAAAAGTTTTGGTTTCCCATTCACATCAATTCGGTAATCCTGATCTACCTTTTCAATGATGGTGAATGGTCCTTTCCAAGGCATCAGCAGCTTGTTGTGATCCGTGGGAAGCAGTAACAGGACTTGATCTCCCACCTTGAGGGATTGCTTCCTCACCTTCCTGTCATATTGCTTCTTCTGCACGACCCTAGCCTCCTGCAAACTTTCCCTTGCAACCTTACATGTCTCATACCTCTGCCCACCTTTGGAACAGGGCGAGATTGGGCCAATCAGATCAACAGCCACTCTCCTGAATGGTGTGTCAATTAAAGGGGTCTGTTTAAGAGGCGCCTTCCTCTTCACCCCTCTTGTGGCTGACCTTTGACACACATCACATGACATGCAGAACCGCTTTGTGTCTGCCATTGCCCCTGGCCAATGAAAATCATCAAAGATTCGGTCAGCTGTTTTGCCGGTGCCGAGATGACCCACCATGAGCGACTTGTGACCCACTGACATGACAGTGTCACGATAACATGCTGGTACCTCTAACTGAGTTGTCACCTTACCTGTCTTCCCCTTGGTAAACACTCGGTACAACAACCCGCCTTTCACCAGAAATTCTGTCTCACCTCCTCTAATAGTCTAGTCTGTAAGCGGTAAAAATTAAGAAAGTTAGGAACTAATTGCAATAGTAATTATTTTAGTGGAATGAGTCAGGACACAGTCTCTCTTTAACATAAACCAAAAAGTACATCGATCGAAGTGTCCTAAGGGTACTAAAACTCGTTGTGTGACGTCATCAGGTACCCGTTTTTCACGCTGTTTTGAAGAATCGACCAAAGATAGTCATGTAGCACCTCTTTGGAAAGCTCGTGAAGTGTATTGCCCAAATTCAATAACGCATTTGCCACCAGAAGCATAAAACGGTTAAAAAAATGGGAAAACAGCATATCTATAAGAATATATTACCCTTCGGGTCCACTGAAATACACATCCTGCATGCGTAAACTTTTGAAAGGTGGCTTTCCTAGAGAATATCCTGACACACGCACTGCACGTGAATCTCACCATCAAGTCATCACTGTTTAAAAACCCCCAAAAAAAACCTTTTTTTTTTCCAAAAAAGGCCCAAATTAAACCCCTCTAAACCCCAAAAAAAAAAAAGGGGGGGTTTTTTTTTTTTTTTTTTTTTTCCCCCCCCAAAACCCCAAACCTTTTCCGGGGGGCCCCAAATAAAAACCCTTTTTTTTTTTTAAACCCCCAAATGGTTTTTTTTTTTGTTTTTAAAAAAACCCCCCCCCCCCCCCCCCCCCCCCCCCCCCCCCCCCCCCCCCCCCCCCCCCCCCCCCCCAAAAAAAAAAAAAAAAAAAAAAAAAAAAAAAAAAAAAAAAAAAAAAAAAAAAAAAAAAAAAAAAAAAAAAAAAAAAAAAAAAAAAAAAAAACTTAAACCCCCATAACCCCCCCTTAACCCCCAGGAAAAACCCCCCCCCCCCTCCCCCTCGACCCCCCCCCCCCCACCAAACCAGGAAGAAACAAAATTTAAGAAAAAAAAAAAGTTTTTCAAAATTTTTTTGGCACATTGAAACCCGAGACACCCGAATTTTGTTTTTTTTTTTTTGTTTTTTTTTCTGTGTTTGTTTGCCCCTGTTTTTTGGGTTTCCGTCCTTTTTTTCCCTAGGTTTTTTCCCTAATTTTTTCTTGGGTCGTTCTTTCTTGTTTTCTTTAAACGGGAAAACCCCCAAAAAAATATTTTTCTATTAAAATTTTTGGTTTTTTTTAAACAAAAACCAGGTCTGGCAATTTGCATTTTTTTTTTTTAACTTTTTTCCTTTTTTTGTTTTGTTGATTTTTTTTTTATTTAAATCAAGGAAGTGTTTATTTTCTTTTCTTACTTTTGCCTCGGATGGGATTTTTTAAACTAACCCCTCTAGGCACCCCCCCCTTTTTTTCCCCGTTTTTTTTTCCCTCTTTTTTTTTATATTTGTCTTTTTTCCCCCAAAAACCCTTAAACTCTTCCTTTTTGTTAAATTCTGTTTTCTTTTTTTATTCTTTTCCCTCCTTCTCCCAGGGGCCTTTCGCCTCCCCCCCCCCCCCCCCCCCCTTTTTGAGAAAAAAAAAACCTTTTAATGGTCTTTTTTTTTTTCAATTTTTCATTTTTTATTGTTTTTTTGGGGGGGGGGGTTTTTTTTTGGTTGGTTTTTCCCCCCCCCCCTTCCCCTTTTACCCCCCTTTTTCCCCGGGGAATGGCTAAAATTTTTTTTTTTTTCTTTTAAAATTTTCCCCCAAAAACAAACAAAAACCCAAAAAAACTCTCCAAAAAATTTTTTTTTCCCCACAAAAAACCACACAACACCACCCCCACTCACCAAACCCCAAAAAACCCAAAAACCCAAAACCAAAACCCAAGCTGCTGACGAAACCAAATTTTTAAACCCCCTAAAACCCCACCCCCCCCCCCCTCTCCACACCAAACCCCCAAAAACCAACCAACCCCACACCCCCTTCCCCCCCCCCCCCCCCCCCCCCCCACCCAACCCCCCCCCCCTTTTCTTGGGAAAAAATAACCCAAGCCTTTTTTTCATTTTAAGGGAAAAAAAGGAGGTAGAGACGGGAGGAGGGGGGGGAAAAAAAAGGGGAAACAATTTTTCCTTTTTTTGTTGTAAAGGGGAAAAAAAAGGGGTTAGGAAATTTGGAGGGGGAGGCCCAAAAAAAAACCCCCCAAAAACCCCAAAAAACACCCACAAGCAAGGAACCCCCCAAAAGGGTTTTCCCCCAAAAAAAAAAAAACCCCCCAAAAAAAATTTTGGGAAAAATTAAAAAGGGCCACTAATTTTTTTTTTTTTTAAAAAAGGAGAAAAGGGAGGGTTGGGGAGAGAAAAGGGAAAAGGAGGGAGGAATGAGGTTTTGTTTTTGGGGTTTAAAAAAAGGGGAAAAAGAGAGAAGGGGGGGGGAGAAAGAAAAAAACAAAAGAAGAAAGGGGGAAGAGAAGAGAAGCCCCTCTTTTAAAATGGTTTTGTTTTTTTAAAAAGGGAAAAGGCGGGGAAGAAAGGGGGAAAGGAGGGGGGTCAATTTTATAAATGGGTTTCCCTGATTTTCCAGAAGGAGAGAGAGAGGAAGAAGAAGAGAGAGAGAGAAGAGAGAGGGGAAAAAAGGGTGTGGGGTGCATTTTTGTGGGGGTTTATGTGGTTTGGGAGGGGAGAAGGAGAGAGAAGAGAGAGAGAGGGGGAGAAGAGAAGGGGAGAGAAGAGAGAAAAATGCACCCACCCCAAAAAAGGGGTTTTACGGTTTGGTTAAAAAGAGAGAGAGGGGAGAAGAGAGGGGAAAAGGGGGAGAGGGGGGAGAGAGAGGAGGAAGATGCCCCAATTTTAAATAAATTTTGGTTTTTGCGTCAAAACCGAGAGAGGAGGGGAGGGAGGGGGGGAAAGGAGAAAAAGAAAGAAGGGGGAAAAAGAGGGGAAATAAATATAAATGTTTTTTGGGGTTTTTTAACCAAGGAAAAGGGAAAAAAAAAAAAAATAAATTAAAAAAAAAAAAAAATAAAATTAAAAAAAAACCAACAAAAAAACAAAAAATCAAAAAAAAAACAAACAAAAAACCCTCCTCCGCCTTACCTCCTTTTCCCCGGGCGGGCTCCTTTTTCCTTGTGTTTCATCCAATTAAAGGGGTGATTTTTTGGTTAACAATCATATACGGGTTTTTTTTAAAAACATTGTTTTGGGGACGTACTCATTTTTGATTCAATAGCAAAGAATGGAGTTCTTTGCTGAAAATAAAAATCATGAGACCTTTCTTTGGTTCATTTTCTTTTTAAAGTTTCGCAGTGAAAAGAGTCAAGTTTTTTGAACTCTTAGTTTGATGGGGTTTTTCTGTTTTTTGAGGGTTCGGGGGTTTACTGGAAAAAGTGTTATCCCTTCACTGTTTTTCTTGCAAGGACGGGAAAACGTTTTCTGCCAACACGTTACTTTTGCGCCGGGGATAATGGTGTCTTTTTCTCACCGTTACGTTACATGCAAGGGGTAATTTGTTTTCCGCCCCACACTGATGTTTTTATGGGGGGAGATAATATCTTTCGTCCACACCAATGTTTCATGAAAGGGATAAAAAAGGCTGAGTCACCGTTACTCTCGCGGCTTGGTTTGGTGTTTTCGTCTACACTGTTATGCAGCATGCCGGGGCGAAAGTGATGTTTCCGTCTAACTGATGCGATGCCAGGGCTAGGGGGTTTTTCGTTACACGGGTTACTGCACATGCCAGGGCGTAGGGGGTTTTTCCGCCCCTACTGTTACTGCTCAGCCAGGGCGTAGGGGTTTTTTCCGTCTAACTTTTATGCACATGCCAGGGGTAGTGATGTTTCCGCTTACTTTTTCTTTGCAGCCAGGGCGTTATGTTTTCCCGTCTATACCGTTACTTTTTCCCCGGGGCCGTAGTATTGTTTCCGTCTATAAGTTACTGCAGCATCCCGGGCGTATTTTTTTCCTTCTATACATTACTATTCAGCCAGGGCTAGTATTTTTCCCGTCTATACTTTACTAGCATCCCAGCGTAGGATGTTTCCGTCTTACTTATATTGCATCCCAGGGCGTAGTGTTTTTCCCGTCATCATTACTTTGCATCCCAGGGCGTAGTGTTTTCCCGTCTATACTTTTTATTTTTGCATGCCAGGCGTAGTGATTTTTCTGCTATACTTTTTACTGTTGCATGCCGGGGGCGTAGTGATTTTCTGTCATTTTACATTTACTTTGCATGCCAGGGCGTGTGATTTTCGTCTATCATTCATTGCATGCCAGGCGTAAAGGTGTTTCCGTCTAACATTACTATTGCATCCGGGGGCTAGTGATGTTTCCGTCTATATATTCTTTGCATGCCGGGGCGTAGTGATGTTTTGTTATACATTTTTGCGCCGGGGGCGAAAGTGATGTTTCGTCTATCTATTACTTTTGCACCCGGGGCGTAGTGATTTTTCGTCTTACTTACTTTGCATCCCGGGGTGGTGATGTTTTGCTAACTTACTGTTGCATGCCAGGGTGGATGTTTTTTTATACTATTCGTTGCATCCAGGGCCCTTAGTGTGTTTCTGTCTATACTATTACTGTTCCATGCCGGGCGTAGGATTTTTCTGTCTATACTATTACTGTTGCATGCCGGGCAAAGGGTGTTTGCTACACTGTTTTTTTTTCATTTACAGGAAAAAGGTGTTTCAGCTACCTTTTTCTTTTGCAGTTTAGGGATAATGGTGTCGCTGTCTACCGCTGTTACCTTTTTGTAGGGTTTTGATCCATGGTTTGCTGTAAACCTGTTGTTCTTCGCGTTTTACGCCAAAATCTACGCCCCCCCCACGACCTTAATAAGAACCGAGAAATTTGTTTATGGGGAACTGGATTCCTCTTTTCATTGTTGTCAAAAGTTTTTCCTTTTTATGCTCATCAGGGTAAAAATTTTTGGGAACAAAGGGGTAGGTAAAGAAGGGGCCCAAGGTGAGCCTAAGGGCTTAAAATGGACGTCAGGTAGGGTAGCGGTCATCTACCAAAAGGGGAGTGAGTTATGGGTAAGATCCTTAGAAAAAACAAAAAAACAAACAAACCCAAAAAAAAAAAAACAAAAAACAACAAAAAAAAAAATTAACAACTTTGTTATTTGTTTTTATTGATTTTTATTTCCGGGAAAACCAGGGGTTAAATTTTTGGTGCTTTTTTTTGGGGGGGCATAAGTTTGTTTTCGCCCTGGCGCTGCCTAAATTTTTTTTCGTGGGGGGGTTTTGGGAACACTGGAAAAGAAGGCCCCGGGGGGGGGGGGGGTTTTGGGGTGGGGGTTGGGAGGGTTGGGTTTTAAACCCGGGGGGAAAACTGGCCAGCCCCAAAACAACAAAACATGGGTCCAAAATTTTCAAACCCGCAAGGGAAACCCAAAAAAAACCAAAAAAAAAAAACAAAAAAAAAAAAAAAACAACACCAACCCCCAAAAAAAAAAAATGAAATTAAAAAATAATAATTTTAAACCCCCCTTTGTTTTTCTTTTCAAAGGGTTTAACTTCCCTCCCTTTCCTTTTTTTCCTTTTTCCATTCCCTTTAAACCCTAAAAGTCACCCTTTTAAAAAGTCCCGTTTTCCCCTGACTTTCGATAGTCTGCGTTGCGTTTCGGCTGTTGTCCCGCCGGGTTTTTTTTTCAAGAAAAAAAATAAATAGAAAAAAGCTGAAAAAAACGGAAAAAAGGGGGAAAAAAACCCCTAAAATCGTTTTAAAAAAAAATTAAAAAAAAAAAAAAAACCCGGGCAAAAAAAAAAAAAAGAAATGGGGTTTTTTTTTTTCCCCTTTTTTTTTAAAAAAAAAATTTCAAAAAAATTAGCTTTTAAAGCAAAGGTTTTTAAATGGAAATTTTTTTTTTTTGGTTTTTTTTTGGGGGGGGCGGCCCTCATCCCTCCCGCCCCCGGGGGGGGTTGGGGTTTCCCCCCTTTTTTCAAATACATCAATTTTTTCCCCCCGCTGACCGGCCCCCCTTTTTTGGTGTTTTTTTTGGGTTTTTTTTTCCCCGCCGGGGGCCCCCCGGGGGGCCCGGGGGCCCCACCCCTGGTTTTTTTTTTTTTTCCCCCCCTTTGAACCAAAATTTTAAAAAAAAGTAAAAGGAATAAAAAACCCCTTAAAATAAAAAATCCCCCAAAATTTTTTCCCCCTTTTAATTTTTGGGGGGGGACCGGAAATTTTAAAAAAAGCTTTCAATTCCCACCCCTAGTCCCCAAAAACCCAAAACCCAAAAAAAAATTTAAATGGGCAAAGGGGGAAAAAAAATTTTTTTTTTTTAAAAATTTTTAAAAAAAAAATATTTCAAATTTAAAAAATTTAAAAAAAAAAAAAAGATTTTAAAAAATTTTTTAAAAAAAAAATTTCCCGGTTTCAAAAAAGGAAAACAAAAAACCCTGGGTTTATTAAAGGGCCCTTTGCCCTTTTAACCAGTAAAACCCGGATCCCTTTTGGGGGGGGTAAAAACGGGGGGCAAAGGGGGGGGGGGGGGGGGGGGGGGGGGGAAAAAAAAAAGAAAAAAAGGGAAAAAAAAAAAAAGGGGGGGAAAAAAAAAAACCCGAAAAAAAAACAACCCAAAGGGTAACCCACCCCCCAAAAAGACCCATAAAAATTTCTTTTAAAAAACCCCCCCAAATTTTTGGCCCCCCCAAAACCATTTTTGTTTTCGGGGGCCCCCCCCAAACCCCCCCCCCCCCCCCCCCCCAAAGTGGCTTTACCTAGGCGAAACCCCAATTTTTGTTTATTTTTTGGTGAAAAAGGGGGGGGGGGGGGGGGATAGGGGGGGGGGCGAAGGGGGGGTTAAAAAAAGGGTTTTTGGGTGCTTTTTTGTCGCCCCCCCCCCTGTTCCCCTTTTTATTCTTTTCCCTTTTTTTGTCATTTCTTTTTCTTTTCCCCACCCGACTTTCCCTTCCCCTTCCCCTTTCTCTTCCCTTTTTCCTCTTTCCCCCCCAAAAAAAGGGAAAAAAACGAAAAGGGAAAAAAAAGGGAAAAAGGGGTCTAAAATAAAACGGGTCTAAAAAAAACATGCAAAGGAAAACCCTTTTTTGCAAAAAGGAAGAACAAAAAAAGAAAACCCTTTTTTGTCAAAAAAAAAGGGACGGGGGAAAAAACAGTACTTAACGGGTTTTTCCCCAAGGGAAAAAGGGGGGGAAAAGGGAAAAAACCCGGGTAAAACAAAGTCCCACCCCTTTTTCTTTTTCCCTTTATTTTTTTTCCCCCCTTTCTTTTTTTTTTTTTTCCCCCTTTTCTTTTTCCCTTTCCCCTTTTTTTTTTTTCCTAATTTCTTTCTCCCCCCCCCCCCCCCTTTTTTCCCCCTTTTCCCAAAATTAAAATTACCCCCTTATTCCCCCCTTTTTCCCCCTTCCCCCGGGGGCCAGACCTTTAACTTAAAAAGGGGGGTTCATTGTTTTTATCCCCCGGGGCCTTTAAAACATCCCCATCAAACTTTAAGTTTCCCAGGAATTTTCAAAGGCTTTTTAAAACTACCTTTTGGGAAGGTTAAAACCCCCCCCCTTTTTAAGACCCCCGCGCCGCGCCATGCACCCCAAAAAGGGGGAAAATTAAACCCAAACTGCTGGACCCAAGCCATCTCAAACCTTCCAAACCCTAAAACCAAAAAACCAACCTTCTAGCCCCCCAAAAACCCCAAAAAACCAACAAAAACCCCCCCCCAGCCCGACCCCCCCCCAAAAACCCGGGGAAACCCCAAAAAAAACCAACCAAAAAAAAAAACAAGGGAAACCAATCCTTTCCCCCACCCAAAAAAAAACAACCCCAAACCCAAACAGGGGGAAAAAAAACCCAAAAAAAAAAAAAAAAAACCCCCTATGTACCCCCCCCCCCCCCCCCACACCTTTTTCCCCTTCCAAAAAACCCAAACCAACAAAAACCAAAACCCCACCAAACAAAAACGGCGAGGGGAAGAGGAAAAGGGAAAAAAGAAAAAAAAAAAAAAAGTTAGGAGGGTTTTTTTTTAGGATAACTTTCTTTAAATTAAAAGGGAGGCCCGTGGTAATTTTTTTTCATTTTTTTTTTTTCTGCCCCCGGAAAAACGTCAAATTTTTCTTTAAAATGAACGGGGGCCCTTCTCTTCCCCCTGTATTCCCCTTCCCCCCCCCTTTTTTATGGTTTTTTTTTTTTAGAAATCCCTTTTTGTTTTTTTTTTCGTTTTCAAAAATTTTTTCCGAAAGCCCCAATTTTTTAATAATTTAAAGGAAAAAAAGGGAGTAGTAAAAAAGTGGGGGGGAAAATTGAACAGCAAGGCCAAGGGGTTTTAAAAACGTGGGTTTGGGGGAAAAGGGGTTTTTTTTTCCCCGTGTAAAAAAAGGGACCCGGCTCCACAAGTGGGCAACGGCCCTCAGGCGTTCCAAACCCGGGGGGCCCCCAACCCCTTAAACCCATTTGCAATTTATTTAAACCCGGGGGGGGGGACCTGGGTTTTCTTTTGGATATTTTTGGGAAGGACTGTCCCCCCCAAAACCCCCGAACCAACACAAAGGGAAAAGGGGTTTTTAGTTGAAGTCACCAAACACCAAAAAGTTTTTGGAGAACGGGCAAAATGAACTGTGCCCGAAGGAAAAAACTTTTTTTCCCCGATCTTGGAGACCCTTCAAATATTTCGCTGGGGTTCATCTCCCCATGCCCCCCCTAAAAAATTTTTCAATGCACAGCCAGAAAAATTGGTTAGCCCCGAAAAAAACCCCACCCAAAAAAGGGTTTGGAGTATTTTTTGGGGGGGGGTTTTTTTTTTTTCAGAAATTTGGCACCCACAAATTTGTTTTTAAAAAATTTTTTAAAAGGGGGGTTTACCCGAAGCTGCTTTCTGGGGTTATTTAACCTGGAGCGAGATTTGGAAAAACCCCCTTTTAACCCCGAGCAATTTCTTATTCTGTTCACCTTTAGGGGCCCAAAGGGGTTTTTTTTGGGGTTTATTTTTTGGGTGTTTAAAAACCACCCCTTTAAAAACCCCCAAAAAAACCCAAGGCCCTCTTTTTTCTCTTTTCCTCCGCCCTTTTTTTTTTTTTTACTTTTCAAAACCCCTCCCCCTACTTCCCCTTTCCCCCTTTTTTTTCCCCCAAAACTTTTTCTTTTCTTTAAAACTTCACAGCAATGTACGCTTTCAGTTGCCGTCTTACTACTTAGTTAATCATTACGTCGGAGTAGATCCTGCGCACTGTGCTCTCCTAGCTGTATAGTGTAGATGTACGGAATGGACTGTCCGCCGCAATGACACCTCCTTGATGACACTGACACTGACAGAAGAGATAGTGCTGGTTCGTTGGACCGTCAGCAAGATCACGCGAGAACTACCGAACCGTTTTTGTGATGAATCGCGGTCAAAAGATGGACTGTGGTCCGAAGGGAAATCTGTTTCCTTAGGTACAGATCTGTGGTGGACGATCCCTTCAAAGGCTGAGTGGTGTCAGCTGAGGTCTGCGATCTCCGCAGTGTCCCGCAGTTCTAAGCAAACGTCTTGGTCACAATGCCACAGACTTAAGACAGATCATGCGCTTAGCACCATGAAATGAACACACCCTCACACACACTCTCCTAATGACAGCCGTTTGGAGAATATTGTTCTGCGTGTTTCATGCTGGGGATTTGCGATTCTGAAGAATACGTAGTGAGCACCGACAAATTGCTCGTCTTTTACGAATTGCGTGTGAAAGAGGGGCTGTCGTCACATCGTCAGAGGCACTGCTTGGGAGGTCACGGTGGTGAGTTGTAGCCACTCGTGGAGTCGAGTATTTTGGTTTTAAAACCCCTCTGCTCACCCAGTAGCACATGACCGTCTGATTCTGTTCAGGGAAGGTTATAGGCGGCCGAAGGGTTGCTTGCTTTGTTTTGGGTGTTTATTTGCATTTAGGCGTGGTTTCAATAACGCTGCAGCCCGTTTCACACACACACACACACACACACACACACACGCGTCTCTTTCTCTCTCTCTCGCTCTTTCTTTCTCTCATTCACACACATGCGCGCGTACGTTCTCTCCTTCTCTTCTCTCTCTCACTCTCTCTCTCCTCTCCCCTTCTCTCTCCCCTCTCTCTCCCCCCTCTCTCTCCCCCTCTCTTTTTCCGGTCAACAACCATCTCATTGAATCTGACTTACGTGTGATAACAGGATCCAGTCCCTGCTCTCTCTCCTCTCCCCCCCCCTCCCCCCCTTTTTTCCCATCCTCAGCTGTCCATCCTGAGCCTCTCCAATGTCAACCTCTCTTCCCACTAGTCCCCATCCTACCCTGCCGCCCTCCCCCCCTTCCCTTACCCCTACACATATATTCGCCTCCACATCATTCAGCCCTCCTCCCCATCCCACCCTCCTTTCCCTTGACGTCGTCGTAGTCGGGAGACAGACGACTTGTAGTGTGAAAGCAAAGCGGAGTCTTATTATCATCCTCATCATCGTCATCGGCCCTGCAGCTGCTGATGCCTTTGTTGCGGCAAAGCCACTGGACTTCTCCACTCCCCACACAACATCCACCTGCCCAGTCCAGGGAGGGGGGGGGGGGGGGGGGGGGGGGGGGGGGGGGGGAGGGGGAGAAGAAAAGAAAGAAAGAAAACGCGTGGGGGTAGGGAAGGAGAAGGAGGAAGAAGATAGCGGACCATACGACCATTTGTACGCAGCACACGGTTGTGTCGAGCCTTCTTGGCGTTGATTGGTTGAGGGGTTTGTGACTCTGACCACTGGGAGCCAATGAGAAGGGAGCGAGGTTGTTGGGGATGTTGTGAGAGGTCATTATTCTCCTGCCTGCTTTCTAGGAGATATTCGACACTGACCATTCTTAGCCAATGACAAAGGGTCTGCTTGTTGTGAGATCCCTCCACCCTTTCCACCCCATTCCTAACTCCACCACCGGCCCCCTTCCCCCTTCCCCCCCCCCTCACACTTCTTTTCCTTTTTTTTCTTCTTTTTGTTGTCTCCAGCTTTGATGAACGGTGGGTATTTTGTCATGATAATCTCTTTCTGTGTTAGAAAAAAATCAATTTTGTGCTCTTCTGGCGTGACAAAGACAGGGACAGTCACTCCCTTTCACAACGTGGCGTCTCACCCCCCTCCCCCTCCCCCATCCGCCGCCACCCTTCTGTCCATATCGTCGTCCTCCTCCTCTTCCTCCTCCTTCTCCTCCTCTCTAGCCTGTTACCGCTTTCCCTCATTTTTCTCCATTTCTTTGCTGTCCTGTAAAAGTTGTGCTGCCCCGTTCTACCCCTGGTCCACTCGCCGTCTTCACGTTGTTCACCTTGCCCCTGCATGAAACTTTGTCTCTGCCACTGTCTCTTATCTACATGCTGTCTTTCTTCAGTATAATGTTTGCTAACACGAGACACTCTTTTCTTTCTCACAGTGCTCAACGTACCGGCTTAAAGTGGTAAGAAGGAGCAAAACAGCCCGAGCTACTGCACAAATCTCCTAACATGATTGCGTGACTATTTAGCTGGTGCATTGGGTGACTGTTTGGCTGGTGCATTGGGTGACTGTTTGGCTGGTGCATTGGGTGACTATTTGGCTGGTGCATTGGGTGACTATTTGGCTGGTGCA
The DNA here is from genome assembly GCA_018398815.1 of Conus ventricosus. Classification (NCBI taxonomy): domain Eukaryota; kingdom Metazoa; phylum Mollusca; class Gastropoda; order Neogastropoda; family Conidae; genus Conus; species Conus ventricosus. The sequence goes on from CM031598.1 coordinate 68,699,687, forward strand.
TTGGGTGACTGTTTGGCTGGTGCATTGGGTGACTATTTGGCTGGTGCATTGGGTGACTATTTGGCTGGTGCATTGGGTGACTATTTAGCTGGTGCATTGGGTGACTATTTGGCTGGTGCATTGGGTGACTATTTGGCTGGTGCATTGGGTACTGTTTGGCTGGTGCAGTGGGTGACTGTTTGGCTGGTGCATTGGTGACTATTGGCTGGTGCTTTGCGTGACTATTTGGCTGGTGCATTGGGTGACTATTTGACTGGTGCATTGGGTGACTATTTGGCTGGTGCATTGGGTAACTATTTGGCTGGTGCAGTGGGTAACTATTTAGCTGGTGCATTGGGTGACTATTTGGCTGGTGCAGTGGGTAACTATTTAGCTGTTGCAGTGGGTGACTATTTAGCTTGTGCATTGGGTGACTGTTTGGCTGGTGCAGTGGGTGACTATTTGACTGGTGCAGTGGGTGACTGTTTGGCTGGTGCAGTGGAATGACTATTTGACTGGTGCAGTGGGTGACTGTTTGGCTGGTGCAGTGGGTGACTATTTGACTGGTGCAGTGGGTGACTATTTGACTGGTGCAGTGGGTGACTATTTGACTGGTGCAGTGGGTGACTGTTTGACTGGTGCAGTGGGTGACTATTTGACTGGTGCAGTGGGTGACTGTTTGACTGGTGCAGTGGGTGAGTGAAATGTACACCGCGCAGCATTGTCTGGTCTGCATAGAGATAAGTAGGGCGACATAGGCACGGCTTCCTAAACACGATTTTGCAAGAGTCTGGCAGGACCAAATCCGTTACGCCCTCCCCCCCCCCCCCCCCCCAATCCCCATAATTGAAATCTAAATGTTCATTGAAATTTTTGTAGAACATCCCTAATACTAGTGTCTTGATTCAAAGCTGTAACCCTCTCCGACATCAATTTACCCCCCCCCCCCCTCCAAACCGCCCCACACCTCCACCCAGCCCCTTTACTCTCTCTCACCCCCATTCCCCACCACACACGCCGACTCATCAAACAAACTCCCTCCCCCTCTCGAAAAAAAAATTCAACCGAACAACCAACCAACCAACCAACCAGCCAACACACACACACACACACACACACACACACACACACACACACACACACACACACATACACACACACACGCGCGCGCGCGCGCGCACACACACACACA
>CM031598.1:68710857-68740857 GCA_018398815.1 Conus ventricosus
CTTTATTTTTTACATTCATGTAGCAGCAGCATCTTACTTTTAATCAGCTTTTAAGCATAGTGCTAAGTAAACAGATAAAGCATCAATAACCTTTCTTAGGCCAGGTAAAAATGAACCATTACTTTATATTTTAAGGTGAATGCCACAGACAAAACGCCATAGATTATTAACAGAACCAAAGTGACACATCTACAAACAATATTGTGTGCTGCAGGTTTGATTTATGATAAAAGACATTAATTTTTTTAAATTTTTTTTATTGTGTTTGCAGAAACAAAGGATATGATGATTCTTGCTTTCATCGCATCAAGTATCCGAAATGGCCAGACAACAGAATGTACAAAGCGCAAAGAGGAGACGGACCGCCAGAAATCCCGTTCTTCATATACTGTTATGTCCAGATCTGTCTGCAGCAAGACTTTATGCAAGCTTGTTTGGTAAGTAAAAATTGAACAGATACCTATTGTATTTGTATTCACTGAATGACACAAGGTAATCCCCACCCCTCTCCCAGCCCAAGCCCCCCAAAAAAACCATGCACACACAGACACACACACACACACACACACACTCACACACACACACACACACACACACACACACACACACACACACACACACACACACACACACACACACACACACACACACACACTGACTGACTGACTAACTGACTGAAACCAATTTATTGTCAGATTAACTCAAGGTTGTACTCACACACACACACACACACACACACACACACACACACACACACACACACACACACACACACACACACACACACACACACACACTGTTTTACTGACATTTAGCCTGAGCTACTTAAAAGTCAGACCAATGTCCAAAGTCAGTGGGAGATTCATTTCGGTAGATGATGAATAGAAAGAAGTGAATAAAATAACAATGGAGATAAATGAGTAAGTCAAAGAAAGAAAATTTATTAATGTGTAATGCTGTAGACAGAGTTTAATAAATGAATTAGTGGAATACAGATTTGATTTTAGAAAAAGGGGAGAAAACATTATTTCAAAAGTGTAATAAAAGAAGTGAGCGTGAAAAGGAAACAAAAATTACCTTAATTAATAGAGGTTGGACTTGAAGGAAATTATAATTCTAATGTATTGTAATAGATTTACAAGTTGTTTTAACCGTCGAGAAAAAACAGCTCAAGATCAACAAAGAAATAGGGCAGGTTAAGTTATACTACAGAAACTTGTTTTAACTCCCCCCATTGTGTGTGTGTGTGTGTGTGTGTGTGTGTGTGTGTGTGTGTGTGTGTTGTGTGTGTGTGTGTGTGTGTGTGTGTGTGTGTGTGTGTGTGTGTGTGTATGAGTGAGTGAGTGAACTCTGACTGAAATGAATGGTGCTTTTCAGTGTGACTGTATCCAAACATATTTATCATTTTTATCATCCAATGGGTAGTAATCTATTCTTGTTTATGTTGTTGCAGCATTGGTGACCAGAAACTGAAGACACTGTGCAAACATTTCAAAGAGTTTGGACTGGTCCCAAGAAAGCTGATGTCTGGAGGGAGAAAAAACAACACTAAAGCTCTCGCCTTTGCTGACAACGAACGTGTTGTGGACTTCGTAAAGGGCTATGCTCGCCACCAATGCCATCTGCTTGCCTGGTCGTGTCCCTGGATTCAAAAGGGATGACAGTCAGCTGTTACCGTCATCAGAGACAAAAAGCAAAATCTACAGGCAGTACCGCTTAAGTTGTCAAAATGCAGGTTGGTTATACCTTGGACTTTTTTTTTTAAATATGAATTTATAACAAACAAACAAAAACAATTAAACGAACAAAATCACAAACAAACAGAAGCATTTGCACTCATAAGTCGGTTGAGCTCTTTCAAACTATAACTGGTTTTATCAAGATGTAATCACACTCTTTGGTTGATGGATCCTCACACAGATTCTTTTTTAAATTTCATTCTGGCAGTCTTTAATGTGAATTTTGTTCATGATTTTCCTCTTGCCCCCCACTGACTGAGCATAAGCAGAATGATAGAGTTACAACTGAAAAGGCACTTATGTGTTGGATGCCCTCTGTTGGGTTTTCATTGATGCACTGTCTGTGGACTACTAGTGATGAGGATAGAACAGGAAATCTATAGATGTGTTTGAAAGAATGACAGAATAAGCCGCTTCAGGTAAGTGCAGATAGAATATTATGGAAAATAGTACACCAACAATGAATAATGGGGGAGAAAGAAGAAAAAGTGATGCAAAAATTATCCAATATAAAAAAAAAGTAATGTCCGTTAAATTTGATTTCAGGTCATCGATTTGTGGGTGCCTCAACCTTCCGGAAACTGTGGCTACAGCTCTGTCCGTACATCGTGGTGATGCGGCCTTCAACGGATCTCTGTTGGCGATGTCAGCAAAATACATCAAAACTCTTCCATGGATTTCATTTATTGTTAGAACAAAAGCAAGCTCTGATGGATGAACATCAGCGACATTGAAGTGCTGTGGATGCAGAGCGACAGTTGTACAGAGATATGGTGGCAAGTTCCAAGGCGACAGTGGCTGAGCACGGTTTTGCTGACCTTGGCCCATCCGTACCAAACAGCAGGGACATTACCCTGCATTATTCGTTTGATTTTGCGCAACAGGTGCATTTCCCTAGCTGGCCAGATCAGCCAGGTCCCATGTACTTTCTGACACCAAGAAAGTGCGGCATATTTGGGATCTGCTGTGAAGGATTTCCTAAACAGGTGAACTATTTGATTGACGGAAGTGTAAATGTAAGCAAAGGCTCAAATAGGGTAATCAGCTACCTCCATCATTTTTTTGAGAACTTTGCGCTTGGCGAGAAACATGTCAGTCTTCATTGTGATAACTGTTCTGGCCAAAATAAAAACAAATTCGTAATCTGGTACTGTGCATGGAGAGTGATACGTGGACTCCACACAACCATCACCATCAACTTCATGCCACCAGGGCATACAGAATTTGCTCCAGACTGGTGTTTTGGACTTCTCAAAAGAAACTTCACGCGCACTCCTGTCCACTGTCTTCAGGATCTGTGTCAGGTGGTACACGACTCCACACCAGAGTCAAAAGTCAATATTCCCCAGTTGGTTGGCAGGGAAGACTGGTCAGTGTTAGTGCCAACTTTTGATTGGCAATCTTACTTGAAGCCTGCATGCATTGACTTCAAGGGGATCAAGAAAATTGCCCACTTCCGCTTCAGTGCTGAGCAGCCTGTTTTGTTCACTTCAAGACTGGATTAGCAGAGGAAGAAGAGACCAAGCAGCTTGTGAAGCCAGCAGAGTACCAGAGGCTTGCTGCCATGCCACTGAAGTTGCCGCCTCCCAAACTGGATTTTGCTCGGCAGAGCCATCTGTTTAATTCAATTCGGGAGTTTGTGAGTGACGATCACAAGGATACTGTGTGCCTCTCCTCCCAGAGAAGAAGATCGTCATATCAATTAGGCTCTGCTTTTTCTCTCCGTAAATCTGAAAAGTGTTTTTATGCCGTGTTTCATCTCTTCAATTATAAATTTCCTGGTTCTTTCAGAAGAGGGTCGGTGTGTGAAACTGAAGTCAGGTAGGCTTTTAAAAATTTTTACTTTTATTTTTCTTATTATTTTTACTTTTATTTTAAAATTTGTTTGTTCGTCTAGCTTTTGTGTGCCTGATATCTTGAAAGGGAAAATTTACAACAAGCACATTCTGGCATGTTGTGTGGAGTAAAAATTACCTGAGCATAAAAAAAAAATCTGGAATACAAGTTCATTACATCATTCTAAACATTTTATGCTGTACTGTCCATTTATGTTCTTGCAGGTTTATTACTGTAATCTAACTGTAGTACTGAGAATTTGATCCTGCATATTTTTTCAACAGCTGCCTTGCCTGTCAGCAAGGTGTTAACTTTTTATTTGCCATGTTGAAATTAAAGGTATAAATATAGTGGAAACAAATAACAGTTTTAAATTGAGAAAGTAATTTGTTTGAAGTATCCAGACTTAGCTCTGGAAAATGGCAATGTGCTGAAATAATCAAATAAATAGGAACTTGTGATTGTCGTAATACTGTCTGTGAGTACATATTATTGTCAGTATGTCAGATCAAAAGAAAAAGGACATGAAATATATATTCCTTGTTTACACAGTAGCTTAGACATTCTTCTTACTCTGTGCAAAGTTTGAAAACAATTGGTGAATATTGAAGGCCCGTTGCCAAGGAAAAACTGACCCAACATGACCAAAAACTTTAAAGCTCGATTTCTCAAAATGGCTGCCATGCCACCTCAAGGTTTCAAAACAGCACATCTCAGCCAATTTTTTTAGTAGAGCTATGACACTTATATCATTGTAAGCAGCATTATCTCCTCTTTTCAAACATGCATGTATCTCAAATTATGAAATTTTCAACTTACGGGTGATTTTGTGAGAACGGGTCACCATTATTACTGTTCACCATGTACAGAATACGTGGTGCAGACAATGTTGTAGTTGAGCACATAAAAGGCTCATTCTACCAGTAGGCCCTGTGGCCCAATGGATAAAAGGCGTCTGACTTCGGATCAGAAGATTGCGAGTTCGAGTCTCGTCGGGGTCGAAGGCCACAATTTTTTTTTTCATTGCGAATTTATCCATTATTCATGCATTGAATAGAACGGTGCATTGCATCAGTCTTCACTGTAGTGTCTCAATGACTCCCCACTGAGATAACGGAGAAGAAAAAGAAGAAAAAGTGTATTACAACTGTTGAAGTCGACAGAATATCACTAACATAAACCAACCTATAAAACTGTGCCATGCTTGAAAGATTTAATATGTGAAGTTCTTAACACACTTTACTACGTAGCTGCGAGTAATTTATTTAAACCTACATTTAACACAGTCTACACTCGAACTTAAGATCCGAGCACTATTGGTGAATTCCAAACACACTGGACGGAATACAACGCGCGTTGCCTTCAGCTGTTTGCCATTGATAGTGCCTAGGGTGCACAGTGTAGATGAAGGAAAGGAGAAGATTAGAAAGAAGATTTCCAGTTGTGTTAAGGATACGACGAATATAGCTGTTCACTCTTTCTAGTTCAATGAATAAATTGTATCTCTCACCTTTTTTGCAAAAGCAGAATGGACATACTCAGGTATGTCACATACCAAAGGGATATACAGTAGATCAGACAACTGCTGCACACACGACGGCCAATACAGATTATACATTATATAAAGGAATGGGAGAAGACGGGAGGAGGGGAATAGGAGGGAAGAGTTTATAACGGATACTGAAATCGGGAAGGCTCTTCTGTATGATATATGCTTATTTCATACATGTTATATTTCATGAACTATGATACATGTTATATTTCATGAACTATGATACATGTTATATTTTTTGAACTATGATACATGTTACATTTCACACATGAAATCTTATAGGAAAACGTAAACACAAACTGCATAAACTGTGGAACATAAATAAAATCAAGTCTAAAGCACTCACTCGAATGAAAGCCCTCAGCTCAATTATACGTGATTCTCATCTGAGCCCCGCCCCTCCCCAACCCCCCCCCCCCTCCCCCCAAGAGAGAGAGAGAGAGAGAGAGAGAGAGAGAGAGAGAGAGAGAGAGAGAGAGAGAGAGAGAGAGAAAGAAGAGAGAGAGAGAGAGACAGACAGAGAGAGAGAGAGAGAGAGAGAGAGAGAGAGAGACTCACTGAATAAATTCTAACATAAATTCATGTTAGCTTACTTACTTACGCCTACAACCCCTTCTGGGGCATAGGCCGCCGACAAGGGTCCTCCGGGCACTGCGGTCCAGGGTGATTCTCTCCAGCTGGTTCCAGGTTTTCCCCAACGCTGTCACGTCTGCCTGCAGGTCTCGGCGCCAGAAGTTCCTTGGGCGGCCTCTCTTTCTTTTCCCCTGCGGGTTCCAGGACAATGCCTGCCTGGTGGTGTTGTCGGCAGGCTTTCTTAGCGTGTGGCCTATCCACCTCCATCTCCTTTGGAGAATCGCTGCATCGGCTGGCTTCTGACTCGTCTGTTGCCACAGGTCCTCGTTGCTGATCCTGTCTGGCCAGTGGATCCTCAGTATGCGCCTCAGACAGGAATTGATAAAAGTCTGGGTCTTGTTGGTGATGGTAACTGTGGTTCGCCACGTCTCAGCTCCATAAAGAAGTAGTTATTTGACGTTGCTATTGAATATCCTTATCTTGGTTTTCTTGGAGATGACATTCGAGTTCCAGATATTCTTCAGCTGGAGAAAGGCTGCTCTCGCTTTCCCGATTCTGGCTCTGACATCAGCATCTGTACCACCTTGTATGTCGACGACGCTGCCAAGGTAAGTGAAGTTGTCCACCTCCTCCAGCGCGTTGCCTTCTAGCATGATGGGGTCTTGGTTTGTGGCATTGGCTTTCATGACTTTGCTCTTTCCTTTGTGGATGTTCAGTCCAATGCTGGATGAAGTTTCTGCCACTGTTGTGGTCTTGTTTTGCATCTGTGGCTGGGTGTGTGAAAGAAGGGCCAAATCATCGGCAAAGTCTAAGTCGTCCAGCTGCTTCCAAAGAGTCCACTGGATGCCATTGCACTTGCCTGCGGTTGACGTCTTCATAACCCAGTCTATAGCGAGAAGGAACAGGAACGGTGAGAGAAGACACCCTTGCCTCACGCCTGTTTTCACTTCAAAAGCATCTGTAAATTGACCTCCATGTACAACTCTGTAGGTCATCCCCTCATAAGAATTTCGGATGATGTTGATGAACTTCTGCGGTACGCCATAATGTCGCAGCAGCTTCCAAATGGATGTTCTGTCGACACTGTCGAAAGCCTTCTCGTAATCGATGAAATTGATATACAGTGGTGAGTTCCACTCTGACGATTGCTCGAGGATGATGCGGAGTGTGCCAATCTGGTCTGTGCAGGATCTGTCCTTGCGGAAGCCCGCTTGCTGATCTCTGAGATGTACGTCCACCTCGTCCTTCATCCTTTCCAATAGGATTCTGTTGAATACTTTTCCTGGGACTGACAGCAGTGTGATGCCTCTGTAGTTGGTGCATGAGCTGAGGTAACCTTTCTTCGGCAGTTTGATCAGGTGACCTTCTTTCCATTCTGTCGGGACCTGTTCTTCCTCCCAAATCCTTGCAAAAAGAGGATCCTTTCTGACGTGATGGTGGCCAAATACGTCGACTGACTAGAGAGTAGAGGTTACTAACTGTCCAGTCTCGTTAAGGACAACGGTAGATATTTCTGTTGACTATGTTTAGTTCAGATAATGATTTGTATCTATGGCCAGATAGACAACAACAACAACAAAACACACACACACACACACACACACACACACACACACACACACACACACACACACACACACACACACACACACAAACAAACACCAATCAACAAGCCAACCAACCAAACAAAACAACAACAACGACCCCCCCCCCCAAAACACACACACAAAACCTCGCACATGTCAAACGCAAAAGGAGTATACAATATTATCAGAAAAGTGTGGCACACACGACAACCACTACGAATCATCAGCATGAAGGAAAAGACCACTACGAATCATCAGTATGAAGGAAAAGACCACTACGAATCATCAGTATGAAGGAAAAGACCACTACGAATCATCAGTATGAAGGAAAAGACCACTACGAATCATCAGTATGAAGGAAAAGACCACTACGAATCATCAGTATGAAGGAAAAGACCACTACGAATCATCAGTATGAAGGAAAAGACCACTACGAATCATCAGTATGAAGGAAAAGACCACTACGAATCATCAGTATGAAGGAAAAGACCACTACGAATCATCAGTATGAAGGAAAAGACCACTACGAATCATCAGTATGAAGGAAAAGACCACTACGAATCATCAGTATGAAGGGAAGGGAGAAGAGGTGAGGAAGAAGGAAGAGAAAGGCAGAGGTTAGCACGGACATCAGCAGAATCAGGAATGCTACATTGTAGGATTCATGTCATATATAGCCAATTATGCTACAGTTAAATGCATATTATGCATCTTATAGGGAAACGTTCATGCCCCAATCTCTCTCTCCTCTCTCTCTCTCTCTCTCTCTCTCTTCTCTCCTTCTCTCTCTCTCTCTCTCTCTCTCTCTCTCTCTCTCCCCACTACGAATCATCAGTATGAAGGAAAAGACCACTACGAATCATCAGTATGAAGGAAATACCACTACGAATCATCAGTAGAAGGGGCCGCTACGAATCCTCAGTTCATGAAAATCGTTCATGAACGATTGCCAAGTGCATATATTGTAGATCATGAAAGTAATCATGAAACCCATATACACCGAGAAAAACCTCAAACTTAATGAAACATGGATTCTCATCAAATCCCGGAAGGCCTACACACACACACACACACACACACACACACACACACACACACACACACACACACACACACACACACAGAGAGAGAGAGAGAGAGAGAGAGAGAGAGAGAGAGAGAGAGAGAGAGAGAGAGAGAGAGAGATTTAAATTATGGTTTACAGAGTGGGAATACGTTCTACCTAAATTCATTTTCGATTACATATTCTATGAACATGTACTGCAAACGCGAGTGAAAACACACATACACGTGCACGCGTGCACACACACACACACACACACACACACACACACACACACACACACACACACACACACACACACACACACACAGCCGCGCGCGCACGAGAGAGAGAGAGAGAGAGAAAAGAGAGAGAGAGAGAAGAGAGAGAGAGAGAGAGAGAGAGAGAGAGAGAGAGAGAGAGAGAGAGAGAGTGAGATTGGGGCCCATGAACGTTTCTCATTAACTGAAAATCAATACAGAATTCTATTTCTGGTCGGTTGACGAGTAAAAAACAAACAAAAGAACAAACAAACAAACAAGCAAACCGTATCTCATGCATCGTGTTATATGCACTGTATTTCACCATGTGCAGAATCAGTCTGTCAGACGATTCTCTATTTCGACAATGAAAATCTGTTTCTGCTAACTGGCCCCGTGGCCCAATGGATAAGGCGTCTGACTTCGAATCAGAAGATTTCGAGTCTCGTCGGGGTCATTTTTTTTTTCGTTGTTGCACGATTTCGTTTCAAAATAATTTTCACTTACACCCATGACAAAATCGAATACATTCAAGCACGTGTAGACTAGAATCAACTACGTTTGCGAATATATATATATATAATATATATATATATATATATATATATATATATAAATTTTTTATTTTTTTTATACAGATTTTGTTTTAATGATAAAAGTAAGACGATTTGTTTGATAAATAATGTTAAGAAAAAGGAAAACCTAAAAATTGCATTTCTAACACTTAAAGAACATAACTTGGAATGGTATGAATACAGATTCACACAGACAAGACACAGACGATTGACAAGCAGACACCGTTGAAACCATGCTAAGTCTGACTTCATCTCCAAGAGACTATGTGAAAGGTTCACGAACTCTTGGACTTTATCTTCGAGAGAATGTGCTAACTAATGCTGACGAAATGTCTTTTATATTTTGAGTTTTAAAAAACAAACAAATCAAACTAACTAACGAACAACAGAAGAACAAAACAAACTAACAAGCGAAAAGAAATAAAATATCAACAGATCACTCACCAGCCTGAACGAACACTCTCAGAACGAAGTCGCTCCCTTTCCTTAAGTGCTCTCCTTTTCTTCACCTACCTCTTCCTCTTCTTCTTCTTCTCTGACACATCTTCTGGGCTCCTTCAGTGGCGTCAATCTAATGCCATTCATTCTGGCCACACTACACACAGCTTCATGCAGGAAAGTCATGTTACAGCTCCCCAGGACCGGCAGTTATAGACAGGGTGGTAGAAAGGGTGGGTGTGCTAATGAACTGGGAAGGGTTATTCCTTTTTCGTCTACTATATACTTGTGAACAGGTGCCAATTAAAACAACACAGTGTTGCTAGGAAACACAAACGACCACCACGCAAACACATGCACTTTTGTTTGTTTGGTCAGTGACTATGGAAGTCCTATATGTCCCTGTTTTTCTGTCTTTCTCGTTCTTCGTGTTTCCGTCTATCTGTCTCTCTTGTTCAATCAGTCCTTCTTTTCCTACACTACACTAGCCCTCAAATCATAACGACAAGTATTTCTACCTCAATGAGTTAAACTAGCGTCTGGAAGTGTGAGGGGAGAGAAACCCTGCAGTTACCACATGTGCCTCCTGGTTCATTTCCTGTCCCACCAGACGCCCTCCAGGAGGTAGTGGACTGAGAGTAATGAGCACTCTCCCTTTGCGTACTTCCCTTACTGAAATAGAATCACTGTCACTCGTTACGTCAGTTTTGTCACTCACAAGATACCATTTCTCCTTTCTTTTTGCGTCTTCCCTTGGATTTTCAGACAGTCGATATCATGCAAATTCAAGATTGTGCTGTCAACAATTAAAAAAACCTATGATAACATATTTGTCAAACTGATATCTTGTTGCACTTTCAGACAGGAAAAAGAAAATCTGTTGACAGATTTTGACTTTTTTTTTGTTCTTTCTTTTTTGCTCAAACTTTTTCATGAATACAACAAAGTTACACAAATTGATGACTGCAATGGTGGGAAGTCTTAATTTTTTCTTTAGATTTTTTTTTGCTCTATCTCTGCAGTCGTACCATGTCCCCCTTACACACACACACACACACACACACACCACACACACACACACACACACACACACATATATATATACTGACTTCCATAAAAAAAACGCAAAAATTTGAAAGGCTATTTTTCGGGTGAAAAGGGTGAATATACAATACTGAACCATTGTGGCAAGTTGTTTGGGTCCAAGACTCACGTGCAGTGAAAAATTGTGTGAGCAACACATCATTCCCGGCCTTGGAGGGTCAACAAAAATGGCAAACTGGTTGCTGCATGTGAGGCACGTGCACACCATGCAGAGCAAAGTTAACCAGCGACAAGTACGCAGGCATGCAGCCTTTATAAAGCCGCGCTACAAGGTTCAGGTAACGACTTACCGTCTGAGCGCTACAGAGATGCCAAGACTACGAGCAGAGGAACGCAATTGTGCCCTAGGCCATCTGGAGGCTGGTGTGGATGCCAGGCAGGTCGCCAACATCTTTAACGTCCACATCTCAACCATCTATCGTCTGTAGCACCACATGCGAGTCACTGGCATCACTGATGATCGTCCCCGGCCAGGCCGTCCTTGGGTCACCACACAAAGAGAGGATCGCCATCTTGTCCGAACCCATCTGCGGGACAGGCGGCAAACAGCCGCTAACACTGCTCGACAGGTGCCTGGGAATCTCCAGCAACGAATCAGCCTCAACACTATGCGGCGGCATCTTCAGGAGAACGGGCTGGCATGTAGGCATCCTCACAGAGGTCCGGTACTGACACCAAGACACCGGCAGGACAGGCTGCAGTGGGCACAAGCCCGAATCAACTGGCGCAGGCAGCAGTGGGGACGCATACTGTTCTCAGATGAGTGCCGTTTTGTTATTGACATGGCTGACGGTCGTGTCAGAATATGGCGTCGACCTGGTGAACGCTATGCTGACTCCTGTGTGGTAGAGCGGAACCCCTGGGGAGGCCCGAACGTTATGATATGGGGTGCAATTGGCATTAACCACGCCATAGGACCAGTCATCGTTCAGAACATTGGTCCGGGTCCGTACTGGTCATGCCCAGCGCTACACAACCAGGTGCTCAGTCCCATGTCGACCTTTTTTTGCGCAACACCAATGGACTTCAAAGGACAATGCAAGACCACACACCGCCAGGCCACCCACAATTTCTTCACAACAACGTCAACTGTGCTGCGGCCAGCCTCATCCCATTGTAAAACCCAAATCATTTGGAGAACTTGGACAGACGGTTGGACCCCGGCAGGACCAAACGACCGGTCACTTCACAGGATCTATGTGCGGTGCTTGAACAGCCAGTGAGACCAATGATGCGAGTGTAAGCATTCCGTCATGGTGGCACAACGGTGGACTCAAGCGGGTTGCCTGACTTGAATTACACTAAGTAACCGAGCTAGGACATTTTCAGACATTAGGTAATGATAATACGTTGAATGTCTGCTTTTCGGGGAATTTGGGCAAAATTACCCCAACCTTCAGCTTGTTTTTTGGGTTTATTTGGAAGTCAGTATATAAAATTCTATGATATGGATTATATATAATTAATAATAATATAGAAAAAATTTGTAGTGAGGGAAAAGGGCATAAAAACCCGATAAAAAGATTGACAAGGGTTTTTGATAAAAGGAGGGGCGGAAGGAGGGTGAAGAACCAGTTGAAAGGAAGAAGAGGGGAAGAAAGAAAGAATGACAAATGAATTTAAGAATTTTTGGCAGAAAATAGGTTGACCTTGTAACCCAAATGGAGACAGAAACCTACATATCCTCTGCGCACCCCAGCCACAATTGACATCAGGGGACACGCTAAAGCATCGGGCCTTGGCATAAATGAAGATCGTTCTAGTCACAATGCCAAAGTGAAGCAATTATTAAACAATGAAGTGCACTATGTTTTGCAAAGGTGAAAAAATGAATAAACAAGTGCGGAAGAGCTTATGATTGTATTGATTGAAATGTAAGAATAGGGTGAATTCTAGTCCTAGCAAGATATGTAAGGTTGAAGTGTAAAAGTGTAGACTACAAAGAAACAGTGGTCAGTCACTATACTTTAAAAGATAAGAAATTTTTGGTATGTTCCATCAAGACAATTAGTCCACAAAGTTTTTCAATCTAATGTAACACAGTAGAAATATACAAGACAGCCTTACGTGATTCCTAAAAGTGGTTTTCAAAAGAAAAACGAAACAGTCAACAAGAAATTTTTCAAATGATGATACAGTGAAAAATGGTGGAAAACAAATGATATATACCAGGCTTTCTATGTATTCAACAAAGTCAAAAAGCCACAGTCCCAAGCAGTTGAAATAAAAGTGTTTTTCGGGAAAATTTTTAAAACTAAAAAAATAAAAAAATTTTTTAAAATTTGTTTAAAATAAAGCCCCCAAATTTTAAAGAGAGGAGAGAGTGAAAATGAGTAAAACAGCCAATCTGGGTTGAGACAAGTGAAGACAGACAAACTGATTTGAACCAGAGTGGGTGAAGAAGACGAAGAAGAAGAGTTCTACGTCGAAATCCCAAGACACCACGAAACCCAGTCCTGAAACCTGGAGCCAGTCAACCAAGGCGTCACCATCAAGCAGTGCTGAAGAAGACTTGAAGCAACTTGTTCAAGAACTGTGGTGTGGTGTGAAAGCGTGGTTGTGTGTGTGAAAACCTGGCCAGGTAAGAAGTCATTTTATTATAACCCGGGATTAGGAAGTATGATCTTTTATGTGTTGATTTGTGCATCTGTGTAATTGGATTTTTCATGTTTGATTATAAGTAGCATAGAAATTGTATTTCTTGTGCTCAGTCGTGTTAGGAGAGAAACGAATGCGTGACATCCCATTCCAGGAAGAGGTGAATGTTTGGTGTGCGCATGAGTGTGCATATGCGTGTATGAGTGCAAAGATAACCTTGGTGTGTTAAACCTGACTAATAATACATCAACTTAGTGCACTTAAGCAATACCATCAACGATTTCCACCGTCCTGGACAATCATAGTCCACAATTCTACGGTATTCTCAACAAACAAAATGCAACGGCACCACAAAGCGTCAGCAAAGGATAGAAAAGTAAACGGATGAGAAAGTGCGGCAAGGAGTTATGTGTGTTGAAAAAGAAAAATGTAAACAGTATAAAATGTAACGGGGGAAATCTTTGTGCCTATGCTTGAGAATCGATGCAAAGGAGTTGAAAAGGTGTCAACAGTCAAAGCTAGTATCTAATAACCCAAGCAAAGCATCGTCAGTCACGTTACTGTGTAATAAAGTCAAGCATTTTCAGGCACGTTACTGTTTACTAAGTCAAGCATTGTCAGTCACACAAGTAGTGTTTTTTCAGTCGTACGTGTTTACAGCAGTTGAGAATAGTATACAGAACAGCCTTTACTTGGATTTCCTAAAAGTGGCGATCTCCTATTGACTGACCAAATAACAATATTTGAATAATTACAAAGAGTCAGGGAATTATATCACAAATATAAATTTTTGCTAGTAAAATGACAATTGTAATCTGTGAGACAGAACCATCATATCTGCGCCGATGCTTTTCGTTTCATCGATTGGACACGACTATTTGTGTTTTATGGTATCAAATGGATATATACACAGTCTGCAATTCTATGGTATTCCCACCATCAAGGTCAAAAAGGGAATCCAACAGTACCCCAAAGCAGCCAGTGGAGTGTAGAGAAGGAAAACGAAAAGAAAGTGTGGTAAAGAAATACGTTGCAGAGAAAATACACAATCAATAAGCAAACAGTATAAATGTAGACGATAATCTTTGAACCGATGCTTGAGGATCGATTGAAGGGTACAAGGAGGTAAAAAGGTGTCAACAGTCTGAGTGATCAGCTTTACTGTTAAGTAACTCAAGCATTGTCAATCACTAAAGTGACGTCAGCAGCTTAAAAACTGTGCGGAACAGCCTTCACTTGGATCTCCTTGGAGGCACAATCTCCCACTGAATGATCAAACTATAATCTGTTGAAAAAAATTGTATTGGAGGAAAACAAGTGTCATTGTATTACGGACTTAAAGAAATTAAAAGGGGGTTGGGGAAAATGAGAATAACAAAACCACGAAAATGTGTTATAATTATAAAGTTCTTCAGTAGCAGTATATGGGGAACATCTTAATCCATCCTAAAGAGAGAACCATTCATATCACCTGCTCCCAGCCTTTCATCTGCTGGATCAGACTCATTCAGGAGGCACGACTGATAGTGTCTGTGCTCCCTTGACAGCAATGCAGATATACCACAGTCTACAAATTATATGATATTCTCACCACCAAGGTTCAAAACAGAATCCATCAGCGCCCCAAAGCAGCCAGCGAGGGTGGAAAAGTGAAACGAAAAGAAAATGCGATAAGGAATTAAGTCACTGAAAAAACTAAAATCATTAAGTAAGTAGTACGAAAAAGGGGAGAAATCTTTGAGCCTATGCTTGAGTATCCATTTAAACCCCTACCTAATTATGTAGCGCTCCACTATTCACCTATTTGTAAAAATAAGAACAGATCAGCTGATACAGCATGCTTATTTTTGACATTGAAACATTTTTTCCTTGATCTCTCCCCTCTTTCACCGTTTTCTTATCGGCTCATGTAGGCTATGTGATCGTCATCATGTGGTCTAACATCCATTTTCGGTGCTTCGACTGTTTGCTATCGTGGGGTCTCATTATTTTTATTTCTTTCCCTCACCAGTTCCAGGTCCGCTCTATGTGTCCACAGGGCCTTTGTGTCATAGGCCGTTGTGTCACAGGGCCGTTGTGTCATAGCCGTTGTGTACACAGGGCCGTTGTGTCATAGGCCGTTGTGTCACAGGGCCGGGTTTTAAGTATTAACCAGTTTTGTAACTAAAGTGGTTAGGGTTAGGGTTAGGGTAGGGTTAGGGATAGGGTTAGGGTTAGGGTTAGGGATAACGGTAGGGATAGGGTTAGGGTAGGTTAGGTTAGGGTTAGGGATAGGGATAGGTTAGGGATAGTGTTAGGGAGCCGTACCCCTTGAGCGCTGTGACAGAACGCCCTGTGACACAACGACCCTATGGCACAACGGCCCTGTGACACAACGGCCCTATGACACAAAGGCCCTGTGACACAACGGCCCTATGACACAACGGCCCTGTGACACAGCGACCATCAGTGTGCCGGTGACACAACGGCCATGACACAACGCCCTGTGACACATAGAACCGGACCCACCCCAGTTCCGTACTGATGTGTTTCTTCAATCTGCTTTAAGTTCTTTTGTTTAGACGAAGCTGGAATCAACGACAGTAAGATAGAAAACAAACAAACAAACAACGGCAATTATAACAACGATTACAATCATTTACTATTCAAAGTAAACAAAAGTAACAGAATTATGGTATGGTGAAACTGTAATTTGCATTTGTGCTGCTGTATTTTTGGAAGTTTGAGAAGTGGATGGATAGAAGGTCTAATCGGTTGGTTGATCGGTTTCTTATGCAATATTCTTTCTTCTCAATCCATTTTGTCAATCACATTTACAGCTGGTATCTTCAGCCATGTCCTCCTTCAACCTCTGTGCTTCCTCCTCTCTCTCTCTCTCTCTCTCTCTCTCTCTCTCTCTCTCTTATTTCAGGATTATATCCGTACCTGCAGTTCATGTCTTGGTATTTTGATAGATAACCATTATATGCCTTTGAAAATATGTAGCGTAAGTCTGTACACGTATTTCTGAAACTACATGTTTTCTTCTAGTTCTCTTTATCTCCTTCCATTTTTTTTTTTTTCTTTTCTTCTTCTGCTTCTTCTTCTTCGTCTTCTTCTTCGTCTTCTTCTTCGTCTTCTTCTTCTTCTTCATGACGATGTTGTTGTTGTTGTTGTTGTTGTTGTAAATGTATTGCTATTGCTACTACACTATCGTTTGGCCTGCGACGGAATCACCTTGTGTGTGCTTTAAGCTTGACAGTCTGACAATGACTGTCAACCAGTGTACAGGAGGCGGCCAGCCAGCCATTCAGGTCAATAGGAAATGTTGTGTGCCTTCTATGTGCACACAGAAATTCTTTTGTGCAAAAGGCGAACATATCTATCCCGGTCTCCGCCTCCACCATCTATGTCTCTGGTGTTTTCCAGCACCGACAATCACTCTATTCATGTGCCCGTCACTAACTCCATCACTGTGGAAGCAGTTTGCCTTAGTGCTTTAATTCAAATACAGGGAAATAATAGTTTAAATCCGCGACGGCCTGTTTTTTTCCAGTTTCCTTCAAAATGTATAACACTATACTAACAGCACTGGGACTGATGTCGAGATCGAACCTCGTTGTTGCGTACTTTTGTGTGTGAACGCCACTGAAAGGGTTAAGACGTAGATCTCCTCCACTACCATTATCCGCTACCTGGAAGTGTAAAGAACGACATCGTCTGATTACGGCTGATGTCTGCTGCCTACTTTCCTGTCTCGCCAAGCGTATTCCAGGAAGTAGTGGACTGAGCGTAATCAGCGCTCGCCCGTCAGTTAGTTCCCCTGACTGAAGTCACATCAGTGTCAGCCGTTCAACAAATCTCGCGAAGTACGAGACACTGCTAGCCTCGCTTTCGGTATTCTCTTTGTTGTTAAGTCGACTATAGGCTGAGAGGAATTTGAGCCATATGAATTTGTTACTGTTTGGTATTTGTGAACCGTTTTAGTTTAACGGACATCACATTATCAAGAGGCCCAGAAAATTGTTTGTCAAAGTTACCACCTATACATGTTATACATGCATACATAAACAACTTGTTTGTCAAGCTGAAGTTGGATGTCATTTCTCCCCACTTATAACAGACTTGATGTATAATTAAGTTGGTTTAGTTAAATAAATAATTAAATGAAGAATTATTTTCATAAACTGTGTACGGTTTCCTTTGTCTAAAATGTAGATTTGAAACAGGATTTGCAGTCTTTTCAAACATGCTTATAGTATACTGCCCTCCATCTGTGTGTGTGGTGTGTGTGTGTGTGTGTGTGTGGGTGTGTGTGTGTGTGTGTGTGTGTGTGTGTCTCTGTTGCTCGCTCGCCCTCTCGTTTTCTGATATATTCTGTGTCTTTTCGTTAGCACGAAATGAGAACATAAATTTTTGTGTTACAGTCTTTTAAGTGGAAACGCGCAACACCTCATCTCACTTTCTTGTAGTACTTCGACTTCAGACTTACATTTGTTTACCGTTTATATATTTCATCTATGCACACAATCTTGTGGCCTTGAAGAACAACCCCCCCACCTCTCTCTCTCTGTCTCTCTCTGTCTCTCTCTGTCTCTGTCTGTCTGTCTCTCCTCTCTCTCTCTTCAGATATTCTAACATGGTGTCCCTCTAAAACTTGCTTGACACTCTGCCTCTCCCTCTTCCAGTTCATGTGCTTTTTAAATCCTCATCTCGCCCACTCATTCCTCCTAAATGTCCTTATCCAAGCACCCCCCAACATTCTCCCATACTCTGTCCCACCCCTTCCATTTGCCCCAGCGTCTGGAGGTGTGAAGGGAGAGAAGCCCTGCAGTTACCCCGTGTGCCTCCTGGTTCCTTTCCTGTCCCACCAGACGTCCTCCAGGAGGTAGTGGACTGAGCGTAATGAAACACCTCCCTTCACTTACTTCCCTTACTGAAATAGAATCACTGTCACTCGTTACGCTAATCTTGTCGCTCACTGTACGCCATCTGTCTTCCTTTACATTTTTTTTCTTTCCAACCTATTGTCAGACCATGGAACTGCGTGAATTTAAGAGGTGATTGTGGTAATAGAATGCTTCCACTGTAACAAGGGATTCAACCTTTTCTGCTGTAAGTTATAGCACGAATCTTGCTGTGCATTAGACCTCACGTATCCTCTTTACTCATCTCTTCCCCTCCCCCCCTCTCCACCCACATCCCCCACTCCTCACACCTCCATCTTTCAGGTCGTCCAGTGGCAGAAACTGATCAGACAGGTCTTAAAGAAGAGGGAATTTACCTTCGTAGTTGTAAGTTTTTTTCCCCTTCAAATCATGATTTTTAAGGAGACATAAAGACTAAACCACGTGGCATGAAATCAGTATTTGCAATTATTAAACTAATTTGAAATGTGCATGTAATCAAGAATTATACGTGTCCAAAAGAATATTGATAGAGGACACCATGTGGTGAGGTGATGTGCCGTCGCTATCAGGGTTCCAACAGAGCTATGTAAATACAAAGCTGAGCGTGAAAGAATTGGGAACATTCACTAAGGCTACATGCTCGCTGCGCACTGACTAATTCAAAAAGGAATACAGTAATGTTCCGTACAAGTTTGAACACAAGATCACCGATGAAGACCTGCTACATGCTTCATAGGTAGCCAAGTCGTTGTTGCACATGGTGATGAAACAATCTAGAGTGATCTTCATACACGAGATTAACGTTGCTCCATTGGAAGTCGTGAAAAGTTTACGATAGTCTTGCATTTAAAAAAATCACTTATCATGGGGTATGTTTCACGATATTCAGCATACTTTCTGTGGATTTGGAAAAAAAAAGAAGAAAGAAGCTATTTCGTTTCAGAAATACCATTTTACTTTGTTCACCAAACGTTTTGCACTGTGGTGTGTTGTTGGCCATGACTGCGAAGCATGACGTCACAATCAGGAAAAATCTACTCTGAAACGCCATTTTAAGAGACAACGTGACGGTGCCCATGCAGTTGAAATTTAGCGAAAGAAAGTTATTTTACTTACAACAGACAACCACATAGGAAAAAAGAGATTAATTCTTTGCACACATTGAACGGTTTGCGGCCAATTCGTCTTCTGAGTTGATGTCGCGTTTAATTAGTTTGCTGTAAGTCTAGCTGAAAAAAAAGCAGAAAAATGCTGTTGACTTTCTTTTTACCAGGTTGTCCTCAATCTTTCTGTACAAACACAATTCATCTCTGCCATTGAGTCTTCTATCCATTTCAGATGGTTTTCGAATATCTTTGTTTTTTATTTCGTGTTCACAGAGTAGTTTGCCAGTTTGTGGATGGGTTATTTCAGAAGTTGATTGATTATAATTGGTCGCTTTGTTTCCTTCCTTCATTTTCTTTCAGTGTCCTTTCCATTACATTGTTATGATCTTCAATGATTTATGTATAATTTTTGGTAGTATTATCTATGCTCTTTCCCTCTCTATGTCTTTCTACTTATCTCAACTTTCCTCCCCCCTCCCCCGTCTCTCTCCTTTTTTCTTCTTTCATGTCTCTTTCTCTCTCTCTCTCTCTGTCTCTCTAGTACCCATCTCCCTCCCCCCTGTCTCTCTCTTTCTCCTTTTATTTATCTCACTTCAACCTCACACTTTCTTTTCTTCAATTCTTTCTCGTTTACACCTCCCCTCCTTCCCCCATCCTATCCGCTACAGTTCTGTAAAGGGAGAGAAGCCCTGCAGTTACCCCGTGTGCCTCCTGGTTCCTTTCCTGTCCCACCAGACGTCCTCCAGGAGGTAGTGGACTGAGCGTAATGAGCACTCTCCCTTCACTTACTTCCCTTACTGAAATAGAATCACTGTCACTCGTTACACAAATCTCGCCGCACACGAAACGCCATCTGTCTTCTTTCCTCCAGTTTTCGTCCTGCCCTAACAGACACTGGGATCGGGGGGAATCTTTTCTTTATCGTTCTGTGCGTGTGTGTGTGTGTGTGTGTGTGTGTGTGTGTGTGTGTGTGTGTGTGTGTGTGTGTATGTGTGTGTGTGTGTGTGTGCGTGTGTATGTGTGTGTGTGTGTGTGCGTGTGTGTGTGTATGTGTGTGTGTGTGTGTGTGTGTGTGTGTGTGTGTGTGTGTGTGTATGTGTGTGTGTGTGTGTGTGTGTGTGTGTGTGTGTGTGTGTGTGTGTGTGTATTGGTGTGTGTGTGTGTGTGTGTGTGTATGTGTGTGTGTGTGTGTGTGCGTGTGTGTATGTATGTGTGGTGTGTGTGTGTGTGTGTGTGTGTGTGTGTGTGTGTGTGTGTGTGTGTGTGGGTGGGTGGGTGTGGGTGGGTGTGGGTGGGTGTGGGTGTATGTGTGTGCGTGTGGGTGGAAGGGGAGTTCCCTCTCCGTCTTGTTTTGTCTTTAGAGGAGAAAAATAGAATTTGAGGAAAAATCGAAGCGGGTGAGGTAGGATTTGGCAAGTGATAGTGCCGATGTGTGACATGGACTTGAGAGAGAGAGAGAGAGAGAGAGAGGAGAGAGAGAGAGAGAGAGAGAGAGAGAGAGAGAGAGAGAGAGAGAGAGAGAGAGAGAGAGAGGAGGAATAGGAGGAGGGGGAGGGGGAGGAGGGTCGGAGGCGCTAGGGAAGGGAGCTAATTCACGATTGCGTCCCGGAGAGTGTCAGACTGTCCAGTGCGTAACGACCAAGGCCATCAAAGGGAGACTATCGGGCCCTCCAGTCTGTCACCTTCAAGCGCTTGTCACGGCCAGTGGCTAATGGTCTGTCGCGGCTCGGCTGCTGCTGCTGCTACTGCTGGGATTTCCTTTTCCTTTCCTTTCTTCTTTTTCTTCTTCATTTTTCTTCTCTTATTTTGGTTTCAGGTTTGAAGTGGAAGTCGTGGGGCGGTTTTCGGCTTTCCCGTTTGGACTCCTCCCCCCCCCCCCCGACCCCTATCCCCCCCACCTCTCTCCTTTCATGGCTTCTCCCGCTTCCTTTTCACCATCCCCTTCCTCCTTTCTCCATTTCTACTCCGTCTTTTGCTCGTTTTAGTGGATCTGCTTTATTTTGTTTTCTTCTGGGTCCATGTTAGTGTGTTTATAACGGAGTGCTATCCAGGATGAATAAGGGAGTATGCTGTTTTAGAGTGACCCGTGTAATGGTATATCTTATGTGTAATAATGCAAAATGATTTCTCTCTGTTTCACTCTGATGTGTGTGTGCGTGCGTGCGTGCGTGCATGTATGTGTGTGTGTATGTGTGTGTGTGTGTGTGTGTGTGTGTTCATGTCTGTGGGCGCGCGCATAGGTTGGTATGTGCATACGTGTGCATGCATACAATAGAAGAAGTGTGAGGGAGGCACTGTGGAGGTCCCGAGTATTAATGTTCTTTTGTTTCTGGCAGTCAAAGCAGATTATCTGACTAATGCACTGCACATATGATCATTGTTACTGTCGAGTGTAAACAAGAACCTGGAATGTTCAGAATCTGTTCCTTACTTAGTTCCAATAGTTATGAAAATATCATTAATTTTAGTCTTTTTTGTTTTAGTTTAAAACAGTTAAGATAAGAGAAGTGCTGACATAAAAGTCACTTTGTGCGTGTGTCTTTTTGGAAGTCTACATTTTTTTTAAAACAGTTCATGTGATCAATTCAGTTACTTCCCCTTCGAATAGGTCAGTGGGTTTTCTGTATGAAAATCCCCCCCTCTCTCTCTCTCTCTCTCTCTCTCTCTCTCTCTCTTTCTGCTTTGAAGAGACACGGGCCATATGTCCAGTATTAATCTACTGATACAGTGGCGGCTGTACACTATCACTGGCAGTGCAGCTGTGATGGTTGTACGTGTAACAGTGGTATATAATGTGTACTCCGACAGTGTCCCATGGACAGGGTGTTATTTTCCTCGTCCCCAGACAGGCATTTGTCAGAGACCACGATCATCCGTCATTATCATTCTCATCATCGTCTGTTTTTAAACACCCTGGTGCTACCCATGAAAACCTTGTTCAGAAATATCCGACCTGATGTGATTTGTATGTTTCTGAAAGAGGTAAAGATTTGTTCCCACCTGATCTGGGATTTATGGATGAATGATTTCAAAGCAATTCTGGTGGGATTTAGA
Source organism: Conus ventricosus (assembly GCA_018398815.1). Lineage (NCBI taxonomy): Eukaryota > Metazoa > Mollusca > Gastropoda > Neogastropoda > Conidae > Conus > Conus ventricosus. The sequence goes on from CM031598.1 coordinate 68,733,210, forward strand.
ACAGCTGTTTTTCATGCAAGTGTATAGTTGTTTTTTCCCCATTTATTATGAGAGTAGACTTCAACAAGGTGACAGCCCCGATATGGTTCTTTGCTGTCGGCTGGGCTATATGCAACATGAACCGATTGATTGATCGTTAGCTGTCATGAAGTCTTGGGTGGTGACCAATACTGATCCACTAAGCACTGTGACATCAAAGCTGTGTTTTATTCTGATTTGAAATAATCACGTTTAATTTCCTTCATTTCTGACCCTTTCTGCAGCCTTGTATTCTCATTTGAAACTACTGTACTTCAATTTCCTTCATTTCTGACCCTTTCTTTAGCCTTTTTTTCTCATTTGAAACAACTGTAGTTCAATTTCCTTGAAGTCTACCACTGATCGCAACAACATACGAACGAGAATACACACACACACACACACACACACACACACACACACAGATAGATATAGCTATTGATATCATCATCATCATCATTATAATCATCACCATCAAATGTGAGATTTATAATACGCTTTACACTCCCTGAGTTTCAGGGATCCAGGGCGTTTTGCATGACTATCGTTAGGCAGTTGTTGGATTTCAGGCTGGCAGTGACAAAACACACAGCTGAGTAGGACAGAAGACCAACTCCAATGTCTGGAACTGATGTCTGGGAGGGAAACGGTGGTGGAGGATGACGGCATTTTCCCTAAACTAAGCGTGTCCACCGGTCGCCGTTTGGTCTGCTCTGCTGATAGACATTAAGGACCTGTCTCGGCCCAACATTCATTCGGAAAAATATCGATGATCGGGTTTTCAGTCATCAAATCAAATTTGGTTCCGTTTCACTTCAGGTAGTACTGATGGGAACGTTTGTCACGAAAGGGAGGTATTGGCGGAGACATGACTACCAACTGGTGATTCAAGTACAGAGACTGAGATACAGAAGCAAAGAGATCACATCATTTTCAGATGAGACAATAACAGGGCGTTCCGTATGTGCCATTTACCATACACACATACATACATGCATGCAAAGATACATACATACTTACGTGCATAGGTATTTACATACGTGCATACATCATACAAACACATATATATATATATATATATATAGAATGCTGAACAATTAAGTAGTGGGGGAAAACAAGTGCAGGTTAACAATTCTTCAGTCGTTATAGTAATGACTTGGCAAAGATTTGAATTTAAAAAAAAAAAAAAAAATTGAAGATGAAGAAAATGGGGGAATATATTATAACTATGAGAAGCCCTTCACTAGCTGCCTGAGGGAACCATCATAATCTCTCTCTCGAAGGCACATTTATTTGTATTGCCTGCTCCTAGGCCTTTCGTCCGCTGGATCGGACTCATCAGGGAGACACGGCTGATTGTGTCTGTGCTCTTGGTGTCAAACAGAGACACACCACAGTCCATAATTCTGTGGTGTTCTCACCACCAAGGGTTCAAAAAAAGAATCCAACAGCACCCCCAAAGCAACCAGCGAAGGGTAGTAAATGGAACAAAACAAAGGTGTGGAGAGGAAAAAAGTTGCTGAAAAACTAAAAACATTATTCAAACAGTATAAAATGTAAGGGACAATCTTTGAGCCTATGCTTGAGGATCCATTCAAGGATGCAAGGGAGGTCAAAAGGTATGTATACATACATACATAAATACATGCATGCATGCATACATGCATACATGCATACATACATGCATACATACATACATACATACATTCATTCATACATACATATAGATCGTACACATAAGAACGCGCGGCAACAAAGGATTCAACTCTGGCGAATGATGGATACACACGATTATATGCAGGCACAGAGCAAAGAGAAATCAAGAAGACCGCTCCGGAGACCGCAGACCTCTGCAGATGTCAAACAATTTCCTCTATGTGATCTGAATGGGCACCAAGAAGCCACGTAAAACTGTAACAGTTTCCACTATGTGATCTGAATGGGCACCAAGAAGCCACGTCAAACCGTAACAATTTCCTCTATATGATCTGAATGGGCACCAAGAAGCCACGTCAAACTGTAACAATTTCCTCTATATGGTGTGAATGGGCACCAAGAAGCCACGTCAAACTGCAACAATGTCCTCTATATGGTGTGAATGGGCACCAAGAAGCCACGTCAAACTGTAACAGTTTCGTCCTTGAGCCACGCCCCACCTTTCCACCAGACTTCGTGAAGGTCGGTTTCCTCGGGTGTTACGTGCTCTTCACATGGCAGATGGACAGACAGACCAACAGAGGCGGAGAAAAACGTAACATCTCTGGTGGAGATGAAAACACTGGGGGTGCTGTGCTTTGATGATATGCGCTTCCCTGAGAGATACAATACAATACAGTACATCACAGCACAATACAATACAATGCAATGCAAAACAATACAATACAGTGCAATGCAATACAATATAACTCAACGCAACACAACGCAGCACAGAACAACTCAACATAATTCAACACGAACAACCCAACCCAAACCAACACAAAACAACCCAACCCAACCCAACCCAACCCAACCCAACCCAATATCAAGAGATGATGGTGAAAATAATGTCACGAATCCAGCGGACAACCGGAAGATCCAGGAGAGCGTCCTCTGCTGCAGAGAGACGGACCTGGCCGCACCAACACGCACTGACATCACACACATCAGCGCACACATGAAACGGGTCAGTTTGATACAGCGCATGTAGGATTCTTCCCATTCCCCAGTATCTATACAAGTCCTGTCCCATCACTGAAATACTCAAACGCGTGAAGAATGCTTCACCTTTCCCCCAACCCCCTACGACGCCGCACAACATAACGGTCTAACCTTTTAGAAATGAACCATTATTAGTTAGTCATGGTCTCTGTCCACCCCTCTACTGGCGTGGGGCACAAACTGGGGTGGTTCCAACAGCGCCTTGTATTCCTGCTCTACTCTCATCATCTCCTGCCGCCCTGTGAGCGAGATGGTAAGTCGACGACCTGGCTTCAGACGCCTCTGCAACCAAGGAATACGGTACGAGGAACTGATAGTGTATCTGTTTCCATTTTCTCCACCCCACCCCCATTCTCCTGGTACAACACCAGAAGACGAAAGGTATTAACACTACGGATCTGTAGCACGGATCTGCACTCGAATGTCTTGGGGTCGTCTGTGAGCCAAATTCCATGCTTTGACAAAGTTCATGCCTGAAACTGGTGACAGACAAGCAAACGAATAAACAGATGCGGCTGAAAACATGACATCCGTTGCAAAGGATATATAACGGACAGTAAGTGAGAAAATAATCTGGACAAGTATAGGGCTAAACAATGGGTGAAAAGAGAGAAAAGGAAAACAGGCAAATGAAGACAGGAAACCAAACGACTGAAAACAGAAGAAAGAAAATAGTACAGTGAACCAACTCCCAAGAGTCTCCCACCGTCTCTCTAGCCGTGTCCACGTAGAAATTCGTTTACACACTCCACAAAGGCTGGATCAATTATTCAACCTCTCTACCAGGGTCCACAACCCGTCTGACCGAAGGGACTGCACTCCGTCTCGGGCCTTTTTATTGGGAAAGAAAACGACATGAAAGAATGATCAGTGGGAAGAAGAAAATAAAATGAAAAAGGGAAGAGTTTGTATGGACGTGAATGGATGTCCGTTCTGAAAGGACAAGCATTGCAGGAAAGGAACATCCACACACTACGGAATGGACATCGACCTTAACGAGACGGTAGTGCCAGACATTTTGGAATGAAGGCTGACAGTATCTCTGTTGTGATTCCTTGGCTGGTGAACATTAATTCTCCCACTTCCCATTCGCCTCTCTCTCTCTCTCTCTCTCTCTCTCTCTCCTCTCTCTCTCTCTCTCTCTCTCTCTCTCTCTCTCCTCTCCTCCTCTCTTCCCTCTCTCTCTCTCCTCTCAGTGAAAAAGGAATACAACAAAAAATGCAATACTGCTACGCTGAGATATCAGAACGGAAACGAACATGTTAATAGTGGTATATGAAAGGAAGATTGTCATGTCTCTAGATAATGCGAGGGTTGCTTTTCATTCTTACGTTTTAATGTCAGGAGGCATATCAAGTCTTTTCCAAAATGAATTTATGTCTTCTGTTGCAGAGGTCAAGGCACATTGTTCAAAAGTTTATTTTCAATGGCACTACTCGTTGTGGCTTCACAGTGGATATGATATATTCATGTATCTATGTCTCACCTGAGAGTTCCCAAATCATAATCATTTTGTGATTGAGCGGTATATGTGGACTTGAAGAGTCTTTTTAATTGCATGATTGAATTAGTGATGCATACGTGATTTCATCGGATTTAAATGGTAGAACTTCCAATAGTTCAACAAATATATTTGATGACAATCGGTGTAAACTGAAATTACTATAAAAACCTTTCTGTTTTGACTTGCCATATGAAAACATCTATAGATAATGTACGTGATGATTATGGGCATTGATTTGGTTTCAACATTTTAGAGGTTTGTTTCAGGTAAAGGAAACAACAGGTGTAGACTGGAAAATTAAGATGAAGATGAAATAACGCCCATGAATCTTCCTATATTTAGTGAAGTGATACTGCTAGCGACAAGAAAATCAAAGAACGGCAAGGCTACCAGGAACAGATGGAACTGTTAGGGAAATTTGGAATGTGTAGAGTTTTGGATACTTGACTTTTGTTCGAATGGCCTGTTTCTTTTATACTTCCATTATTTAAAAATAGATGATGTAAACAATCTGAGGAATTACAGTGGCATAATCTGTTTATGCATGACATCAGCAATAAACGTTACAGTGCATTAATTTACACAGATTTCTAGAATGGGTGGGAGCATATAATTTGAAAGGGAACGCCAAGTGAATTTTAAAAGAGGATATTCTGCAGTTAACCATATGTTTGCATTATGAGCGCTGATACAAATGCAGTTTTGTTCCCATCTTAAGCTATAAGAAGCCTTCATTGATTTTGAAAAGACGTTTGGTTCCATAGAAAGAAACTTATAATGGCCGCTCCCCTTGAAAAACGAATTAAATACACACTATGTCCATCTATTTGTAGCGTATATGTCAATATGAAGGTTAGGGTTAACTGTGGTGCTAAATTGTCTGATTACATTAGGTGTGCTCTTGAGGTGAAAATGTAATGTTTACAGTCCCACTTTGTTCTCTTTATCTATCAGTGAATTAGCACCAGAGGTTCTTAGAGGAGACGAACATAGCGTAACATTTACGTATAACTTTGAGCTGTTCTTATTGCCACTGGCTGATGCTGTGGTGTTACTGGTTGAAACAGTTACAGGTGATTTTGATTCGTGAAGAGTCAGCAAGCGAAAGTGGGTTTATACAGGAATTATACCCAGGTTTATACCCATTGTTTATGCGTACAAATATAGTTAACTGTAGACTTTTAAATCCCGCTTAGCGTTTCCCTGTCAAATTATAGGCTTCTTCTACACATTTCATGTGAATGAAAGCGAAACAATTCTTTTTACAGGGTTTTTTTTTTGTTGGTTTTTTGTTTTTTGCACCGTGCCTATTGTTAAAAGACCATATCTGCAACTGAACTTGGAGCAGCATTTTAAGAATATAATGACTAAATTCAGCCCTAGTAGTTGCTTCCGTCATCGATTCCGAGTGACGCAGACTTAAGATGCCAACTTTGCAGAACCAATACAGAAGATAACGTACACTGAGTTGCATTGTCCTGTCTTGCACAAATCAAGAGCTCTGTATACACTGTGGAAACTTCATCAGTTCTCAAGTCAGTATGGGTTAGTGTTCTCTTGACATGTACTCGGGAGCATATTTAACAGTATCTCAGTTTATTCATTTGAAGCATTCAAGTTGAGGTCTTGTCTGTTACTAATAAACAGATTTCTGATTGACGGCTGTGCTTCGGTGTAGTTGCCCCCTTTCTATGGTAAATATATTTATCCTGCATCCTTCATAAATAGAATAGACAGTGTGGTTTTTTTTTTCAGTCTTAACGTCTCTCTCTCTCTCTCTCTCTCTCTCTCCTCTCTCTCTCTCTCTCTCTCTCTCTCTCTCTCTCCCAAAAAGTAGTCCCTTGCTTATCTGTTACCCTTGAGAACGAAGATTATCAATCAATCAATCAATCAATCAATCCATCCCTACCCGATTCTTCCTCTCTTCCCTCACGGCTTCTCCTTTTCTCGTCTCTCTCCTCTCCTCTCCTCTCTCTCTCTCTCTCTCTCTCTCTCTCTCTCTCTCTCTCTCTCTCTCTCTCTCTCTCTCTCTCTCTCTCTCTCTCTCCCTCGCACGCGCGCGCGTGCACGCGCACATTTTTGTCTATGTATGTCAGTGTGTGCCCACGCATGTGCGTGCATGATTACGCGCGCGCGCGCGCGTGTGTGTGTGTGTGTGCTTTTTCTGTCAAGACGATTGAATAATTTATTTTTACCATTGTTCAGGATCAGGTCTGTCTGTATTGTTAAGAAACGTGCAGCGTGGGGATGATGTTGTTTTCATGTTTGCAAGTGGGTAGTCCTCTGGTCACCTGTTTACCGCTATGTGACACCATTCACGTTGGTGACTACATCGTTCGTGTTGATCACACACATTTCACGTGTGTTGATCACATCGGGTTCGTGTGTTGATCACACCATTCACGTTGGTGACTACATGTTGTGTTGACCCCATTCACTTTGGTGACTACACGTTCGTGTTGATCACACCATTCACTTGGTGACTACATCTTTCGTGTTATCAGCGGGGCTCCCTAAAGACGAGACCCACGGTATTTCCCAAACCCAATAAAGGCACGTTACTTTTAGGTGCATGGCTGCAGAGAGAAGAGAGAGAGAGGCGGGAGAGGCCCTTTTTTTCCGATGTCCAACTCCAAAAACATTCAGTTAGCACTTTAAAGATAGTGGGTTTTAAACAGAATGAAGCTGACTTAGAAACAAAGTTGTTTTACACTTCATTTTTGTTTTCCTTTTTGTCTCACTAATTCATGAATTCTGATGTATTATTATTATTATTACTGTTGTTGTTATTATTAATATTATTACACAGCGCTTATCCTCGGCCAGAGACCAAGCTCGAAGCGCTTTACAATCCACTCTCGTTTGTGTGTGTTGTGTGTGTGTTGGTGTGTGTGTGTGTGTGTGTGTGTGGTGTGTGTGTGTGTGGGCGCGCGCGCGTGTGTGTGTGTGTGGTTACGTAATTCTATGATAGTGATTTCCTCTGTGTTGACTTCACTTTTTCTCTTTTTTTTGGTCTTGTTCTTGAGTGTTTGGCCACTGTCTTCCAACATATGTGGCCCATTGTGCCTACCTTTGCTCTCACAACTTTGTACGCTTTTTGTTCATCTTGTTAACATATATCACACGCTGATTTTATTTACATTTTATTCTGGCGACTATACAGTGAGAGTTTGACCATGAAATAAGCACAAGCTGTTCGTTTTGCTGTGCGAATCGCTAATACAGAGAGGTGGAGAGTATAGGAACAGAAACCTCTGCTCGCACAAGCTGGAGTGTTATTGTGCATATAGAAGGCATTCAGCTCTTCCGGTTGGTTTGACTGGCGCCGTGTCTGGAGTATTATTGTGCATATAGAAGGCATTCAGCTCTTCCTGGTGGTTTGACTGGCGCTCGGTCTGTCTTCTGGTCACGGATTGGCTGGCTGTTTAT
>CM031598.1:68743357-68800857 GCA_018398815.1 Conus ventricosus
ATATATATATATATATATATATATTCATTTGAATCATTCCCTCTCTGTCTCTGTCTGTCTCTCTGTTTATTTCTTTGCGTCTGCGTGTCTGTCTCTTTCTCAGCTCTATACCCGTTCCTTCTTCTGTCTGTGACACACACACACACACACACACCACACACACACACACGCCGTCATCTCTCTCACTCTTTCCTTTTTCTTAATCTTGGTGTCGGTGGGGTCGAGGTTTGGTGGTGTTTATCTAGAAAGTTAGCGGCTTAAAGTCCCTAGGTAATTGACACGTCTCTCTCTCTTATTGACCGTTGAGTCTGAGTATACTCCACTGATATTGAGCTGTGTGCGGTGGAGATGCGGGGAGGGACCCGGGGGAAAATACATGGGTGGGGATGAGGTTGGCGGTAGGGGGTGGAGGATCAGATGGGGAGGGAGGTGGATAGGAGTGAGGAGAAGGTAGACTAAGCTCCTTCTTCCTCTTCCAGCCTTTCGTCCTTTTAACGCCCCATGGGGAGCACGTGAGCTCACCCTCAGTATGGATTCACCGATTTTTTTTTTTTATAGAACAAATGAATTATTTCACTACATATGAGGACAGATGACTAAGAGCCTAATTAAGAAAGCGATTGTTAAAAAAAAGGGATTAGTCCATAATGATATCAGTAAGGATAATGATAACAACCCCTGTGATAATATGTAATGAACCGTGCAACAAGGACCAGGAGCTGGAAATGCTCCAAGGCCTGGAGGACCGAGGGCTGGATAGCTCTGTCATCCGCCACACTCTGGGGACGGGCTTAAAGGAAGGGTACAGTGAGGCATAGCAGAAGTCCTCCACACTCGAAGCCACACACACACACACACACACACACACACACACACACACACACACACACACACACGCACGCACGCACGCACGTACGCACGCACGCACGCACTCGCACACACACACACACACACACACACACACACACACACACACACACACACACACAGCAGGAGAGAGAGAGAGAGAGAGAGAGAGAGAGAGGAGAGAGAGAGAGAGAGACGCTGGGGGAGGTTCTGGGAAGGAATGAAGGAAGAATTAGAAAAATGAAGACTATGAATTTAAAAGAAAAAGAACAGTAAGAATAAAAAACAAAGGAATAAAAAAGTAAAGACGAAGAAAAGATTCATGAAAAACAAGATGCGAAGCATATAAACATACTCCCAGTTTTCCAAACCGCTTATAAATCGGCCAAGTGCTTTGTGAGATAAGAAATAAAGGCAAAATAACGGTTTTAACGGTTATTTAACCGATATACACTTTTGAAACCGGTATTTTAGTCCTCACTGGACTAAAGCCTGTGTACATACCAAATTTCATCCAAATTGGACAATATGTCAAGAATAACGGTTTTTAACGGTCAGATTTTGAAACACTATATGGAAGTGCCATTTGTGTGTGATAACCTTTCTATATACAAAAATTTCATTAAAACCCACCAATATAAAAAAAAAATAACGGCAAAATAACGGCTTAACGGTTATATAACCGATATACACTTTTGAAACCGGTATTTTAGTCCTCACTGGACTAAAGCCTGTGTACATACCAAATTTCATCCAAATTGGACAATATGTCAAGAATAACGGTTTTTAACGGTCAAATTTTGAAACACTATGTAGAAGTGCCATTTGTGTGTGGTAACCTTTCTATATACCAAATTTCATTAAAATCCACTTATATACAAGAAATAACGGCAGAATAACGGTTTTTATAACGGTTGTTTAATCCATTTTCAGCATCACATCACTTACATATTGACAGAGGCTCCGATTTGTCACAAGATCATCCAAACCGCTTATAAATTGGCCAAGTACTTTCAGAGATATTCCATAAAGAAGAAAACCGTTACAGGCCGTTACAACCGTTAGCAACGGCTATAACGGGGCAAACTAAAACATCAGGCATCATCCGTCACCCATAATGAACATACTTGCTAATTTTCAGACAGTCGGCCAAGTACTTTCTGAGATATTCCATAAAGAAGAAAAACCGTTACAGGCCGTTACAGCCGTTAGTAACGGTTATAAACGGTAAACTAAAACATCGGGCATTATTCGTGATCCATAATGAACATACCTACACATTTTCAGAAAGATCGGCCAAGTACTTTCTGAGATATTCCATAAAGAAGAAAAACCGTTACAGGCCGTTACAGCCGTTAGTAACGGCTATAAACGAGGTAAACTAAAACATCGGGCATCATCCGGGACCCATAATGAACGTAACTGCTCATTTTTACAAAGATCGGCCAAGTACTTTCTGAGATATTCCGTAAAGAAGAAAAACCGTTACAGGCCGTTACAGCCGTTAGTAACGGCTATAGCGGTAAACTAAAACATCGGCATCATCCGTGGCCCATAATGAACATACCTACAAATTTTCAGAAAGATCGGCCCAGTAGTTTTGTCTGGAGCAAGTGGAACACATTTTGACCACGGACACACAGACACACAGACACACACACAGACACACAGCCGATCAGTACTTGGCCGATCTTTCTTCGTTCCCATTCTAAAGTACTTCCTGTTCTATAAGAACTGGGAGTACAAAATTAGCAAAATGTACAGGCCCAAGCAAGCCAACAATGCTCACACCCTTCTCATGGTGCCACGTGTGGGACCTTGGAGGACAAAGCATCTGCATAAAGAAATTGTAACACGTGTCATTGGAGAACTCAGAACACCATTACACACCTCCACTCCCACTCCGAACTCTGAACATGATCACACATCTCCATCCCCCCCCCCCCCCCCCCACCTCTTCCTCCCCTCTTTCCGTCCACACAATCGACTTCCAAACGTGTGTAAATCTGTGGTTTACACCCCACCTTTTCACCTGCACACACACACACACACACACGGGAACAGAAAAAAGGCAGAGCTCAACAAAGACCTAGAGAGTCATTCTCTTAGTACAATAATTGTTATCAGTGGAGTCGGAAAAACAAAGCGCCGATCCCCAGCTGTTACATGACCTTGTAAGCAAAACCCACAATGGCAGATTTGATTCGCTCCCCCCCCCCTCCCCCTTCCCCCCGCACTCCCTGCCATAACACTACATCAACTGCTGTCCTGAACCCCCACACCTTTCCCCCCTCCCCTGGCTCGCCCCCTCTACTCCCTTCCCTGTTTCCATCTTCTCCTCACCCTCACGCATTCCCCCCCCCCCCCCCCACCCCCCCACCACCCCTTTCGCTAGACTTCAAATATTTGAAGCATGAGCGGATTAAGTTCGACCACAGCACGCTTCGCCGGCTCTCCTTTGCTCGCCTGATTTATTTTATTTGTTTCTGACAGAGGCCTGGCTACTTTACGTTGGCGGTCGATGCTGGCTACTGTCTCTCTCCCTCCTCCCCCTCCTTTCCCTTCTTTCCCCGTCCTCCTCCCTCCTGAACACCCCTACCCACACACTCACCTCGTCCCTTCCCTTTCTTTGTGTTTATTTTTCTTTCTTTCTTCCTCTCGTTTTGTTTCCTTTTTTTTTTTCTTTCTTTAAAATTTGCGTGTGCGCGCGAGTGTGGCATGTGTGTGTGTGTGTGTGTGTGTGTGTGTGTGTGTGTGATATGATACACTCATGAAGTGTAAAATGATACACTCATGAAGTGTAAAATGATACACGCATCTCAGCATCAGCCAAACTGCGGTGCTTTCGTATCAACCCATTCTTGGACATGTGCCGGTTATCAAACTACAAACTATCGACATAATAATCCGCAGCAATTCAGAGTACCGTAGCGTTCATTTTGTCTGCAACTGAAGCCAGTCTGTATGTTCAACGACGCGTTTGGGGTCAAACAGTCGGGCTCAGAGACTTAGTGATACAACAGAAAGTGAAGTCGATGTTTTCTGATAAGTATTCATAACAACAACAATAATAATAATAGTCGTTGTGTTGCGCAGCCAGATCTTTCTGAACCAGTCACAGGTTTATGTGTCTCTGTGTACGTGTGCATCTATGAGCCGAATGTGAAACAAGCTCTCACCGCGCGTGACCCGCGTGACGTATTCTCTTTTCGAGTAGGCGCGCGCGCGCGCACACACACACACACACACACACTCAACACAAAGATAGGTGCAGAGAGAGAGAGAGAGAGAGAGAGAGAGAGAGAGAGTCAGACAGACGGGTTTCTGGCAAACTCATTCACTCTCTCAGCTCAGCAGCCTTATCTCGGTGCCCAAGTTTCATCACGACGTTAATGAAAATCAAACCCACACGACTGTCCTGACAGGCCGGCGCGGGGTGGGTTCCATCCAGAAATTATAACACTTTTCCCCTCCGGGGCCCCTCTTGTGACGTAGCCGGTAAGTGGTCAGGACAGCACTGAAGCACTAGCCGACGTCTGATTGGCTGCCGCACAAATCGGACTCCCGAAGTTGAAGAGTCACTCTCCTCAAGGTTGACAAATCATGGCGGAGCGGGGAAAAGAGAATGGGTAACGTTGATTTGTATCCTGCTTGACGTTTTCGTTAGTGTCCACCCACCCACCCCATCCAAGATTCCCCCACACTCCCATTCCTTTTCCTCCCTCTCCTCGCTCATCCCTTCTCCTGTCACTGACGGTTCCTGTACTTCTTTACTCTTTCATTCCTTGTATGTTTCTTCTTTTATATTCCTGTTTTGTTTTCTAACGTATTTTTTCCCAGAGTCTTAGTTGGAAACTACGTTTCTTGTGCTTAACCTCCCATACTCTCTCTCTCTCTCTCTCTCTCTCTCTCTCTCTCTCTCTCTCTCTCTCTCTCTCTCTCTCTCCTCTCCTCTCCTCTTCTTCTTCTTCTTCTTCTTCTTCTTCTTCTTCTTCCTCTTCTTCTTCTTCTTCTTCTTCTTCTTCTCTCTCTCACTAACACACACACACACACACACACACACACACACACACACACACACACACACACACACACACACACCACACACACACACACTTTCTCACTCCCGGCCATCCCTACCCCCTTCCATTTTTTAAAAATCTCCGTCTAATATCACCAATGGTGAAAAGATGTTAAATTGAATAACACACACACACACACACACACACACACACACACACACACACACTCCTCACTCTCTCTTATACATACATGCCTTTTTGAAAAAAAACCGTCCATTCATGTTCGGTTATATGGTGATTAAAGAACAATCATGCATCCATTTGATTTGCAGTGTGAAGCCATCACGATGTATTCAGAGGGTTGTATATTTCAAGTTGACTAACCAACCAATGTTTCCGCCCACGCCAGGACTCTTTTGCGAACAGATCTGAGAGTGAGAATGCCGACCATGTCATCCCGCCAGTCAGAGAACGTCACTATTTTAAAGTGTGTTAGAAAATGGCGTTAATTGATAAGAAAAGTATTTCCGGTCTTCATGTGGGTTGTTCGTATCGAACGGAAGACAACTGATTAACAGATCTGGTTGTTTTGAGAATCTCTCTTCTCTCTCTCTCTCTCCTTCTCTCTCTCTCTCTCTCTCTCTCTCTCTCTCTCTCTCTCTCTCTCATAATTTTTAATGTTGATCATATGTTCACATTGATAGCATTTGTACAAAGACAGTTTTATTTTAATCGTAAAGTATATGTTGCTTTTACTGATTTTGAGAAGACTTTTGATTCAGTGAATAGAACTTTATTGCGGCCTGTCTTGCTGAAAAAACGGTATTCATGGGCAACTTTATAATTGTGTTATAAATATGTATGAATGTGTGAAAGCAAGAGTGCAGTCTGGTGCAGCTTTAACAGACTATCTTAAATGTACTTCTGGTGTGAAACAGGCGATGTCTGCAGTCCTGTCTTGTTTTCTTTCTTTATTAATGAATTGACACAGGAAATGATATATCGTGGAAGGCACGGTGCACATTTCATAAACAATGTTCTAGAGATTTCAATCTCCCTTTTAGCTGATGATGTGTCTTGTTATCAGAAACAGTGATAGGATCACAAACTCAGTTAAACACTTTACAAGGTGTCGCTGCTTCATTACAGTTAAAAGTCAACTTGGCAAAAAGCAATATAATTGTATTTAGGAAGGGCGGGTATCTTGCAGCGAGAGAAAGATGGACATGCAACGGATCTATAATGCCTGTTGTTAAGTATCTGGGTATCTACTTCTTCACACGTTTCAGTTTTGCCTTTGCTTGCAAGGATTTAGCAAGCAGAGCAAAAAATGCATTATTGTGTACTATGAAAAAAATATCAATGCTAAAGAATGATTCCCTTACTCTGTTGTTAAAATTGTTTAATTACCAGATTCAACCTATGTTACAGTACGGACCTGAAATATGGGGCCTTGATGCTGCCACTGTGCACCGTGAAAACAATCCATCTTTTTGCTCTTAAGAAATTTCTTGGTGTATCTTTGCAAACCCAGAACGATTTAGTATATGGTGAAACAGCAAGGCATCCTGTGTGTTTGAATTCTGTTGTTAAATGCATCCGATACTGGTTAAAAATTGTTCAGGTGCAGGAGCACAGATTACCACTTAAAGCATATAGAATGTTGTTAGACTTAGACAATAGAAGTAAGAGAAACTGGGTGACCAACTTGAGGATGAAACTTTGTGAATATGGTTTCAGCTTTGTATGGATGAACTAAGGTGTAAGCGATATGAATGTTTTTATTCGGGTATTTAGAGAAAGACTGATTGATTGTAGTTGGCAAAATTGGAATTATCATGTGCAAAACAACGATAGATTTGAATCATATACAGCCTTCAGTCATTTACGCTGTTTACCTTGTATATATATTGATGAAGATGGACAAACAACTAAAGCGTATCATGACTAGATTCAGATTCGGTGTGTCTGATATAGTTACTCATCATTTTCGTTCTAGACAATTATGTGACAGAAATCTGATTTGTCCATTATGCCAAAATTCGAAAGAAGATGAAGTTCATTTTGTACTGACGTGTCCAAGATTAAGAGACCTCAGAGAGCAATTCATACCACAAAAATATATCAAGAATCCTTGTCTTTTCAAATTGGTTTTGTTAATGTCATCATCTAATGAACATACTATTAAACAATTTGCTATTTACCTATATAAAGCATTCCAGAAGCGAAGTGTTTAAGTAACATGATGAAGATTCGTGTTAATATGTGACATGAATCACAATGTATATTCCCATTCTAAGAGGGTTTGCCTTTTACGAATAAATCATTTGAGTCTTGAGTCTTGAGTCTCATAATTTTTAATAATGAATACGTGAGGTTATATGACTGGCCAAATTTGGTAAGGTTTCTTGCGATTGATACCCGATTAATTCGGCGATGTGCCTGTGTTATATCTGTTAAGTGAGCCCTCTTCACAGCTCCTCCCTTATCTAATCATTCACGTATCTCTCTCTCTCTCTCTCTCTCTCTCTCTCTCTCTCTCTCTCTCTCTCTTCTCTCTCTCTCTCTCTCTCTCTCTATATATATATATATATATATATATATATGTATATGTATACATATATATATATATTTGCTGCAATCTTCTGTCAGCTGTGGTCTAACTGATGTAGCAGATGTGGTGCATCGTATATGGACTTATCTGCGTGACGTGTCCTTGGGAAACTGAAACTGAAACTCGGGTCAATGCCTGCGATTGTGTTGTACCATATCCGACAACTGGCCAGACAGATCACTACACTTGCGCACTGACGCGCTTGCATGCGGGGTCCAAACACATACACGCACCCTCTCGCGCGCGCACACACACACACATTCGCACACACACGCACACATGCATGTGTGTACGTATGCACGCACGCACACGCACCACACACACATAAACACACGCGCATGCGCGCGCACGCACGCGCGCGCGCGCGCGCGCACACACACACACACACACACACACACACACATACACGCACACATGCATACAAAAGCGCGCTCGCGTGTCCACACATGAGACTTGGAAATAGTTGAGAGCTGGATTTTGTTCGTTTGTTTGTGCGGTTTTTTTTCCAGTTATAATGCGGAGTAAATAAAGGTCTTTAAGCTTGGTAAAGACTACCCCCGATCTTCGAAAGGGCCCCCTGTCGCATGTCCCAGCCCTGGGGCCTTAATGACAAATCAAACAGGGGCCCTATGTAGCCCCCATGCTTTGGTCCCCCCACCGCCGGGGCCCCATTTGTGAAGAGGGAAACAGTTCTGGAAGCAGACAGGAAAGGGGTCCGCCTGAAAGTGCTTTATTGTTGTGTGTTGCGCGCCGCCGCCCCCCCGGGGCGCGTGTGTGTGGGTGTTGTGTGTTGTGTTGGTTGTGGGTTTTTGGGGGAGGGGGATGTGTGTGTGGGTGGTTTTGAGAGGAGAGAAGAGAGAGAAGAGAAGAGAAGCGGGGAGAATCTATCACTCCCTTCTTCTCTGTGTCTCCCCCCCCCCCTCTCTCTCTCTCTTCCCCCTCTCCTCTCCTCCCTCTTTCTCTCTCCCTCTCTTCTTTTCCCCCTCTCTCCCCTCTCTCTCCCCCTCTCTCTCTCTCTCTCTCTCCCTTCCCTCTTCTCTCTCTCTCTCCCCCAAATTTTGACCACTTAACTTTCTTTCGATTTTTTTTGCTGTGACAGTTATCAAAGTTGGGAAAATGTATTACTCTTCCATACCACCCCCCCTTCTAAAAGAGTAAGGTTAGAAAAATAAAAAACACACACAATTGAGAACTTTCATTTTCAACATTGGTAGTAGGAATTCATTTTTCTTTTCGATGTGACCCCCATAAAGAAGACCCCAAGGGGTAAGACAGGTGAATAGCAAATAATTTCAAACGAATTATGCCCGTGGATCTCATGCTTTTGGCATTTATTCAGAAAAAGTTTTTGTCTATCGCGAGTTTTCCCTTACGTTTATTTAATTTGGCGTTTGGTTCCATAATATAAAATTTTTTGTATTTCTCAGGTTAGCGAGAGAGAGAGAGAGAGAGAGAGAGAAGAGAAAAGAGAGAGAGAGAGAGAGAAGAGAGAGAGAGAGGAGAGAGAGGGGCGAGAGCTGCTCGAATGTTTCCGGGATATATGACGTTGTGTTTAAAAACAAGAATTAGGTCCGTGGCGAACTTAATGACAAAATTAAACTATACAAGAGGTGAAAAAACGGGAGACGTTTGTAGTTTATATTGTTTTTCTTCATTCATAATCATACTGGCAAAGGAGTAATAGACCAAGTCTATGGTGGCGAGGATTACATGAACTACAAACTGTCTATTCAAAAACTTGTTCATTGCTATCAGACTCAGCTCATGGATTGCAAACGCAATTGAACAGTTTCAGAAATGTGGCCAATAAATTGCAACTGAAAGGGATGTGTGTAATATCATTGTTCGTGGAAAAGGAGACTACAAAGCAGCAAGAGTAAGTGGGTATATGACAATATTCCTATGCCTGCTGTCAACGTTTATGAGCATCTGTAATTTTATTTTCAACTCGTTTAAGTTTGTACATGCCTGTAACGATCTCTGTAGTAGACAAAAAAATGTACTGTTAAGGTTGTAAAGAAGGTAACCTTAAAATGAATAAGAACTTACTTGGACGCTTTGTGAAAGATTAAAAAAAAAATATTGTATTGACCGGTGTGGTTCAGATTACTGGGTTTCCAAGAGAAAAAGCGTTCTGCATTGTGAACGTTTTCATTTCTCTGGACTCAAAAAAATTGTAAGTGTTCATTTGAAAACGCCGAATGGCACAAATGGTACATTTGTAAGACAAATGGGTACCCGATTTATATCAACTCTGCAGTTCGATGTGTTCGGTATCGGTTGGAATTATTGAGAATGAATATTGATCGATCGCCATGAAAATCTTGATATGCTTTATGACTGAATTTAAGGAGTAAAAGTAACTGGGTGACAAGGTACATAGATGTCTGAGTGAATTCAGGTTTCAGTATGCATATCATTAAGGAGTAGGTGAATGAAATAAGATTTGTGCAAACTTTATGTCGACGGTTTATAGACTGCAGATAGGAAAAAAAAAGTGACAAGGATTTCATTGAAGTGGCAGATTTGCTTTAAACAGAAGTTTCATTTCCAAACGTTTAGTTTAAACTATGTTGTGTTCCACACAGTGAGATATCCATCAATTATTTTTACGAAATTTAGGCTTGGTCATTTAGAAATAAAGAGGCACAGGTACTGGTATAAAACTGTTTGCCTAGTCAAACTGTCATGTCCATTATGTAAGGAAACTGTCGAGGACGAATAGTCCTTTGTTTTGAAATGTTGTCCTTTGTTTTCAAATGTCATGCTCTGAATAATATTCATGTAAAACTGATCTTGAAGAAAGAGACTACATAAATCAATACTTACCAGCTTTTCTTTATTGAAGGCATCGAACCATGAAAGGTCAGTTCGTAATTTGGCACTGTACTTGTATACATCTTTCGCTTCAGGAAAACAGTTTTATCGTAGATCCTTTACGAGTTCTGAAAATACTGCATGTATATAAAAAGTAACAGGTACAGTCTAGTCATTGATTGTTATCGCTCCTTGTTTACATGGAGCTGGTCCTTTCTGTGAATCTCTCTCTCTCTCTCTCTCTCTCTCTCTCTCTCTCAAGGTGAAAGAGAAGAGAGAGAGAGAGAGAGAGAGAGAGAGAGAGAGAGAGAGAGAGAGAGAGAGAGAGAGGGAGGACAAGCGACTGATATGTCGAGATGGGTATTAGGAACCACACACACCACACACACACACACACACACACACCACACACACACACACACACACACACACACACACACACACAATGTATATAATTCTACCCATCCTGCTTATTCAGACAGACAGACAGAGAGAGAGAGAGAGAGGAGAGAGAGAGAGAGAGAGAGAGAGAGAGAGAGAGAGAGAGAGAGAGAGAGAGAGAGAGAGTCGCTGTAACTGAGAATGAGGATGAGAGAATGTTACTGAAGCAGTCCTGAAGACAGAAAAAGATGCAGAACGATAGGGGCCCAGAATGTGACAAACAGGACAAGAGAAGCAGCTTAACAGAAACAGACCAAACCTTGCGACAGACTAACAGAACACTGTGTGAAGAGATAGAGCGACACCACCCACGAGTACCCAGCCAACAGTTCAGCAACAGACCCGGGTTCACTCGGTAGGAAAACGAAGATGTATGGCTCGCCCGCGAAAGGAAATGTACACGTCGGCCCAGGGGTCGTCAATTTGGCGGGGAGGCCCTATACCAAAGTCTAGCACCGGTTCCGCACCCATCATTAACCGACTGACTTACCAGCCGTGTCTTTTCCATGACCTCCACCATTGTACAGTCTGTCCCAGTGAATAGAAAAAAGTGACTTTTGATAGCATTCGTGCTGTTTTAATGTTTAGTTCACCATATATTCAAACTCCTGTTTTGCATAGCATCCGTGCTGTTTTAATGTTTTGTTCACCATTCAAACTCTTCTTTTGCATAGCATTCGTGCTATTTTAATGTTTAGTTCTCCATATATTCAAACTCCTGTTTTGCATAGCATTCGTGCTGTTATAATGTTTAGTTCACCTATTCAAACTCCTGTTTTGCATAGCATTCGCGCTGTTTTAATGTTTTGTTCACCATATATTCAAACTCCTGTTTTGCATAGCATTCGTGCTGTTTTAATGTTTAGTTCACCTATTCAAACTCCTGTTTTGCATAGCATTCGTGCTGTTTTAATGTTTTGTTCACCATATATTCAAACTCCTGTTTTGCATTGCATTCGTGCTGTTTTAATGTTTAGCTCATCATATATTTAAACTCCTGTATTGTATAGCATTCGTGCTGCTTTAATGTTTAGTTCATCATATATTCAAGCTCCTGTTTTGCATAGCATTCATGCTCTTTTAATTTTAGTTCATCATATATTTAAACTCCTGTTTTGCATAGCATTCATGCACTTTTAATGTTTAGTTCATCATATATTTAAACTCTGTTTTGCATAGCATTCATGCTGTTTTAATGTTTAGTTAATCATGTATTCAAGCTCCTGTTTTGCATAGCATTTGTGCTGTTTTAATGTTTAGTTCATCATATATTCAAACTCCTGTTTTGCATAGCATTCATGCTCTTTTAATGTTTAGTTCACCATATATTTAAACTCTTGTTTTGCATAGCATTCGTGCTCTTTTAATGTTTAGTTCATCATATATTCAAACTCCTGTTTTGCATAGCATTCGTGCTGTTTTAATGTTTAGTTCATCATATATTCAAGCTCCTGTTTTGCATAGCATTCATGCTCTTTTAATGTTTAGTTCACCATATATTCAAACTCCTCTGCAGTCTCTATTACAGCTGCTCCTCCTGTCAACAGATGCACACGAAAAGTTGCGTGCTCTCGCCATGACCGTTCATGTCCTCCTCTCCACAAAGGAAATACTAGTAGAAGTGTTTCAAACTCTCACAGCGAGGAGAGACTATAACCTGTTTATTATTTGTCTTTGCTGCAAGTTGATGAACTAGGGGACAGATAATCCTTTTGATAAGTCCTACATTTTATCGCACGGCGCAGAACTGTGACGCAACTTTTACTCTCTGTTGTTGTCACTGCTTGAGATAGTGTCTCGAATTGAACAAAGAAATGTAATTTGAAACTATTTGCGGGGAATTTCAGTTTTTATGATAATTTTGTTTCGCCCAAATATAGTAGTGCTTTAAATCAAGTGATATCCACAAAATGTCGCTAACTTTCAGCTACATACTTTATCTTGTTAAGAAAGTACATTTGAAACTTGATGTCACAAAAGCTACAGCTAACAATAAGTGCGTTAGAAATGTGTGTTAATGTCCTGCTGTAATTGCAGCATTTCCTTTCTCCCTCCGAGTGTGGTTCTAACAGCTGTCTGTCAGACTCAGGCGTCTGGCTGGTTTGTCCAGATCAGAAGGCAGCCTGACCAGCAGTGCACCATCTGTAGGCCGGTAGTTGAACTTATTGTGGGAGACTAGTCAACAACAACAGCAACGGCAACAGTGATAGTCATAATAATGATAACAATAATAACAACGACAACAACAAATTTATTGATAATGATAATAATGATTATGGTGATAATAATGGTAAAAGTTAGAATTCTTTCCATCGAACAATTTTTAGAAAGTAAATTTAAACTACTGCACATGAGTTAGTTTTTTGTGCTGTGTGTGTGTGTGTGTGTGTGTGTGTGTGTGTGTGTGTGTGTGTGTGTGTGTGTGTGTGTGCGCGCGCGCGCGCGAGGTCAGTACAACCTTGAGTTAATCTGACAATAAATTGGTTTCTGTCAGTCAGTGTGTGCGTGCGTGCGTGCGTGTGTGTATGTGTGTGTGTGTGTGTGTGTGTGTGTGTGTGTGTGTGTGTGTGTGTGTGTGTGTGTGTGTTGCTTCTCTAGTTCCAGCTCACAAGACATTGCAGTTTATCAAATGTGTAGAGATGTTTGATTGGATACAACAGCATTAATAATGTTTTAGGCAAAATCATCCCTTTGGGGAGTTTCATAAACCTGTTAATTGTAGGACTGCTCAATGTCATTCAGCTTCAACGATTACACCCACAAAAGGTGACAGGCAGACAGAATGATCGGAACACTGTTAATGACGCTCCCTTTCTCCTTCCGTGATCGCTAAAGTGCTAGCCTTGGAAGTGTTTAGTTAAAGTTGACATGGGTTAGCATTCTCTCTCCATCACATATCTCACTTTGTCTTTGCCATTCATATTCTTTTGTTAAAAAATGTGTTTTAGAGAGCATGGAATAATGTGTCCTGTAGTAAATGACGAAGAACTAGACGTTGATTTTCACACTATCTTGGCCTGAAAAGGTTGATAGTGATTCTGTGCCATCCTCACAGTCATGGATGCCTGGTACTAACCACTGAGTCACGGCGGCTGGTCGTCTGTGTGAAAATCTTTCTGAGGCGTCCTTTACTCTTCAAACTTCGTTCCTTCCCCGGAGGCGACTAACATCAAAACAAGCCCATCTACCCCACGCCCTCAGCCAACCCACATTACTGCTGACCTAAAACTCTCCCAGGATGTTCTTTCAAACATACTCCGGCCACCGCCGATGTTCAAAGGCCCCCTGCCAGTGCGTCCCCCTGACTGTCCACTTGTCCCCTGCCCCTCAATTAAGGGCCGCCTGTGGCCCCTGTGTGTAAAGTGAGCAGGCGGGACAAGCGACGGACAATAGTGGACCAGCCTGAGCATCAACAGTGACCAGCTTGACCCCCCACAAGAGAGAGTCCTTTGAGAGAGTCCGGTTACCAGGCGGCGCAGGGGCACTTCACCTCGTCCACCGACAATGACAGGGCGGGCATGTTGTGATGGGTTGAAGCAAAGTGTGGCGACTGCCCTGGCCGTTCGCTGAAGCAAAGTGTGGCGACTGCCCTGGCCGTTCGCTGAAGCAAAGTGTGGCGACTGCCCTGGCCGTTCGCTGAAGCAAAGTGTGGCGACTGCCCTGGCCGTTCGCTGAAGCAAAGTGTGGCGACTGCCCTGGCCGTTCGCTGAAGCAAAGTGTGGCGACTGCCTGGCCGTTCGCCAAACCGGTTTAAACAGAATCGTGGATATATAACATGACATCGGAATTTGACCAAGTTAGAGCTTAATTTGCGTGTTCATTGCTAGCGAAAGATTTAACGAACATGCAAGCTTGAGAAAGCTGCTTTACCATACTTCAAGCTTCTAGAAGAGTACAATACGTTGGCAAATGCACACATTGCCAAAGAGTGGCTTGGGAGCAAATGGGATACCGCATTCTCTCTCTCTCTCTCTCTCTCTCTCTCTCTCTCTCTCTCTCTCTCTCTCTCTCAAGCTCCCTTTTCTGCCCCTTTTTCTTTGTTGTGCTGCTGTTCTTTTACTTAAGTCATATGAAGGTACAATGCTTTTGATGATCCTATATGATGATGATTGCTGCTTTCTATTCTTTTATGTAATTATATTTCTTTATCTTAGAACTAACACTTTTCTGTTTCTGAAAATCTGCAAACATTCTCCAGTAAGAGAAATTTCTCAGTCGGCCTTCATAATTACAGCCTAAAGAATGCAGGGAATAACTAGGCTAGATAGTTTGTGGCACACTGCAGCCTTGTGCAGCTTTAACGTATTCTTTCATTACGTAATGTTTTCTATGTTATTGCGTATGTGTATATCCTTTGTCAATTATGTCATCAGTCCTGAAGAAACGTTGAAGATCTTCGTTCTGTTTTTTTTCTTCTTCTTTTTTTTGCCAATCTTCTGAGTATCCTCAAAGATAGTTTGTATTGCAGCCTTGTGCATTGTATATTGCATCGTGGGTACAAGCAACGCAAACGAATATTTAAGATTTCCGCTAAAAAAAAAAAAGATAAAAACTTTCTTCCCATCTCCTGCCCGACTATTTTTGATCATTGTGAAGTCTACATGTATTGTGAAGGACACTGAAGTAAAATTTAATCATGGTTTTTGATTGACATTTTGCATTGACTAGATTGAGAGATTGATTTTGCTGACTGATTTTGTTAACGTTCTGAAACAGTGGTCTGTTTAAGGTTCAGTTTAATGTTGTTTGTGGCCCGACCATCCGCAGGGCATGATATCAGGCCTGTTATTAGGTCAAAATCGATTCCGTAAAAACATTGTTAAAAGACACCACCTCCACCCCCCCTGCCCCCCCCTCCCCCCTGCCCCCGTCCCCACCAACTGGTCAGTGGCTGATGCATACATGCATATATTCATACATACATACATACATACATGCATGCATGTGTGTGTGTGTGTGTGTGTGTGTGTGTGTGTGTGTGTGTGTGTGTGTGTGTGTGCGCGCTCGCGCATGTGTGTGTGTGTGGGGTGTGTGTGTGTGTGTGTGTAGAGAGAGAGAGAGAGAGAGAGAGAGAGAGAGAGAAAAGAGAGAGAGAGAGAGAGAAGAGAGAGAAGAGAGAGAGAGTACTTCATAATGAGATAAGTGCTTACTATGTGGCTTGATGAAGTCTTCAGAAGTTATCGGAAGTGTTACGTCTTTTTTCGTTGTTGCCCATTGTATAAAGCGCGAACTATTCACATTAATTTTAGCTGGCTATTTTTGCAATCTTAGAGACTACTTCCAAACATTGCGCGACAGCAGCGCTATTTTAACAGGGATCGGTTCTGAGAGAAATTGGGTGTGAGACGGGAGGGAGGGGACGGGGAGATAGTGAAAGCGGAAAGAGGGGTCTTTTCTTCTTCTTCCTTAACTCTTCGGGGAATCATTGGGGGCACTACTCTGAAGACCAATTCACCAGGTTCCTCCAGATCTGTCGGTTGTGTGCCAGAAGGCCAGGGTCTCTGGAAATGCTTTCCATGTCCATTTTACAATGTTGTCAGTCCATCGTTCTTTGTTCTGTCTTCCCATCCGTCTTCCTCCTTCAACAGTTACCTGGAGGATTGTTCTATCAACGCTATTTGATCTTGTTACATGGCCACAGCAACGAAATTTTCTTTTTCTTTTCTTGATTGATGTCGGTAGTTCTTGGCATGGTCCTTGGTGCTGTTCCATGGTTTGACGCACCAGTCCATTGGTGATAGGACTAGTCATCTCTGACGTTTAGTATTTTGCGGTAACCTATCTCCATGGCATAGGTTATTCTCTCTAAATCTACTGCGAGGGTCCATGTATTGCGTGCAAACAGGAAGATGCATTATACCATTGCCCACATAATCCTGATATGTTTATCACGTAGATATTCTTGTCATTCCGTACAGTTCTAGTCTGGGAAGTACTCATGAAGTCTTTGCCGCCCTTGAGTGGATTTCTGGATGGAACCCCCCATTGCTGATGAAGGATCCCAAGTAAGTTACCGTTGAACAGTGTATTGCTTCAGACCTTGGACAGTTATACTGGTTAGATGGTGACGTTGTGGGTGGCCATCAGCTCGGTTCAGGTTCGTGGTGGCTCTTCCTCCAGTGCTGACTGTGCTGACGTGCTCTTTAAGTGCATCAGTCACTATGCGTTCCAGGAATACGTTGAAAAGCATGAGAGATAGAAGGCAGCCGTGGCGGACTCCAATGAAGTAAAGAACCACTCTCCAATCGCATCCTGAATTACCGCTGCACTAGTCACTTTTGCTTGTTGTTAGCTTTCTCCATTGTGGCCCACAGGGCGTCCTGCCATGCTTGTTGAACGACTGCTTGAAGTATTGTAGACGCGTTTCGCAAAGATTATGCAGGTCAGGTTAAAGATCTGTTCGATGGTACTTCTGTCCGTGCAGAATCCATCCTGTACTTCAGCAATAATGGTACCTGACTGCGGCTGCAATCTATACAAAAAGATTTGGAGTATTCCTTTGCTGGCGCGGCTGATAAGGCTCATGCTGCGGTAGTTTGGGCAGTGTTGGAGATTTCCTTTCTTGGGAAGGAGGATGATCAGTGACTGAGTCCACGGCGTGGGCCGCTCCACAGTGTACCGAGCTTCGTTGCAGATGGTAGCTAAAGATGTCACCTATTGCCCCGTCACCATGTTTTCAGAGTTCTGCGGAGACGTTGTCGATGCCTGCAGCTTTCCTACATTTCAGCGATTTCAATGCAGCTACGACATCACTACAAAATATTTGAAAATCATGCTCATCTGTTAAATCTAATTCTTTTAGCACTTTGAAGTCATGCTCATCTGTTAAATCTAATTCTTTTAGCACTTGAAGTCATGCTCATCTGTTAAATCTAATTTTTTAGCACTTTGAAGTCATCCTCATCTGTTAAATCTAATTCTTTTAGCACTTTAAAGTCATGCTCATCTGTTAAATCTAATTCTTTTAGCACTTTGAAGTCATGCTCATCTGTTAAATCTAATTCTTTTGCACTTAAAGTCATCTCATCTGTTAAATCTATTCTTTTAGCACTTTGAAGTCATCCTCATCTGTTAAATCTAAGTCTTTTAGCACTTTGAAGTCATGCTCATTGTTAAATCTATTCTCTTTAGCACTTTGAAGTGTCCTCATCTGATAAATCTAATTCTTTTAGCACTTTGAAAGTCATCCTCATCTGTTAAATCAGTTCTTTTAACACTTTGAAGTCATCATCATTTGTTAAATCTAGTTCTTTTAGCACTTTGAAGTCATCCTCATCTGCTAAATCTAGTTGCTTTTAGCACTTTGAAGGTCATCCTCATCTGTTAAAATCTAGTTTTTGACACTTTGAAGTTGTCCTCATCTGATAAATCTAGTTCTTTTAGCACTTAAAGTCTTTTTCAGTTAGATTGGTTCTTGTTAGGCACTTTGAAGTCATCATATCCGTTAATCAGTTTATTAACTTTGAAAGTCATCCCCATCTGTAAGTCGGGTTATTAGCACTTGAAAGATCAAAACTACTGCTAAATCTAGGTTTATTAGCACGTGAAAGTCATCCTCACTGTTAAATCTGTTCTTTAGCAGTGTGTGTGTGTGTGTGTGTGTGTGTCGTGTGGTTGTGTGTGTGTGCAAACAGATCTGAAGTTTTCTTAAATAGAAGACTCGCCCCGAAACGTAATTTCTAAAGACTATACTCAATGGCCGGATCTACCATTACACACACACACACAACACACACGCACACTATAAGTGCTCGTCATAAACTAGATTTTGTTTCAATGCGCTCTCTCTGTAAAGAGAGAGAGAGAGAGAGAGAGAGAGAGAGAGAGAGAGAGAGAGGGTGGGTGGTGGTGGTGGGTGGTGGTCGCTGGACCAGTTCCCATTGTGTCAGTCCAATGTCGGTCACGGAGTGTAATCAGATCACCAGAATATTGTCTGTCACAATGACAGCCCTGACAAGACGACCGGGCCTTCGAGTCTCCCTGCTCACGCATTCACACACCACACACACACACACACACCACACACACACCACACCACACCCACACACAACACATCCAGTACACGCACATGAACCCCTCCCCTACAACACACACACACACACACACACACACACACACACACATGCAGTGTACGCACAAGCACCCCTCCCCTACACACACACAAACACACACACACACACACACACACACACACACACACACACACACACACATGCACCCGTCCTCCTCCTACACACACAACACACACACACACCACACACTACACACGTATAGACCCTACCTACATACATACACATACACGCGCGCCCCTAGTATTCCCGTAACCATCGGTTCCCAACCCCTAAGTTGCTCTGAGGAGTACAGCAACAGCCACATAAAGTTGTAGCCCTGCTATCGTGCCAGTAAGTTCATTGAGTGCTGGGGGACTGCGGAGTGAGTCCCAGCTTGGGGAATGGTGTACTGGTACAATCTGCTACATAGCAGGTTATAGCTGGGCAGTAGTCCGATTTCCGTCACACACAGAGTACAGGACATTGCAAACGTGCAGCTGTTGTCAGTGGAGAGGAAAATCCCGCTGCAGTAAACCCAAGCGAAAGCTTAGCCTGGTCTGTGCCAAATCCATCGCACGCAGCCCAGGCTTAAACCCGCGTGCCTTGGTTTGACAGGCAAATTGTCGAATCACTCGGCGGTTGCACGCGCCAATGTTTCTGTGACAATCTAAGCCTGTGAACAAGCAGTTGGGAGTCGTTTCTTATTCTGACAACGACGACGACAAAAACAACAATAATGAAAATATCAATAATAATGATAACGATAATGATAATTACAACAATTATTATCATAATGATAATGAGATAACTGGCTCATTTGTAAAGTGCAACATTTCAATTGGTATTAGCAAATCAAAGTGCGAATTGAAACAAAAAACGAGCTTTATATAGACTGAAACAGTTATACAGTATACCAAATCTTTTACTAAAAGAGAAAATTAACACATTTGCAATATTTAGATTAAACCAACGTAAATCTTTGAGAAGGCGGAGGTAGGGGAAGAGGGAGTGAAGGTGGGCAGAAGAGAGGCCTATGGTGTTCCCAACTTTCCGCCCGATTACAGCCACACCTAGCTCCATATCAGAAAAATTTCAAATGGTGAAGCGTAGCGCCGCTGGTGTAGTGGTATCATGCAAGATTCCCATTCTTGCGACCCGGGTTCGATTCCCGGGCGGCGCACTTTTTTTTTCTTTTTTTTTTCTCCTCTCTGTTCTTTAAATGTACACATAACATTCGTCAGTAACCTAAAGCATCATTTTCATTTAGATTCATGTGTATTTTGGAGTTTCACCTTCCTAAATGTAGCTGTGTCCTTCCTGGTGCGGATTGCACTCATGCCACTAGGTCTGGCGGGGGATGGTGGATTTCGGTTGTTTCTATTGTCTCGTTTTCGCATCTTAAAGTGAGTCCTGATGCACGGTTCTCTGCTTTCTGTAACTATAAAAAAAACAACAAACAAACAAACAAAAAAAAACCACACACACAAAGTACGAACGGAAATGCAGCTTGTATAGAATGACAGTTTCTTTCAATCAAAAAAAAATTGTTGCAATTATGGTGATCATGTTTCTTTTTCAGATATATGACATAAAAAAACAGACGGAATGAAAATGAAATCAAGAGATACATTTAGTACTCTCCAATCTCATCAGTCACACAAAAAATTCATTTGATATGCGGCAATATAAATAAACTGAATAGGCTGCGAATAATTGACCGGTCGACCTACTGTTAAGTTGCAAGGGGTATTAATATAAAACAACAGCGCAACTGCAAATCCTCTTCAAGCTTGAAAAAAAGTAAAGAAAAAAAAAATAAATAAAAGACGAAAAAGCAGAAGAGCAAACAAAACAAAGTGTGAAGTGTGAAGTGTGAAGTGTGAAGTTTTAATGCACGACAAAAACAGGACAAGAAATTTTCCGCAATATGCCTTCCTCAGCGACAAAAAAAACAAACAAACAAAACAACAACAAAAAACAACAACAACAGTACAGACATTAACATGCGCAATACTCACCTTGTGAAGCCAAAGTGAAGCCCCCCCCAAAAAAAAAAAGAAAAAAGAAAAAAAAAAAAGAATAAAAACCCATCACACGTGGGTATTGCGGATCATCGCAGCGGAATGAAAATCCTTTTAAAGTGTGTTTACCAGAGACAAGGTATCGTGTGTCATAAATGCACTGGCATGCAAGACGACTCAGAAGAAGTAAATGGCAATTTGAAACAATAGTATAGTCCTACTGTCCACGTAACCTGTGATTCGATTCTTCCTCTGACAGTCGCACTCTCTCCATTCCATCTATCAGAACAAAGTCCTCTGACCAACGCTTGTTTCCTCTGAGGGCCACCGTGTGGACATGGACATTCATTCATCATTAGACACTCTAGGTCTGTGTCCCCATCTTTCTGTAAATCTCTACTGACGACCCACTTGCTTACACGGTAGGCGACTGAATTACTTCTTGATATATATATATATATATATATATATATATATATATATATATATATATATATATATATATATATATATATATATATATATGATTTTAAAATGAAGAGATTAAAACCTACAAGCTTGTTTCAAGCTAAAAACGCTCTCCTCAGGGTATACAATTTGGGCACGCCACCGGTGTTATATATTGTGTTGTGTGGGCGTGCGAGTGGCTTTTTAACTCTGATTATATATATATATATATAATATATATATATATATATATATATATATATATATATTATATACACAACAAACTAATAAATTCCAAGGATAAGTACCGAGCACCGTTCCAGCAACTTACAGAGCAGCTTGGTGTTGCAATGACTGCAAGAAATATTGAATTATAAACAAAGCTTGCTCTCATGTCTTAGATTGAAGAAATAGGGGGAGATACGCATTCATATCTGCTGTGGTAGATGAGTCTGCCTAACCAACAGTATGTGCTTGAATGGGGAAAAATAATATAAATGCTTCTCAAAATGAGCCTTCAGCAAGCTTATATTCTCCAAGGGGGAGACATCCTCCAATAGGGAGGGAAACTCACTAACATATAACTCCTGGTCATATACCGATATTTCGAAACTTGGTTGTTTCTCCTCAGTGACCGCGGAAAGTGGTAATTTGACTCCTCTGCCTTTTCAGTTTTAAGAAGAACGCAATCCCAGAAAAGGCTGGTATGCAATACCGTAGTATGTTGGTTGAGTTTTCAAAAAACCAACCAAAGGTGCCATCTAAGAAGCAAAAGAAAATCATGAAAGAGCAAAACAAGCTACATTTTCTTGTGAAAAGTAGAAAATATAAAAATCAGTTCAGTTCAGTGGTTTATTTAATGTCTTTTCATCGCCAGATGATATTAGACACTTATTTTAAAAAAGAAAAAGAAAAAAAAAAAGACAAAAAACTCCACACTTAATTTATCATCCACGTGAGTACTTTCAATCCACGTCTGATATGTGCATGCTTACATAAGTGAAATACCGTAGTATTGATCTTTATAAAAATTTTGCAACCGGTGACTGCGAAATAACCATGGCAATTTCAGCAACATGGGAACCATATAAGACAGTACTAACATTACCAAAGTTTGTCATCTCAATACCTTTCTCCTGATAGAGCGTGGTCAACACTGAGCATTCAAATAAAAGATGATGTACAGAAATGTTTTCTCTGCAGACACAAGTAATACCATAAGAATATTTAGTAACTTATGAATTAATCTGACAATGTACCTGGGACACGATGGTAAACTAGACATTTTTTCACTTAAAATTCTTCTTGTGTATATATTTTTCCATGATTTGGATTAATTCACAAGCGGATAAATCTAAGGGACTGTTTAATAAATTTTCAGCATTTCTATTTGCTCCTTCTTTTGCAAGACTGTCTGCTATTTCATTCCACTTTATACCACAGTGAGATGGGACCCAACAAAAATCAATTCTTATGCCTAGAGTTATGACACAATGCAGTAGATGTTTTATTTCAAAAAGCAAATCTTTTCTAGCTTTGCAGTCCCAACGCTCTAGTGATTGTAAAACAGATTTGGAATCAAGACAAAGTAAAATTTCATAGAAAGCAATTGGTGTATCACATATGTAAGTCAACGCCTTCAGTATTGCATATAATTCTGAGGTATAGATTGAAAACCCCTTTCCTAAATAATATGATTTCCTGACATTTAAAGTTGGTATAATAAAGCCAGAACCACAGTCAGAGGATTCCATTACAGACCCATCTGTAAACACTTTTAAATGATTTGGATAGCTGTTTTCTAAATGTTCACGAACTTCAGTTGTTAAAATATTTACATTATCACTTTTCTTTATCGAAGTGTATTTGTACTCAAAAGAAGCATTTAGGTGCTCCCAAGGAGGCATTGTAGATACCGCAGGAAATTCTGGTTATATCAGTAATTTCAATATTACAGTGTGACATAAAGTCAGATGTGTAGTTTCTAATTGGTTGAATATGTGACATGTTTTTAGACCTCTTAGGAAAATCCTTACTGGAATCCATCAGTATTTCTTCAGTAACTGAATTTTCAACAGAAAGACTTCTGACAATATATTTGGATACATCCAATATTCGTTTCTCATTTAGTGGTAATATATTTGTTCCTTTATAACATCTATGAGTGTTTGTATGAACTGGGACTCCCAGAGCTAATTTCATGGCCTTACTGTCTAAGCTTTGCAATCTATTCAAAAGAGAAATAGGCGCAGAGAAATACACTTCCTGCCCATATGTCAATTTTGATCGGACTAAAGAGATGTATAGATGACCCCATGGTTGACAACATATAATTTTAAGAACGTTTAATCTTTTTCTTGTTTTATCAATCAAATGTTCAATGTGTGTTTTCCAGTTCAGCTTAGGAGTTAAAAATACGCCCAGGAACTTAACTTTTTGTTTATATTCCAGAATCTGACCATCTAGCAAAAGCGAGGGTAGAATCTTTGGGTTCTCACCATTGTTAAACAACATAAGACATGTTTTTTCTCCAGATAGTTCTAATCCGTTCTTCTTCATATATATAGATAATTCATCCAGTTCCTTTTGGTACAACTTCTGTACAAAGTTTACTGTTCTTTTATATAAAAAGATATCCTCTAAGACACAAGTGCTGAGGGCCAGTTCTTGGAATGAATCCGCAAGGGACTAAAATACAACAAACTAATAAATTCCAAGGATAAGTACCGAGCACCGTTCCAGCAACTTACAGAGCAGCTTGGTGTTGCAATGACTGCAAGAAATATTGAATTATAAACAAAGATTGCTCTTATGTCTTAGATTGAAGAAATAGGGGGAGATACGCATTCATATCTGCAGTGGTGGATGAGTCTGCCTAACTAACAGTATGTGCTTGAATGGGGAAAAAATAAAATAAATGCTTCTCAAAATGAGCCTTCAGCAAGCTTATATTCTCCAAGGGGGAGACACCCTCCAATAGGGAGGGAAACTCACTAACATATAACTCCTGGTCATATACCGATATTTCGAAACTTGGTTGTTTCTCCTCAGTGACCGCGGAAAGGGTAATTTGACTCCTCTGCCTTTTCAGTTTTAAGAAGAATGTGTGTGTGTGTGTGTGTGTGTGTGTGTGTGTGTGTGTGTGTGTGTGTGTATATATATATATATAACCTGTACTTCTTAACCATCTCATATCTACCTTGTAAATGCATCTTGCGCGCGCGCGCGCGGCGTGTGTGTGTGTGTGTGTGTATGCTTTGCGTGTGTATGCGTGCGTACATGCGTGCGTACGTGTGTGTGTGTGTGTGGTGTGTGTGTGTGTGTGTGTGTGTGTGTGTGTGTGTGTGTGTGTGCGTGCGCGCGTGCGTGGTGCGTGCGTGCTTGTGTGTGTGTGTGTGTGTGTGTGTGTGTGTGTGTGTGGTGTGTGTGTGTGTGTGTGCGTGTGTGTTTGTGTGTATGTGTGTGTGTGTGTGTGTGTGTGTGTGTGTGTGTGTGTGTGTGTGTGTGTGTGTGCGTGTGTGTTTGTGTGTGTGCGTGTGTGTTTGTGTGTGTGTGTGTATGTGAGAGAGAGAGAGAGAGAGAGAGGAGAGAGAGAGAGAGAGGGGAGAGAGAGAGAGAGATGAGAGAGAGAGAGAGAGAGAGAGAGAGGAGAGTGGGTGTCAAGCAGCGGGGAGCTGTAGCTTTCGATCATGTGATTCCCTGTGTTTTGTTTCCATTGCTTATGTCATTTTCATGTATCAAAACACTTTCAGTTCACATGAAAAAAGATAAATCTTCGGTATTGTTATTAATGTTATCTAGTCCTATATTTGATTTCTAAGAATAGCATGCAACAACGACAACAACAACAACAAAAACAACAACAACGGAAAAAAAAACACCGCAACCATCACTACGGTCTGAAACAAGCAGCGTGTCTACGTAGAGAAAAATTGTGCAACATATCCTGGAGAACTGTTTTTGTTATAATTGAGATAGTAACCATGAGTGTTCTATGGACTTAAAAGAGCCGTCAATGTGGAGTTGACGTGAACCAACTTTAGAAGAGACGTATTGTCAAAGACATAAAGTCGGTTTTATCGGTGTTTAAGCACATTGCTATTGTTGTGCCTTCCATGTCAACTTGTTGCATGTTGTGCGGGTGCATCCGGTCTGTAAACTCGCGCCAAACTCATGCCATTACGGGCGAACATTTTTTTTTTTTTTTTTTTTTTTTTGAGAACTTTAGGTTTTAATGCAAACAAAAGATTTTTTTTTTTTTTTTTTTAACTATTTATTAATTCGTTTTAATCAATGTACACAAAAAAAATAACAACATTGGTACATAAAGAGTAATAATTTTTTTACCAAACATACACAAAGAAAAAAAGGGCTATAAAAAAACAACAACAACAACAAACAAACAAACAAACAAAAACAATCCACGTACACGTACATCTATGTGACAAACAGCTATCGATCAACATATAGATGTAAACAGCAACATCAGCAAGAATAAAGACATTTGTATACATGTATGTTCATAATTGTAATGCACTCTAAACATTGTAATCACTGATGAATCCAACCAAAGTATTATTTTATCAATGCAACATTTACAGGAGAAAAAAATCACTACGTAATTATAATTTTCATATTTCTTTCATCTTTTTCCTTCTTTTTTTCCCTTTTTTTCATGCCGTTTCTATAAGTGGTAAATATGGTAACCATCTTGTTTTAAAAACATGTCCATTCCAATTTATATTTGCATTGTATTTTTCTATTTTATAACGTGAAAGTAGGTACCTTTGGAAGGAGGCTATATTAGGAAGACAATGGTCAAATTTGCATTTATAGATATACTGTTTTCCTAAAAGAATTATTAAATCTAAAACCGAGTCTGTAGATATGATTTCATCATGTCCAAAAAGTATAACTTTCTCACAAAATGTAAAGTTCGTACCTGGAAAGCATTTTGATTTTAGCAATCTCTCCAAATTTTTCCAAAGCTGTTTTGAGTAATCACACTCCCAGAAAATATGCTGTATGTTGTCCTTAGTTTCTCTACAGAAATCACAATTGTTATTCCCCACAATCCCCATTTCCTTTAAAACTACGTTAGTTCCAAGAATCCTGTGTACGATACGAAGCTGCAGCCATTTAAGTTTTATTTCTTGTATTTTATGAATTTGGTTGAAAACCTTTTCCCAAGAAATTTCTGTTCCCCGGGCGAACATTTTAGATGAAGAGGCGCGCATTTATGAACTTAAAAAAAAAAAAAAAAAAAAAAAGACCGTCTGTATCTCAAAAGAGCGTAAACTATGAGTGGTCATTACGCCAAACTGAAATCATTACTTATTGACGGGAAGGTTATTGAATCAAATGCTTACACACAAACACACATACATGAAGGTTACTGAATCAAATGCTCACACACACACACATACACAGACACACACAGACACACACAGACACACACACACACACACACACACACACACACACACACACACCCCACACACACACACACACATACACACACATAAATACACACACACACACACACACACACACACACACACACACACACACACACACACACGCATGCACGCACGCACGCACACACAGAGACACACGCAGACACAGACACACAGACACAACACACACTCACACACACACACACACACACACACACACACACACACACACACACACACACCACACACACACACACACACACATCAACGCCCCAATTATATTACAAGAGGTGAAAGATGCCATAGATTCTCTCCCAAACAAAAATACACCTGTTGGGATTGACGCCATTTCTAATGAAATGATTAAACATTTTCCAGACAAATGGATAAGCATTTTACTTAGAATATTTGAAAAATGCTGGAGCTCAGGTCATTTGCCAAAAATATGGAAAGAATCAGTAGTAGTACCGATTCACAAGGAAGGTAAACTGAAAGAAAGTATAGATAGTTACAGACCTATTTCATTAACTTCTCATGTCTGTAAACTTTATGAAACAATTGTTTTAAATAGACTGAACTACTTTTGTGAAAAGAACAAAGTTGTCCAAACAAACCAAGCAGGTTTTCGAAAGGGTAGAAGTGCTATTGAACATTTGGTCAAACTTACCACTCAAATTAAACATCAGTTTTCCAGGCGAAAATGCTTACTAGCAATCTTTTTTGATATCACTAAAGCTTATGATCAAGTATGGCACTCTCGTTTGCTTTATAAACTTAAAGAGATCGGATTATCAGGAAACATTTATGATTTTCTTAAAGACTTCTTAGAAAATAGATATATTAGAACAAAGGTAGGGAACTCTTACTCTACAAGAAGAAAATTACACATGGGCATTCCTCAGGGGTCTGTTATTGCCCTGTACTTTTCAATATTCTGATGTACGATTTACCACAAAAATTACTAAGAACATAGAACTAGTCCAATATGCAGATGACATATGCATATGGATGAAAGTGACATTAAAAAATGCACACCTGTCAGATCACAAAACTATATCAAAAAGTTATATCAAAAAGAATTAAATACCCTTTCTGCTTACATGACTGAAAATGGTTTGCAAATATCAACTGAAAAAACACACATGATGTTATTTAATACTGGATCTGATCCAGTTAATATGCCTTTATTTCAAGTCAACGGCATACCCATTAAATATACAAAAATGGTGAAATTCCTTGGAGTAAATTTAACATCAAAGTTGTCATGGAATTTTCATATAGAGCATATTCTAACAAAAGCACGAAAAAACTTTAAATCTATTAAGATTATTAGCAAGCATGTTTGGGCTCAGGACACAATTACTCTTTTGCACCTTTCTACTGCACTGGTTAGGTCAAAATTAACGTATGCACAAGAGGTGTTCTTCAGTGCACCCAAATACTTACTGAAAAAACTTCAAAGTATTGATTCCAAAGCATATAAGTTAGCCATGGGATTACCAGCCCATGCCTCTTGTACAAAAGCATACAGAGCTGCTGGGATATTACCACTGGAGGAATATAGGAATCTTGCATGCACCAAATGTGTTATAAGAAGTTCTTCTATAGACAATAATTTAGGCCCTGAAATAAATATTAAATCGGACACTGATTTTCCCAAAAGGGCTAAAAACATATAATCTCAAACGACTCTTAGAACATATACTTCCTCGATTTTAGAATCCTCATATATAAACTAACATCTATTGCGAACAGATCTATTGTGTCTCCTGTCCCTCCCTGGAAACTAATACGAGCACATTTTGATATTGAGCATACAGATTTAACAAAGGCTGAAAATACTAATTTATTGTTATCCAATATCAAAATGCATTTGCATGATCACTATTCCAACCATTTGAAGATATACACTGATGGATCATTAATCGATGAACATGC
The DNA here is from genome assembly GCA_018398815.1 of Conus ventricosus. Taxonomy (NCBI): domain Eukaryota; kingdom Metazoa; phylum Mollusca; class Gastropoda; order Neogastropoda; family Conidae; genus Conus; species Conus ventricosus. The sequence goes on from CM031598.1 coordinate 68,772,011, forward strand.
AGGTGCAGCATACATTATCCCAGGCCTTAACAAGAAAAGTCTTATTATCTCGGAAAAAACAAATCTATATTCACGGCCGAGTTATTTGCTATAATTATGGCTTTAAGTTTGTTGTTGATTACCCTCAAAATTTATTTAAAGTTGTTTTATGTGTAGATTCCAAGTCAGTTCTTACTGCAATGAAGAATCTTAAATTAAATGTTCGACCTGAGATGATCACTGAAATAAATAATCTAGTACATTTCCTCTCAGTCAGAGACACCGAAATAACATTTCTTTGGGTGCCCTCCCACTGTGGGTTATATTATAATGAAAAGGTTGATGTTCTAGCAAAGAGAGGAGCAAAACGATCATCAGATTCGCATTTTTGTAACTTCTCTATGTCAGTGCAAGAGTGCTATACTTTGGCAGAAAAAGTACAATTTTCTCATTTTCATTTGATAGAAAGAGAAAGTGGGTGTTTTGGTTTAAACGATGAAATGAAAAATATGCATGAAAAGTTAAGTAAGTACGATCAAAACATTTACCGTAGACGTCAGATAAGTTCCTTGATCTGTAGATGGAAATTGGATTGTTTAAAAACAAAGTATGTCAAAAATATTCATTGTATATGTGGTCATAGCATTTCAATTGATCACATTCTTGTGTGTAACTTAATGAAAAAATCCATTCCAAATACGTCTGTACAGCCTATTCAAAATGTTTTTCTGTTAGCAAGTGAAACATATATTTTCTTTTTGCACTTAGCTAAAAGTCCAATTGGCAAATACTTATAATCGATAACAGTGAGTGGTGAGACAGAACAGAAGAGTTATATGTTTGATTTTTCTTTTTGTTTGGTTATGTGTGTGTTTTTTTTTTTATCTTTGATTTAGAGGATATTCTATTTTTGTGTTATAGTTGCAGATATGTTAATTCTTTTGACTCGTTGTGTTAACCTTTTTTTTCCCAGCCCCGATTTTCCCCCCCCCCCCTCTAATATCACGCAATGTGGAAAGACGTAAAACAAAACAACAACAACAACAACACACACACACACAAAACACACACACACACACACACACACACACACAACACACACACACACACACACACACCACACACACACACGCACGCGTGTTATTGAAGTCAGTACAACCTTGAGTTAATCTGACAATAAATTGGTTTCAGTCAGTCAGTGTTAATTGAACAACAATTCTATTATTTTTACAGTCACTGTGTAAGGATGAACATATCTTCAATCACGCGCCATTTTCAACACACACAAAAATGGGCATGTGTGCGTCCTATGGCATGGAAACGCACTGTTCCTGACATGGAAATGCCGCTTATCGATCATTTTTGTTTCTCTATCTCTCTATTCTCTCAGTTCAAGTTTCCCCCCTCCCAAGCAAACTTGACCCGTGCCAACTTCCAGAAACGTTTTCTCGCTTTTTTCATGAGAAAGTGTCCAAAATAAGGCATGATTTGGATTGTCAAAACGCTGGCCCACCAAACTTCAAAATATTTAACGGCCCCAAGCTTAGCCGTTTTGACACAGTGTCTGAATCGTTCGTCTCAGAACGTATTTCCAAGTCTGCTGCAAAGTGCTGTGATCTTGACCCAATCCCCACCAACCTCACCAAACAGAATCTTGCCGATCTTGTCCCAGTTCTCACGAGAATTATAAATGCTTCTCTGGCTACTGGTTCTGTTCCTGGATGTTTTAAACATGCCTGGTAGTTCCTCTTCTAAAGAAAAATGGCTATGTCCGATGAACTTAAAAACTATAGACCTGTTTCACACCTTCCTTTTCTCTCCAAACTCCTGGAAAAGGTTGTCTTTGTGCAACTTGAACACCATCTGTCCCAGCACAATCTGTATGATATAAACCAGTCTGCATACGGACAGAATCACAGTACTGAAACAGCGTTGCTTTGTGTGACTGGCAGTCTCCTTCGGTCCGCTGACATAAAAAAAGCATCGCTCCTGACTTTGCTAGACCTCAGTGCCGCATCTGACACTATCGACCACAGTATTCTTTTAAAAAAGACTGTCGGTGTCTTTCGGTATCACAGACATTGCATTAGAATGGTTTCGGTCATACCTGACTGGCAGAACACAATCTGTGTCTGTTGGTGGCAAGGTCTCCTTTCCCCTTCCCCTGGATTTTGGTGTGCCCCAAGGCTCCGTTTGGGCCATGGGCCCCTTCTCTTCTCTCTGTATATCCAACCTCTATCTATGGTCATTGAGGAACACGGGATTCCTCATCAGAAATTTGCCGATGACACCCGGCTGCACGACGCTGCTGAGCCTGCCGCATTCCGTCTTTTGGTATCGGAATTTGAACTGTGTTTCCAATCTGTTAAATCGTGGATGCTTAAAAATAAGCTCAAGCTGAATGATGAAAAAACCGAGGCTCTACTGGCAGCACCTCGTTCTGTTTTGGATCGCATTTCTGAAAAATCTATTCAAGTTGGAACCAACAAAATTCCTTTGAAGACAGCGTGAGGGATCTGGGTGTCCATTTGTACGCTGTCATGAATGTCCAGGTCGGTCACCTGTGTCGTTCACCTATTTGGCTTTGAGAAAGATCGCGTCAATTCGCTCATATCTTACACAGAAAGGGACTGCCCAACTTATCTGTTCCCTCATCATGTCAAAACTCGATTACTGTAACAGCATTCTTGCTGGTCTTCCCACTGTCGATATAAACCGACTTCAACGTATACAAAACAACACAGCCAGACTTGTTTTCCAAAAGTCCAAAGAACCCACACTACACCTCTGTTAGTTAGACTACATTGGCTTCCCATTCATGCGCGCATTCAGTATAAACTCGCAACACTTGCCTCCCGACACTTTTATGAAACATTGCCTGCTTATCTTTCCAACACACTTGTCACTTATCAACCCTCTCGCACTCTCCGCTCTAGCAGTGATAAACTTCTCAAGCTTCCCGCATGAAACTGAAATCCTTTGGCCAACGTTATTTCAGTTATCAAGCTCCCCTTGTCTGGAACTCCCTCCCCTCCCAGCTCTGCTCTTCACAGACTCTCTCTGCGTTCAAATCTGGTCTCAAAACGCATCTCTTTCAGAAGTCCTTTTGTCTTTCTTCATAGCTTACGAGTTAATGCGTGTTTCCCATGCATTCTCCAACCCTTCACCTCTTGTATGTGCACGCGCGCTTCCCCGCCTGAAGCTTATGTGCTTTTGCGTGTGTGTGTTCGTGTGTGTGCGTTTACGCGCGTGGGTTTTTGTTGCTTTGTGTTGAGTTTGCCCTTTGTGTGTGTGTGTGGGGGGGGGGGGGGGAGGGGGGGATGTGGCTTGTGCATCTGTTTTAGTGCTTGCTTTGTGACCTTTTTTTTGATGCCTTTTTTCTCAATATTGTGCCATGTTTATGGAAACTTATTTTTCCTGTATTGTGAAGCGCTCTGAGGATGAGTCTTTTTCTCTCATCGAAGAGCGCTATATATAAGCTCGATTTATTATTATTATTATCATTATTATTTTGTATGTATGTATGTATGTATGTATGTATGTATGTATGTATGTATGTATGTATGTATGTATGTATCTCTCTCTCTCTCTCTCTCTCTCTCTCTCTCTCTCTCTCTCTACATACATACATACATATATATATTATATATATATATATATATATATATATATATATTTATATATATATATATATATATATTATATATATATATATATATATATATGTATTATACATACATGCATACACACACGTGTGTGTGTGTGTGTGTGTGTGTGTGTGTGTGTGTGTGTGTGTGTGTGTGTGTGTGTGTGTGTGTGTGTGTGTTTAATTCTAGTCATTTTCTTTTCGCTCTCTCATTTCCTGTGTGCCCGCAATGGCATTACTTCCATGACGTTCATGTCAGTCACCCGGCCGCATCTCTGCCAGTCCTGTCGCTGCCATAGCACCGGCGTTCCACAGGAGCCAGTCTGCATTAGATCACAAGCAACCCACCGGAGGAGACGCCCACTACTGCCGAGTCACTGTTCCCGTCGGTGTTCAGTGATGCCATTCCTCATCATGCTGGATACTACCTGCTACCACCCCCACCCCCCTGCCCCATCCCCCATCCCCTCCCTTTCCCTCCTATCTTTCCCCTCCTCCAACCCTCTCCACTGAAGATATTAATTGCTTCCATTAACGGCAACCTCAGGAGGGCACCACCACGCGCATCCAACGACAGTTCCAGTTCCCACTGCATGTTTTAATTATATGTTGTGTTTACTTGCGATGAGTCGGCTGAATGTTCTCCAATCCCTTAAGCGGATTCAGGGTAATTTTGCTGATATTGAGATCAGCTTTCTTGGGTCCTTCAAGCGTGCGAACCTCAGTACCATCTGTGGGATTACCCTGTATTAGGTGTTGAAGGAGGAAGAGTAGTAGGGATATTATACGCATATCCAGGGGAGCAGTGACAAGTAATGATCAAATTGGCAGTCCTGGCGAGGAAGGCATCTGATCTCCACCATGGCTATTCACTGGGTTCTCCACGGGGCTTAAGGAGAGGCACTTGGGGCTGACCGTCCACGTCGCGGTTCACAGACCGTGGACCTGCAGGTAGGTCTCGATGACCGTTCACGCTTACTGAGTCTGCAGGGTGAACACCTCCGGGAAGGCTTCAGCCTACTGGATGGTCTTCACCTTGCTGGCTATGGGTCGATGTAAACTCTTGAAGTATCAGGTCCTGGGTTGTGGAGAGGTCTGGTCTGTTGGCACATTGGGTAATGGAACATGAGTAAGAATTAGGTGTTATGCATTACCCACACGGTACCCAACTTTTTTTTCTTTTTCTTCTTCTTTTGCATGTGTAGTGGTGAATTAATGATTCCATTGGGTGATCAAAATAATTCGGATACTCATTGGTTGGATTATCACTGCTGTTAGTGTAAATCGCTATGGTGTGGTGTGTGTGTGTGTGTGTGGTGTGTGTGTGTGTGTGTGTGAGTGTGAGTGTGAGTGTGTGTGTGTGTGTGTGTGGCCATTATGTAAACCAGTATAACTCGGTTTTTATTTGTTCGTGAAACGGTAATAAGACGCTCGGAATCCCAGTAAAAGTACATTTCAACTGGGGAAAGTGAAATCATCCCGTCTTGCTGAGGGCTCAGGAAAATACAGCGAGGTAAACTCAGGGCTAACAGACTGCACGTAAAGCGGAGGTTTGCTGTGTACGCAGTGCCGACTACAGTAAAGAATTGTCCCCTGTGGTGGGACCGAAGACAGCAAGACGTGTCAACCTGTTGGGCCCAGACAGGGTGCTGCCAGCCAACGGAGGGGTGTCTGCAGCCAGAGAAGACCTGTGGGAGAACCCTTTCCGTGGAGAGGACGGATTGCAGCGGGGTCCGAGAGAGCAACTACAGCTACACTGCCAGTATCCCCCAGCTGGGATTTGGCCAATCGGGCGGACACGAACAGTGTGACAGCTTCATGGAGGTCAACGTGACCGTAGTGCACTGACTGATGAGGGAACCGAACTGTTCAACCAAGGGACGCAGTAGTCAAGTTGTGAAAGTTTTTTTTTTCCCTATTTGTTTGCTTAGACGCATGACTAGATACAATACTGGGATGTTGTTTTCCCCGGTTAATCAAGAGAAACTGAGGAAGAGGGTGTGCACTTACTGGATAATCTACGTGATGTTTACATTGGTTCGGAGACAAGTTAAATAAAATTATATTTGCCTTCAAACGTTACTGATTTCCCGTTACTTTTATGAGTGACCAGGTGCATGTTCCTATGCGAGAACACAATTTGTGGAGACATTAATGCTTCTGTCCATACCCTCACACATCCCTGAATATGATAATCATGTTTTGAAAACGAGAGGGAGTGTCGGAGACCCGTAAAGGTGCTATATACAGATGATCATTCACGGAAAACAAACTAGCAGAGCACGAGCCCATCTGAAATGGCTGAGATAAAGCCTCGTGTCTGTAACTGATGGCCACAATTAATCGGGTCAGTACTCCTGTAAGTAACTGAGGCATTGTTTTTCTTGCCATCTCGTCTTTCATGCGCTCTTGGTGGCATTGCTCACACGCCGCTCATTCCAGCTCCTACATGCATACCCACATCCAGTTCTCCCGCAGTGTCAGCGCCGGAGGCCTGACCGTTTCAAACACAAGGCACCAACAGTTAAACAAATGGCCGTAAACAAAAGCAAAACATGAAACACAAACACACGCGCATGCACACAGACAGACAGACACAAACACAGACAGACACACCGACACCACACACACACACACACACACACACACACACACACACACACACCACACACACACACACACACACACACACACACACACACACACACCCTAAAAGTGAGAACAAGGAACAAGGAACAACAACGAAATCGTAACAAGGACCCCAAAATAAAAGGAGACACCAAAAATTAAAACATGGAACAAGTACTTAAAGCAAAATGATGAATCAAACAGAACGACAACCATTAAACAAAACAATGAACCAAAAACAAAACATGGAACCATAAACAAAACCAATACAGGGAATCAAAAACGAAACAAGGAACAAGAAACAAAAACAAGAGCTAAAACCTAGAATGAGGAACAACAGCAACAACAAAAACCCTAACAAGGAACCAGATACAAAAACGAGAAACCCTTTTCAAAACAAAGGACTGGAGCCAAACGGAAAACAACGAACCAACCTGGAAACGAGAAACCAAAAACAAAAGAAGTGATGAAAAACAAAATGAGAAAACCGAAAACGAAACAATGAGGCGAAAAGAAAAATGTAATTTGAAGAACAGGGCATTATTTCCTGCCCCGATGAAAGTTACACCATCAAATGGCTTCTTCCACAGAATTTAGTCAGTTCTGCATTTAGAGACCTTCATTTTTTCTGCCTCAGCTCTGGTGGTCCTTTTGGTAGCATTAACCCTAATCCGACTGTCCATAGTTAGCTACATCCAGGTGGTTCTGTCACAATTCTAGCGCCAACAATCTGCGTGGAGCTTAAATGTCAAGCGTGAGTCAGACACTGCTTTGCAGTTGAGTTAACGTCGATGGTGTCAGAGGCGTCTAGTCAGAGAGACTGACAGAGAGGGGGAAATCACTGGAGCAGAATTATCAGAAAGTAGGGATACACTTGCACTGAAGGAGCACCCAACATTCTCAAGAAGCTGTCCGTGAATTTTGTTGAAATACACACTACGATGTAAATTTGGATAAATCTCTCTCTCTCTCTCTCTCTCTCTCTCTCTCTCTCTCTCTCTCTCTCTCTCTCTCTCTCTTCTCTCTCTCTCTCTCTCTCAGGTCCAAGATGTCGTGCATTAAGCCGGTGTCTGTGCACGCTGTCCGATTGTAGACCACGCACTGGGTCCATTCAAGCACAAATGGTTTCATTGTAATCACCCCATGTTGACCGACCTCTCTTGATACGACAGTAGAAGAGAGATGACAACTATATCGTAAGTACCAACAACAACAACAGCAACAACAACAACATCAACAACATGAACAATAATGATAGTAGTAGTAGTAGTAGTAATAGTAGTAGTAGTAGTAGTAATAGTAGTAGTAATAGTAGTAATAGAAGAAGAAGAAGAAGAAGAAGAAGAAGAAGAAGAAGAAGAAGAATTCAATGACAAGTCGTGTTGTATTAATCATGACATCAGATCAAACACTTCTAAAATGAACAGAAATGATTAAGCCGCATTGCCGGATCTCCTGTGGTGGGGATGATCGGACTTTGATACACAAACTTCCCTGCTTTCTCTATGGCAGGAAGAATGTCACGGGACTGCATGTGTAATCAAATGAACAGCGTGACAGTGACGTCACATTCAGGACACGGAAAAGGGGACTTAAACAACAACAACAACAACAATAACAACAACAACTACAACTACAATGACGACGACAACAAAGTAAGATTAAACAACAAAGTGCTAGAAGGGAGGTTTCAAGGTTGCATGAGTTGTGGATTTTCATTTCTTTTTTTCTTTCTATTACATGCCCTTCTACGACCCAAACATTTAACAAATAAACAAACAAGAATGGCTCCTCTTAAGTACATTTAATTCCCTTTCTGCTTTTATGTGTGGTGGAAACCCCACCTATTTAGAACATAAGCCTGATTCTACCACCTCCGATATTTTGTCTGCCATTGGTGAGCAAAAAAGTCAGGACTTGCACACACACACACACCACACACACAGAGTCACACACAAACACGCGAACGCGCATGCACACACACATACACACGCACACACACACGCACACACACATACATACACGCAACACCCGCGCGCGCACGCACACACACACACACACACACACACACACACACAACACGCGCGCGCGCGCGTGCACACACACACCACACACACTCACACACACACACACCAACACACACACACGTACACGTACGTACGCACGCACACACACACATTCTGCATCGGAAACAGGCAACAGTATGAACGTTTGAACGTTGTCGACACCATGGTAGATCCGTGGACAACAGAGCCCTAAACTTTTAATTCCCAGAGACGTGAGTCTGATACTTTCATCTTGGGGGAGGGGGGGGGGGGGGGTTACTCATATCTGTCGCCAGCCACTAACAAAATAAGGCCTGTGCTATACTTTTAAAACAAAAATCAACATCCATCAAGAATGGAGACAAAGTCAAACTAGAGTGACCAGCAGCTGACGCCTTGGTTCTACACTCTAATACAAAAGGGAAATACGACACACGAACATTCGATTTTGGAAGAGAGAGAGAGAGAGAGAGAGAGAGAGAGAGAGAGAGAGAGAGAGAGAGAGAGAGAAGAGAGAGAGAGAGAGAGAGAAAAACAGAATTTCATGCAATCTAATGGACAGACAGACACACACACACACACACACACACACACACACACACACACACACACACACACACACACACACACACACACACAAACTGTCGAGCTTGCAATAACCAAATACGATGACATCAACCCACTTCCTCCGATTAAAACTCTCTCTCTCTCTCTCTCTCCTCTCTCTCTCTCTCTCTCTCTTCTCTCTCATCTAGACAGTGGACGACAGAAACGAGTGCCAACTAATCACTAATGCTAACGCCCGCTGTCTCTCCTCTCCTGTCCCGCCCCTCTCATTCTCCCCCGCCCGCTTCCCCTTCTCACCTTCCTCCTGCCACTCTCTCAACTCCAACGCCCTGCTTCCCCTAGGCACCAACCTGTCCGGACATTCCATTAGTTCTTCTACAAGGACTGGGGGAGAGGGGAGGTCTCCACTTGTGGAATCGACCATTTGAGCTTCTTCAGCTTATTCAACCGCCCCCCATTCCACTCCTCCCACTGTTTCCCCAACTAAACCAGCCAAGTCCTTTTACTCCCTCTACCACTGCCCACAATCATCTTTTCTATCACACACACACACACACACACACACACACACACACACACACACACACACACACACACACACACACACACACACATGTTCTAATTCAAACAGTTTCAGTTCTCGAAAGTTCCAATCAATGCCAACCAGCTGCTCCTCTGCCCTCCTCTTCAAAGCCCAATTTAAAGTAGCTTAAAAAAAAACCCAAAGAGAAAAAAAAGAAAATGAAATATGTCTGTGAAAACGATAAGTCCAACAGTACGAAACGGTCAGGTCAACACGAACTGTTGAAGTAATATACTACAAACACCCGGATTGACAAGGATTGTGCAGATCATACAGCATAAAGCACCCACTTCGAAATGATCTGTGAAAATAATGCAGTGCTAAATAACAGTAGTAGTACCGCCCAAAGAGAAGATTAGTGGGCTGTTGACTACTTTTTTGTTGAATCTATTTTCTCATTATTTTGTGTCATGGATGTTGTTTTTTCTTCTTTCTTTGTGTGGACATATGTAAGTTGCTGGGAGTGGATCTGCTGTGGGCATAGTCATCTTCCTCTACCTCTCTACCTCTTCTCTCTCTCGCTCTCTCTCTCTCTCTCTCTCTCTCCTCTCTCTCTCTCTGTCACTGTCTCTCACTCTCTCTCTCTCTCTCTCTCTCTCTCTCTCTCTCCCTCTCTCTCTCGCTCTCTCTCTCTCCCTCTCTCTCTTTCTCTCGGCAATGTGTGTGAAGGTCTGAGTCTCGCTCCAGAGACAAACTCTAGTCGGATGGTCCCTGGTCATCAGTCACTCTTCCCTGGTCTGCGAAGGATCACGTCCGCTGCCCAGACCCTCCTCCCTCCCTGCTCCCTTTCCTGCGCACACTCACACTTTTTTTTTCTGTCACCAGAAGACGTCTTCCTCCAGTCCACATAGCAACTAGTCCAGTGCCAGTCCTGGATGACCTCGGGGTCCATTCATCATCTCTGGTTCAGCGGAAATGGCTGGCGTCACTGGCCCCTCGCTAAAACATGTTTGGATATCATCATGGCACCAACTACACGTTGAATGGTTTGCCAACCACGCTACCACGTCCATCACTACTACCACCACTACCACCCTTATTCTTTCTTCTTTTTTTTGATGTGTTATTTCCTTACGTCTCCCTCTCTAGATTTTTTTTTCACAGTCCTCCGTCTCAGTCCACTCTCCTCATGCCTAAACTTGTCTCTCCTCCCTCCTCTTCCCACTTACATTTCTCCGTCTGTACCTCACGGCCGTCTGAGTTGATTCGCCCAAACATTCTCTCGGACGAAGAGAAGTCTTCCCCTACAGCTAGATCGCTTCCTCCTCCTCTCCAGCTTCCTCCTCTGTCTTCTCCCCTCCCCAACCACTCCCTCCTCCCCTACCCGTCTCCACATTCCCGCCCTCCTGACCCTGCTCATCAGCATCAGAAAAGATCCAGGTCAGACGAGGACCTGTTCGGCAGTGAGAGCTGCCTGGTGGACAGCCAACGTCTATATAGTTAATTCTGTTTGTATTGTTGTTGTGGTGTGTGTGCTGTTGCCAGACTTTCAGCCCTTGACGCATTCCTCTCGCATTTCCTTCTGTTACCCCACTGTTTGTCATTCCGTCAGATCCTCTTCTCTTCCTGACTGTCTTTGATCGCTTCATACTCTGCGTTTGGAACTTGTAATGTTCTTAACATTGCCGTTAGCGATGTTGTTTGTGTGTGAGATAATGGAAAATGAAGTATGTGCTACTATGATATATTCTGTCGCATTACCGTGTGTGTGTATGTGTGTGTGTGTGTGTGCGTGCGTGCGTGCGTGCGTGCGTGCGTGCGTGCGTGCGTGCGTGTGTGTGTGTGTTGTGTGTGTGTGTGGTGTGTGTGTGTGTGTTGTGTGTGTGTGTGTGTGTATCTCTCTCTCTTCTCTCTCTCTCTCTCTCTCTCTCTCTCTCTCTCTGTGCGTGCGCGTATATGCCTCTTTGTAGCTGTATGATACCATATGCACTACTTCTATAAGGCAAACTCCGGTCTGACGCTCTTGGTTTTAAGTAACTCTTTCCCCCGCTCGTGGGCTCTCCTCAGCTCACACACACACACTCCAGTCCCATCTCTGTTTCATCACCTTATCTTAAGAAAAGAGTCAGCTGGTTTGAAGATATGAAAGACCTTCCATTCGAGCCCACATACACAAAAGTGTGATGTCAGTCCCGGGCAGCATCGGAGTAGATCATGCCCAGTTCACTGTAAATATTTGGCGTCGTTACACCCACCCCCTCCTTTCAATGTTAATTTATATTTAGATATTATCAGAGAACTCACTGAACTCTGAATGCTTTAAGCGAATCGAACCTTCGCCTTTAGTGCACCAAACCTAGCACTGGACTTGTTTGTACCTTTGGTGTTTAGCTGTCACATGGCTGCCCCCTTTTCACTATCCTCCTGTCTGACCCCACTCCCATTACTCCTACCTTTCTGAACCCACTCTTACTCTCCTACCTTTCTGAACCCACTCTCATTACTCCTACCTTTCTGAAACCATTCTCATTACTCTTACCTTTCTGAACCCACTCTCACTATTCTTACCATTCTGAACCCACTCTCACTATTCTTACCATTCTGAACCCACTCTCACTATTCTTACCATTCTGAACCCACTCTCATTACTTTACCTGCCCTATCCATTCCACCATCTTCTCCATTCGTTTGCACTTCTGGTCATCTGAGTGTTTCACCACTCTGTTCTCTAGGACGAAACGAGGTCTTCCCCCAATGTCACATGTGTTTTCTTCTCCTTTTCGTCAGCATCCTCCTCTTTTACATCCTTTCCTCACCACGCCACTTCATCATTTCCAGCCCAGTTACACCAAAGTCCTGGGCAGTCTCGGCGTCATCGTCCCCTGTTCATTGGAAATGGTTGGCCTCATTACTCTCCTTCCCATCCCCCTCCTCCCTCCATGCTAAAACATATTCAAATATCACCACAGAGCTCACCTGACGCTGAATGCCTTAAGAGCAATCGAACCATCGCTGCCAGCACACCTAAACCTACCTCAAGCCTCGTTCGTCCCTTTGCTTGCTCAGCTGTCGCATGGTGCCCCCTTGTTCACGGTCCTTCTGTTGTAACTCACTCTCCGAACACCTACCTAGCCTACCCCTTCCTTCACCTTTCCCATTGGTCTCCACCCCATATCTGGCTATCTTGGTAGTCTCACCTTCACTATCATCCAGGACGACACGAAGCCTCCTGTTATTACCAGATCTCTTGTCTTCTCCTCTTCCACAACATCCTCCTCTTTTTACACCTCTTCCGTATCACGCCACTCCACAACCCTACACTTTCCCCACTTTGACTTCCTTCACACCACCACCAGAGGTCCAGGCCAGAGGAGGATTTGGTTAGTGTTGTGAGGAGGCTGGTGCACAGTAAACGTCCAAATTATTTACTTCCTTTTAAGCGTATTAATGTACTGGACTGAATCTCCTTTCTCTTCTCATTTGATCCATCACATTCACTGCGTGGTCTCTGGGTGTCCCTTCCCTTTTCACTCCTTACCACAGTTATGTGATTGCCACTCGGTCCCCCCTTCCATTATCATCCTTACCACTCTTACTTCAATGTCCCTCAGTCTCCCCTTCCTTTTTCACTTCTCGCTACTCTTTCTTTATTATTCCTAGGTCTTTCTTTTCCTTTTTCCAATTTCATTCCTTACCAGACTTACCTCATTGTCCCTGTGTCCGTTCGTCCCTGTTCACACATCACCACCTTCACTTTACTGTGCTTGGGTTTCCCTTTTCACCCCTTATCATCTTACTTTACTGTTCTTGTGTCTCCCTTTCTCTTTTCGCCAGTCACTATATTAACATCATTCCCCATGGATCATAACTTCCTTTTCTGTCCATACAAACCTCAATTCATTATATTGTGTCTTCCCTTTTTACTTTTTTCATTGCCCGTGGGTCCTGCCCTCCGTTTTCATAAGTTGATACATTTACCTCACTGTCTATGAGTGTCCTCGATACTTTCCACACATGTCCACAGTTACTTCATTTCCCTGGGTTTTTCTTTTTGTTTTCACACTGTGTTCATTGAACCTTGACCTCCCCTTCCCTCCTTGCCCCCCCCCCCCCCCCTTGCCTGATTCCACCCTTAGTTCATTATGCTGGGTCCTCCTGTCCCCTTCATTCTTAACACACTTCCTTCATTATGCTGGGATCCTCCTGTCCCCTTCATTCTTAACACACTTCCTTCATTATGCTGGGGTCCTCCTGTCCCCTTCATTCTTAACACACTTCCTTCATTATGCTGGGGTCCTCCTGTCCCCTTCATTCTTAACACACTTCCTTCATTATGCTGGGGTCCTCCTGTCCCCTTCATTCTTAACACACTTCCTTCATTATGCTGGGGTCCTCCTGTCCCCTTCATTCTTAACACACTTCCTTCATTATGCTGGGGTCCTCCTGTCCCCTTCATTCTTAACACACTTCCTTCATTATGCTGGGGTCCTCCTGTCCCCTTCATTCTTAACACACTTCTCCATTGTCCGTTACTGGTCCATCTTTCCCCTCACACATTTATTAAAGCTTTCTTCATTATCTCCCCTTTTCCCCTGTTCACATTACTTCATGCAACATCCTTCATTTATTTTTCATTCTCACCACACTTCTTCACTGTCCCTGGTCTTCCTTACCCTGTCATTTCTTAACACATGTTTCATTGTCTCTAGCTTCCCTTCTATTTCTCCCTACTATATTTACTTCATGTCCCGGGTCTTACCTTCTGTTCTCACCCCTCACCACATTGTTCACTGTTCTGGCTATCTTCTTCTCCCCCTCACCACCTTGTTCACTGTGTCTGGACTTCCCTTCTGTTCTCACCCTCACCACACTTGTTCACTGTGTCCTGGTCTTCCTTCTGTTTCACCTAAACACACTGTTCACTGTGTCTGGGTCTTCCTTTATTTCTCACCCTACCACACTTGTTCACTGTGTCTGGGTCTTCCTTCTGTTCTCACCCCTCACCACACTTGTTCACTGTGTCTGGCTCTTCTCTTCTGTTCTCACCCCTCACCACACTTGTTCGCTGTGTCTGGGTCTTCCCTCTGTTCTCACCCCTCACCACACTTGTTCACTGTCTGGGTCTTCCTTCTGTTCTCACCCCTCACCACACTTGTTCACTGTTCCTGGGTCTGTCCTTCTGTTCTCACCCCTCACCACACTAGTTCACTGTCCCTGGGTCTTCCCTTCTGTTCTCACCCCTCACCACACTTGTTCACTGTGTCTGGGTCTTCCTTCTGTTCTCACCCCTCACCACACTTGTTCACTGTCCTGGGTCTTCTCTTCTGTTCTCACCCTCACCACACTTGTTCATTGTGTCTGGGTCTATCCTTCTGTTCTCACCCCTCACCACACTTGTTCACTGTGTCTGGGTCTTCCCTTCTGTTCTCACCCCTCACCACACTTGTTCATGTGTCTGGGTCTTCTCTTCTGTTCTCACCCCTCACCACACTTGTTCACTGTGTCTGGGTCTATCCTTTGTTCTCACCCTCACCACACTTGTTCACTGTCCTGGGTCTTCCTTCTGTTCTCACCCCTCACCACACTTGTTCACTGTGTCTGGGTCTTCCTTCTGTTCTCACCCCTCACCACACTTGTTCACTGTGTCTGGGTCTTCCTTCTGTTCTCACCCCTCACCACACTTGTTCACTGTCCCTGGGTCTTCTTTTCTGTTCTCACCCTTCACCACACTTGTTCACTGTCTGGGTCTTCCTTCTGTTCTCACCCCTCACCACACTGTTCCTGTGTCTGGTCTTCTCTTCTGTTCTCACCCCTCACCCACACTTGTTCACTGGTCTGGATCTTCCCTTCTGTTCTCACCCCTCACCACACTTGTTCACTGTGTCTGGTCTTCCTTCTGTTCTCACCCCTCACCACACCTGTTCACTGTGTCTGGTCTTCCTTCTGTTCTCACCCCTCACCACACTTGTTCATGTGTCCTGGGTCTTCCTTCTGTTCTCACCCCTCACCACACCTGTTCACTGTGTCTGGCTCTTCCCTTCTTTCTCACCCCTCACCACACTTGTTCAGTGTTCCTGGGTCTTCCTTCTGTTCTCACCCCTCACCACACTTGTTCACTGTGTCTGGGTCTTCCTTCTGTTCTCACCCTCACACACTTGTTCACTGTCCTGGGTCTTCCCTTCTGTTCTCACCCCTCACCACACTGTTCACTGTGTCTGGGTCTTCCTTTTTTCTCACCCCTCACCACACTTGTTCACTGTGTCTGGGTCTTTCCTTCTGTTCTCACCTTCACCACACTTGTTCACTGTGTCTGGGTCTATCCTTCTGTTCTCACCCTCACACACTTGTTCACTGTGTCTGGTCTATCACTTCTGTTCTCACCCTCACCACACTTGTTCACTGTGTCTGGGTCTTCGCTTCTGTTCTCACCCCTCACCACACTTGTTCACTGTGTCTGGGTCTATCCTTCTGTTCTCACCCCTCACCACACTTGTTCACTGTGTCTGGGTCTTCCTTCTGTTCTCACCCTCACCACACTTGTTCACTGTGTCTGGGTCTTCCCTTCTGTTCTCACCCCTCACCACACTTGTTCACTGTGCCTGGGTCTTCCTTCTGTTCTCACCCCTCACCACACTTGTTCACTGTGTCTGGGTCTTCTCTTCTGTTCTCACCCCTCACCACACTTGTTCACTGTGTGTGGGTCTTCCTTCTGTTCTCACCCCTCACCACACTTGTTCACTGTGTCTGGGTCTATCCTTCTGTTCTCACCCCTCACCACACTCGTTCACTGTGTCTGGTCTTCTCTTCTGTTCTTACCCCTCACCACACTTGTTCAGTGTCCCTGGTCTGTTTCTTCTGTTCTCACCCCTCACCACACTGTTCAGTGTCCTGGGTCTTCCCTTCTGTTCTCACCCCTCACCACACTTGATTCACTGTGTCTGGGTCTATCCTTCTGTTCTCACCCCTCACCACACTTGTTGACTGTGTCTGGGTCTTCTCTTCTGTTCTTACCCCTCACCACACTTGTTCACGTGTCGGCCTCTTCCTTCTGTTCTCACCCCTCACCACACTGTTCACTGTGTCTGGCTCTTCTCTTCTGTTCTTACCCCTCACCACACTTGTTCAGTGTCCCTGGGTCTTCCTTCTGTTCTCACCCCTCACCACACTTGTTCACTGTGCCTGGGTCTTCCCTCTTCTGTTCTCACCCCTCACCACACTTGTTCACTGTGTCTGGGTCTATCCGTCTGTTCTCACCCCTCACCACACTTGTTCACTGTCCCTGGTCTTCCCTTCTGTTCTCACCCCTCACCACACTTGTTCACTGTCTGGGTCTTCCCTTCTGTTCTCACCCCTCACCACACTGTTCACTGTGTCTGGGTCTTCCTTTATTTCTCACCCCTCACCACACTGTTCCCTGGTGTGGCTCTTCTCTTCTGTTCTCACCCCTCACCACACTGTTCACTGTCCTGGGTCTTCCTTCTGTTCTCACCCCTCACACACTTGTTCACTGTGTCTGGGTCTATCCTTCTGTTCTCACCCCTCACCACACTTGTTCACTGTGTCTGGTCTTCTCTTCTGTTCTTACCCCTCACCACACTTGTTCACTGTGTCTGTGTCTATCCGTTCTGTTCTCACCCCTCACCACACTTGTTCACTGTCCCTGGGTCTTCCCTTCTGTTCTCACCCCTCACCACACTTGTTCACTGTGCCCTGGGTCTTCCTTCTGTTCTCACCCCTCACCACACTGTTCACTGTGTCCTGGGTCTTCCTTCTGTTCTCACCCTCACCACACTTGTTCACTGTGTCGGGCTCTTCTCTTCTGTTCTCACCCCTCACCACACTTGTTCACTGTCCCTGGATCTTCCCTTCGGTTTCCACCCTTTGCTGACTAGCTTCATTGTGCCATTGTTTTCCGTTAAACGCTGTAACATATTAACTTCACTGCTGCTGGTCTGTCCTTTCTGTTCAACTCACACCATATTTCCTACATTGCTCCTGCGTCTCCCCTTCATGCCTCAGCCCTTATCATATTTATTTCAGTGTCTGGGCTTTCCCTTCCCTTTCCACTCCTCACCATAATTATGTCATTGTCCTGGGTCTGGCCTTTCCGTTTCATTCCTCACAACGCATACTTCATTGTCCATAGTCCTTTTTTCCTTTCAACCCTCACTCAACTTACATCTTTATCCCCTGGATCATCCCTCATCACATGTTCTCCTTTGTCTGTGGGTCTATTCTCTCCTTTGAACCCTTCACCACACTAACGTCACTGTCCCCAGATCTGCCCTTCCCCTTTCACTTCTCACCACAAATGTTTCATTGTCCCCGAGTCTTTCCTTTCCTTTGGCCCTTCACCAAACTCTGTTCATTGTCCGTGGATCTTCTCTTCCCCTTTTATCCCACACAACAAATTCTCCATTGTCCCTGGGTCTTCCTTCCCCTTCCAACTCTTAACACATTTAATTAATAGCCCCTGAGTATTCCATTCCCTCTCACCCCCTCTCCTTGCCACACTTATTCATTGTCTATATTTTGTTTGTCTTTCCGTTTCACCTCTCACCACACATATTCATTGTCTATATTTTGTTTGTCTTTCTTTTCACCTCTCACCACACATATTCATTGTCTATATTTTGTTTGTCTTTCCTTTTCACCTCTCAC
This sequence comes from Conus ventricosus, assembly GCA_018398815.1. NCBI lineage: Eukaryota > Metazoa > Mollusca > Gastropoda > Neogastropoda > Conidae > Conus > Conus ventricosus. The sequence goes on from CM031598.1 coordinate 68,790,060, forward strand.
CACACATATTCATTGTCTATATTTTGTTTGTCTTTCTTTTCACCTCTCACCACACATATTCATTGTCTATATTTTGTTTGTCTTTGCTTTTCACCTCTCACCACACATATCATTGTCTATTTCTTCTTTCACCTCTCACCACACTTCACTGATTAATATTTTGTTTGTCAATGCCCTTTCATCCTGACCACACTTATATTTCATTGCCTTTCAGCTCTCACCACTTACTGATATTTCCCTCTGTTCCTTCAATTCCCTTTCACCCACCACCTTATTCATTGCTTTCTCTCTTTCCCGTTCACCCTCCCTTACTTACCTCACAACCCCTCGTCTTCCCTTTCCCTATTCACCCTCCCCTTACTTACCTCACAGCCCCTGGGTCTTCCCTTTCCATTCACCCTCCCCTACTTACCTCCCACCTGGGTCTTCCCTTTCCTATTCACCCTCCCCTTACTTACCTCAAAGCCCCTGTGTCTTCCCTTTCCCATTCACCCTCCCCTTACTTACCTCAAAGCCCCTGCGTCTTCCCTTTCCCATTCACCCTCCCCTTACTTACCTCAAGCCCCTGCATCTTCCCTTTCCATTCACCTCCCCTTACTTACCCCCCAGCCCCTGGGTCTTCCCTTTCCTATTCACCCTCCCATACTTACCTCAAAGCCCCTGCGTCTTCCCTTTCCCATTCACCCTTCCCTTACTTACCTCAAAGCCCCTGCGTCTTCCCTTTCCCATTCACCCTCCCCTTACTTACCTCACAGCCCCTGGGTCTTCCCTTTCCCATTCACCCTCCCCTTACTTACCTCACAGCCCCTGGGTCTTCCCTTTCCTATTCACTCTCCCCATACTTACCCCCCAGCCCCTGGGTCTTCCCTTTCCTATTCACCCTTCCCATACTTACCTCACAGCCCCTGGGTCTTCCCTTTCCCATTCACCCTCCCCATACTTACCCCCCAGCCCCTGGGTCTTCCCTTTCCCATTCACCCTCCCCATACTTACCCCCCAGCCCCTGGGTCTTCCCTTTCCTATTCACCCTCCCCTTACCTCACAGCCCCTGGGTCTTCCCTTTCCCATTCACCCTCCCCTTACTTACCTCACAGCCCCTGGGTCTTCCCTTTCCCATTCACCCTCCCCTTACTTACCTCACAGCCCCTGGGTCTTCCCTTTCCCATTCATCCTCCCCTTACTTACCTCACAGCCCCTGCGTCTTCCCTTTCGTATCCACCCCTACTCATACTTACTTTACTGTCCGAGTCTTCCCTTTTCTATTCACTCCTCACCACACTTACTTATTTGTCTCTTACTTATTTTTCCTCTTCCGTCTCACCCTAACCACACTCACTTTATTGTCCCTAGCCTGCACTTTTTTTTTTCATTCGTCACCACACGTACTCTATTGTTTCTAGGTTTTCCCTTCTGTTTTCACACTTACTAAACATAGTTCAGTGTATTTTGTTAAGGTCCTCCTTGGGTCTTCCCTTTTCACCCCTCACCTCTCATATTATTGTTCCTGGGTGTTTCCCTCCGTTTTCGACCGTATCACACTGACTTCAATGGTTCTTGGCCTTCTCTTCCGTTTTTTACCATCACCTCACTTACATCATTTTCCCTGGATCTTCCCTTCCAGTTTAACTCTTACCATACATACGCCATTGTCCCTGGATCTTCCCTTCCATTTTAACCCTTACCACACCTGTATCATCGTGTCCCTTCCATTGTAACCCTTACCACACCTGTATCATCGTGCCTAGGTCTTCCCTTTTGCGCTCAGTCTGATTACGCTTACGTTATTGTTCATGGGTCTTTCTGTCCATTTTCACCCACAGCTTTACATTTCCGTCCTTATTGAGACACTTAGTGAAAGGGCAAACAAACAAGGCTTTACACATTTGTAATCCAATATTTTTGTTGCTGTAGTCTGAGCAGAGGCATGTATCAAACTTGTGTACTACTTAACTATGGAAAATTAACTTCCCAGAAAGTGATGACGTCATTTTTGCACAATATTGTGTTTGTTGTCATTGTTCTAATATTGCCTGACCACTTGCGTACAAGCTTTCATGCGGCATCTATGTTATCTACAAGAAAATAAACCCAGTCGAGTTTGGTATTAAAAGAATTGTTGGGAATTCGCCAATTCAGTCATCTCAATAGTGCAGATATATTACATTTTTCATGACAATAACTAATTATCAAACCTACAGCCCCCATTTGTAATGGCCGCTAAACCTTGCGAACGCATTGCTGCCAACCAGCTTGCACAATGACATTCAGTTGGCCGAATTACCAGTGCGTTAGCTGGCTGTGTAGCGGCCTCAAAAACATCCTTTCCCTAACCTCATTCGCAGCTTGTCTCTCCCGCTGTAAACTCCCCTGCCACTCAAAACTAAGCACCTGCTCTGAACGCCGTGTGCACCCTCAGGGTTTTCTCCCACTCTACACGAATATGTCCATAGTTCAGACATAATCCCCATACCCACACCTTGTGTGCCCCATAAACGTTGTCTATTCCAAAAGGAAGCTGCTGCAGACCCACATTTCAAACCCACCCACGACACCTGCATACAGGATGCCCTTTGGGGCACCCATCCTCTTACGGGAGTGGAAATGCCCTGCATCATTGGCTCCCTCACTAAAACACGTTGGACAGCCTCATTGCGCTCATGGGGCATTGGACGCCTCGGAACCACCGCTACTAAAGCCACCACAACTCGCGCATCAGAACCACTGCTCGATTTGTCTCTTCCATTGTTTCAGTGCCTCACGCCAGCCTCGGCCTTAAACTAAGTCCCTAAACTCTAAGATAACTGCGCAGTGTGGATGGCGAAATAGTGGAGCGGGTGGGGGGTGGGGGTGGCTTCAGTCGGGGAAACCCTTCAAGCATGAGAATGTTCTTTTTCATGAATACGAAGGGAAATTTTCTAAAGACAGAATGTGCTGCCTGCTTGAGTTGATCGAAACAGCCATTCCTCTAAACCTTTCACCGTGTGAAATTTTTTCAATGACCTGACATTAGCTTTGAGGCAGAGGTACTGGATAATCCCCAGACAATTCACCTGGGGAACCAAACAACAACAAATACACAACTATTTCATGAACTCCACTTCCAGCTTGTTCAGGGGTCCCCCCACCTCAGTCAATTCTCCTCACTCCATCCCCTCCCATAACCCCCATCCCCTACTCCCCATTTCCACTTACATTTCCCCTCTGTACCTCACGGCTGTCCGAGTTGATTCGCCCAAACAATTCTCTGGGATGAAGAGAAGCTTCCCCCTACAGCTAGATCGCTTTCCTTCTCCCCCTTCAAATTCCTCTTTCCTTCTCCCCCTCCTCGCCGACCACTTTTCTTCTCCATCCCCCTCCATCCCCCTCCCCTGACCTTCTTAAATCAGCATCAGCAGAAGTCCAGACCAACGAGGATCTGTTTCAGTAGCGGGGGCTGACTGGGGACAGCTGGCCTCTCTATTCGATTACTTTTTTTTAAACATTAAATACTTCTCAGAGCCGCATCACCATTCCCCACCTTTCCCCCCTTCCCTGCTTGTTTGTTTCTAAATAATAAATGTCTTTGACGATTCTCAAAGTTTTAAGAAAAAAAAAAAAAAAGGAAAACAGAACAAATATCCAGACCATCTTCGGGAGTTTTGACATAAAAAGAAAAACAAATAAATACGTATGGGAAATGACGTATGAAAACGTGTACGTAAACGGACGATGACGTGCTTAAGGGGGTGTGTGTGTGGGGGGTTTTGTGTGTGGGGGTGGGTGTGTGTGTTGCGCGCGTGCGCGCGCGCACGCCTGCGTGATTGCGTGTGTGCCTGCGCACGTGCTCGCCCCGGGCTCGCGCGCGCGCGTGTGTGTGTGTGGTGTGGGGTGTGTGTGTTGGTTGTATGCCGCACCCGCCGCGCCGGCGTGATTGCGTGTGTGCCAGCGCACGCGCGCGCGTCCCGCCCCGGCGGTGTGTGTGTGTGTACGTGAGTGTGCGTGCGGCGCAGGCACGCACGCAATCACGCAGGGGGCGCGCACGTGCACGCGCCCCGCGCGCGCCAGCGCACACACACACACACACACACACACACACACACACACACCAACACACACACACACACACACACACCCCACTCACCAACACACACACTGTCAACCTCGGGTATCCAGTAGAGGAAGGACTAGCGCACAGCCCAAACACACTCACAGCTTGCTTTCAATCTCATTCAGATACATGCATTCGTCAAATCAAACCACTAGTAAAGTCATAACTTTACTACACATAATCATAGAAAAACAAATGCGCATGGAGTCAAACAAAATAAAACTTCTCTCTTTCCTTGAACTTCAAAAAACCTAAATCATCATAACTAACCCGGGGTATAAACAGATTTTCTACTTTACCTGGCCAGGTGATCTTTAACTTTTTACGAATCACTGTCTTTCCTCTTCTTCTTTTTTTTTCTTTTCACTGTCACTTTCACAAGCACCAGTCGCAACACAACCGTTTGGCACTGGTCCGGGTTTGGGAAACCGCGGGCACTGGTCAGTTGGGACCCGCTGGCACTGGTCAGGTTGGCCCCGCTGGCACTGTCAGTTACTGCGTTGGCCTGTGTTCTGCCTGGCCAGGTGATCTTTAAACTATTTACGAATCACTGTCTTTCCTCTTCTTCTTTTTTTTTTTTTTCACAAGCACCAGTTGCAACACAACCTGGCACTGGTCAGGTTGGACCCCTGGACTGGTCAGTTGGGGACCGCTGGCACTGGTCAGGTTACTGGCATTGGCCTGTGGTTCTGCCTGATGAAAGTAGCGCTGCCAGTATGAGGTTCGAACCCCGTTAAAATTTGAATAGTGACTACCAACTTTGGGTCTGTTCTCCTTTCTTCCTTCCTGCACTAACGCATTGCACTCTCTCTCTTCTCGTCTGCTCTATCAAATGGACATAGTTGCCTTTTTTTCTTTTTTTTTTCTCTTCATCGATTACAACTCTCTCTCCCAACATCTCTCCTTAGTCCTTCCTATGCAACCTATATGGTGCTAATTCTTAAACTCAGTTCTCTTCACTCCTCCTCTCACTCCTGCTTTTCTTTTCGTGCAGAGCCTACCCCCCAGAACCTCTCTCTCTGTCCTCTTTTTTTCTTCCTGTCTTCTCTCACTCCCCTAGCTTCTTATTCTGTTCCTACGTGTCAAAAGGATGAGTACCTTTGGGTCAGTATTTTTCCCGCCTTGTACCGAGGTTACCTCCCCTCTAATTTCATGGACATGCAATCATCAAAGTCACATCCCCGGGCCTTGCTCTCTGTGGTGGTTAATGGGTCTTTTAATTAATTAACTTGGTTTCACCCCCACTACACAATACCTCCCCCCTTCCTACTTTAACCGGCGACGCTGGCTTAACTGTGGGAAACTGGTCTTGCAAATTAGCGGGTATCAGCCCTGACCTAGACGCAGAGATCCTCTGGCCAGACCAATTTGGAGACGTGGGTCAAGCCACTCAGCCCTGTCTGCGGGAAACGGTGCCGTCTCCGTGAAGGACTAGAAAATACCCCCCCGCCGTGCCTAATTGGCTGACGCGAACCAGAATGTTTGATTTTGGGAACTTATGTCCAATTGAACTGGCTGGCGACTGACCACGATTACAGCTTTTCTTTTTTTTGCCGTGAAAAACACACACACAAAACACAACCTCAACCCCCACACACACACAAAACACACACACACGCGCCCCGCATTTTTACGCACGTCACGTCCGTTTACGTATATTTTTTCATACGTCATTTCCTATACGTATGTATTGTTGTTTTTTATGTCACAACTCTTAAAGACGGTCTTTTGACCGAAAGGGTTGTCGATTTTTGTTTTTTTTCCCTTTTTTTTTCTCAAATCTTCTGAAATCCTCAAAGGTTTTTAAATTATTCATTTTACTTGAAGATCTGAAAGTCAAAAATCTTTTTTAGTGTTTGTTCTGATTGCCCCATGGGTCCCCATTTTTTTTCACACAAACCCCCACTTAAATCTGCCTTTCCACTTTCTCTCTGGCTTATCTCTCTATTGTTATCACTCTTTTGTTTAGATTTTGTAACTTTGTTGTAGCACCAAAAAACCGTAAAATTTAAAAAAAAAAACGTTTTGGTCAACATTTTACCATTTGAAATATAGAGTATTTTTGCCATTTCTCATGTTACTGACCATGTTGATTTGTGGTCAGTAAGAGCTGACAATGTCAAAAAACTGACCTTTTTAATCTCCCAATACATACAACATACAGCAACAGACAGACAAACATACTTGAATAAAAATGCTAAAAAGTAAGATAATAAAGAAGAATGAATTAAAAAAAGAAAAAAAACCCAACCCAGATCACAATGACTTTTACCTTATTTCTGATAATTCTGTTCATTCCTCTCCTTTTTCACTTTCATCACGGATTCTCTTTTTTGGGTTTTCATTTCACTAAATGCATAATATCTGTGCTGTCTGCATTTTGAGACAAAGTTGTGAGAACAAGACATAGCAGATTTTACAGGGGCGCACAGCATAATTATATTTTGGGAAAACATCCTACTTATGTGTGTGTGTGTGTGGTGTGGTGTGTGTGTGTGTGTGTGTGTGGGGTGTGGTGTGTGCGTGCGTGCTTTGCGTGCGTGCGTGCGTGGGGTTGGTGGTGTGTGTGTGTGTGTGTGTGTGTGTGTGTGTGTGTGTGTGTGTGGTATGCGTGCGTGCTTGCATCGTGCGTGGGGTGCGTATGGTGTGTATGTGTGTGTGTGTGTGGTGTGTTGTGTGTGTGGTGTGTGTGGTGTGGTGTGTGTGTGTGCGTGCGTGCTTGCGCGCGCGCGTGCTGTGTGTGTGTGTGTGTGTGTGTGTGTGTTGTGTGTGTGTGTGTGTGTGTGTGTGTGTGGTGTGTGTGTGTGTGTGTGTGTGTGTGTGTGTGTGTGGTTTGAGAAGAAGAGAGAGAGAAAGAAAGAGAGAGAGAGGAGAGAGAAGAGAGAGAGAGAAGAGAGAGGAGAAGAGAGAGGAGAGAGAGAGAGAGACGTAATTTGTCTTCTGACATGTTAAAGTCACTCTTTTTTCTTTTTCCTTTAAACTCCAGAAACTTTTCTCTCTCGCTCACCACACATGAATGACTCGCGCTTCTCTCTCCCCTCTCTCTCTCTTCTCTCTCTGGGGTGATTGATCTCAGCGCGATGCCCGGGGAACGTGTTTTGTCTCCACGGGTAGCAATTAGGTACATTTTTTGCAATGATGATTAACGAACTCTCCCTACAGTGAGATTTCAGTTACACACAAATAGAAAAGTGTGTGCTGATTGTGCAAAAGGGTAAAAATTAACTGAATTTTTCAAAACGTGGCCGATTCACAGCGGGCAATTTCAGGTGGCTTTGGATTTTCCTCTCCACTTTCTTGTGCTTCATGCGAAGCGATTCGCTTTTGTCATGAAGATGAAGACACGTTGTATCACAACAAGAGAAAGTGAACATTCTTGTTTTGGTTTGGGGGGGGTGGCGGCGTATCTCCTGTGTTGTGGAGACGTTGAATTAAATCCTGGACCTGATCAAAACAAACAAGACAGGGCGCGGACAAACGCTGACGAAAGCAGTTCCGTCTGTACCCCTCCACATATCTCTAGTGATTCTCGCCTGCCATCGGATACTGCACGCAGATTCTAGACGCCATCCACGACAGGAGAACAGGTTGAATCACTGGAAGCTAACCCGGAACTCATGAACAAGACCTCAATCAATTAAAACAGAAATTGGTCTGGGCAAAACTAAATGTGATGAAATAGACAAACGTTGGTAAATTGAAACTGACAGTACAGGTGCTTTACTCTACTTCAAGACACCACAGCTGACATCAATGATCTGTACGCGGGAAAAAAAAACACAAAAAAGAAATGAACGACTTACAAAAACAATCAGGATATACCAAACAACTGACACGACTGAGGAGGAGGTGGACAGACTGGGAAGGGGTTTTCCAACGAGACAACCTCCGTATGTTTGGGGTGCCCGCAGCAGGGAGAGGGAGACCTTCGACTCCGTGCCAAAGCGGTGACGGACGTCCTGAAAAGCGTGGAGACGGAGAAGACGTGGACAACAGACGACATTGCTCGGGCCCATCGTGTGGCCAGAGCAGAAATGGTGGACCCTGACCTGTGGTAGTTAAATTCAGCAGGTGGAAGGACAAAATGTCAGTTATGACAAAAATGGAATTCCGTGCCAGACTGAAGGACAAGGGTGTGACCGTGGCCAATGACCTTACCCACCACAAGCCAGTTTAGTTTGCCCGAGGCCAAGAAGGAGGGTAAGGTGGCATTCCTTTAGAAAGGGTCGGTTAGTTGTGGAGCCAAGACGACCTGACCCAAGAACTAAAGCTGAGGTGGTGGATCCGACGCAAAACGGACAACACCATTGCGGCTACGCCTCTGCGTGACACTGTAAACAATCAGGGCAGAGGTGACAGTGTACCGTACGGTACAGCCAACGCAGGGGATTCCCCTTCCGTCCGTCTTCATCTCGGAAGGCCGGCAGCCCAGGTCATCACGTGCAAGTCGTGAGGCAGCGGTCACGGCAGTCGGCCCAAATCGTGATGGCAGCGGTCACGGCAGTCGGGCGTGCGGGAGTTCTTTCATCGCACGCAACCAAGGCCGGAAACACCTCGACAGCACGCCTGTGAACAAGACCCCAGGCGGTACCCACTTCCCCGTCGGTCAGACAGAAACGTTAAAAAACAATAGGGCAGGGTTGGCCATCCATGGATTTGAGATTCTTTACTTACAATGTAGAAAACTTGTACAGAAACTGAACGAATCTCTTTCATTAAGTACATTGAACTTTTTGATTTTGTCGCTTGACAGAAACTTTTTTGGATAACACTTTTGACTATTCCCGGAATTTTTTCTAACTTGTGAAATACTATGTGCCTGCAAAAATGTTATCAAAACAAGGAAGAAATTCTGGTGGGTTGCTGTTTTTAGTCCGCAAATGCACCGACGCTACATAACACATGAAGATTGATTGTGATAATACTGTGGTTGTAAAATTAGATAAGTGTTTTTTCAGGTTGTAAGGAGTGCTGATTAAATTTCAACATACGTTTGCTCCGGAGAACAGTCCTCTGTATAGCAATAAAATGCAGAAAAATGGAATTGTTTTACTTGAAGAATCTTCTCAATATTGTAAATGATGGGGAATTTCATCTTGTGTTCTGTGGGGATCTGAAGCAAGGACAGGATGGAAGCAACCTAACTGAAACGAAGCACTTATTTTTTCCCCTGTTGATGATGTTGATGTTGATGAGTTGATAACTTTAACCGGGAGTCAAAAGATCTGTTTTTCAATATGAAGAAATGTTGACTGCTGTACCTTTTCCGGATAACTGAAAATATAAAGGGAAAGAAAAAAGGTACCTTTTGGAGAAGCTTCAAAGTTTTCGTGCTGTAAGCACTTGGTCACGAAGTGAAGTGTTGAGGTTGTAGGGGAAGCTGGCAGTTTCTTGTGACCACAGTTTCAAGGCCAAAAAGGGAGGGAGGGGGGTGGGGGAAAAAGGGGAACTGTATTAATATGGGCAACAAAAGGGGTGGGGGAAAGAGGGGGGGGAGGTGGGAGGGAGAGGATCATCTGGGGGGTGGTTTTCAGAGACGGGGAGGGGGTGGTGTAAGGAAAAAAGGTAAAAGAACAAGGGGGGGGGGAGGGGGAGGCAGGAGGGGGGGGGAAGGAGGGGGGTGCAGCTTTAGAGAAACAAGTTTAATTCCCTGACATTGAGTCCATAAGGACTCAAAGTGCCAAGGCGTTGTATTAGCTGGGTTTCCATGAATTTGCGGTATTGGCCCTCTTTTGTCCATTGTTTATCAATAGCTTTGGCGAGTCATTGTTGAATTTGTGTTTTATTTGGACTGTATTATTGTGAACGGTGCATGTGCTGGCGATTTTGATGGTCAGTTTACTTATATTTTACCACATGGTAATAGTGTGATTGATTATTTTATAATCACTAAAGGGGTGTTTCGAGTAACTGTCAGTTACATATTGTGACCCTGTTGATCTTGGCATTTGCCAGTCGAGTTCAGTTGGAAATCTGGTTTTGATTGTATAGACAAGTTTTAGAATCGTAGAGAATGAAGAGAAGTGTATTGTGGGTCTGAAGATTTTTTCAAAAGTACAGACATGAATTGAATTCGCATGTTTTAATTGTCATATTCAAGAAGCTGCTCAAGCCCTTTCAATGACATCAACACTTCCCTAGATATATTTGTTAAAGCTTTGGTGGCGCTGCTGCCTCCATGACTCGAAACGTGGGGGAACAAGAAGAAAAACTTAAATGAATGGTATGATAAACAATGCGCCCAAAAGAAACGAATCGTCATACTACCTAACACTATTCCAAAGATAAAAAAAAGAGTGATGTACCCGCATAGAGAAAAGGGATGTGATTTGGTAATCGGGTACGGTCGTAGTTTACAGAATCAGTTTGAACAAACTAAAAAAGGAAGCAGACAGGTTATGCCTAGAAGTAAATCTAGAAACACTAATGTTATGGTTTTCCGTAAAGGTGGCTATCTTGGAATAAGAGAAAGATGGAAATATGGAAATGAAGAAATTAAATCAACAAACACCTACAAATACTCAGGCTTAATATTTACAACAAAATAAGTTTGAGTGCTGCCCTTTCAGGGCATGAGCAGAAAAGGTAAGATGGGTGTTATTGAAATTTAAAAGTCACTAAGGGAAAATACATACAATGATCCTTTTCTATTCTGGAAGCTTTTTGATACCCAATCGAGCCCATATTGACTTACCACAGAAATTTGGGGTT